>JAUCMT010000114.1:10005199-10031081 GCA_032357475.1 Enteromius thamalakanensis
CAATCGGAAAGAGGCGTCTTTGGAGAATATGACTTTGCCCCAGTCCATTCTAATAACTGGGGGCAAAGTCAAGTTCTCCAATGAAGCCTCTTTCCGATTGTTTGGGGTATCTGGAAAAAGACTTGTCTGGAGAAGAAAAGGTGAGCGCTACCGTTAGTCCTGTGTCGTGGGCCGAAATAGGCCTAGTTTGCACAAAATCATCTCAGTACTTTAGTACTGTACTTTTAGTTCTGGAACTAAAGCGGTGCTAAGGCCCTTATGTTGCAACACTCCTTTTATACAGACTCTTTCAGTCTCAAAAACAGAGGTATTGCCATTATGCAGCCCACAGTTATTGGTTAATACCTTCTTGCCCAAATATGAAAATGATTGGAATTGGTCCGGTTGACACCCAACTGAAGATTTAATTCATGTTTGTTGCTGAAATGGAAGTGAAGTTGAAGTTTATTATATGAAGTAACATAATGTGGTTTGGAAAGTGATGCATGTTTTGTGTACCTCTGAAAAGTGTGTACGAGGGAGCGTGACTGGCCTCTATCACTATAAACTTCACTAGAGTTACAGAACGGCAGACTATTAATAGCACTGCAAGTATACCGACATGAAGCCGAATATGAGAACTCAGCAGCTCTGGGAAGACTTGCCATTAGCCATCTGTTAATCTGTAAAAAATCTGCTTCGACTTAAAGGGCTTCTGATGTTATGTTTTAGTATAGGCGCAAGAAAATTTCATTAGCTTACAAAATGGATGTCCCCTCACGCTTTTATGGTTGACTTATCTATATTTTGGTTTTACTAATATTGATATTACGTTGATAAACCGATGAAGCAACTGACATCTGAAATCAGATTGATTCTTTAGCTTTTTTTGCTGATTTCTAGCCTCTAAAGCTGCTACCTGGCAACTATAGCTTCTCTTACACAGTAATGCATTATACAGTAAAACTATACAGTTCTTCAAAGTCCTCAATTAAGAGCTCACTCGAAACAAATCCAGACAGTGAATGATCGCAAAATGACTGTAATGATTCCCTGTCTCTTCAGTCCTTTGTGTTGTCTGATGAGTAATTGTGTCCAAATCTGATACACTCCTAGAGAGCCTCTTGCACCCACTGAGAACTCAAATCATCAACCTGCATGTCATTGTTTGCTGATATCCAAACCTCATGGGAATCTTCTGTTTCTGTCTGCAGCTTTCATACAGTCAGACAACATCCTGGAGGTACTACACTTTGGGGAAGGAGGCCTATTGCAGGTACGTTTTTGTGACCCTGACGGCTCATAGTTTGAAGATTGCATGGCAGTGTCAAGGCCATAGGACATTCCTCAAACACCATTTTCAGATGAGCTGTGACTACACTGAATACCACAAAGATCTTGTCAGTAAATGATGGAAGAATTGTGACTATTACTTACTGATACTGGACTCCTTTTATTTAAAATGTAGTGAGGGGATCGCAGGTGTTCAGTTTCATATTTTATAGTAATATTACTGTTAAATAACTTATTAATTTATATAGTACATTATATAGTAGCATCATCTTTTTGCATCATCTGGATATGTAGACATGTGATGAACAAACTGAAGATCTTTTGAGATCTTAAATGATCTTGTTGAATCCGTGTGAGAACTTAAGTATCTGGGTAACTTACTGAACTGGAAATTCCAAACGTACTTTTTTTTGGTCTCGTTTTACTTTCTGTGTCTGTAAGGGTTATGAGTCTTATATAAATTAGTATAATCGGTATAAAAACAAACTAATTCTAATCGTATCATTTTGTGTATAGGTAGGTATTTTGAGGGTGGGACTTTGGTCTTCTCTTTCTGCAAAGACAGAATTATGTAGGAAACCATTATTTACACACAAAACAATTATTTAAATCCAATTAATTATGATACTGCAGTTATCTATCAATAAGGTGGAGAGATTTTGCAACCGCTCTAAAGGTTTTATCAATTTTTTATAATTTAATAACTCTGTAAATGCTCCTATATCTTTTCTAGTTTCATTCTTTGCAGTACTCTTCATGGTTTATTAGGCTTTAAAAAGGCGTGGCAACCTAAATGATGTTATCAAATGCATTTAACTGCCCAATAAACTATTCTCAAATAATAGAAAATATCTAAACCATTTTTAAAGCATAGCTGTAACAGTCCCTTCAATGGGACTATGAACTCTATGATCTTGGTGGTTTTGTCTACATGTCAGTTTGGACTTTTGTGGAAATGTTGAGGTTTATAATTAGACTAGACCGTACTCCCTATCCGGCTGTTTCAATCTTATTTTAGCACTGCAGAAGTGAACCTCAGTGACAACATCTTTAAGACCTGTCTTTTCAGAGTCTAACACAAACTCAGTGTATTTAAACAGTAGCCCATAGAAATGGCAAGATCCTTGTCCAAAGGATAGACTTTAACGGTTTGGTTATATGTGTTTGACCTAAACCGTCTGTCATTATCACCTGCTCTTTCTGCTTTAGATGTTCTGCATGTTATTACTGCTAATTTTTTAAAGGCTAATTTAATTTCTTTTCTTCTTACAGACAGAGTCTGATATTGATCTTAGCTCATATCGTCAAAAAAGGTAAGGTTTAAACTTTTAAACCCCTAGAGAGTTTTTGCATGCATCGTTTTGGATGTGCTTGGCCAGAGTCAGCATGTGGTTTATATTAGATTGTCCAAGAAACATTTGTTCAGTACTTAACGAGACACGTGGACTAAATATTCCTTCTAAACTACGAGATGTTCCTGTGCTCAAGAAACAACAAATGAGCAAAAAATACAAGCGTCACAAGCTGTGACTTCACATTTCAAATGATTTATTCAGATTTAGATACTCTTGGCAGTCACTGGCATTCAGTAAATTGTAGCAAAGGGGAGTGAAGATAATGAATTAATCAATGCATGAACGCACAAGCAGTGTGTGTGTGTTTTTTGTGGCACTTTAAGTGCTTCATCAGTGATATTACTCTTTGGGTAAGAGGTATATTTGGTAATTATCTTCCATTTCTAAATAACACGTCTCATAGCAAGTTAGTGAAGTTACACAACACTGTATTTTAAGTTTGTAAGCAGAGGAACTAATATGAAAGAGAAATGTGTTATTATTCTCTTAAAAGACCAGAGGAATTTTGATGTGCACGTTAGAAGTTATATCAGACTTGTTTTGAACTTATTCCAGTATATCAACTTTTTATGTACTAGGTGGCCTATTCATTTGCTCAACCAATCAAAGCCTTCCAACTTGGGTTGGCAAGCCTACTTATCTGTATATGCTAGCGGTGGCTGGATTTAATTGGTCGATTGTCTGCACTGTGACTCATGTCAGATGCAGGAGGACACACCCTTAGTCAACACCATCTGCATGTTGCATACAATTTAGCGTGCATGCCCAAGTGTAGCGCCAGTGAGAAAATGAGGAACCAAGCAACCACTCTTTAGTGTATTTTTAATACAAAAATTTGTAGTTTTGTGATCTAGTGCTAGTAGACTTAAAGTGTTTCCACATTTTCTAATGGGTAGACAGATTTTCTTTTGTGTTTTCAGACTTGGTATTGAACTTTGTGTCTACTGATAGTGGTGTTTTTTTATTGCAACTCTTCAATTTTTTTAAAGCACGCCACACACACACACACATTGCACTTGGGAAGTGGTTGACACCAATTTAGCTGTGTTAGGGACTTTGTCACAGCTTTTTTTTCTGTGGTTTGTGCTACCAGACCAGTTAGCCTAGTTAATGCCCCATCAAAAATTGCACGACGCCTTTCTTTTCTAGTTCATTTTGTTTAAACTGTGTAGCCAGAGGCCATTCTCACACTTTTTGAGTCGGTCTTTAAAATATCCAAATTAGTACTTAACAGTGTTTGTGTTATCCTAATGTAAGATGTGGTAGAGAAATTCACAAAATACAAGCTTTATTTCTCTGGAACACATTGCTATGAAACTTGATGTGCCACTTTCTTTTGTTAATCCACAAATATGCAGTGAATCTTGCTCCTGTGAGACAATGTCTTTAGTCAAGTGACATGACTAATCTGTCTGTCACTCTGACACTCAGGGGTTGAGAGCCGTTAGGAGATTCTTTTTAGTTGTAAGCTTTGCGTCGTGCAGCGGTTTAGGTCATTGTATATGAGTCAAACTATTTTAGAATGTTGAAAAATATTACTTATACTGCCAGTGTGGAGAGTGTATAGTTGTATAGTTGTATGCAGATCAAAGGGTTGAATCTACTGTCCATCTAGACATAAAAATAATGATAATATTTTTAAAATATTGTTTCAATCAGATATTTTTATAATGAATGGTAAATATTTAGCATACAATCTGCTAAAATGCATACATAAATAAATAAAATAAAACTCCCATTAAAAACACCCAAGACCCATTTTGTTTTCCTGTTTTATTTATTTATTTATTTATTTTATTCTTTTAGACTATGCTTTTAATGGATAAATTGTCTAATTGATTGAAATATTTAAACCATTATAAAGGGAGTACATTTTTATTTTTATTTTTTTTTTTTATATTAGTAATAGGGTTGGGCATAGTTTAGGTTTTTTTCGATACCGGTGGCAAATCGATACTTTTAAAACGTTCTGGTGCCTGAATCAATACTTAAAAAAAAAAAAAAAAAAAAAAAAAAGGTAAATTTTATAATAACTGCACACTATGAATCATTAGTTTAGTATTAGTAAACAGTCGGTTCATCCTTTTATAAAGCATTGTTCCAACATTAATAGTCATTAGTAAGCAATGTAATTTTTATTTTTGATGGTTTCTGTTGTCAGAAAAACGGAATGAATATGAAATAGTGACTAAAATGCATGCCATTATAAGGCCTACTGAACTAGCTCTACCTTACAAGATGTTAATCTAGATTAAAATCCTTACTTATAGTTGTTTATAATTTATATTTATAATTCATAATAATGAAACAAAGCCGGCAATGGTTATGCTGTGATTTTTGCTCAATTTGTATGTAAAATAGAGTTAGAAGCAACATAATATCTATTTTAACTAAAAGCTTTGCTCCTCTCAGCCACTCGCTGAACAGAACACACGCAGAGAGGTGTGCTCGCGCTGGGAGAACAAGAACAAGAAGTCGTGCTCGCACGGCACTACTAGAGTCTCTAGATTTGTTGCTAGTCGCCAAGGGGTTTCTGAAAAGAAAAAGTCGCTAAGTTGGCAACACTGATCTGTAGGGAAAACAATAGAAACATGGCCACGCCTGGGCTGATGGGAATTGTAGTTCCCGCTACCTCCTGTTCGCTCCATTCGCCTGAGCAAACTTCAGAAGACCTGTCATCATTTACAATACCGTTACATCCCTACTAATTTATAATAAAAACATCTCTAATTGACTTTATGAAGTAATTTATTATTATTATTATTATTATTATTTATTTGATCTTTTTTCTATTATTATATGTTATGATTATAATCTCTTTTTCCAAACACTGTGTTGTGTATTTACAATTTTCTGCTATTTAATGATGGTAAAATATTATTAAAAGTAACATTTACTAGAAAAATTATGTTTTCAAACAATTAAGTAGAAGTATTATAGTACTATTATTACATTAAGTAGTTGTTTTGACTGGATTTCATTTAAGTCAGTTGAACTAAACAAAACAGGTGTGAATACACTCTAAATCACTTCATTCTTCCTGTTTTTTTTTTTTTGTTTAGTTTTTTTTGTGGTTCCATCATCTTTGAAATGAGAAAATCAACTAATACAAAACATTTTAATAAAAAGATTTCCTAGAACACCAATTTATGCCTGTTATCTGTTCAAAACAATGACAATACCTTAGGCCACATTAGTTGGTTACACCCTAAAATCACTGATATCCTACCTGAGGGACCATATCATTTATCATAGGTTCATTTCATTTAGTCTGCTTACTGCAAAATCTCTGGCCAATATTTGAGGGTAGCATTAAATGAAATACGAGACAGGGTGAGGGAGGGGAGTGGTATTATAGACTTCAAACTCTCAGAAAATGTATGTGTAAATGTGGTTTGGTGTTTGATCCAACTCTTTGAGTCCAAGGCTTAACAGTGGAAGCATGTTTCACCTGAACTTTTAATGTTTGGTGTAAACCTGATGCTTCCCTGCCAGACAAAGCCTATTTGTTATTGTGTATGTGTAAGTGTGAGTGTACCTTTCTTTTTGCCTGAAGAAAAATAGAGAGGCATCATTTGATCCTCAACAGGCCATGTTATGGTGGGTTTTTGGGGGAAGAGAGAAAAAAGCACATTGGTTACCAGGAAATGGTGTCTCTTACTGTCTCCCCCTCATTTACAGTGTATCCTCTTTCTCTTGCAGTGCATCCTCTCAGCGGGGGAACAGCAGACCCATACGCTTTGAGCCTCCAATGCTGGACTTTCATGAACAGTAAGTCAACTCTCACCAGGTAGGCTTGACATTTAAAGCAGTGACGGCTCTGTCCTACTGTTTCAAATAAAATCTAAAACACTTTTTTTTGCCCCTAATTTACAAAGTGTTTTTAAACGAATCTGTGAAACAATATTATATTATATGTAATCTGCAGGTTCCCTGCTGGCTTAGTTTCAATTTTCTAGTTTCAAATGAGTAAAGAAGAAAAAAATATTTTAGTAAGTTCCTCAATAGCTTGGTATTGGAGCTATATATGACAAGCTATATACTGTAAACTTACAACATGTTACAACATTACCATAAGACCTATTATAAGAAATGCTGAATGATTTTCTACAGAAGTTTTAAAATATTTTTGTGCACTTGAATGTTTTTATAATTGCACTGTTATTTTATGTAGTCTTGTATGTCATTTTGTATTTGTCATTTAGAAAAGCTGAATGCAAACACCCATCCCTGCCTCATTAGATTCATTAGTTTTATTAGCTCACTCCCTTTGCAGCAAGCAGGTCAGGTGATCTCAACAGCTTCTGACTCAATAAGCATTGCTTTCACAAGTGATCTTTCCTATGCTCTATAAAGCCTTTCAGTTTGTAGTCCGGAAGAGGATAAGCTTTTTTTTTACACAAGGGTTCACTTGGGATTTTCTAATGGGTTTGTATAATAGCGGTGTTCGATTTTATAAATGAAATGAAGACTGTGGTTTATATTACTCAAAGAAACTTTCCGGTTTTGGTCTAAAATATAAATGAAGGCAGACCCCCAAGAGTGACCCCACTGTGAAATGTTTGTCTCAGAAATTTGAAGAAGTTATTATTGAGAGCTTTGTTTTCTTTTTTGTGCTCTACACAGTTGTCAGTGTGTGGAGTTGTAAAACAAGCTTTCTATATTGCTTTTACAAATATGGGCGTATGAGGTTTTTTATGTGATTGTGTTTACCAGATAACGCTGTCTTCACTCCTCTTTAACTTCCTATGGAGTCTTTGCTCAGCCTCGATCAGGCCAATCTTGTTCTCACTAGCAGCAAGCAGTAGAACCTCAGATAAATGAGCACATTCATATCTTGTACTTTAATCTCATACTGATAGCGTGTTCAGTAAACAGTTAATCTGAATGTTTAACACAAGTCTTTTCTTTTTTTTTTTTTGATTGCGAGAGAATTAGGGTTTTAACAAACGGATTTTGTTTTTACAAAGTAAAAGCGTTATTCTTTATACTTGCATATAGGGTGATAAATGGGAATGAATTAGATGCTGAATAGATTTATTTACTTTTAGCCAGTCTGATTCCGTTTTAGTTTAACAAACAAAACTTTGACTCCACAAGCTTGATGTCACACACCGTTCTGTTCTGTTACTGGTTGCTAAATATTCCTGTATCTCTATCCATAGGCCAGTTGGAATGCCAAAAATGGAAAAAGTTTACTTACACAATCCAAGTTCAGAAGAAATAAGTTTAATATCAATATCAGCAACAACATCACATTTTCATGCATCCTTTTTTCAGAATAGGGTAAGTATGATTTAAAAAATGTCTGTAAAAAAATAAATATATATATATTTAATATAATATAATTTATATATATATTTATTTATTTAATACTGTTCGTATTAACTACTTAACAATTTTGATAACAGTATAATTATAACAGTTTTCAATAACATATTTAGCAGCACAATTGTATCCCACATTAATGATATTTTTTTAGCATGAAATTAGCATGTTATTATGATTCATGAAGCATCATGATTCATGAAACACTGAAAATTGGAGGAATGGCTGCTGTACTTTATTTAATGTTTCACAGATTAATTTTTAAAGTGTTTTTGATCAAATAAATGCAGCCCTGGTGAGCATAGAAGTTTTTATAAACCTAAAAAAAAATATCCCCAAACCTTGAATGATAAAATGATAGTTTATTTCTTACAGAAAAGACTCATTGTGACTTCCTGTTCAAACCTAGCACACAAAAAAAAACAGAGGAAATGTTCTTTAAGCTTGTGTGCCAGCTGCTGGATGTGTGTGGTAAAATGTCACGATCTTGTTTGGCACGGTAGATGACACAAATAATTGTTTAAGCTCACATCAAAGCTCATCTGATAAAGACCTCAGTGAAGGCACCTCCTTGCTTTGTATGTGTTTGATGTGTGGCACGAGTCACTGACCATCACCCTTAAACGCATTCACGTCAGTAAAACAGCAGGACGTTGGCCTCACTGAAACTTCTAATTAAAGCTTTTAGTGTGTGTGTGTGCTCACACTCCAAGCAGTTATAAATTAAACACATCCCACCTGTTCCTGACACCTGCATAAATCAGCTCCTCTCTGCCCCGGCTAATAGACATCAGCCATCGTAAACTGTGTACTCTTGGGTACCCAAGGGGACAACCCATTTTAACTTCCATTTTGGGTTATACATTTGGAATGGGATGATGCTGAAAACAAGCATCTACTGGTTCCATTCATTTCAGCCACATTCAGAGCTGGTTAAAAGTGCATTTGTGGCGAGCTAAAAACATCACGTTAATGTTTAGATTAAAAGAATATAAACCTAATGTGCCTATTTTTTTATTTTATATTATTTTGATCATTTGTTTTAAATAACTGTTTTTAGCTTTTTTTTATTTTTTATTTTTTACAAATTTAGTATTACAATTGTTTATCCACTTGTAACAGACTGACAAAGTGAGTGATATGTATGGAGTGATATATGTAATACTGCATAAATGTAACATATTCCATCATTTATTAACAGATAATTCCACCTGGAGGCAACACCTCATTTGATGTGGTGTTTCTAGCTCGAGTAGTAGGGAATGTAGAAAATACTTTATTTATTAACACATCGCATCATGGAGTGTTTACATACCAGGTACATTTCATGCACTTCTAAATGTTGTTCTGTGTTTGATGTACAACTATTAATGCATTGATCCTTAAATATTTTTGGATGCTTGTCTGATTTTAGGTGTTTGGTGTGGGCATTCCTAATCCCTACAGACTCAGGCCCTTCGTAGGGGCCAGAGTTCCAGTAAATAGCAGCTTTTCTCCACTCATAAGCATCTTCAACCCTCACAGTGAACCACTGCAGGTATGCAAAACTCCTTCAGCATAGGGAGAATAGGTCACTTAAATTATGTTTTTCTTTACCAGTTGGCCACTTTTGCTGTTCAACTAAATTATTAGTATGTCTGTATAATGCTCATATGTTTTTTTTTGTTTTAGGTTGTAGAAATGTACACAAGTGGAGGAGATCTACATTTAGAGCTGCCTACTGGACAGCAGGGTGGCACCAAAAAATTATGGGTTGGCATATCTTTTTATTCACACTTTAGTGTGGTAGTTATTGTAAATCACTGTTGTGGTGGAATATTTTTATTCTGATATGATGCATGTTTATGTGTTCTATAGGAGATCGCTCCATTCGAGACGAAGGGTGTGATGAGAGCTAGCTTCTCTTCTCGAGACGCTGACAACCACACAGCCTTTATCAGAATTAAAACAAACGCGTCCAATGAGGACGAGTTTATCATCCTCCCTGTAGAGGTTGAAGTCACGACAGGTCAGTTAAAATAACCTTTCTTGATAACATATGATCAATATTCTTTGGGACTGACTCATAGATTGTTCATTTTCCCAGCACCTGGTATATACTCCTCCACAGAGATGCTGGACTTTGGTACGCTTCGATCGCAAGGTGTGTTTTTCAGCCACTTCTTTTCAATGGTAGTTTGTTATACTGATACCGTGGGGGGAAAAAAACTCTGTGTTCTTTCATCTTTACAGATCGACCAAAACTACTGAATTTGCATCTGTTAAATTCAGGAGCAAAAGATGTATCAATCATGGTAATTTGCGTCCTAATTTACATGGCTACTTTATACTCTATCGTTTTGTTTTGTTTTTGCTTATTTTATGCTCAAGGTGGCCATGTTTGATTAAAATATAAATGACAGTATAAATAGTAATATTTCCCAAAAACATCAACATTTCTGAAACTTTTGAATGGTAATGTAAATCTGGCAAGGTGTATAGTTTAACCAGTGAATAAAATCACGCTTGTAATGCTTTTATGTGTTTTGTATTGTATAGAGTGTTAGGCCAACTCCGTCGAATGAAGCGGTCGCAATTGAGTTCAAGCAAATTACACTAAAAGCTGGAGAGAGTCGATATACCAAAGTTGCAAGTATTAGTTTTGATGGTGAGTACTGTTACCTTTGACCTCTTATATAGATTATCCCATCACACACCTCTCTTGTGATTTGATAGTTAGTAAATCAGGTTTTTATCAATAAGTCAAAAGTTCATTAAGTTCCTATAATGATCATGTGCATGTTGAGAAGTCCAAAAAAGCCAATATTCATTGTACACCTAGTAATAACTTGGTCTGGTGACATCAAAGCAATTGATTCTTTCTTTGATGTCAAAGCTCTTTGATTTATTTTAAGACATCTGTAGTTATTGTTTTACATGGAATCAAATGTTTGTTTACAGATACAACTATCGAAGTGCTCATGGTGTTTGTTTTTTTTACATTCCAGCTTCAAAAGCTAGAAGATCAGACCAGTTTTCTGGAAAAATAACAGTGAAGGCAAAAGAGAAAAGCTACTCAAAACTTGAAATCCCTTATCAAGCTGAGGTTTTAGAAGGGTAAGGTTTCCCCACCAGTATAAACCAATATACAGTTTTGTAACTAGCTTAATGTATTTATGCTCCCCGTTTCCAGGTACCTGGGCTTCGACCACACAGCCACCCTGTTCCACATTAGAGACAGTCCCGTAGATCCAGTGGACAGACCCATCTACCTCACCAATACTTTCAACTTTGCCATACGCATCCACAACGTGTCACTTCCAGAAGAAGCCAAGACTATGTTCAATGTAAGCATTTTTTTTCAACCCTCTGAAACCTATTTCTTTTGTAAGCAGAAAAACCTCTGTATAGTGTTGAATTAAAATATTGTTTCTTTTTAAACAGGTGCGTAATTTCAGCACACCAGTTCTTATTCCTCCCCATGAGTCCCGCTACATTTTCTCCCTTCTATTTCGACCAGTGCGGCCCTCCATCCACATCGACAGCAACATTCTCCTCATCACTAATGCCTCTAAATTCCACCTGCCAGTCAGGGCCTACACAGGCTTCTTAGAGGTATGCTAGAAACCGCCTACATGAGACAAACTCTCAGTAATGTAACAGTATTGTGAAAGTATATCATTTATTATTTGATTAATTGGCCATAATGTGTCTTTTCTTTCTTACTCCACAGCCTGTCGTTCTTCCTCCCTGCCTTCGAGAGCATATTCTTGACTTTGGTGTTCTTAGTGCTACAGACACCAGCAGTTTGGTGTTTGTGGTGGTCAACAGCAATCCAATTGAGGTACAAGGTCATACTGTACTGAACATGGTGACATTTTGTCATTTGGATAAAAGTAGCAGTTCTGTTTAAGCTTTTGAGACATTACTAAAGTGGGCAATGATGTTGATACGTTTCCTCTATATAAATAAATGTAAGCGAATTATATTGATTATACACATTATAGAGATTTCTCTGTTCTAACAGTTGGAGATAAAGTCATGGTTGGTGACAGGAGACAGTCTGTCAATGGAGTTGCTAAACACAGAAAGAGGGAACCGAAGTATAGCACTAAGCAGAACACAAGAGCTGCAGAACACATCAGCCGCCCAGTACAAAACCGTAAGAGCATCTTTACCACTCTTTTACTGTCTCTTACCTAAACTTATAGCATATCAGGGCCATTTGGACAGTGTTACACAGTGCTTAACTTGTCTTTATGCAGCAATATTCATTAACCAAGAATAATAGTTATGTATCTAATCTAACAGCATATGATAAAAGTATTTTTATGTCACATACAAAATAGGGAACCCTTGGTAATGTTCTAATTTCTATGCAAAATAATGGATGTGTAAAAAATAAACTAAAATGGACATTGCTAAAATTGTATTTTACGAAGCTCTTATGTATTATAGACATTTTATATCCTTTATTTATGTCAGTAAAAATGTTAACCCCCGTACATGGCTATCTCAGATTGTCAAATTGTATAAAATCTGCATGCAGTCATAGGACTTCCGGTGGAATCTTTGCATGTCCGTACTTGTGGTCAAATTGCAGAAGTGTTGCAAGATTTGTGGTTTTGGGTAACTGCAAGCAAATACATTATTTTAGACCTTGAAAAGATTAGATTTTTCGAAGACCCATGGTAAGGCAATGTAAACCGAGTGGGCCAGTTTGCATAGAATTTTTTGTATTTTCAGTTAGACCACTGTCTTTTGCATACTTGACAATAAACTTACACTGGAGTATGTATGTGCTTTTGTTCAGGATGGCTACAGGACATGTAGGCGTTCATGATTCCATATTGTTTCCTCACAGGTCATTTTAGCCTCAGGTTACTATGCAGCGTTTAAAGTCACTCTGGTGGCAAAAGCTCTAGAGGGAATTTATGATGGAGCCGTACATATTACAACAGACTATGAGGTATGTGTTTCATCCAGAAATGTTCCTCTGTTACCTCTTTTCCACATAAATGGTGCTAGTCGAAAAGCGGGATCTTTGAACCTTGAAACTCGAAATCAGCAACACCACTGATAAATGCATTGTGTGTGTGTATATCACACACACACACACACACACACACACATATATATATATATATGTATGTATATATATGTATGTATATGTATGTATGTATGTATATGTATGTATATATATATATATGTATGTATGTATGTATTTATGTATATGTATATGTATATATATGTATATATGTATGTATGTGTGTAAAAAAAAAACAAAAAAAACAATAGAATGTTTTCATCTATAAAACCAGGACCGTGTCACACAGACCTATTTACTCAAGTATATGAAAGTATGATGCTTTCCAAACCTTTAGTTTATCTATCTATTTCAGATACTGACCATACCTGTAAAGGCTCTCATAGCAGTAGGAACATTAAGCTGTTCACCTAAACAAATCATTCTTCCTCCTTCATTCCCGGTAAGTAAAATTACATCCCTTAAATCCTCGGTGTTCTTTTCAGAAGTACCCTTTGTTTCTTTCTTTTTTTTACATTTGTTGTTGTTGTAGTTATTTTATATATATATGAAAAATATATAATATATATTAGACTGTCTCCATTCAAAATGACCTGTCCGTTGAGATTTCAAAGAGAATGTAAAGAGAAATGTAATGTGAGCATGTGTGATTCATCCCTGCTTTTACCCTCAGGCACTGTCTGAACACCACTTCCTGTGTCCAGTGCCATGCGCTAACATGACCTGTTTAACTAATGTTATTTTTAAAGGACAACAGACCATTCATTAGGTTTAGGACCGGTCTTTTTTGTTTGTTTTGTTTTTCAATGTGCGTGTTTTATTTTAATATAGGGAAAAGTTGTTCACCAAGGATTCAGCATACAGAGTTCATTCTCACAGAAAGTAAGGCTTCAGCAAATTCGCTCTCTCACAGAGGACGTCCGGTTTTACTTCAAACGACTTCGCAATAACAAGGTGGAGTTGGAACCCAGACGAAAGTCCAAGGTGCCAGGCCCAATTACAACACTATAATGCTATACTAAATTTACGCTCACTTAAATGCAGCTGCCCACAGTTTGCTCAGTTTATTTAATGCTATAACAGTATTACAATGTACAAACATTTTGAATAAATTGGTTGTTTTAAATCCTCAAAATTAATTAGTTTTTTTTTACTCCTCCAGATAGCAAACATTTATTTCGATGCCAGCTTGCAGTGTGGTGATCACTGTTATGTGGGATTACCGTTTGTATTAAAATGTATGCTTTCGGTATCTCATTCTTTTTAACTAATTCACTTTTCTTTTCTTTTTTTTTTAGTCTTTTCATTAAATACTCCTTGTGTGTGTGTGTGTGTGTCTCTTCTTTCCCTGCAGCTGAATCCAGGCCCCATGGTTTAGTTATGCAGGAGGACATATGGGATGCTGATGTAGATCTACATCAGCGGCTCCTTAAAAGATGGCGAGAACTCAAAGAGCAATCGGGCCTCGAGTAAGTCCAATGCATCTTGCTTTAAAGCAGTTTTAGATTTACATACAGTAGATGTATTGCGTCTTTAAATGTGATTCTCCTGTTTGATTAGGGTTGAAGCTTACTTTGAAGTGAACACAGATCTGCAGAAGAATGTGCAGGCCAAGATCTTAGCGCAGCTCACATGGCCCTTGCTGGTCAACTCATCACAACAGATTCATTTTCCTCTCACAAACACCAACAGCTCTTCTGTGAGTGTATACACGCATCAACTCAGCTCACATTAACACATTTTAGCATGTTTAAATCAAGTCGGGATACATTGACCTGAACATGTGTCTTTGTAGGAAGAGGAAGTTATTCTGGAAAACTCAGCCGATGTCCCAGTCTACGTTCAGGTTCTTCCTTTGGCTCTTTACCCGAATCCCTCAGTGTTCACAGGCAGACTTGCTGACAGGTAAGAAACTTCCTATGCAATTAATTAGTTATAGACCCCTGTATATGATGTGATGTGGTTTCATGTATGAAGACCTATTTATATTGTCTGTGAGAAATAACAAGTGTGATGTTGTAAAAACGAAATCTAGCTAATTCAATTTGAAAAACAGTTAGTTTTTGCAATAGTGTGTAGCACTAATACTGATTTCATCTTGTTCTTAAAGGTTTCCTTTAGGAAAGTTGTCTAACATCAACATTGACACAAATACACTGGAATTCCAGGTTTATAAAAATCATGTAGGTAACACAGACATAAAAAACTTAAAAACCATGTTTTGTAGTTGAATCAATTTAACTTAATTCTTCTACTTTCCAAAATTCCTTTCATGATATCTAGCATATATCTGGCTCTCTGTGCTGCTTATGATTTCTGTATGTGTGTGTCAGTCTTCAGGGATGAAGAGTTCTACAGGATTTGTTGAAGGTTTAAGTCGGCCTTATGTATACAACATGCTCCTTATGCCTGGGGAGGTAAAGTCCTTCAACGTGAGGTTTAGACCCATCACCAATCACAGTGTCTCTTCTCTGCTTGTCGTCAGGTGAGCGAAGTTTGCCAAAATGAATGCTCAAAATAGAATGGTGTAAGAGTACTATTGTATATTACCCTTGTCATGTTTGCGCAGGAACAACTTGACCGTAGTAGACTTGATCATGGTTCATGGTCAAGGCACCACAGAGAGTCTAAAACTGGCTGGTAAAACCCCAGGCGTTAGCAATTCTCTGAGGTTTAAGCTCACCGAGGCATTTCTCAAAGACTGTTCAGAAGGTAAGAGTTAAAATAAAGTACAATTTAAGATGATTTCTTTGTTTTTAACTAGTTAGAGATTCTGTACCCTTTTAGTTTGCATACTACTTATGCTTACTAAATGTCTGTGTTACTCATTTCTTTAAGCTAAAGCCAAGGAACCAAACTTCACTCTTCGAAGGACTTTCAGGTTGGAGAACACGGGGCTTCTTCCAATACACATTAGATCTATGGAGATCAGTGGCAATGCTTGTGAGGGTTATGGCTTCAAAGTTCTCAACTGTGAAGAATTTGCACTCAAACCAAACACTTCAAAAGACCTCGTAATACTGTAAGTGATATCATGCCCCTTCTTTCTTTCTTTCTTTCTTTCTTTCTTTCTTTTTTTTTTCCAATTACCAATGCAGATTTCTGTTTGCCAAATGCTTGGAATAGCTATTATTATTATTTTAATAATTCAGTTATGCTCACCTAGACTGCATTTATTCGATCAAAAATAGTAAAGCCAGTAATAGAACTTTTTTTTTAATTTGAATACATTTTAAACTGTAATTAATAGTTTTGATATTATCAATTTTCAATCCTGCGTTATTTGGGTAATATCTATATTTTAATTTAGCAATGATGTCTCAAGTTGATTGAAGGTAGCAGTACAAATGTTTGGAAAAAATTGGCGTTTTTTATTTTTAGATTTTTTATTCATCAAAGAATCAATGGATCATGTATCATAAATGTATCACTATTTTCACAGAAATATTAATCTGTTTTCAACATTAATATTAAGACACTAGCAGTAATTGAACACCAAATCAACATATTATAATAGTTCTGAGTAACAGCGAGAGGAGGATGATTAAGTATTTTCTGTGTTATAAATTCGTGCAGGTTTACACCAGATTTCACATCATCCAGAGTGATCCGGGAGCTGAAGTTGGTGACTGCGGGGGGTTCAGTGTTTGCATTTGTGCTAAATGCGTCATTGCCATATCACATGCTGGCAGTGTGTGCTGAGACCCTTCCCCGACCCAACTGGGAGCTTGAGCTTTACATCATCGTCTCCCTCATTATGAGGTCTGATTTCTCATATCTGATGGTTTAGAAAATCTAAACCTTTCTCATAGACATTACACAACTTGTTTTGCCGTTTTCAGACGGCAAACAATTATGGTTTTTTTTTTATCTAATGTTAAGAACTGTCTGTTCACACTACTTTTTACAGTAGCAAACAGTAGTTTACAGTAATAAACGAGCTAGGGTAAAAAGAATCATGTTAAAGGGGTCATAAACTGACTTCTAATTCTAACTGAATTAGTGTAAGAATTTGATGAGGATCAAAGGACCATTTATAAACGGTGAGAAATTACATCTGTTTAGTTACATACAGCAACTAATTTTAAGTTAATTAATATTTCTTATTCCAGTCACCAACTGTGCGTTGTGTTTCTAATGTATTCTCAATATTCTAATTATTTTTAGTGTATAATATAATGTTTTAAATGTGTGAGATTAATAAATTACTTGTCTCTCTTTCTGTGATGATTAACAGTCTGATATGTCTCTAGCTCCATGTTTTTGCTGGTCATCGCTACTGCCTATTTGGAGGCCCAGGGAATATGGGAGCCTTTCAAACGACGGCTGTCTGTGGAATCCAACTCTCCCATGGAGACTGGAAAACCATTTGATCTCAGGGAAATTGTACGAATTCAAAGTGATACTAAGTAAGTCAGGAATGATATTTTCCTTAATGTGTGTTCACTTAATAATGTCCTTAATAAAGAAGTGATCATTCTTATTTTAATCACGTTTTATGCAAGATGCTTTACAAAATGCATTTGATCTGTTTCAGCTTGAATGATTTTGCCGACTCAAACCAGAGCTCGACAAGAGGAATATATGGGTCGAGTGGTGGCGGGCGGGCTGGGGGTCGGCAGGGTGGTCCGCACTCTAGTTCCAACAGCAATGGTGTTCTGCCAGACAACAAGCCCAGATCTGGTTCAGGCCGCTCTGGATCTATGCAACCCTCCTCCAGTTTTCCGCTCAATAAAGATAGTGGCCAAGGACTCAGTGGCCAGCTGACTAACCGAAAGGCCCGGAGTTCCAAACAGCAGCAGCAGGGCTCGGGCCTTTTGGAGGACCTCCCGAGCTCAGGACCCTCACAGTCCAACAGCACAAGGGCCAACAGTACAGAGGAACAGGATTACAACCGACTCCTGGCAGCCATGGATAAAGACCTCGACAGGCCTGAGTCTCCTGCCATTAACGCGCCTTCAGAACACAATTCACAACAGTCTTCACAAAACAAAGGTGATATATAACAATTTATCAACATAACAGTGAAGGTTTATGTATCATGCCAGGTGTTTGTCCCAGAGGTCAGTGTAAGTTGCAAAATGTACAATATAATTTATTTGCTTGTGTTTTTCAGTGCTTGAATCAAAAGGGAAAGTAAAGAATAAAACAAAAGCTCTTAAAAAGAAAGAGGAGAAAGAGAGGAAAACAAAGGGAAAGAGTCAAGGAGAAGATTTAAAAGAGCCACTGGCTGACAACGATGACAGCTCTTCTACTACAACAGAGACCTCTAACCCAGACATGGAGGCCAATATTAAAGAGGTAGAGACACGTGAAATATGTTAGACACACCAGATAAAATTCCAAAACAAACTTGCTTTAAAATGTAAATTTTTAATGCATTCTTTGACTAAAATTTTTCTTATTAAACAGGAGCCAGTAAAGGTGAAGGGAAAATCGGTGTCAGTGGACAATGGAAAAGAAAGAGAAGAAATTACTCCCTCCCCCACTAAACCAAAAACTAAGAAACAACCATCCACAAAGAAGGAGAATCAAGAAAAATCCAGGTTTGTTCAGAGCTCTGTCACTGAAGGTGACGTGTGATATCTGTGTCACTAGATCCCCATACCGATGGTGAAGAGGTAGGATACGTATGCATTGCCATGCGTCGCTCTGCTGGGAGCTGTTCTTAGATTATTTTAATGTGCCGCACGCAATCTTCTTGATAATACAACAAACACACCACAATAACAGCAGTGGAAAAAAGTACAGTTCGGAAAGCATCTAATCATAGGGATGTGGATATGTTTTCACCAGCTCTGCAATTCAGTACTACAGTCAAGTCTTGTTTACTTATATAGCGCTTTAATAAAAATGGATTAAACTGCTTTACAGTATTAAACAAGCGTACAAAAGTCAGTATTGCAAAGTTTAACTTCAACTGTACAGTATCTTTCTAGTGCATTCACAATTGTAATGTACAATAAAGTGGAACCCCAGAGAACATCCACCTATTATGTAAACACCATGGATCAATGGAAGTTTGACAGCGCTCAACATCTAATAAGAGATGTGACATTCACATCTGTGTGCTGTTTCGAAATGCCATATTCGACTCCTAATGAACTTTGGACAGGTTTTGTTAAAAAATGCAGCACACTTGTTCATTCTTCAAGAGTGGTTTAAAATGTAATTTGAGTGACTCAAGGTATTGACACAGAAATGGGACACTTCATCTCGAAGGCCTAGAGGTTTCCAGTGAACCATTCTAGAATGATTAATCATCACTTTGCATCAGACTGGTGTAGTGATCTTCCCCATCTACATCATTACTCACTCTGAATTTTTTTCTTTTTCATACAGCTCTCTAGAACTCCCTTACGTCACTCCCCTGGAAAAACAGGATAAGCAACGCAAGACCTTCCCCAAAACCCTTACCAATACAGGAATTCACAATGTCCCCAAACCACGAACTCTGAGCAAAAGTAAGTGTCAGATTTCAGCTTTTCCACTCAACTTTTAAATATCTATTAACTCTTGAAACTATTTTGAAACCCTTTTATTCTGTCTGCCCGAGTAGTCAGTGGAAAGATGGGCGACGATCGGCCATCTCCGCTTGGGAAGTTTGTAGTCAATGGCTCCATGCAGGAACTGGGTCATAGCAGCGGATCAGAAGGAGAGAAAGAGTCCCCCCCACCAGAATGGGATGTTCCTCTGAAAACTGGCAATCGTAAGCAATTAATCTGGAAGCGTAACCCGGACTCCATTACAAGTCAGTTTGTTACTTCATGTACTCTTACCTTGCTTTCTAAATTGCTATCTATTTGTGTCATCCGTTTATTAGCAGTGGACAGTCTTCAGCAGATATCTATGCAGACCATGCATGCAGACCCCTTCCTGAAAGGCCCCAGTTCAGTCATGTCCAGAACCTGTTCACCACCACCGACCTCCCCTAGCCTGGTGCCTCGTGGAAGCTACAGCAGTGGGCCCCACACCATCAGGTAACCTTAAGGGCCATGTACTTTAAAGTGCAAGTAATAATAGAACATATTTGTGTTGGGCCTAATGTGAATAAAAGTCAGCATAGGTGAGTATATGAAAAAATGTCACTCCCCACTCAATTTTTGTTTTGTTTTGTTTTGCATTAATTCTTACAATTCTTGAACACACAAGTTAGTACAAAAACTCAGAATTATATTAATGAGTATGATCTTTTCATGTGAGTAATGCCGTTGTAAAGGAAATGCTGCTTCACACACTGCCAGCAATTGCTGAGAGTGAATTTGAATCGATTTTTAATATGCGTTTGAAAAAACATGCGCCAAGCATCTTCACAAAATTGTAATAAGTATTTATGAATCTGTCAACAATAGAGAGGCATTTCAAAAGGTTTCCCTGCTGTTTAATAAAGTAAAATAAATGCAAATTAAAGGAAAAACAAACGTTAATGTCAGAATTTTAAAATATTAATATTATCATTATCACAAAGTACTTTAAAATTCAGTAGCATTTTAGTGATTTTTTTTTGTTTCTTTTTTAATTTCTTTATTAGTTGCAATAGATAAACAGTATTATTTTTATTCATAAGTATTTTGTTAATAATAATAATACATTTTGTTATGGATAATAATTGAGGTTAGGTGTGTTTCCCCAATTTTTAATAAAGCAATGCAGAAAGTTTCAGTCGTGAGGAAAGAAAAAGTCTTAGGCCACTAGTATCTTCAACAAAAAATGGTTTTAAGTCTGTTATTTCTATCTTTTGCGGTAGCGTGTCAGTTGGAATATCATTTACGTTTACAAACAATATTTTTGTTATTAATTGTAATAATGCAGTGAAGTTATTGTCTGCACAAGGAGTCTGAGAACAGCCAACATCTGATCATCATCCAGTCTTTCTGGAATCACATGAAGTAACAGAACAAACTGAGACAGGCTTAATCCAGAAGAACTGTGGCAACATCTCCAAGATGCTTAAAAATCTTACCTGGAAAGCTATAGTTCTGTTCAAAGTTTTAGACACTCGTGTAAAAATGCTGTAAAATGAGGATGCTTTCCATTTAGTTAATATTAGTTGTATTGATAAATTAAATCTAAATAAATATTTGGTATGACAGCTTTTGGTAAAACAGCTTCTATTCCGAGGTACCATTGCCCATAGTTTTTCAGGTAGCTTTCCAGGTAAGTTTTCTGAATCAGCTTGAAGACATTGCCACAGTTCTACTGGATTGAGTCTGTTTCAGTTTGTTCCGTTACTTCATGTGAATCCAGACAGACTGATGTAATGATGATCAGATCTCTGTGCGGAGCACTGGCTGTTGTCAGACTCCTTGTGCAGACAAAAATTTTTATTTTTTTATGGGAATCTGAGTGGCATTGTGTTTTTTGTATATTTGTTCTAGTGAGGCTAATTTGAAGAAGACTCCAGGGAACAAGCTCACCATGTCAGCCTCTCTGCCCGGTCAAAATGGAAATCCAACTTTTGCAGCTGTAGCTGCTGGTTATGACAAAAGCCCTGGTGAGTTTGCATGTTAAATATATAAAGATGATAAACATGGATCAACTTGTGGTGCATGAACAGGAAATTTGAGGTCACTACTGATCATTATTATTTTAACACTATTTATTTTTAGTGCCCCTTGCCACAGATTTACACGTAAATGCTATACAAGTGGTGTGCTGTTGTTTTTACAGGTGGCAGTGGCTCAGCTAGTAAAGCTGACAGTCTGGGGAAGATGACACTATCTCACATGACATCAGTGGAGAGTGATGGATCTGACAGGTGCTGTGGCTTCATAATGAAACATCACTTAGCCTTCTTTCACATCTATTTTATTAGTATATTCATAATTGTGTTTTTTTTTTCTTTAGTTCTGGACTGTGGAGCCCAATAGACACCACCTGCAGCCCCAGTTTTGGACCAGTTAATGCTTTCTCTGCTTTCGGACCTAACAACCCACTTAATCTCTCTGGAGGTATGCAAAATGTTAAGTAAAATGCGACTTTTAAAAATAAAATTGCATTCAACGTATTCAATATTGTGGTTATTCTCTGTATTAGTTTTCAGAGGCATGACCGTTCCCAAGAGTTCAGAACCCCAGCAGAGTTGGCCTGACTACACTCCAGTGTCCCCGTCCATCTGGGAGCCTGAGCCTAATAATTCCTGGACTACCAGCACTGGATCTCCAGCAACTCCAACAACTGTAAGATATTGTTTTGTTGTCCCACTCTAAAGAGAACGTTAACACTTAAGTTCATGGAGTATCACAAAAATCTGATTTTATATATCACTTTTTTGTTGTTAAGGTTATTTTCACATTAATCTTGAACGATTACACACTACTGTAAGTGTTTGGATCAGCAGGTTTGTTTAAAAAACCTTACATTTATTCAGGAAGGATGCATCAATTTGATCAAAAGTGACATTAAAGACAATTATTTCTATTCTAAACTTTCTCCAAGCACACACGTGACCTCATTACATCAGTCTGTTTTGCCTGCAAACTGTTCTGCTTGACAATATTACAGTATTACAGTTTTGTATTTTTGATCAAATAAATCCAGCCTTGGTGAAAATAAGAGACTTCACTCAAAAGCAAAAACGAAACAAACAAAAAAAAAGTTCTGACCCAAAACTGTTAAACAGTGGTGTGTTATATGTGTGTGTGTATTTATGTATGTAGTTAATGGAACACTCCACAGTTTTTAAACATAGGCTCATTTTCCAACTCTCCTAGGTTTTTAGCATAAATCAATTAATCTGAACCATTAGGGACATATTTTCAGGTGCTGCATAATATCATTTCGGCTATTGCACCCATGGTACAACAGCAAAGTTCCTTGATTGTTACGCTGGAATGAGAGTATAGTTCCTAGCAATATCCTAGCTTTATGTCGGCCTTGGTCTACACAGTGTTACTACAGAAGGGTCACTTTTGCCAGACCCAGAGATTGGCTTAATTGGTTTGAAAACGGTAAAACTCAATTGTTAAATTTCAGGGGAGCTGAAAACTGAACCTGTATATAAAGGTAGCTCTGCCGGTTATGAGATTATCTTTCTCTTTCTGTCTGTCTTCAGTCCATTTTGGGGAGTGCACGCAGTCCCTGGTCCTTCAGCAGGTCCATCTGGTCCACTGGCACTGACTCCACCCTGCACTCCTTCAGTCCTCCTACCTCCTCCACTCTCCCTGATTTGGTCAGCCAGACTGCGCCGCCCACACCTGCCCCCAACGACATAGGCCGCACATACAACCCCTGGAGCATGGGGTGGTCTCCCTCACTCAATCGCTGGAACTCGGAGCCCTGGCCTAACAGCCCCGACAACAACAATGGCATCTGAGCAAAAGAAAATGCAGTGGATACTAATCTTATTTTATTTTTCCTGGTTGAACAGTATGTTGTACACCAAGATCATTTTAATGATTGGAAGAACTCTTAAATTAATGGTACAAATAGCCACTGGAAATCCAGTGTTGCATTTACAATCCCCCTCAAAATACGATCTTATTTATTTTAGTGGGGTATCATAAAAATGCCTTAAGTTCAATTTTAGCTGACAAAGAAAACAAGAGATTGAAGACATTGGCTTAATGCTATTGCCCTGATAGGGCTGTTTTTCTTTTACGATTTTAGAGATTCCCTGTTTTGAGTAATACTGCATTGGAATTTAAGTATATGGTCCGGTATTATGGTATTAAAATGAAAGATGCAGTGTTACTCAACCTTAAAATAAGCACTTTGTGTAAAACCCCACTCCTACAATGCTGTCATTTTGGTTTAAGATGTTTTCATTAATTTTAGAGCATTTTCTGGCCATATTTGTTGGTTAATTTAACGTTCGGAAAGATACAAGTGGTTGCTAAGACTAGTTACCACATTGATTTGAACCCAAAGCCAAATCGTAAATGCATTCAGGATTCAGATTTTATTTTTATTTTAATTGCCCTCCGCTTAAAGTGAAAAGCTTAATTTGCTGAAATTGGCTTTTAATTGGAGGGAGCTTAAGAACTTGAAATGCGTTTTGTGCATCATTCATTTGTCACTTCAAGAGTGAATGTTTTGGTCACATTGGTTGAAATAAACATATCAGGCTGGAATATTGACTTCTCATTTTATTTCTGTCTAAATTAAAGGGACAGTTCAACCAACTTTCATTTACTCACCTCATCTCATTTTAACCTAGATTTACATAAAAAAAAATGCAATAAGGATATTTGAGTCAATGCAATCAAAAGTTTAAAAATATTGTAAACAATCAATATAAATCAAAGGTTGATCCCAGTTTAAATATTAAATCAAATTCTACATTTATTCTATTAATCATATAAAGCGATCTTTTCAGAATTGGAATAATGAATGGCTAATAAGAATTACTTCTATAACAGCTTTATACATTTTTCGAAACATCAAAGTTTTGGCTGTAAAACAGAAATCAGCTTAGATGCACCATTAAAATGCAAAGGATGCTCCATTTGAAATGTTTATTTTGAAAGACAAAGCTATTGCGAAGAATTTCTATGCTATTTGTAAAGCTGCTTTCAGCATCAAGCTGAACTTTTTAAGATCGCATGTCCTCATCACAAAGGCAAGATGCTCTTTCTTCAGCGTATTGGCTGGATCCACAACCATCATACCTCGTCCCAGCTGACCTTGTACCTCCACACGTACGGCGCACTGCAAACTCTCTGTGATCACGCTGCTGTCCACGCAAGCTGCCACAGCGAAGGCGTCGTAGGGTACAAACCCATGCCCAAAGAACAAATCTTTGTTGATGCTACGCGGTTCTTTATAGTAGGCCCAGCACTTGGAGGTTATCTTCTTCATGAATCGAGCAGCTGATGTATCCTGATTGACCAACTCATCAAAACACTCCTGGAAAAATAAAGCACAAACTAGTCAGGTCTAACATATATTCATTTGAAAATGTTTTTTTGTCACAAATGATAGATCTTACCCAAGACAATTTGTTTCTGCAAGTGAACTCCCAGGTTGCAATGTGTGTTGAGCAGGTATATTCCTCCAAAACTACATAGGCTGATTCAGCATCCATTCTAAAATTAAACTCTGCAGATGGTGTCAGATTTCCCTTGCCTGGAAAATGAACAGTGGTCGGATGAAGCTCTGTAGAAAGCGCCCTAATTGGGGTACATGTCCTACCCTGTGGGCTGTTCCTGGAACTGCTTTGGTTTTTATGTGCTAAAGAATCACTGATATGAAAAGTGCTGCCATCTATTTAAGGTGGCCAGTTTTTGTACTGCGTCTAATTTTCTTACCTTCCATGTTGCCGCCCATAATGTACAGATCCTTGAGTTTCTGAGGGAAGGTGGGATCTAATCTAACAGCCAAGGCCAAGTTAGTCATTGGACCGAGCGCTATAAGCGATACCTGCGTATGAATAAACAAATTGCATTCCATTGTCAACCACAAGATGGCAACCAGAAACAAGCACTCTAACCCAGTGGATCTCCAAGGGAGCCTTTTAAGACACTTTTGCAGGATTGTCAATGCAGCTCAATTTCAGTTATTTGTACATTTTGAATTTAACTAGGTGGCAATACACTAAATTAATGTAATTTTTATTTAAATATTCTAGTAGTTTCAAAAACTAAACCTCCTTCATGGTTTATAATATATTACCAATGTCATTGGACGACATGTCCCAGTTGTTTGATTACAGGGTATTTTATTAATTTCTACTACATTTTAGAATGCTTATACAAAAAGCAAGTTATCAAGGGAATTAATTGAAACTAGATAAAAAAGTTTGTTTAGACAAACTTTAAGTTGGCTTGAGAAAGCCGTAGCTAGAAGTTTGAAAAAGTTTGAAAAGTTTTAAGAAGTTAAAAAAATTAAAACAGTTTAAGTTTAAGATGTTTTAAAAGTTTAAGTTTGATGTTTTCAGTTTGAAAGATTTAGAAAACGTCAG
>JAUCMT010000114.1:10031181-10076404 GCA_032357475.1 Enteromius thamalakanensis
TAAGATTTTTGGTTAACCATTTACATGAATAGGTAGAATTTTGATATGTTACAAAAGTGTTGATGTAAAATGTAATGTTTTCAGATATGGTTTTGAAAAAATGTAGTGGCAAAGCAAATAAAATGTACTTATTACTTCTTAAAAAGGTTTTTGTTTTATCTTTACAGTAAATTAATAATTTTGAAGTATGTTGTGAAAAAGCAAAACAACTCTTTTAAAGCATAAAATGATAAAATGTCCAAAGAGTAAATGCCCAATCTATCATCAAAAATTTATCATAAAAGCCCCAATGTCACATATTTGTAACATAAAAGACTTTTCATTCAGGTTCTAAAAAAAAATCGAAAAGTTATTTCTGGTTAAACCATATACATAAAGTATTTTGATTTGTTACAAAAGAGTTGATGTTAAATTTAATAATCAATTATGTAGTTTTTATTATGTAGCCTAGAAAAGTGTTTTAACAAATTAAATGCACACACTTTTTCTTTGAGCAAATGTGGTTTTACTTCTGCAAATGAGTAGCCCATACTCAACGGTCCAGTCATCAAAGATCCAAGACAGTCTGTAAGTGATCTTGTTATCATTAGACTGACACGGCAGTCAGTTTGCAGAGGAACACCGGTGATATATTTCATTCCTATACTGCCATACATAGGCAAAACAAAGTAATTACACATTTTGTCAACAAAATATAGTCTCTTTTATATGTTATGGCTCGTGATAGATGGGTCTGACTTGATTATGCTCATATTAAGAGAGTTAAAATATTGTTAAATGTTTTTGTGCTATGAAAAAAAAAACAATCCTGGTGTTTCCGATGCTTGTAGATGAATCCTGGTGTGTACTTGTAGATGTTGGGAATATTTTAAACATTGAATAATAAGGGCACAATAAGGCCTATTCTGAAAAATTTGGCTGAAATAAAATAATAGCATAACCATATAATGGCTCTGTCAAGTAAATATGATTAGTTCAAGAAGAACAAAATCCTGTCTTGTGCCATATTTGGAAAAAGAATAAAAAAACGACCAACAGTCCATCCTTATTAGGGTTTCTGTCACGTTGTTACCACTAGACTGCAGTGTTTTCCCAGAATCTGTGAAGATCTGTCTGTCTTGTGCTTCTGAACACTTCAAAATGATTACTGGCTCTAACTTCATTTGTCTACATTTTGTTTAGGTTATAATTTTAATTTGCATCGATTTAAATGTTTTATATCTGGTTTCTGTAATACGAGTTACATTTGAATCTACACCTTATGAATCATGAGAATAAAAATATGACATTGTTTATGCGAATGATTATATATCTTTTTGTATGTTCTGACAACGGCTGTGGTTCTGTTCTGACAGAAGAATAAAAAAATGTCGTATGGTTTGTCCACAATAACATCTCGCGAGAGTTCCCTCAACCAACGACTCTCGCGTCGACCGTTGCGCAGTCGCACTGCTGTTTTAAACATTTTCCACAGACTAGCCTCTATCGCTAATAAAGAAACAATGGCGACAGCGGCGACTGCAGCGGGCGGAACGGGCTCCGGAGGACCATCGGCCGGCCAGGCGGGCGCTGGTTCATCAATTGGACGGAAAAAAGACGGAGGGCCATCTTCCAAATTTTGGGAGAGCTCGGAAACGGTGTCTCAGCTGGAGACAGTTCGGCTGTGGATCGGGAAACATTATAAGAAGGTCTGCGGCTCATGAGGCGCCCGTTGAATGGGGGCGCGCGCATCACACAATAGCTACAAGAAGCGGCACGCGTGCTTGCTTGTAGTTTTTTTCGCTATTATAAGCTATTATTCTAAAAGGTCGATTCAGAGCAGTGGTGCAGATGTTTTTTGGTTTCCAAGTTGGAATTTTAGTCTGTAAGTTTTGCTCTTGTGTTTTTTAAAGCGGCAGTGTTGTGGGTTGTTGAGTTAGCTTGTGCGCTAACGATAGTGACTGAGATGCCCGATCTGCCATAATAATTGCTGTGTCTTAAAAATATGCCAATTATATAACAGTGCACCAAATATACCAGTGTTCATTTGCAGCATTTTTGGAAATGCTCTCTTTTTAATAAACAACACTGCTTTTAGTTTTAGAGGTTTTAGTTTTGTGGTTCTCGCCACAATGCTTCGGTTGTTTGTGCTGAAGTTTGTTTAACGTTACTGATTCTGTAATATTGCTTCATTAGTTCTTCCAAGTTCTGGTGGTACCATGGTTCAGTTATGGTATTATATTAGGCGAATATATATTGTACTGAATGATAAACACTGTTGCTCATCATTGTGTTTACATGCTAGCCTAAGTTATGTCAAGAGTACAATGGTATTAACAACAGTACTGTGTCCAACTTTTATGTATGTGTTTTAGCTTTGTGGCAGAGATGATAACGTGTGTATGTTGTTTAAAATCAAGTATGATGGTTTTTCTTTTAGCAGATATTTGTTGGCATTGAATGGTTTCGCCCTTGCTCTGTATTGTACAATTATAGTCTCCTGTAATGCACTTTTGTGAATGACTATAATGTATTATGCATGTTCAGAATTATATGTTCAGGTTAGAGTGTAATGGTTGCTTGAAGCAGAACTTGTGGTTATTCTTATTTGTGTACGATTACTGAAAACACTAACATAAAGATCCAATACTTCGTTTTCTGATTGATTGTCTGGTATTTATTGTGGCTTTTCATTCATCTGCAGTATGTCCAAACCGACTCTCCAACCTGCAAGACTTTGGCTGCGCTGGTGGTGCAGTTGCTGCAGTTTCAGGAGGATGCATTTGGGCGTAGAGTCAGCAATCCTGCCCTTACCAAACTACCTGTGAGTCTGGATTTGCAGTGTTCATCCTTCTTCACATTTCAGATCTAAAACACTTTCACTCTTCTTCAAAACTCAACTAAGGATGGTCTCCTCACTGAAAGACCACTCTTCCACAGTTCATAAAACATAAGTAAATATAAACCATTCAAATCCCTTTAAGGTGAACCGATAGGAATCAGGCTTTTATTTACAAATAAGAACTGAGCAATGCACAAAAAAGAGAGCATCAAATATTGTCAACCGACGTTTAAACATACTTGTTTGACACTCCGATATCACTGAGGTTTGTTATTGTGCACTAAGCAGCTGCTTATTATATTTGATGGGCATTTAGTGTTTGTAAACTAAAGCCAAAATGAATAATGTAAATTCATATCAAGTGATTGTCTCTTCAGAAGGCCTGAATTAAACCACTAAAATAATGTATGTGTAATGTTTTTCTTTTATAGTCTCTGAAATGTTTGAACATTAATGTCTTCATTTGTGTTTTGAAGATTATTTAAATTTTTATTAATGTGGAATGACTTGGTTGAGTTACTGGTAAATTTAGTTAAATGTACACTTGTTAATGACTATATATATTTATACCTTAGTTTCTCACTTATGACACAGCACGAGTACAGTGTCTCATGTGTATGTTTGTATTTTCACACAAATGGAAAATTGTATGTATTTTTGTTGATCTAGGCAAAGAGCTTTCTGGATTTTAAACCAGGAGGAGCCCTTTGCCACATTCTGGGTTCTGCATACAAGTTCAAAAGCGAGCAGGGCTGGTTAGTAGAAACTCAGGAAGGGTAAAAGTTGGAATAATGCATGGATTACAAACTACTTCAGTGAAGTAATGCTTAAGAGTTAATGCTAATGTTTAATGTCGGTGTGCCTGTATTTTTTCAGGAGAAGGTTTGATCTTCAGAACCCTTCCAGAATGGATAGAAACGTGGAGATGTTCATGACTATTGAGAAGACTCTTGTTCAGGTAGAGATTTATGTGCTGTGGTCCATGAATGATTGTATGTGTGTGTATATATACATATACATGCAAGCATAATATGACTCATTGTGAATATACTTTTGTCTCTACGTTTTGAGTATGTAATGTTCTCTGTATGTGATAATCTATATCTCATACTTCCTTGCAGAATAACTCTTTGACCCGACCAATTGTGTACATTGTGTCTGACATGGAGCAAAAGCAAGCCAACAAGCTCAAAGACATCATTAAGAGACATCAGGTTAAAAAATAAAACAATGAATTGATTAGATTACAATTGCAGCTTTTTTTTTTTTGTTGTTTGTTTTTTATGCAATTATCTGATGTTTTTGCTTCACTCACACTTTTAGGGCACCATCACTGAAGATAAATCTAAGGCCACTCATATTATTTACCCCTCCCCAGCACAGGTTGAAGAAGGTTGGTGTTTCATTTTTATAACAAAAGACGGGTGAACCAGTCTTCCTCAATTTCTTCTAAATGGACATTTTATTTGACTTATACTTGAATTTACCTTTGGTATTCTGCTTCTGCCTTTCAGAGGAATGGCTACGTCCTGTCATGCGCAAAGACAAGCAAGTTTTGGTTCACTGGGGTAATTACCCAGACAGGTAGGTAGTATATAAATAATACACACCTACTGTATGTTTGTGTGAAACGGAGAGAGTCATTCTAATTTAAATGATAAATTATATTATTAACTTTGCAGTTACGATACATGGGTATCAACAAGTGATGTGGATGGAGATGTTGAGGATTCACCAAATACTGAGAAACCATGGAGGGTAAGGGAAGGTTTTGAGATGTTTCCTATATCGTAGTTTTAAAATAAACACACTTTAAAAGCTTTACAGTATGAAGCATAATCAGTAATACAGCCAGATTCAGTTTTCCAGCGTTTTCTCCACATGTTCTGCGATTCCCCTCAGGTGCATGCTAAATGGGTCATCGACACAGATGCTTTCAACGAGTGGATGAATGAGGAAGATTACGAAGTGGATGAGAACAAAAAGCCTGTGAGTCTCCGCCAGCGGATCTTCCCAGGGGAGGAAGTGGTAAGAGACCCAAAGACACAAGCGTTAAAGAAATAGATATGGTGCACGTTCAGATTTCCGTGTTGCAAAGCCAGACCCTTTAAAGGTCTCGGCAGGGTTTGTTCTGTCACTGTCTGTCAATCATCCTCTAAAGCTCTTCCTCGCTGCCTCACCCTCACGTACCTCACCCACCCACCCAAATATCCCCTCAGCACCCCCCTCCCCCTTGTGTGTAAGACCGTTCCATTCTCTCATTCTCTCGCTCTTTCTCTCATCCTTCACCCCTCCATGGTTCTGATCAGTCTTCCCGTACACCCGATCGCAAGGACCGCAAGTCCCTGGTTGCTGGAAAGAAGAGGAGGCGCTCTCCATCCCCACCCAGCACCCCTGCAGAGTCACGCAAAAAGGGCAAGAAAGGGTAAGGGTATCTTGTTGGAGTCAGTTTGAATGTTTGTGTATGTTAAAATTTAGTAAAAATTTTTAAAGAAGTTTCTTATTCTCACCAATGATGCTTTTATTTGCTAAAAGTAAATACCAGACTTATAATATATTATTTTTATTTAGTTATAAGTTTTTTTCAGCTTCACTTTTTAAAAAAGAAAATGCTATTTTGGGTAATGAAAGGTTCATATTTTGGGTTTGGGAGTTTTCATCAACAGATCGACATAAAAAAAAACACTTTCATTGTCTTACAATATGCATTTATTTTTTACCTTAGTTGCTCGGCGACTTTCAAATGATTTGTTTAACAATTAATTTTTCCAAACAGCTCTTTTGCATGATGCTAATCTGAGGTGATTGGTCTGATTAGTCTCAATCTAATTTCATCCTGCATGTAATGTCTGATAAAGCAGCTTTTGTACAGCATTACAGTGGAAGCCGCTGTTTTTACTGCTCCAAAAGCAGCAGCTAGTCTCAAAGAATAAAATGGCATTTTCATTCAGACCAATACGAAAAGACCAAGTGGGTGGACAATAACTATATTTGGTGCACTTTCAAATGTAAAGCTTTGGAGGATGTTTTCTTTCACTTAGTGTGAAAAACACTGTTATACACTGCATAACACAACAGTTTTATACACTGCATGAAGAGTGAAATTCAAAAATCCACAATGAGGCCATTTATTTTTTGATAACACTGATTTATTTGTATTTTTTTTCAGCAGCCATTATTTTAGTCCTTAGTCACCTGATCCTACCAATCCTTCTAATATGTTAAAGGTGCCATAGAATGGATGGATGTAGTATTTCAAATTGTTCTCTGATGTCTATTTAGAAGGTATGTGGCTTAGATAACAGCACTAAATGTTTAGAAACAGTTTTAAAACCCTAGGATTTGTCTTTAGAATGGAGTGATCTGTTTTAGAAGAGTTGCTCTGCTCTGATTAGCCGTTTCACACTGCTGCTAATTGTAATAGCTCGCATAGCAGAAGAAACATAGGGAGGAAAATATGTATATTTTAGTACTTTCTCTTGCAGTTATGTCCTTGGGTAAGATAAGAATTAGGGAGCTGTTATTAATAAGCGCGATCACGTTTTAGTTTCACTTTTGCACACTGTTTGAGTTTCGCTACTTACAACACATTTTATAAGATCAGATGCTTGTCAGTGGTGCTCAGGATCTGTAAATCATTCGCTGTCATCTCTCCTTACTTTGTTAATGGGGTAAGTGAAATCTTATGTACAGTAATATAACGGGTTACTGCTAGCAAGCTAACCATGTCTTCTTAGTGGTTCTCGTTATTTTATTAGAACGGGTTATTTTTTTTTCCGAATACAGACATAAACCCTGCACTTCACATCTCTCGCACAGCCTGGAACATAACCTTTTTATTCATGATCTGCCGTTTTTGCTATTGTCCTTAGCAGAACTTCGGATGGTTCAGCTGTGTAGGTTTGGCTGGCGGCTGGTCTAGAACATGGGCGGGTATGCGTTATGTTGGGGGCGTAGTGATCCCAGCTGTGATGTCACAGTCTGTGTTATGTTCAGATTCGCCTGTTTTTCAGTAGTCTTTTTTTTTTTTTTTTATACAAGAGATTTACACAAGGAGGAAACATTGGTGTTTGAGACTCAGGGTACGTCATTTCTATGAACAGAAAAGTTATTATATAACTATATGAAGGTAAATAGTTTTGCATTCTATGGCACCTTTAATTTACTGCTTTTAATACAAGAAATTGTTTTTGTATATAAAAGAGATGGTCATGATCATTTTAAATGTAACTGTCTCATTCATCCATTTACCTCAAACAGGAATCCTGGATCACAGGGGAGACGCCGTGGACATCAAAATGATGATGAGCAGGATGAAGACCTCACAAAGGACCTTGAAAATCCCTCCCCTGTACCAGGAATGGAGGAAGTTGCATTGCCAAAGAATGGTCCGTTATCTGGATTAGTAGTTTCTTATTTGAACAGTGCAAGGGATAATTAAAGAGCTACTGCCACTTACACTTGATCTTGGGGGGGCGCGCCTAGTTGACAACAACTTACTTGACTTTAAATGTTTGCTGTCTTTTTCTTTCTTAGTTCATAGCACCTTTTTTTAAGCCCCTCTGGTTGCATGGAAATTTATTGCATGGCTAAAATAGACACTCTACTATTACATGCTGCGTCCTACTTTCATTGTCCTACTTTACACTGAAAGCTTATAAATTTTATTGTCTGATACATCATCTGCTTTGCTTAATGTTCACTGCCTTTCTGCTTATAGTCAATCAAAAAAAGGACAGTGAGAATACCCCAGTGAAAGGTGGAACAGTTGCTGATTTGGGTGAATATTTTGCTTATCTGTTGTGGGTATGAGAGTTATATTTCGTCAGAAGAAATGTAAATGATAGTGTTACCTTTGTTCACCCTCGTAGATGACCAGGAAGATGATTCACTAGCATCTGGTGGCAAGGTAAAGTCTCATTTTGCAATCCATTTATGTTATTGAAAAGTTTCCCTCCATTATTATTATATCAGATGCACAGTTTTAGGTTGGAAATAGCCCTTTTACTTTAACCATAAATTCTTTTTTTTTTAATTTATCAATGACACTTATGTGCCAAGCCGTTTATATGCTGAGTCTGGTGGTTCTGAAAGTGTTTTTGAATTGTAATTGACAGGAGGAAGATGAACAGAGCAAAGCAGAGGTCAATCGTCTGATTGACTCTGAGGACAACGTGACTGAACAAACCCATCACATCATTATTCCCAGCTATGCTGCCTGGTTCGACTACAACAGGTATAAAATCCCTTCCACTAAGTAGTGGAAGTAGTGTTGTAGTCCAGTGGTTCTTAATATTTTTAAGTTATCAATATATCACAATATTTGAAGATTCTCCCACATATATGCTGTGATATTTCTTCTAGTATGTTCTGATGTAGTTATGATAAAGGCGCTTTTGACAGTTTTTTTTTTACTTTTTTTTTTTTAAAGAAAAAATCTAGCAAATGTCAATTTTAGATTCAACTGCAATTATTTCATTACTTGTTTTCTTTAATAAGCAATGCATTTTAGAATTAACATTTTATAATGAAATACATTTTTAACTTAACACAAATAATTTGAATTTTAATTAGAATGATTTAACTTATAAAACTGAAGTCATCTTGAAACCTTGCTAAGGCCCCCTAGTGGACCCCTGGCATTTTGATTTGAGAAACACTGTATTAGATAAAGTGAGGTTTAGAGAGAATTTTCGGTAAAGATCGGGTGTCTATATTTGAATATATTTATATAAAAATTTTCACCTTTTCTTTCCTTCCCAGTATACATGAAATTGAGAGGCGTGCCCTGCCAGAGTTCTTCAATGGCAAAAACAAATCTAAGACTCCAGAGATGTAAGTTAGCACATTTCATTCACATTAAAATTTGGTTCACATTTAATTCGTACTTTGTCTCATCTTTCATATTCTGTTTATTACCTCTTCCTTAGCTATCTGGCTTATCGTAACTTCATGATTGACACATACCGACTGAATCCTCAGGAGTACCTGACCTCCACCTCCTGCAGGAGAAACCTTACTGGAGATGTGTGTGCGGTTATGAGGTCAGAATTTTCATATCATAATCATAATATTATTAGAATATTATGCAGAGAGCATATTTTTTATTGTTTTTTTATAACAAGCAATTCTGACAAAGTACAAAAAGCAAGATCTAAAACAAGAAAAAAATGTCAAATTGCATTATCAATTTACAATGTTGTGATAAAACGTCACAAAGAATTGTTTATAATTTCGAAAAGATATGAACTCAAAATTGCAAATTAATGCATTACTGTAATAGAAAAAAAATATACACATTTATAATGCAAACAGAAATTCAAATAAACAATAGCTTTTTCTTTAAGTAAACCCTAATTTAACTTTGTCATATATAACCTTTTCCAAAAAACCAAAGGTCCAAAAAGAAAATAATAGTATGGTGTATTAGTTACAATCAAATGTCTCTGATGTACAATAGAGCCAAGGAATTCCAAATAAAACACAGTGATAAAATCAGCTGAGTGTGAGGGGGGGAAATAAAACAAACCTTTAGTTTATTCAGGTACATACGAAAACGGTGTTATATGGTTGTCATATTCCTAAGTGTTCTAATACAGGCTTCCATATTTTGTGAAATATATCCATCTTATCACTGTTAGGAAAAGTAACTTCTCAATATGAATAATGGCTACTAGTTCAGTCATAAATGTTGCAACAATGTCAAGCTTCCACCTCTGAAGAATCTATATTTTTGCAAGAACCATAAATAAAGAACATGTCTAAAATGAATACAAAATTGTACCGTCTGCCACCTTGCATTTATTGCATATCTGTGACACTTCAGGAAAGATCTTATGCAATTTAGATTTACTCATGTATGCCCTATGTAGTGATTTGAATTGAATTAAGTTGTCTTGTGTAAATTAAAAATTAAAAAAATTATGTATAGTTTGCAGACATTCCTCCTACTGCTCATCCTCAATAGTGAAACCTAAATCTTCCTTGCATGCTTTCCGAATAGTAGTTGTGTCATTAACCACCAAATCATTTGATACATTATAGAAATATGAACCTTGCAGTATTTCTTTTTTTGTTGTTGTTGTATATTCAATTGTTTTATTTTTTTTCCCCTCAGAGTGCATGCCTTTTTGGAGCAGTGGGGTCTGGTGAACTATCAGGTTGATGCTGATAGCAGACCTCTCCCCATGGGCCCTCCACCAACCCCACATTTCAACGTTCTGGCTGATACTCCCTCTGGCTTGGTGCCGCTGCACCACCGCCCCCCACAGGTGAGACACTTGGAACTTGGGATGCTTGGGACACTTTTTATTTCAAGGCACAGGCTTTGTGAAACAGTTGCAATAAAGTCTTTGCTTTTCATCCCAGGTTCCCCCTGCTCAGCAGATGCTGAACTTCCCAGAGAAGGGCAAAGACAAGCCAACTGACCTGCAGAACTTTGGCCTCCGTACAGATATTTACTCAAAGAAGAATCCCAAGGCTAGTCACCTAATACTAGACCTAGTTGTTAAATTAGCTTATTTTCCTTTTATAGTTTCTTGATGTAATCATTTGCCTTACAGGGTAAAGGGTCTGCAGGTGGGAGAGAGTGGACTGAGCAAGAAACATTGCTTCTGTTGGAGGTGAGATCTGAATTAGTGGGCATCATAATCTCAGGATTCTCCTTTCATAGTTCTGTTTGTTTTTTAAAAATATATTTTAAATGAATCATTCCAGGCTCTGGAGATGTATAAGGATGACTGGAATAAGGTTTCGGAGCATGTGGGCAGTCGTACACAAGATGAGTGCATCTTGCACTTCCTGCGGCTTCCCATAGAGGATCAATACCTGGAGAGCTCTGAAGCCTCACTAGGCCCTTTGGCTTACCAGCCCATCCCCTTCAGCCAATCAGGAAATCCTGTCATGAGCACTGTTGCATTCCTTGCCTCTGTGGTCGACCCACGTGTGGCGGCGGCTGCTGCCAAAGCAGCTTTGGGTATGTTGTAAATTTTGGTGTATTCGACTTATTTTTAACCCGAGAGAGAATGTAGCCATTGGTAATCAGCAGATCTGCTGGCAAATAATAGCATGAAGCCATGCGAGCTGAAGTGCCATTTAGAAACCAAACATCCAACACCCAAAGACAAACCCTTAGATTTTTTTCAAATGAAAGTTATCTGGCCTTGAACAGCAGAAACACTACCTCAGCAAACACACATCAGTGTCCAACAGGTGTCTAGAAGCATCATACTACATCTCTAAACGTGTGGCTAAATTAGGAAAACCTCACACAATCGCAGAGGCTGAACTATTTACGAGATGCCGGCATGTCATGGGATAAATGTGTTGTATTTGCATGAATGGGACCCGTTCAATGACTGGGAGGGCATTATCACTCGTGTCCAGAATTTAGCTCCATTAGCCAAGTGGGGACCCACTATATGATTCATCATGAATCAAGAGGCAGGGATAAATATCTCTGTTGATTGATAGTCGCTCAGCATGTAGAGGGACTAAAACAACAATTTGGCCATTATTTCACTCAGGACTTCAGTTCATTTGCTTGGGTCAGAGATCCTTTTATCTGCCCAGGAAAAGACCTTCCAGTTGACATGGTGGAGCAGTTAGTCGAATTAAAGTGCGACATGAGACTGCGAGACTTATACAGCTCTTCCTCTCTGTCGTCATTTTGGTTGAGCGTAATGCCAGAAACTGTTATCTGATGCTGCCTTAAAATTACTTCTTCCATTCACCTCAACTTATCTGTGTGAGGCTGGATTTTTAAAATTGTACGGCTTTGAAAACAAAGTATAGTAATCTGCTCCAGGTGGAAGATGACCTGAGGCTTGAGCTGTCCAACATTGAACCGCGAATTGCTCTTCTTTGTAAAAATAAGCAAGCGCAGGTGTCCCACTGATTTCTTAAACGGTGTCTGAGATGCACCGACGCACCCTGCATCCCAATTCGTATAATATCTGCCTGCTGAATATTATTTAGGACAGATAGTATGCGAATGCATACTTCACACTTAAAATAATACTTGCACTTTATTTAGCGTTTACACGTTACAACTGATACTACTTTAAAGGAACCGTATATAAGAATATTGTCACGTAGTGTTTCGGCATCCAGGTTGCCTGCTTGGCAAAAAGAATGTTTTAGTTCCGAAAAGGTTGAGAACCTCTGGTTTAGACCACTGATTCATTCAGGAAAAAAAGAAAGCAAGTGACTGGATTAAAATCATTGGCTCACTTAACACTTAAAAGTTATTAATTCAGTCATGTAACACCGCTGTAACTTTGTTTGGAAATGTTTCCATTGCTGAAATTGAGAAAATGACTATACTAACAACGCCATCTGAAATGTAACAGTGTTAATTTGTTTAACTGTTTTGTGAAATCAGTTTCACATTTGTAATAGTGCAGATATTAGGAAAAATCTTCCCTCAATCAACCTGTGGAATCAATCTCTAGTTTTATATAACTTAAATTTAGTGTAGTCATAAACGCACTTGTAGCACAAAACCAGTTATTCTTGTGTGTATTTTAAGATTTTCGTGTTTTTCTGTCTATTGTGATTGTAGAGGAGTTCTCGCGTGTGCGTGAGGAGGTTCCCACAGAGCTGGTGGAGGCTCATGTGAAAAAGGTACAGGAAGCCGCACGCAGCACAGGAAAAGTAGACCCTGCGTTCGGCCTGGAGAGCAGTGGCATTGCCGGCACGGCTCCTGAAGAACCCGAGAAGACAGGTAATTTTTCATGTATTGAGATTAGGAAAAGTCATCAACAGCTGTGATGGGTGGGTTTTCCATCTTGCTATTTACTTTTGTGCAGTTCTATCTTCTTCCTCCAGGTGGCATCAGATCAGTACTTGTCGACTTGTAGACAAACCCAATGACCCTGATCAGCTGAGCATAGGCTTGTCGTGATTTAATAACGATTGGACTCAAATAAAAAAAGAATATGACATAAATCTCACCTACACACTTTTCTGGATTGTATAGACCTTGTGTAACATTAATTGTGAGACGGCACAGCACCAGAGGCAGTGTGTGACTGCATACAATGGTTGCCGATGGCTTTATGCAGCTCTGGCAGATGGGGCACAGACATGGGAGGGGTTAAAACTGGGTCAGTGGAGTGACCTAGTGTGACATGGTGTGCCAGTGCAGGCTTTGCCACACATACCTTATTAAAGGCTCCAACGCCACAACTCTTTGTTGAGCTCTGATGCTCTAATGCCTATTCATAAGGTCATTCACTCACATGGTCATGCTGTACTTTTTCTTAATGGCTTTTTTCATTTTGTTTAATGTTTTTTGCCATGTCTGCTGTCAGGCCCTGTAGTTTGACTTTTTGATGCATTACATATTCAATTCTTCCCAGCTTTGATTTCCCACTGTGGCTACATTTCATCCACATTTTTCTCCCAACATGTGCACTGCTGTTGAAAAGTTTGGGATCAATCAGATTGTTTGAGAAAAATCTTGATGTAACAAGGATGCATTAAATTAAGCAAAAAGCGACAGTAAAGACTGACATTTAGAAAATTCTATTTTGATTAATTGCATGAAAAATGTTTTTTCAAATTATGGTTTTTACAAATACCATGCAGCATAATGATTTTTAAAGATAATTTCTTACTGGAGACAGGAGTTGTGGCTGTTGAAAATTCTTTGTTATATCAAAATTACTTTTTTTTTTTTTTTTAAATACTTTTTTTTAAGTAAAATTGTATTAACGCAAATTGTAATTATTTTAGGTAATGTAAATTTAGTTGTTTACAGTATTTCTTTTCACACTGTTTTTGACTGGGTAAATGCAGCCTTGGTGAGAGGTTACTTTTAAAAACATAAATTTTAGGAAGTTATGGGCTGCGTCAAGACGCACTTCATTGTCTCATAAAAATATATATTTTTTTTAATAAAAAAAAAACAAATTTAAATTTGTTTTTCAAGACTTACTTCATTGTCTCATAAAAATAAATTTTAGCCAAAAATAGTGTTTTTCTGCAGCTGAAGTGCTTTCGAAGATATTTTTTGTTTTTAGGTTCCTTTTTGTCCAATGCACTCTACCACATTGCATTTGACGTTTTTATGTATTTTTTCTCCCTTTACTCACAGAACCTACAGAGACTGAGAAGATGGACACTGACTCGGATTCCCAGCCTGATAAGGTCAGATATGGCCCTACCTACCAGTAGTTCTTTGTGTTTGCTACTATGTCATGTTTATGGATAGATTGAGAAATCAGATCAGAAGTGTTTTTTTTTCCCATCATTATTGGGATTTCTTGCAATGCACCTCTCCACATTGAGTCTAGTTTTATCAAGTTAACTTTTTAGACAGTCATCCATACCATAACATTTTCCCATCTCATCTGTTGCAGGCGGAGTCAAAGGATGAAGCAGAGAAGCCCAGCGAGTCTGCGGAAAAGCCGACAGAGACAGAGAAGGAAAAGAATGAGACTACAGAGAAATCTGAGCCAGAGGAAGAGAGTGAGGGAGGAGAATCCAAGACGGCAGGTACAGACACTGTCAGCCACAGCGACAACGAGTGCTCATGGGCTTTCCTGTAGTCTGACACAGGCTGGCTGAAATCTGCTTAATGCCTGTTTAATTTAGCAGTGATGCTTGTATGTGTAATGCATGTTTGAGTTGATACAGCCCTTACTTTTTTCCAAAAATTGTACTTAGCTTTTTAATTTAAAAAATAAATAAATAAAAGGAACTTACTGATAATGTGCAAAGCTGTCACCCACAAATTTGAACTTTCTCATACACTTGAGAGATGTGCAAATGTCTGAGTTTCTTGTAACAGTTACGTAATGGGTAGTGCAGGAAAAAAGGTACTATGGAAGTCAATGGGAACTGTCAGCTGCCTGGTTACCAACATTCTTCAGAATGTCATCTTTTGTGTTATAATAATGACAGATTTTTTTCTGAATGAACTTTTAATAAAAAATAAAAATGTTAGCAAAGAAATTAAATGGCATTGCAATAAAGGCTCCATATAATGTAAAATTATTCTAATAATGCTCTAAAATGGCTGACTCTATACAAATTTTTATTCTCATGTTCCAGAGAAAGAGAAAGAGGAGGACATGGAGACCACAGAGGAAGGCAAGGAGGGTGAGGAAGAAAAAGAGGATGGAAAGAAAAAGCTTGAGTTGGATATCGGAGAGGGCAACATCGCCACCGCTGCTGCTGCTGCTCTGGCCTCTGCTGCCACCAAGGCTAAGGTAATGCATTCCACAGGGACTGAGCTCAATGTCTATCAATTCTTTAACTTCCCTTGTTGGCACCAATAGTAGGTCTGTGCTTTGTGCAGCTGTCTCCAATCAAAGTGTTTTTATCACCCTGGCAGCTAACTTGATTTCATTTGCTGTTGTTTTTTGTTTCTCAGCACCTGGCTGCAGTGGAAGAGAGGAAGATCAAATCTCTTGTGGCTCTACTGGTAGAGACTCAGATGAAGAAGCTGGAGCTCAAACTCAGACACTTTGAGGAGCTGGAGACCATCATGGACCGTGAGAAAGAAGCAGTGAGTATTAAATCTGGCTGTCAAGAACGGGTCACCCTAAAATCCCAAATAATGGATTTTATATTTATTTGATTTGTTTTATTGCATTGTGGGTTTTCTTTTACTATTATTGTTGAATTATTTATCAATAAAATTATATATAATCATACACACCTTTTGAAGAACACCCACAAAACAAACATGTATTTCTCTGGTCAGAAAAGTCAATGAATTAGATTTTTTTTTCTTCTCCATGTAATATAGTGTTGCTGTAGCTACTAACTAGTTGTAGTATGAGGTTGTAATTTACACCTGCTTAGCTTGTTCTTGTGTATCCTGTAGTGTTATGTCTGCGCGCCAGAGGCGCTGTCCACGAGAGACTTGGAGAGCTCTACAAAACGCTTTAGCAAATCTAGCAGAAGACAGTAGCCCAATTTAGCTGCTGGAAATAGTGCATGAAGGATGTGCCTTTATATAGCTCAGTCCAGTGGTACTTTATTTCCTTCTGGTGTTCATAAATTTACTAAATACAGCTTTGAAAAATCGTTTGTTATTAAAGAAATAAGTGTCTTTGTATTTATTTATTGGTGGACTTAAAATTCAAATATAATTTGAAAGTTACTTTTGTCTTTTTTTTTTTTTTAAGAAATGAACTAAATTTAGTAATGTAGGTTGTTTTCTACATTCACAGCTTCCTATTTTTTTCACATTTATTGTATTATTTGCACAAATTTATATTAAAGAACCAACTGTAAATAGACCAAATGTTGACACCACTGCCCAAATGGATGAATTCGATTAGTGCTTGCAAAATGCATTCTAATGATTGGTTTAGGAAAAACAAATCGAAATTGTGTGCTTTAAGTAAAGCTTTGGTAATCAATTTAAACTTTCCCCTTGCCCCATCAAGCTGAGTTGGATTAACAGGAGTTTTTCCTTTTATAGCTGGAGCTCCAGAGGCAGCAGCTTTTGACAGAGCGACAGGCGTTCCACATGGAGCAGTTGAAGTACGCAGAGATGAAGGCTCGTCAGCAGATGGAGCAGCAGGCAGCTGCGCAGCAGAATGCAGGAGGACATCACGGCCCACCTCCACATGGGCCACCTCCACACGGCCCACCTCCAGGCATGCACCCTGTACACCCAGGACATCCTGGGCACTCAGGCCCCGGATATCCTCCCATGCACCATCCCATGGGTCCCCACCATGCCCCTCAGACAGGTCAGCAAGCACCCTGATCTGGTTTTGTTTGAGGTCTTTTTGTACGGAGTCTGTTCTAAGAGCACACAAAGAAAGCCACCTGGAGAACAGCTTGAGCTCTTTTATGGAGCGTAACGCAACTTTTTAAAATATCAAGCTTGTCCAGCAGTACTGTTTTTATGACAGTCGTGTTACATGATTTGACTGGTTTGGACATGTTTGGGCTTTTAATGAGGGCCACAAGTGCACCTCATGTTTGGAATATCTCACTCAATATTATGTTATCGCGATTATTGACGGTTTGTATTGTTGGGAGCTGGAATGGAAGCTAAAATTTGATTAATTTCACAGCCCTATTGACTCTTAAAAAGGTTGTCTTATTTTTCCATTCTACAGATAAATGTAATGTCTACTGAAGATGCAAACTGAAAATAGTTAACAAATGAAAAAACCTTGTGATAAAACAAATCTATCTCAGTAGTATCAATAGTATACCTTTAATAAAAAAAGTTTTATTCTGTCCCAATTATTCCTTAAATTTTCTTTACTTGGTCTTGAATCTCTAAAGCTGCAGAAACCCTGCTAATTCCTTTCCAAAAGCGAATATTCTTTAGCATTTCTCTTCAAGTGTCTTTTGTTGCTTTGTTCAGGACCAATAGTTGGACCAGGCCAGCCCATGCCAGGTCAGCCTATGCCAGGCCGAATGATGCCTGGACCTCCCCCAGTTGGACCCCCACAAGGTGGCATGCAGCCCATGATGGGCCCTCGACACCCCGGACCACCCAACGGCATGTGTGAGTATACCTTCTATGGTTAGATCCCGTCCTCTTGTTCCTGTGCATGGCACATTTGTCCTGGGCTCTATATGTTTTTTTTGGGCTGCGTTTTTAAAACAACATCATTGTCTCCCTATAGACCCAGGTCCACCTCCAACCGCACAGCCTGATGGGATGCCCCCTGGCCCAGTGGGACCTCCTGTATCTGCGCCCCCACCTCGTGCTGCTGAAAACTAAACTTATCCCCCCACCTCGTCCCCACACACACATACACATCCACATGCAGATACACACACACACAAATCCATATTAATCCGGGTTCCCCGCAGACCTGCTGTCGTTGCCCTCTGTAGTTTTGCCTTGCTGATGGGTGGGTCATCTCTAAATCCTCTCGATCGAGCTGAGCACTCACTTCCTCACCTCCTCACCCGTAAACGTTTACACGCTCGGGGCACAAAGTCAAGAGTGCTGCCGTTCCTGCCTCTCTTGACTAGTAATAGCACTGGCTTCTGTTCTGTTTCGCTCCTCTGTTTGTTTTCGAGAGACTCCTGCGGAGCTTCGCTGCCCGGCTCTTCCCTGTAATGTGACTGATGGAATCATATGTGTATATTGTGCTAATCAACGTTAAGCTAAACATGCTAAGATCGAAATCACACTGTAGCTATGAGCCGGTCGGCAGCATCCCGTCTCCTGGAGTTCTGTGGCGCGCAGAGAACCTTTCCACTGCCTTACGTGTTTGTGGAGCGGTATCCATTTCAGCAGGGCTCCCGGTGACTTTCTTGAGCTTCCTTTTTTAATATTTACATCCACATCTAGCTAATAATCTACCTCGCCGGTGCAATTGTACGCAATCTGTGCACGGTGTGTGAAGCAGATTTGCTTTATGGTACTCTGCTTGGTCAGCCACGCTGTGACCCGGAGATCAATGAGAGATCGTAACTCGCACCGTTAGTGCTCCGCTGTCCTAAACGTGTCCCAAGTACTGTAACGCCGAACGAGAGCCCACCAAACTGCTGTTTTTAGAGATGTACCCACACACGCATTAACCTTTGTTTGCTTCAGATGTACGAGCACACAAACACACATTTAAAAACCACCATTTGTTCTCTGAGAATGCAAATGGAGGTGTATATGGTATCACACTGAAGTGATGGAGGAACTTTGCTTATCTTAGGTGTAGCTGGCCTTTTGTGCTCCTCCCTTAGGTGCTGACAGAGTAGCTGCCCCGCCTCGCTCTACCTCTCTCACTTTACTACCTCTCTTCTCTTCTTCTCTCTTCCTGTTATGGCTGTTCTCTTTCTCTCTTTTCTTTGTGTGTGCCCATGTGACTGCTGCATTACTGCTGTGTGGAGGCTGTCGTCCTCCTCCTCCTCAGGTGAACCAAGCCCTCACTTCAACGCGGCCCAGCCCACTACACTACACATACATACGCATACACACACACACAGATACACATGCATTTCCTTTCCAGGCTGTATATCACGAAAAACAGGGGATGAAACCCTGCCCTTTCCCATGCTCATATATATCTTTTATTGCTTTTTATTTTATGGTAATGTATTTTTAAGAAAATAAAGTTTGTGTAGACTCAGTTATCGCTGTTCTTGGAAGTTTGTAGCTTTCTCTTTTTATTTTTACCCGGCACATTGATACTGAGACCTGAACACTGTCTAAATAAAGTGGGTTTGTTTTTTTAAGACTGCTTTCTGTTTCAGTTCAAGCGGTTCCTCTGGTTTATGATGTGAATTTTAGTTTTTTTTTTTTTGCAGTGATAAAATAATATGGAAGCTTGTGGCGTTTATAATAATGATATATTCTTATATATCTATATATACACACACATATACAGTACTGTGCAAAAGTCTTAGGCCACTAGTATTTTCATCAACAAAAAATGGTTTTACGTGGGTTATTTACGTTGAAAATATCAGTCTATATTTCCAAACATTATTTTTGTTATTAAACGTAATAATGCCGTGAGATTATTGTCTGCACAAGGAGTCTGACAACAGCCAGTGCTCCACACAGAGATCTGATCTGATCATTATTAGTCTGTCTGGAATCACATGAAGTAACAGAACAAACTGAGAAGTAACAGACTCAATCCAGAAGAACTGTGGCAACGTCTTTAAGATGCTTCGGAAAACCTACCTGGAAAGTTACCTGAAAAACTATGGACAAGTGTACCTCGGAACAGAAGCTGTTTTACCAAAAGCTGTCATACCAAACATTTATTTGATTTAGTTAATAGAAGTTATATTGATAAATCTATGGCATTATTTTTGAAAGCATCCTCATTTTACACCATTTTTACACAAGTGTTTAAAACTTTGAACAGCACTAGAGCTATCCAGGTAGGTTTTTTTGAAGCATCTTGGAGACGTTGCCACAGTTCTTCTGGATATAATCTATAGTAACTTCTGTTACTTCATGTGATTCCAGACAGACTAGATGAAGATCAGATCAGATCTCTGTGTGGAGCACTGGCTGTTGTCAGACTCCTTTTGCAGACAATAATCTAACTGCATTATTACAATTAACGGCAAAGATAATGTTTGGTAATGTAAACTGTATTTCCAACTGACTCGCTACCGCAAAAGATTGAAAAAAATCCAACTTAACCATTTTTTGTTGGTGAAAATACTAGTGGCCAAAGTGCTTTGCAATACAATATAAACACAAGTACACTGTGCTTACTTTTTTGATGTAAGAGTATAGTAAACTTAATATTAATTGGGGTCACCATTTTAAATTATAATTATTTTTCACAATATCATACAATTTTGAACAGTAGTGTATGTACAGTATATGCAAATAATAATAAATGTATTTAATAAAAAGTAATTTGTTTAAAATTTACATCCTTGCTTATCTTAAAGAGGTCAGTATTGTACCTGTAAAAGTGCTTATAGAGTACTGCTTACCTGCTGTACTTCTCTTTTCTACACGGTGTCAATTTGATTTAGTTGTTACGTTGTAAATCACAGATTTACATTTAAATAGATTCAGGTGGGCTAGTTTTTACTGTCAACCACTTGGTTTATCCAGTTTATTTGACTCTGCTAAAATAGGTGATGAAATGAGAGTTTATCTCTTTTTATCTCTTCGAAGTGTGTGGGAGTGTTGGTCGGTTAACTTTAGTAGACCTTTGAGATGTTTCTTGTTCTGGCAAATACCTTCAAGAAGTTGGCTTTAGGGGCTCTCTGTGAGTCTTCGGTCACTCTCTCCTGGCCAGGGCTGTAGTGACATTGTGGCGGAATGGACCCGCTGTGGCACATCTTACGACACTGGGCAAATTGAAAAGGAGTAGTAAACCCCATAAAGTCCTTCTCATGGCTCTTGGGACAGTTTAAGAGTGGCCTCCTAAACAAGAGTGGGAATGGAAATATTTGGAAAGGGAATGAGATTTTGCTCTTGAAAGGACACCTCTGTCTCCTGGTGAAATCGCAGCAATCTCTTGTGACCCTTGAAAATTGCCCCTGAACCGGGATAAACCTTGACCCAGTTTGCAATGCTGCATCGTCTCAGGAGGACGAAGAAAATGTTGATGTGAACTTTGACCTTTCTGTGTTGATATTGGACAACTGCCAGTTTGCAGTTTCTCAGGCACTAGGGCCGTGTACATGCGTGTGTATTTGTGTGGGAGTGTGTAAGTTTGTATGTGTGGGTGTGTGTCAGGGGATTGCGTGGGTATATATTTTACAGCTCTGAGGCAGTTTTTGGACCGGGATTGTGTGAGACAGTCTCCCTGTGTGTTTTTGTAGGAGTTACCCAAATGTAGAGTTAGATGTATGATAAAGCAGAAATGTTAACCAAATGGAGCACTGTAGAAAAACAACAATCACTGGCCACAAGCTTTTAAGCTGAAAGATAAATCACGAAACAAGTGAAAAAAGGGTTTTGTAGCTAAACTGTGATGCTATTTGTCAGAAAACCTTTTTGAATTGATCTGGACTTGCAGACTAGTTGGAGACTTTTTGACGAAGAGCATGGCAGCTTCCAGGCGCTGCGCTTTTGACCTAATCCCCATTCCTTTTTGCTTTAAAGGTCTTGTCAAACATGATTGCCACTGATATGCTTGTTTTGTTAGAGTGAAAATGGTGCACTGTCTTTGACTCAGTGTTTAGGGTTTGTTTCTTGCCTACATAAAGCTGCTAAGCCTAGCAGTGCTCGCGTGGAGCTGAGCCAGTGAGGTTGGATCTGTCAGCTGTCTGTGAGTCGTAAAAGTGATTGACGCTCCAGAGAATCATTCCTCAAAGTAGGGATCATCCCAGAGTCCTCACTACATTTAATTAAGTGTCCTTTATCTTTTTCCATATTTCTCTCTTTTCCCCTTTTGACTGCTTTCTTTCTTTCTTTCTTTTTTTTTTCTGTGGGAACAGCAGAGCAAACTTCCTAGAAAGTATTTTACCATTTGCTTGCCATTTCATTTAGGCGTCACGTCTAAGCAGCTTAGTTATACTTGTCCCGAATATCCATCGTTCCAAAAGGAATGATTTTAAAATGAAAATTCTGTCTCTAAGCCTTGTTGTGTTTTTCCTAACCCATATGAGTTTCTTCTGTGGATCACAGAAGGAGAAATTTTAAATAATGTGATTGCTCTCTTCCATGAAATTAAACTAGAACTCTCAAATTTACAAAACTGTTCAAAATTAACACTATATTTCTATAGAAGTCTGAACAAGCCCCTATAAGATTCTGTCCTGCTTGCACTTGCTCAGATTGAAAAAAAAAAACTTCTAGGGCTTAACAGCTGGTCTATGTGGTGGGCAGAATTTCCAAACACTCACCTATCATTCATCGACCTTAAAAACTTTACATAGCCTCTCAATGCTAGGTAACCTAGAAAAATGTGGAATGTGGATATGTGGAAGCTGAACAGCTCTCACTGCAGGACAGATGAAGACGCTGATGCACTCACTTGATCTTAAAATCCCTTATTTTTGGTCATACAGATAAAAGTAATACATCTTTTGTTTTCTGTAAAGACTCTACATTCATTTGTGTGCACTCACAATAACAACAAAACATGGGCAGCCCTAATTTTCTCCCACTCACACATTTAACTTTTTGTCCCAAACCAGCTTGCAAAATCCCACAGGTAGAAAGATATTTGAGTCCTGTATGATACTGTCTAACTCAGGGCCGGATTAACATGGCCAGACGGTTTCATATTTTCCGTCACACATTGTATATGCCTATATCATTCGTCTCTGATGATATCGTTGTTCAACTGTCGTGAGTGACGTGCGTATGACTTTTATATACTAAAGGCGGATTTGCCTCACCCAATCAGCGTCCGCTTATTTAAATGTTAATTTTAATCCAATGGATATTAAATTTTTTCTTTCTTTTGACTAATTGGGGCCCCCCTGGGAGGTGGGGGCCCCTAGGCTGAAGCCATATAAAGCCTGTGCATTGATCCGGCCGTGGTCTCACTCCAATATCATAGGCTTTTTTGTTCTAATTCCCATACACCTACATTTGATCTCACCTTGTTGCATTTGCCACAAAAGGCAACATTCTTCTTTACCTTAACTTAACAAACCTGCAGGATTTTTTTTAGGCTTTGAAGGTGTACCACTAATCTTTTTCCTTTTTTTTTTTTTGAAATCCTGCACACATCAGCAATTCAAACCATATAATTTGTCACGCTCAGCAGTGTCAGATCCTATGGGTCAGATCCTAACAGTCTATTGATTGATTTATGTAATGGATCAAACATTGATTTGTTGTGTAAAAAGTTGCAGTGTCACTGACTGAATGATCAGTTTGCAGCAGTTAACAGCTCATTAAAAGCTTGATGGATGTGAAGATTATTAGAAAATAACCTTCTTTGCAGTCTGTTGGTTTTTAAGCTGTTGGATGGCTTTAGAAGACTTTTATAACACTTGGTGTGATTGTGCATTTGCATACTTTTTAGAGCTTGAACACTTCAATCCCTATTCATTCCGTCCCCAACAACCAGTTTTTCCATTCGCGTTTCACAGAAAAAGTTCTGGAATGACAGTAGGGTGAATAAATTATTTAAAATGACTAAAGCTCTGTTTCTTTAAAAGTCTAATATCTTTCTGATAGCTGTGATTCTGTCACCTCACACAGCAGTTCTACTTTTTAGTGGAAACAGGCACGGTTCCTAAATAAGTCATTGTGTTAACCACTATTTTATTAGCGTCCTATTCATGTGGCTTATTTCTCTCTTGTAGTATATAGTTTAATTTTGAAAGTGCATATGTTTTATACTTCTTCACTTGTTTGTTTACATCCATCGCTGTGGAAGGTGATTGTAAATTCCAAGCTCAATTGATGCAATATTGCGCATGTGAACATGTGTTTGTGTTTGTATTTTGCGTGTGGACACTGCCTGTGTCCCGTTTTTACCTCCCAGTAGGTCTTCTCCACAGCAGCTGTGGCTGTGGTCAAACAGTGCTCCATGGTGATGGTTGTTGGTTTGTGCCTGGGGGCTGCAGTGGGGTCTCTGAGCTGGGGAGCTTCACAGCTCTCTGATTCTTGGCCAGCATTGTGTAATCACTCACAGTGGCGCTGCGAAAACAGCTTTCACAATCAGCTGGATGTCTCTCAGCGGGCCAGCACTCCAGCGGGGACAAGGAGAAGGGCATATTAGTAGAAAGAGGACGGCAAGGCCCATGGGACGGCCGTGTTGTTTTTATATGTTTGAGTTTGTATGAATATTTGTGTAGGCACTAGTTAATTTGCACGTGTGTGAGATCAAACCAAAGTTAGCAGGAGTAAGTATGGGGGAGTTTGTTTAGGTGTGTGCGTGTGAGTGTGTATATATATATGTAGAGGAACTGTACGTCCGCTCCAGCTGTGTTTGGGAATCTGACAGATTATTCACTACATTAATTCCCTTTATTAAGCCTCTGGGTCCAGGCCAGGCCAGTGAGAAGCGCTCACAGCTGTAACCCCCTCCATGCCACAGCATATGGCTGAATCGGTATGGGTGATACTGGGAGCAAGATTTTTTCCCCAACTGCTTTTGCGCTTGTGAATTTGTCTGCACATGTAGTCTATGTGCTTGTGTGTATAGAAATATATTTGTCCTGTATTTGTGTGTATATTGTGGTTTTAAGTTTTGATTTCCACATTACATCATGACTGACTGCTCATAGGTTATAAAAAGTCATTATGTAACATAATTATGTAACTAATGAATATTATAAAAAATCTGGCAACTGCTGTTTTATTTGTTTGACTGGTAGAAAAGTGAATGTCAGAGATGAGTATGGTCTTTCAACTTATTTTATTTATTTTTTTTATTTTTTGTCGGACTGGGTCACTTGTTTTGCAGAGTGCACCCTTCAAAATTAAACATCTTTATACATTTACTGACCCTTTTACTACCATCATTCGAAATCTCTGGAATTTCTTCTGTGGAACACAAAAGTGTCCTCCACAAACGTTATACTGGTTTGGAATAACATGAGGGTGAGTAAATAGTGAATGGATTTTCATAATAATTTTAGAGACCCCAAAATAAAGAAGAAACTTCATTTACTTTCATTTGATTTAAAATCTAGTAATACAAGTTTGTGTGGTAACCCGTTTCTGTAACTGAATAGAGACAAAAAAAATGGCATTGTGACATTTTATCACACAATTCTGACTTTTTTTTTTCGCAATTGTGCGTTGACATCTTGAAATACAGACTGTCTCTTCCCAATTGTGAATTATAATGTCAGAATTCTGATATATAAACAGAATTATGAAGTCATAATTGCAAGATATAAAATGGCCATTCTGGCTTAATCTCAGAATTGTGTGATATAAACTCACAGTTGGGATTTATAAAGTCAGAATTGCCAGAAAATTGCAGATTATGACACCGTATAATAATAATAATTAAAAAAAAAATTAATTAAAAGGTGTGAACTCGCAATTGTAAGAAAATATGTCAGAATTGTGAAATGTCCAATAAAAAGTTGCAATTACCTATTTTTTGTACTTTTTTTTTATTCAGTGGCAGTAAATGGGCTTCCATAGGTTTAGAATGACACGTTCACCCAAAATGAAAATTCTGTCATTACAGAATAACTAAAATGTGAGAAAACTTTAGCGCTTGTAAATGCTTTAACTTCTGATTAAAGGAAGCCAATCTCTGACAAACCAGCAATTTACAGAAATGTCAATAATAATCCTCCTAATGTTTTGATATCAATTAAGCATAGCTGACAGAATATCAGTCCGTTTTAGTAAATATTCTGCAAAGACGGAACCCCAGGAAGCTTGACGGAAAATGAACATGATTCTAAATATGTTTTCTCTCATATTAGAGGATCAATCCACTCTTATGACCACATGGAGGGGAGAAGTTGAATATTCTTGGCCCTTGTGCAAAGAGCTTTCAGTGGCCTTGAAAATGTTCTCTTGTTGGCAGATGAATCAAAGTGCTGCCGTTCCTTGATGTATTGTGAAATATTTATCAAACTAGACAATGCAAGGAGTGGCACAAATCATAAATATTAAGTAATATAAAAAATGCTAACTGAAAACACATTTTAGAGAGAGGGCAACACGGGGCCTCTCTCTTACCATAAAAAAGACACTGAATCCGGGGAATAGATGCATTAAAAAACAGTGGAAATATAAACCATGCATCCGGTCTTTTGCAATACGTTGCATGTTGAACGCTATTGTAAAATGTCAGTAGGTGACCTTAAATGAAAAGCGAGCATTTGGGATGGGGCCCCTTTTGCATTAGTCGCCCTCAGAGGCCATTCTGAATGCTTGTTCTGCTGAGGACTGTAAGAACTACAGATATAATGTTAGGTCAGTGGATAGAGTGATCTGTCAAGCTGAAAAAAGGACAAAAACTCAACATAAAAGTGCAATGAAACAAGTTTGAAGATGCCATTTTATTTGAGAGCAGTACAGGATGCAATACAGTTCAGCTACAGAATGAATATAATTGCAAAACAAAATGCATTTTAGTATATAAATATCAGCAACTACGCCAACTTGCTTTTTTTATGCCCAGTTTGTTTCTCTAAATAGAATTTTTTTTTTCAGGGCCATAAAAACCTGATGATTTGGTCTAAAGTTTCAATAAACTGTTCCATTAAAATATATATTTTTATATAAATAATAAATAATTTAAAATCCCAGACTTTACAGTGTTTTTTTTTTGGTATAAAATCTTTATCATGTTTGCAATCTTGTTGATTTTCAGGTTAAAAACATCTCTCTTGGCCCCCATTTGCCCCCATATCTCCCCCAGGTGTTGTGAGCATTATGTAAGAGTTCTATTTAAAAAACAACGATCATAATATTGTTGTAAAAGGGTGTACATTGCACTAAACTAAATAATGGTCACCCTGCGTTGTGTGTTATAGTCGCCTAGAGTCATACACCCCCATGAATGCTCACCTTGTTCGGTGTACAGGGAAGATCTTAACCAGAATTTTTAAATGACTTTTACTGTAAGTGCATTCTATAAAGCTTTAATCTGAGCAAAAGCATGTGGCTAACACCCGTGTTTGAAAATTCATCACTTATACATACACTGCAAAGGCTGAGTGGCCTATAGACACGTGTGACAGCATTTTCCCCATGGACCAGAGCCAAGCCTGTGGCGGCAGATTGGCTGCAACATGAGAGAGCGACCAGCTCTTGAATTTAATACCATCATAATGCTGGGTTTGTTTAGTGCCGCTAGCAAGAAGGATCCAATATCGACACATGTCATTGCATCATCCATCAGCCCTGCTTCAAAACCCTTCTTTTTGATGCTGCTGGTAAAGTTGCCTTCAGTAGCAAATCTGAGATCATTTTTTTAACATGCTTGTTAAGATTTAAGAAGTTGGTTCTGGAGAGTAATTAGAGGCAGGTTGATACCATTTTTTTAATGTTTGGTAGAAGGACAGATGCTATATATAATTTATGCACATGGGAGTTGATATTGCCTGTCCATCAGGATACTAATTAAATCTCATTAATCAGTGTCCTAATCATATGTTAAATATGAAAATATAACTTGGATGCTAACCTCCAAAACATCTGAGCCTGAATAAAAGGTGATTGTGATTTTATACCTGAAAGTCACCTCTATATCTATATACTGAGCAGACTTTAAATTCTTGTAAATCTGACTTTGTTTTTCATATTTAAGACCTTGTGGCACAATCTTTTATATTTTATAATATGACCAGATCTCACAAACCTCAATTTATATTTCACACTTGTGACTTTCTTATATTTGTGATTGTGTTTAACAATGTAAATCTAAATTTTTTGGGCAAAATTGGACAATACACAGTGTGAATATATCTTGGAGTTGAGATTTTTGTTATGCATAACTGTGATAGTCTCAAATTTGTACAATGTGATCTTTTAACTGTCGTTTCTTATAATTATGACTTTGCTACTCACATTGCAGCTTTATATCTTACATTGTGACAGTCTTGATTTTGTTTCTGGTGACTTTGTCTTACAATTTATCATAACTGGTACATTGTGTCACAATGTGACCCTGTGTTCCAATGGAAATATCTCACATTGTTGCTTTATGTCTCACAATTGACTTATTTATGATTGCTTATTTTTATTTTTTGGAAGCAAATGTATTTTATGGTTGTACATCCAAAGATATATACACACTAGAGGTGTGCTGAGCTGCACCCCTGACCCCCATAAGCTTTCAAGACAGAACAATATATGCTTGTTTGTAAGTGCCATTTTTTCATGACTTTGCATCAAACGCTTTTTGTGTTGTAGCAACAAATTGCCTCTAATTGTGCCAAAATAGTTGAAAAGATACATAATCAATAGGGTAGTGCAGCTGTTTCCAAAGGAGCCTTTAAACACAGCTGCTGCTGCACCCAACATCTCCCCCCTCTCTCTTCTGACTCGTCCTCCACCCATGTTTTTCATTTTCTGTTCGCTTTCAAAAGCTGTCACCTTAACAACGGGCCATATAATAAGTCCCTGTTCCCTTATGAGCCCTGAACCCCAAAACCGCCCCGAGCCGGGTGCTGGTTTGCCCCTCTTTGTAGTATACGGAATTAAAGCTCTCAGTATGACTGTTTGCAAATGTTTTATTAAGTTTTGCAAAGCCCTTGGCTTCAGTCAGGAACAGGGGGACTATTGTGCCTTGCATCTTCTAGAAGCTGCGGTTCAGCTTAGCAGCAGATGAGTGCTAGCCTGCGATTTCAGTATGACCCGTAGTTGTGTGTATTACTACTTTGCAAAAAGGATGAAGGTGACTCTACTTGCACCTTTTACTCTCTCTACCACTCTCTCTGTCTTTTTTTGGCTTTGTTTGAATCAGCTGAGGCAGCATGTTGTTGTGTTGAGAGGAAACATGTGGTTTCTGTTAGTAGGGACTGGGTGTCTGGCACCATGATATGCACTGGGGGTTAAAGGAAGATGGGAGGGGTTGGTGGGGTAATGGGACATTGAGATTGAAGACCCCGTAGGAGGATGGGAATCAAGAGAGAAACACTCTGCCATTGTGACAGACAACTTTCTCCATTCTATACTGAGTTTTTCAGTGAATAGGTTTGAAAAATGCACTTGAGTAGCAAAAATGTGTGATTTTTAGAGAGACTGGGGCAAGTTGTCACACTTTTAACTGCAGTTAATACTTCTCAGAGTGGGATTAGGTCTCTTTTTTTGTCATTTCTACCTTTATTTTGATAGCACAGTAGCTAGACAAGAATCAAGGTGGGGGAGAGAGAGATAGAGACCGGATCAAGAAAGGTCCACGAGCTTGGAATGAACTTGGGACCCCCGAGGTGCAACGTTTTTTGTTGATGCATTTTGCTGGATTCACACAGAATTTAAGTTTTAATGTAAAAATAGTTTTCTTTTGACATTTTTTACCATACAATTCACTGACTTTTAGCAGGGCTTGTTTCTCCAATGATAGCTACCGTTTATAGGCCTTAATGCAAAATTGTACAATATACAACAAAAACCATGAAACAGCAAGCATGTAAATATTACAGTAAGATGTTAAAGTATGAAACTATATTTTTATATACTATAATGTATAATGACATTTAAGAGCACAAGTCACTTTGCCTCAATCTTATATTCATATAAAATACTCTTTTCCTTAGACTAAAATTTAACCTTTGGTTTAAAATCTAACATCTTGCCTGATTGTATGCCAATGTACCTTTAATTTGTCTTGTTTCCTACATAAATATAACCAATAAATCTAATGGTGCATTTGCTTAACATGAGAGAAGGAAATATTTGAATGGCGTACACTAGCAATTTTAAGGATACTTAAGTCTTTTGATTGTGAACAGCCAACAAGGAACTACAAGGTGATTAAGTGGTGTAATGTGTGCATATGTCTTTGCAGCTGGAGCAGATGCTGTTGCAGCAGTCAGGAGATTCAGACCAGCAAAGTGTGTATGGCGCAGAGCAGGGTTGGCTAAGAGAGGAAGGACGATCTTATAGGCTGAAGCTCCAGGCCTTTCAGGAGAGCCAACACAGACAGGCCCAGCTGGTGCAGAAACTACAGGCAAAGGTCCACTGTTAGATGTGGTCTCATTCAACACATTTAATTTTTGTCAAAGTTGGGAAAGATTCTTTGAGGGGGAAATTATTTTGTAATTCTAGGGTATTTACTTTTAGAATATACATATCAAAAGGAAACCATGGAACGTTGGTGTAGTTGGGAATGTGCTCCATCTTAAGTTGCGGAGTGAAAGTATTTGTCTGTGTCTGCAGTTGCTCCAATATAAGAAGAGATGTGGAAATCTAGAGCAGCAGGTGCTGGAGAAAACCTCAGAGTCAGAGAAGCTGAGGCTCTCGGTGAGTCCTACTAGAGAACTTCAAAGTCATTTTGAATGACTGGCGTCATTTGGTACAATGCACTTTATGTACATACATGTGTTTACATTGTACTTATAAAAAAAAACTTAATTACAATAACAATTACACTATTGACCTATCCCTTACACTTTAACCCACCCTTAAATCTACCCATACCCAAAGTCTTTTGAAATTCAATATGAACACAACAAGTGCATAATACTTATTAAGTACACAGTAGTTGAAGCCACCTAATATAAAGTTTGACTAATGAATGAATGAACTTATATAGCATTTTATTTGATTTTAAGAAACTTTATTTATTTATTTATTTGTTTAATTTTAAGAAACCTGTCTGCTCCTGTGACTTCTCTAATTGTTGTCAGGTGTTGTACTGTATTTTGGTGTGTTAGGTATAAACCTGCTTTTGTCCATGTATTTAGCTCCAGTCACACCTAGGCTCTTCAGCACACCGTCTCCAGCGCTTTGAGCAGGAACACAGTATGGATGTCCAAAGTAAACTTGCTCTGTTGGAGGATGAGCAGAAACGGTAAGAACAAGAGTGATATGCTCTTCTAACAGTGAGAGGTGCAGCAAAACATGCCGGGGGGCAATTACTAAAATGAGGGAGAATGGGTGAATCAGCCATAGGGGATGTCAAGACTTGCTGTTTGGAACCAAAGAACTGTATATTAAAAAAAAGAATAATGATAAACCTTGTAGAGAGTTTCTGTTTTCTTCTTTTTTTTTCCTTTTACGTTGTTAGAAAATCTAGCCTAAGATGGTAGTTGTGTTTTGGAACATGGTACCTGGTTTCTTAAGCCAACTGTTTAAAAGCCAGCATGACCACCGTAAATAGTAGCTGATCCATGGTGGTCTGCCAGCTAGCACCACCTAAAGAACAGTTTATATAAACTAATGAACCAGTGATCAGCTTGAACAGGTAATGGCCGGCTAATGAACAAAAGTAACGTGTTGTAGACCAAACTGGAAAAGCTGCATGGAAAACAGCATGGACCAGCTAACAACCAGCTTAACCAGCTAATAACTTGAACCAGCTTGGACTGGTTATTCTGGTGGCCCATTTTAGACATTCTACTATAAGTAGATTTTTATCTTTGTATGTCAACTACATGTCTAATTCTCAGTTTGCAACTACATGTCTACTAAGTCTTAGAAGGGTTAGTAAAATAAGTTGCGAAGTTTCTCATAGTCAGTATGGTGTATGTTGTTGAGCCATCAAAATAAAGTATTAGAAGATATTAAGCAGACAGTTTACAAATACTCTGATGAATACTAGTTGACATGTAGTTAAAAAATTACTTACATTTAGTAGAAATGAATCAAAATAAAGTTTTACTAATTAGACCAGCTAATGACCAGTTTGAAGCTACTAATGAGCACCTTAGACCAGCTAGAAACCAGCTTCCATGTTCTAACACAGAAGTACCACCACCTAAGTTGAAGAATCCACCAGGTATTCGCTGTTCTAACAATGAGTGAACAACACACAGTAAGGAGGTAAACAGATCTGAACTGCTTTAAATTAAATCTCCTAGCTGCCTACTGCCTACAAGCACATACTGGAAATGAATAGTTTTAGAAGGGGGTGTCAAAAACAAAAGGTGTCCAGTTTGTCAGACTTAATTATCACAGCCTTGTTCACCATCTCAGCCAAATAGTTTTTACTGCACTTCATACAAAGAGCCGGCCAACCTACCAACCCAGACGCCAACCTTGATTTATTGTGCCACTCGCCTATAATTGAAATGGTTATGGCAAACTCTGGGCCGCAAAGCTGCCAAGCTCTCATTCATTTTTACACCTTAGGGCTTCTGTCAGAGAGCACACTGCACAGTGCAATTTATCAGATCATCTGTGGCTCTGCCGTATTTTAACACAACTTATTTAATTTTCTATGTCATTTTCTATGTATACTACTGCTAAAATGGCTTTGCGTTTTCTCAGAGGGGCACAAGCGGAATTAAGCCAAAACAAAGAATCATGGAGCAGATCTACTTATTGAAAATGATTAAAACACATTCTCGTAGCTTTGATCGTGTCTCTCTCTGTTGCTCACCGCTTTGATGATCGTTTTGTTCGTCGCCCTTACTGCCTCACACCCTGGCGTCAATCTTTGTATGTAACTGGGTGGATTCTTTCATGAATGATGTAAATAACCCTGTAAACTATTTGACAAGCAAATCTGGTGGCAATTAGGTTGAAGCTGACATGGACTTTATAAAACTGTCACGCACATTCTCCTCTAAGCGTGGCTGGCAATGTAGAATGTGACGTGGGCCTTTATAAGCCTGTAAACATAGAAGCTGATAGAGGCCGTGTAAAGGAGGGGGGGTGAGATAATGTGTAAAGTTTGGCTCTTGGCTTAACAGGTGGAGGTCTGAAGAGATACAGTGCTCTGAAGCAGTTCCATATATTTCACAGGTGTTCTGGTTTGAGCCAGGTTAATGCGCTGCTCCGGGAACAACTCGAACAAGCCAACGAAGCCAATCAGGCCCTGACGGAAAGCCTGCAGAAAGCACGAGAGGAGGCAGAGCAGAGGGACACGCGACTCAGGAGGGAACTTGAGGTGAGAGGGAGGAGGAAAAAGAGACAAAGGGAAGGAAGGAGAGATCTGTAGTGTGTGTTTTTATCCAAATCCACAGTTTAAGGAAAATCTTTCCCTAATCCAACCCAATGAAACTCAACTCTGGAACTTGTGGAATTCCACCCTGGTGCCTGTTTTGTCAGTCTGGACACTGTCTTTGTTTTAAATCATTGTTGTGATTTTCTCAGCTGTTGTTTCCTGTGAAAACATTCCAGTCGATTGAAAAAAAAAAAAGAGCGAAAATTCATTGCTCGGTGCAAACATCTGGTGATATGAAGGAGCTCATGTAGTATTCAGCCTCATACAGTCAAGAAAAGTTTACTGTATCAGTTGTGTATGCGAGTCTCTCAATGTGTGCACCTAGCAGTTCAAGTTTGTGTGGGCGCATTCATTATTTTTCATATGTGTGCATCTATAATGGAGACATCTTTAACCTCTTTGCCACCCTCCTTTATTATGGAACCTGCCGACCATATGGCCGTGTCGCTCTCTCGCAGATGAATACCTCCCGAAACGGCCGCGAGCAAGCCCGTGTGCGATCTCTGTGGCGCCAGGCTGCCTTCCTGCGAAGCTCTTTCACTCAGCTGCGGGCCTTCGCTGACAGGTGAGTGTAGCTTGCAGCTAGAGCCCTCTTTCCCAACCCACCGCTATTTATCCCCGCTCTGGATCAAAGCGCAGCAGGTCACTTGGGTCACCCTTCACCCATCCTGACTGCATCGTCCTGGGAAATGTGATGGTTAGATTGCCCTTGAGATTAGTCTTGAGCTATCCATCAGAGCCAAGCTTGATGAGGGCTCGGCCTGTGTAAATGCTGTGATCATTGTTGAGTAATTTGCTGCAATGTGGATTACTCAACACATGGACAGCGGAGAAAATGTTCACGACCCTTAGTCAGACACGACACCGTTCAAAGAGTTTATTCCCAGATCACAATATAGTTTCGGCCATCTGGCTCTCGTCAGTTGCGAACAAAACACATTTCCTTGGGAACGTAAGGAAATTGTTGTGTAAGGGAATTTCATTGCTTCTGCTGGTTGTAATAGTTTTTTGTGCTTTACAGGAGTCTGTCGGACATGCGAGCTGAGTGTGCGCTGGCTGGCCGTCGTCTTCAAACGGCCTGTGTGAATCTGGAGGCTAGCATGAGCCAGCCTTGTACCCCTGCTAGCAGTGGAGTATCTGCACTGGAGAATCAACTAAGAGACAAACTGAAAGAGGCTATGCAGCTGCAAGCCCACTTTGACGCAGAGAAAGTAGAGCTTAACTCCAGGTACAACATGTCTCTCTGTTTACGTACACATCCCATTCATTTTTCAAAAGTAATATACAAGTGTCATCATGCTTGAGCAGCATGCTGTAATAAATACATACAGTATTGGCAGCTGGGGTCAAATTATCGTATTCAAAGGATTTTAGAGTGTCATAAATTTTAGCACCTATCCCTAAGCTTTGAATTGAGTTATTGATGTCCTGAACTCACATCTCCTAGATGACTCATTGTGCATTGTCCTGAGTGCTGACACACAGGGAAGGTCAGCACAGATTGCCTCATCTATCCAGCTATGTGGCATGCCAAAACTAGAGAGAAAGCGTGTGTCTCTCTATTTGCTGTTCAGTATACATTCTTCATTTACTTGTATAATGTGCCAGTGGTCCATGACACTTTCTTTTGAGAGCGGATCCATGGATCTGACAAAGCAGGGTTGAGGTCTTCTGATATATGGAGTCATTGCAGCTTCTTTCTTATACATCTTTTCATCAGTGACAGTTTTATAATGTAGAGAGCAGAGATCACTCTCCATTTTGATATATGAAATTTTAGCCGAGCTTTTTTTTTTTGCAGCGAGAAGAAAGGGCCATAGATAAATGGGTATCAAATAAGCACACCATAGAGTGTTTGATCATTTTGTCTCAGTTGTGTTAATGCTATGCACATGCACATTTTTTCCCTTCACATTGTGATAGTATGTGTTCCTATGCAGAAGAATGAGTACTGTATGTCTGTACTGTACCTCAGAACCTCATAAAATCTGTGCCTATTTCAACCTGCATATTAGAACGATTGAAAAGGGTGTTTTTTTTCTTAAAAATATAGTATACACATCAGTTACATACCTTCCAAAGGTATGCTAAAGCTTCAAAATATAACATAAATGTGATCCATAGGACTCTTCTGAAGTCTTCTGAATCTAAATGACAGCTATTTTGAAAAACAGACTAAAATATACATTGTTATTCACTTATGACACTGACTTCCACTGAATAATTACCATTGAAGTCAGAAAATCAGATGATTTGTGAACAAATGACTCAGGACAGTTCTGTGAACCAGTTCTACTTATAAATTTAAATCGAACATTACTTTTCACATAAACATGCCAAAGAGAGCAATTGTGGATTCCAAGATTTTAGTGAATGATAACTTAATTTCAGTCTGTTCCTCACAATCTATCATATGACTTAAGAAGTCAGAAAGAAACTTTTATGATACTTTGATATTATACTTTGATTGATTATGTATCGGTACAGGATCCTGGAATTGGGTGAAATGGTGAAGAAGCTCAAAGCACAGAACACTGAGAAGGAAAGCAATCTGACAGCACTGCAGAGCAGCTTGGACAGGATGGTGAGGAGTGTTGCAGTAAAATCATTTGCATTTAATCATTCAGCAAATGCTTTCATCCAAAGGGACTTAAAAATTAGGACAAAAGGACCATCAAAAGAGCAACAGAATGTAAATGCTGTGATGAGTCCTGGTTAATCTAATGCAGTACACATAGCAAGGTTTTTTAATTCATTTAAAAAAAAATAAATAAATGGAAAGAATAAAAAATATCTAGAATAGATGGAGTTAGTTTTAAGTTATTATTTTTAGTGTTATTTTTTAATGATTAAAAAAGAAAACATGTAGATATGGGATATAAATAGAATAGAGTGCAAGTGTTAGAGGGCTAAGTATTTTTAAATAAAAAGAAAAGAGAGTCAAGTGTAGATGAAAGAGGTACACTCTCCTCCAAAACTATTCCTTTATTTTTGCTGTAGACAGAAAACATTTGGGTTTGACATCAAAGATGAATATCAGACAAGAGATTTACATACCAGGTTTTATTTCCAGGTATTTACATTTGGATATAATATTTTGTTTAAATCCACGCATTTTTGTTGTGACCAAAAGTATTGGAACATGTGACTGACAGGTGTACTTTGTTGCCCAGTTGTGAATAATTGTGTCCTTTCACAATTATTCAATCAGTAATTAGCACTGAATGTCTATTCTCAGTTTCAGATTTGGGTTTTGCCTGTTCAAAATGCATTTACAGTATAGTTAAGAGGTGTAACCGACATGAAACCCAAAGAGCTGTCTATGGGTGAGAAACAAACAATTGTGAAGCTGAGAGAAGAAGGAAAATCAATCAGAGCCATTGTACACACACTGGCCATAGCCATTTCAACCATTCGGAATGTCCTGAAGAAGAAAGAAGCCACTTGTGTACTAAGTAAAAGACATTTAACAGGTAGACCAAGTGCAGTTGATAACAGAAACATTTTGAGAGCTTTCAGGAAAGACCCTAAAACATCTGTAAGTGAGATCAGCAACAACTTCCAGAGGGCAAGAGTGAAGGTATTACAATCTACTGTTTGCAGAAGACTTCATGATCACATGTAGAGTGGCTACACCAGGATAAGAAGGCCAGGCTGGAATTTGAGATGAGCCTCAAAAAAGTTTTATGGATTCATGAGACAAAGATTAACCTTTACCAAAATGACGGAAAGTTTGGGGAAAGAAGGTATCTGCTCATGACATACAAACATACAAGCTCATCTGTTAAACACAGTGGAGCTATTGTCATGGTTTGTGCTTGCATGGGTTCTTCTGGGATGGGCTCATTAATCTTCATTGATGATGTAACACATGATGGCAGCAGCAAAATTAACTCAGAAGTCTACAGAAACATTTTGTCTGCCAATTTAAAGAAAGATGCAACCAAACGTATTGGGAGATCCTTCATCATGCAGCAAGATAACTTCCCAAAACACTGCCGAAACAACAAAGGAGCTCAACAGGGACAAGAAGTGGAAGGTTTCAGACTGGTCAAGTCGATCTCCAGACTTAAACCCTGCAAAACATGCCTTTTACCTGCTAAAGAGGAGAATGAAGGGGGTAACCTCCCAAAACTAACAACAATTGAAATGGGCTGCACTGAAAGCCTGGAAAATCTTCCAAAAAAAGAAGAATGCAAAAGTTTGTTAATGTCAATGGGTCACAGGCCTGATGCAGTTATTAAAAGCAAAGGATCTGCAACTAAATATTATGTCTTGTTCACTTTAATCTATGTTAATTTTATCTTTCCAATACTTTTGCTCAAATGAAAAATGTGTGGATTTAAACAAAAGGTGATATCTTCTTAGTTGTTTGTCATAAACATACCTGGAAATAAAAGCTGGTAAGTAATTTTCTTGTCTGATACTCATCTTTTGATGTCAAACCCAAATGTGTTTAATCTACAGCAAAAAATAAAGGCCTTATACCTTTGGAAGGGAGTGTATGTATTTTATTGAAGATGCCTAAAAAGCTGGATTAAGTTCAGCAGGTCATTTCACCAGCAGGGAACAATTAAGTTAAGAGTCCAAGAATCAAATTAGAACCATGGTGTTGCCAGAAGCATTAATTGGGAAGACTAGTCAGTCCACTCAGTCATTAACTACTACTTTCTTAATGACTTATCTTGAATCATGGAGTCTGGTGTGTGTCATGGCTGTTCAAGAACCTGCACTTTGACCTGAATGCTTTCCTGTACAGGAAATAAATCGGTCCGAAGACAGAACCGAGAGGGATGCCTTACGCAGTGAGATCCGCAGTCTGCAACAGTTACTGCACAACATTAATCAGGTTTACTGAACATGATATTTTGGGCTGGATGTACAAAACATGAGAGGACTGTCAACTTATCTCATTTTCCCTCTCTTTTCTTTTAGGTGGTTAGTGTAGAGAGTTCCTCAGACTTATCAAAAAAGGAGCAGCCATCTGCAGGATCTATTTCCTCCTCTCAACAAGAAAGTATTCTGATATCTGTGCAGAGAGCCCTCTTACAGCGGCAGGCACAAATTCAGGTTTGCAACAAACCTCCTTATAAGATGTCATCACTCCTAGTGGTACAGAAATTACACACTTCACCATGTCTCCCTAATAGTTTTCTCTGTTATCAAGAAGCGTATGTAATTTCAGCACATTTAACTAAATGAAAATATCTATCCACCCAAAGGAGCTGCAGGTACGTCTGGATGCTTCCCAAGAGCAGGTTGCCACCTTTCGAGATCAGCTGCATGTGGGGGAAGATGAAACCAGAAGCCTGGATCAAAGAATCCAGGAACTGCAGCATGAGAATCAACTTCTGGAGAGATCAGAGGAGGACAGCACTAGAGATGCCCAAAGATACCGCACCTCACTGAGCATATTAAACAGGTAGAGTCGGGGACTTAATGAACCTGGCACTTCAATAAAGAATGTCATTGTTCCATATCAGTGTAACATGCACAGATGAGTTTCTACCTGACCCTTTGCAACCTCTACTTTTACATCAGTTATTTTCTATAGAACTGTTTCCTCATCACTTTATTTTCTAGGCTAAACTAAGAGGCTTGTTCATAAATGTCTTTACTTATGTTTCTATAACCTTAATAATTAAGTTATGTTATGCTGCAAAGGCTCAAGATTCTCATTCAAGCGCACAAACTCACATCTTTGCAAATTCTCTAGTTTTAGGACTTTAATTTAAACAGCCCCACACTTTTTTCCCTTCGTAGTGAAAAAGGAGAGCTTGAGAGGCAGCTCTCAGCCCTGCAGCAGCAGCTGGAATGCGCACAAACAGAGCAGGAAGCTTTTAGAAGCTCCTCTCTGGATGTTCAGAGGCAAAGAGACCTCCTCAGGCAGCAGAGGGAGGACCTGGAGAGGCAGCTGGCTCGAGAATGCACTGAATCCGAGAGGGGGTATGGCATTGCGAAACCTCAAACCCCTTGACTTCCTTCTTGGCCCTTGTTTATTTCCCTGTCCTATTGTTTACTGTCAGTATCACTAGCACATGTTGTCCTTAAAGTAGCCTTGAATCAAACCAGAATAGTACTGTTTACAAAATGCATTAAACATGAAGATGCATAATGCATTAGTTTACTAGTTAGGTCAGAGGTAACAACCCTGATCATGTGTTATTATGTACTGTATATGGGTAAGAATGGATGTGATATTTAACCTTAAGTCTTTTTTAGCAAATGCCATTAGGAGCGTGTTTATAGAAATATCTCTGCTTGTATATGTTAGCGTACATGAGTATGTGCCTATACCTTAAACTTAGCATTGTTTACATTAAAATTATGTTTTGTTTGTGTGTACACTTCCTGTGAGCTGATTTGATTGCTCTGTGCCATAGTGTGCCTGGGTTTTCATTTGGGCTGTTTCATCCCCTGACAATTTGTGTGCAATTTTGTTTTTCTGCAGACGACACACTCTGGAGCAGCTGGAGATTAGACACTCTGATGTGCGTAAAGAGCTGGTCACACTAAAAGAAGCTCTGAGTCAGCTGACTTTACAGAAAGAGGTTTTGGAGGATGAAAAGAACAGTCTTGCACAGGCTCTCTCTAGGGTAATGCTCTATACATTCACACAAAACCCACCCACTTATTTACTCACCCACTCATTTATTCCATCACATTCACTGACCTGCTCGCTTATTAATTCACTCACTACATCTTAGTCCATTTTTATACACTCACACATTCTTTCAACAGTCATTCACTAACATATTCTTTCAAAACACACTTTCTCTTAACCCACTCGGTCATTAACTCCCTTCCTCACTCAGTCACTCACTATCACTCATTCTATCACTCACACATTCACTCATGCATTCATTCATCTGAACAACACCTGATCTAAGTCTGTATAAAACTGTTCTCACCTGCATGTTGCTACAGTGAATTACATCCAGTCATAAAACTGTTTACCCAGTTTTGCATTATTTATCCATTAAGTAAATACAGAGTTTTTCCCCTGTCAAATGTCCAACTCAGTTGTTGAATTACTGGAAACTCAGTTTACTTTGACCTTGGGTGAGTTATGTAGCTCTGCTTATTTGTAGTAATTGATATTTACCATGCAAAACTCCCTTTGTAAGATTTTTCAGCACTTACTCTGTCTAACTTACAGTTTTTCCACACTTCCGCAGTTCTACCACAGGTCATTCTGGGGACATAGTGTAACGGTTAAACTCCAGTGCTATTAAACAGCTCTGCAAACATATTTTACTCTAACCGCTGATTACAAAATAAATGCTGGTTACGTGAACTTGGTAGCTAATGATTGAATGTAGCCAAACTTCCCACTGATGTTTGTTCTGCCTCCCTATAGGCAGAGGCCCAGAATGCTGAGCAGGAACTGGCACTCACCAAACTACGAAGTGAAGAGGCAGGGCTACAGGACTCCCTGGCCAAGATGGGAGCCCTGAGTGAGGGATTGGCTAAAGATAAGGTCGAATTGAACCGTCTTCTCTTACAGGTCGGGGTCATCATGGAACTGGATAGTGTGGACAGTGTTAAAGTAGTATAAATTGAATAGTCACTTATTTTGTTCATAGTTAACTCTTCATTTCAGGAACTCTTAATTTAATATAGAGTTAGTTCGCCCAAAAATGAGAATAAGCCTGTTTTACTTAAGCCATACTTTCTTCTGTTAGATGTATACAATCAGATTTATATGAAAAAATCATCCTGGTTAAAGATAAATGTTAAGTACGTTTGAAATAAGGATATTTCTATTACAAAAACACATAATTTACTACAGGAGGCCTTTATTCACTACACAGAGAAATGTGAGGCATGATTTATTATGGATGTGTGCACTTTATTTTAAATGTTCTGGAATGCTCACTGCAATAATTAGAGCTTAGATACTAGTGCCAGGATAATTTAAAATTTTAACTCTGATTGGATTTGTTTGAAAGAAGAAAGTCATATACACCTAGGATGGCTTGAGGCTGAGTAAATAACAGGCTAATAAAAGTTTTTGAGCGAAATAAGCTTCCAAATGATGGTCTTACTGTGGATATCAACACACCAATATCCACATCATGCTATATGATTGCGACCAGCAAGATTGGTCTTTTCAACACAATGATAATCCTGTTATTTATTCTCCAAAATATTGTTTTTGACCAATCCTCTGCCAGGTCGAGGCTGAAAAGGCAGAGCTTGGCGAACGGAAACGGGAGCTAGAGCTACAGCGAGTGGCAACCAGAGAGGAGCTAGCTGGACTACAGCAGGATCTGTTAGACCTAACAGCAGAGAAGCGTGCTCTGGAGGCCTCACATATTCACCTTCAAGAACGTCAAGTGACACAGGAAGCAGAATACAACCTCCTACAGAAGGAGAAAAGTTCAGCCCTTGAGCAGCTCGCCCAGGTCAGTCACATTGTTGTCACATTAAAAAGCCAAGGGAAGATATTGGACCCATCTGCCATGGTACTCAACACCTTTCTCCAAGAGTTCCATATATGAATCTTGGCCCAAGCGTGTGTTTTATGAGTGGCAAAGGAATTGAATGGGGGAGGCAAAGGGGATCTCGAGTACAAATGAAGGACATGAAGACTGGAGAGATAGATATTACAGACGGGTAGTATCAGAGTGAGAGAGAATGAGTGAAAAAAGCTGTAAATCACAAGCCTGATCTGTCTGCTCACAGCTTTGCAACAGACAGTGTGGAATTCATCTGCTCTTTTGTCTTCACCTACGGTCATGTTTTGCTGAGGTGTCACTATGTTAAAACTGTGGTGTTGTCATAAATCACTGGTGGATATTAATGTAATCTCTACTATTACTCAGATTTGTTGTAAATTATTAGTACAGTGCATTATTTGCAACATTTGCTTGTCCATTTTACTTGCTGCTTTTTCAGTTGACCTGCTTGGCAGAGAAGTGAAATAAAATTTCCTTTGGTTTGCTAGCAAACGGTTTAGCGCAAGCTCAGTGGGGAAAGTTTTAACATATCAGGAAAATATTTGGACAGCCTGCTGTTCCTAAGTGGTCAGTTACTGGCATAAGCTAGGATCTCACGTGTTTGGATAAATCACCAAATGATTAGATTATCATGCTTGAGTACTTGATTCATAATCCTGATGTTGAACTGCTATCAGCAAACACTTGGTATATGCGAACATTCAAATATAAGCTGCCTTGTACATGTGTGTGATTTGTGTAGGTCAGTAAGCAGAAGCAAGCTCTGCAGGGACAGCTGAACACATGTCGTAGAGAAATGGAGCTAAGTGCTGCCTCGCTAAAGAAGACTTCCAAAGAGAGGGATGAGCTGGCAAGAGACAAAGCCAATCTCACAGTGCAACTCACCTCAGAGCAACGTAAATCCAAGGCCCTGGCCCAAGACTTAGCCGCTCTGCGGTGAGTCAATGTGTGTTAGTGTTTTAGTACGAGTAGGATTTGGTGTATTAATGTGTTTATATGGGCTAAGTGTTTGTATTTATGTTGGAGTTCGTGTTGGCAGGCAAAGTAAAACACCTGTGTTTTCAGCAAGTTTTTTTGAGTAATTATCAATTGGGCCTTTTCAATCATGCAACTCTTCCTAGTTTCACTAAGTCTTTTCTGTGAGAGAATCATCTCGAGGTTAATCCTGTGTAAATCATCGCCAGAACATCTCATTTGTCTTGAATGATGTTAGCTAAAGAAACAACCATTTAAAGATGTTCATTAGCTTCACAAAACACAACCTGTTTTTCTGTGTATTCTTTTTTCTTTTCCTCAGGGCTGAGAGAGAGTCTCTAGAGTCAGGCCTGTTGGACAGGCAGGAACTGGCTTCGATGCTAGAGGATGACCGGGCTAGGCTAGATGGAGAGAATGCTAGTCTACAGCAGGCTAATGAGATTTTGACGCGTGAGTGTCTCTTCAGGGAGCCTCTATTCCTCTGTCGTTGACTTGGCTGAACCCACTGGCCACTGGGCCCCAGCTATAGTCCACAAGGGGCTCATATTTTAGCCCCGGACTGGGGAACAGCTGAGGAGTCAGTCGAGGTTCTCTCTAGAGCTTAACAAGGTCCCCTTACAGAAAGCATCCACACTGCACTATTTATGTACTGGTGCTGTCACTATATATTGTGTAATGATGATTCCAAAGAGCATTATAATTTCATGTTTCCAGCATGTTAGAACTCAGCGTGTCTCCAGTTTATGTTATCATTACAAAGCATGTTTCTCCTTTGAGTATATACTTGCTATTTCTTTGCACAGGTGAGCTGTCTAATGTTCACAGTGAACTAGAGCAGCAAATGTCCCGGGCTCTGCAGGAGAAACAGGCTTTAGAGCTGAAGCTTGCTCAGGTCGAGAGAAACGCACAACAAACCCTTATTACAACACAGCAAAGCCATCAGGATCAACTGCGTACTGAGGGAAAGCACAAGGTACCTCTGGAATTTTGATAGAAAAGCACTTTGCCTAACATTGCTACAAGTATAAACCTTTGGGCAACACTTTATTTTAGGATCCCTTAACTATTTACTTATTAGCATGCATATAACTTGAATTTTAGCAATTTATTAGTAGTAATTAAGCACATAATAATGCCTAATTCTACTTTACCTTATTCTACATTCCTAAACTTAACAACTACCTCACAAATTTTTAATAAGCAGCAAATCAGAAATTTATTAAGGGGAAAGGTATAGTTAATAGTGAATGGTTTGACAGCAAATCAATCAAATTTCTAATTAATTTGATTTGGTTCAAAGGTTCAAATTAGTCATCCTTTATGTGCACATCCATAAATTCACAACACTTTCCTATTTGACATTTTAGATTTCAAAATCCTATGCAGTTGCCCACAAACCTGCACTGATACAAGTTTCACAAAAGATTATTACCAGAACCCAGCATTATGCACCTTAAGTGGCAATTTTCTGTGCAAGACTTCTGTTTAATTAGCTGGTATACAGTAGGTAAATAACTAAAGGAGTAACAAATTGCAGTAAATGGTAAAAAATGCAACCATTTGCACTTTAATATGATAATAATTAAAATAATACATTGACAAATAACAGATTGCATCATCAAGCAGCATAACAGTTACGATTTTGCATAGTTAAAATAACTGCAAGTGGCTGACAACAAATTCCCGTAGAGTGATTTGTTATACCCAGCATGCAACACAGCTCAGTATTCATTGTGTGTTTATTTTTGACATGACACTGCCATAGATTTAGGACTATCAGAGAAGTTCTGGCAGAAGAAGCAATTGAAATGCAATAACCCTAAACTGTAAAACTCTCCTGTGGATTCAAAAGAGTATTTGGATGCTTATAACACATGCACCTGTCTTGTGTGTCTCAGGAGCGCATGCGTGCGGAGTTGTGTGCACAGAGGGAGCAGGCAGAGTCGCAGCTGCGGGCTGAGTGCGAGGAGCTGCGCATGCAGAGTCGCAGAGTTCAGCAACAGCTGCAGGAAGAACTGGCCAAGCTGCAGCAGCACTGTACAGAATCCCTGCTGCAGGCCGAAAGCCATAAACAGCAGGTGTGTGTGTGTATTTGTGTCTCAGAGGAACAGTCAAAACCTTTTGACAACTTCCTTTCAATCTGATCAAAAGGCATATCTGTGGCCCCGCATAGCCTTAAAGCATCTGCAGGCAGAACATGGGGCAGATGGCATCACTGTAAGTTGGTTCTACCGCTTTGACTGTGCTTGATTGGCAGGTTCTATCCGAGAAGGAGGTAGAGAAAGCTACTCTTACTGAGCGAATAATTACCCTCGAGCGTGACATAGAGACAGCTGCCCTTGAAAAGGATCGTATGCGTAGAGACTTCCTGAGCAAACAGGAGCAGGACAAGGTATAATAAATTCAAATATGACTGTAGTTGATGTTTTGTATTTATTAGGGCTGCAAAGTTAACACATTATTGCATGAGATTAATTCTGCATTCATTTCTTAAATTTGATATTACAATCTACAATCTGTTATGAAAATGAACAGTTTATGGTAAAATTTAATCACTGAAGAATGAATTAAAGTTGTAATAATATGTTTATAGTTTAAGTTTATAATGTGTATTTTTTATTATTGAATTATTGGTAACAGGAAGAAAGAAAGATGTCTTATGTGTATGTATACATATATATTTTCTATATATATAATAATAAATTTTATATATATATATATATATATTGACAGAAAAACACAGAATTAATGACATTTTTCAGATTTATAACAAAAGAAAAACTGAAATATCACATGGTCCTAAGTATTCCCTTTGCTGTGACACTTTTTAAACTTAGACCGCTTAGAGTTAAGGCCAAAAGTTCTAGCTTGGTTTCATCAGACCAGAGAATCTTATTTCTCACCGTCTTGGAGTCCTTCAGGTGTTTTTTTTTTTTAGCAATCTCTATGCCAGGACACTCTGCCAGGACACTCTGCCATAAAGCCCCAACTGGTGGAGGGCTGCAGTGATGGTTGACTTTCTACAACTTTCTCCCATCTCCCGACTGCATCTCTGGAGCTCAGCC
>JAUCMT010000114.1:10076504-10108971 GCA_032357475.1 Enteromius thamalakanensis
GCTAGTTGGTGCTCCAGTATAATCGGTCCGCCGAAACTCATCCAGTGATAAACGTTCTGCGGTGTAAAAATAAATGCGATTAAAATACGTTATTTTGTGTAATTAATTAATCAAAATTAACGCGTTAAAGTCCCGGCCCTAAATATTTTATTAAATAGTTTTAAAATTTCTCAAAGATAGTTTAAAAAAACGCAAATTTTACCCTGTCACAAGCAGTCACTCAGATGCCGGGAGTAAATCATTACTGCTATGTTCCTTAATACATTCAACAACAAAAGACCTCAATTGCTTAGGAGTCTTGCTTGTCTCTGAATCTCTTTCTGAGAAAGTACTAGGTGGATCTTTATGATTGCAGGGTAGTTGTGTACACACACTCCCAACACACATTTCAGTCCAAACAGCTTTTAAAAGTGCATGTGGCACCGGATGACCCCTCTAATTATTTCCCTGATGGTTGAAATGAAAATTTTCAATGCTTTAGCTCTTTTCTTAAAGCCACTTCACTAGTTTTTGAAGCCCAATTATCTTTAGCAACATATAAGAAATATATTCTTTGGTTTTTTTCATTGTGTTGATGATTACAGGACATTGGGCTTTGTTTTTTCTCCTCTATATATTTCTTTGAAACAGGAGGCTAGGGCTGGACATTTTCATGTTCATAATCAACCTGGAGTGCTCAAAATTGTGAATATGAATGGAAATATACTTCAGAGACATTTTACTTATAAAAAAAATATAAGGGTGCCAATAATTGTGGTCAACAAGTATTGGGGAAAAACATTTATTTCACAATGAGATTTTCTCCCCATTTCAGAATTTTAAAGAATTTTGTACATTTTTTGAACGAAAGATCAAAAGGATAAACAATGCAGATTTATTTTCACAGCCACCTTTGCTCAGATTTAACAAGGGTGCCAATATCAGTGGTATATAATATATTGATACAGCAAATACTACAATTCTATACTATTTTGAATAGATACTTTTTTAAAAAGTCTTCACTTTAAAAGGACTTTGTTAACTACAGAAAAATGATCCTGGATAAACATATTAATCAAGTGAGACCTAATGTCATACATCACATTATTGTCATCATTTTTGTCTGTCCCTCTCTTTCTATAGGACGCAGTTTTAGGTTTGCAGGCAGAGCTTCAGGACCTACGGTCTCGTTTCGAGGAGTCTCTGAGTTCCTGTGAAGTTTCGGAGCGCAGCTTAAATGACCAGATCAGAGAGCTTTCTGTGCGGTGGCAGGAGTCTCAGCAAGAGGTCACACAACCTGAGACTTTTCATTTCAGTTGTTTAGTCACAGAAACAAATGTATCATCCAGAACACACAAAAAACCTAAAGCCCAAGAGAGCAGTAAAAAATGTGTTTGTACCAGTGCCAAATAACCAACGTCATATAAGTAAGGAGGCGAGTAAGTTTATGTTGGGCTGTAAGGCAACATAAACTGTTGGGAGTCCAACTTGTTCCTACCGGGGCAGTCTTGGGGAGTGCCATGTAGCACACACTTATGTTGAACTTGGCATTGGTAAATGTGTATTGAGCATGCTCCAAGTGCCACCAGTTTGATGTTTGTGCTTGTATCCGTGTATGTACACTTCTGCCTTTCATGCTCAAGGTCAGCCTTTGGAATCGACCTCTGCACATACCTAAGGCCACGGATTTAGTTGTTTGAACCATCTATCTCCAGGCACCTCCTCAGTGACTATGATGAGAAAATCATCTCTAGGTGAAGCTGTCTACTCACCAAGATGGATTCTCTCCTCCTGTTTGATTATTTTCACTAAACCTCCTCCAGCTTGCCCTGGTCAGACAATGACAAACTACCAGTGGTGAAAGGGGACGATAAAAGCCAGCAGGGGAGTGAAAAGTAAAGGCTCTCTTTATGATATGAAAAGGAAAAGTTGCAGTCACAAATAAGCAGGTGCCCAGTAGTTTATTTTTTCCTGTTCAGTAAGGAAAGTCATCTCTAACCCAACACTGTCCTACTAACCCAACCCCCTATCAGTGAATTAAAGCAGTGTGGGCTTGGCATGGGCTTATTCTTTTACATTAAGATTTATGAGAAGAAAACATCTTGTGTGGCCACTCAACTTAAACACACACACACATATTTCTCTTTAATAGCAGCATCTACACACGCTTGTACACACTGCTGATGTTTCTCATCATCGCTGATGTGTGTGGCAGTCTTTGGAGCCTGTCCTGTCCTTCTGTTTTTCTTCTCCCTCTTTCTCTCTGCATTCTGGCTGCATTTTGGGGGAAAAATGCACCATAAAATGATTAGCTGTAGCCAAGCAATTACCAGAATGTGGGTCATATTCCTGTGTGTTTACATGGGCGAGGGGTTTCACCCTGAGCATATCTGATGAAAGCTTTTGAAAATTTGAACCATTTCACATGCACTTAAAACACATTTTTTAAGTGCAAACGAGAATGTGCCCTGAAATCCGGCGTTGAAAGGAGGGCAGAATTCTTTGGATGAGTCTGATGCTCACATGCTTTGAGAAGCTGAATGGAACAAGGCAGTGGAATTTTACTAATAGGCTGTGTTTCCATTTCATTCATCTCATGGAAAATGAAGTTGAATTGTCCTTAGCAAAACAGTGCCACGTAAGGAATATGACTGTTAAAAATCTTCACTCTCTCTGCGGTGTCACATCACTACACTTGAGTGATTCAAACGGACTTTATTTTAGATAGATAAAGTTACACCATTGCACTCAAACCATGACCCATCACTCCTTTTGTATTTACAGAAGATTTTGGCTTCATTTAATCTTTCCGTCTCATTCTGTCTCTTTCAGGTGGAGCGTTTGAAAAGGGACTTGAGTGAGGTGGAGGAAAGCAGGGACTCTGGCCGTAAGGAACTGATAGAGGCCCACCGAGAGCTGAGGGAGTGTTTGCAGGACAGGGACGCCCAGCGGCGTGAGGACATGGAACTAAAAAGAGCTTTAGGAGATGTTGCGAGAGAAAAAGAGGCCATCCAGGCTTCCAATCACGAACTCCGAACAGCTGTGAAGAGAGCCGAGTTTGAAAACAACAGGTTTAGCACATTGGATTTAAAATGTCGATACCTTTTGTATTACATACCTGTTCCCTGTTAGTTCGGCTTTGTAACATCAGATCAACACTACATTGATTTTAAGTGAGAATTAACAAAAGCAAAATAATTTCCTCTCAAAAATTTGTCTAAAAGTAGTAGTGTAACTATATAGTGTAACTTAAGGAGTACAAATGTATTTTTGGGATGTCAGACATTAAGGAATTCGCTTAATTAAAAAATATTAATTTCCTTGTTTGTCTTTTTTAAATCAGTTTGAAGCGAGTGGGGGAAGAAAAGGATCAGAGGCTGGCAGTGCTAGAAGAATGTAAATCCTCCCTACAGCAGGAGGCGCTGAAGCTGAGAACCAACATGCGTGAACTTGAGAAATCTCGCTTGCAAGCACGCAGGGAATTGCAGGAACTGCGCAGACAGGTCAGGGCCCAAAAAATAAAAGGTTTCCTTCTAACACTTTAGTATAGGGACCAATTCTCACTAATAACTAGTTGCTTATTAGCATTCCTATTAGCTGTTTATTAGTATATTAGTCTAAAAAAGACATATTCTGCATGACTATATTCTAAATCCCTAATTCTACCAAATACCTAAGCAGCAGAGACAAAAGTTGTAGTTAATAGTTTGTTAATAGCAAGAACTGTACCTTAAAATAAAGTATGACCAGTTTCTTTTATATTCAGTGCCTTAACATTATTCAAATCATTTTCAGGTTAATTTGCTAGCCTAGTTATACACACTGCAAAAAATGCTTTTCTAGCTTAGATTTTTTTATTTTGTTTCCAAAATCAGCAAAATAATTTACCAATATGGTGAGCAAAATAATATTATTTCAAAATAAAAACAAGATTATTTTGCGTACCCCATTGGCAGATTGTTTTGCTGTGTTTCAAGCAAAACCTAACTTAAATTTTACTTGATTTTTCTGAAAACAAGGCAAAAAAGTTTTAGTAGAAAATCATTCCTGATGTAAGAATTTTTAGATATTTTGTCTGGAAACAAGACAAATAAAATCTAAGCTAGCAAAGCATTTTTTGCTGTGTGTATAACTAGACTAACAACACATTAACCAGAAAAAAGTTGACATGCTGATATTGACATGCTGATATTTCAAATAAAGTTAAGGCACTGACTATAAAAAGAAAAATGGTCATACTTTATTTTAACGTCCAGTTCTTGCTTTTAATAAACCATTTACTACGACTTTTGACTTTTGTATAGAAAATTGATTTAAGAATTTTTAGATATTTTGTCTGGAAACGAGAGAAAAAAAACGAATCTAGAAAAGCATTTTTTGCCGTGCATGCACATAAAATGGAACAACAGTGCGTCCTCTTTCTCATGAAATTCAGCTGTCTAGAATTTTGTATACTATGCAAACGTTCATATTTATGAATTAAATTAATGTGTCTGAGCAGGTGAAGACATTAGAGGGTCAGTGCACTCAACAAGCGCAAGAGTTGAATGACATGCAGGCCAGACTGACCCAGGAAGAGCATAAAGAGGAGGAAATGAGAAAGGAGACCTTTACTCTCAGACAAAGAGTACTGGAAAGTGATGCTGGGAGAGAGGCAGCTCTTAAGGAGGTAAAACAAACAAACTGGCATAAATAAAAAATCCACACACATTCAGTAACAAACTGTTGGAACTGGTCTGTGTGTGAAAAGGTTGCAGGCTTGCAGCGGCGTGTAGCAGAAGTGGAAGAAGTGCAGCGCCAAGAGAAAGAATTGCAACAACAACAGGATGCCGATCTTCAGGAGAGCCAAGTGAAGCAGCGTGAGGAGGTTGCTCGCTTGGAGGGGGCACTGCAGGAAGCCCAGGCCGAGCTCAGGGAGCTTGGGCTGAAGGTGAGTCTCGCTGAGGCCCGGGCCCAAGGGCTGGAAGAGCACCTGGGACAGAATGATGCCATACGGAGAGATCTTGAGCACAGGTTAAATGTTCTCAGTGCTACCCTGAGACGTACACTTGGAAGCGGACGTGGAAGACGTTCGCCCGCACCTGGGGAACGTGGACGGAGTCCCTCACCATGGAGAAGTCGATCACCTGTGAAAGGTAACGTATTCTCAGTCCAATAATGAAAAGGTCTCTTAAGCAAAGTTTAGTTATAGGTCAAGTAGAAGATCACCACTCTTATATTACAAAGGATTCTTTTCTTAAAATCTAAGGGTTATTCAACAATGGTGTTCTAAGTTACTCATGAGAAGAATCTTTTGTGTAAACCTTCAGGTGAACCCAAGTCAGAGGAACCTGGGGTAAATGGATTGCTGGTGTGTTCATTATCCCCCTCCCGCGGAGAAGATGGAGAACTGGATTTGGACTCAGTTCACATGTTGCTACGTAACTTCCAGCAAGAGCTCAGGGACACTCAGAGAGAGCGGGTATCTGACACCTCTACATTGCCACAAAGGCATCAATAAAATAGTCAAAAAAAAATTTGTAATGCTACATTTCTCCTTTTGTAAACTGTTATCTGCTGTGCCTGAATTACTAAATCAGAATGAATCATTCAGGCTGTTTTTGTGAACAGAACACGAACAGCCTTCTATTTCTGTCTGAATTTGTTATTGTAGGATGAGGCCCAATCACAGGTGCATAGTCTCAGCAAACAGGTAGAAAGCCTGCAAGCCAGTCAGGAAAGAGGCAACACACGTATACAGATGCTGAAACAATCTATCAGAGAGCTGGAGGATGGTAAGAGTGAACTATAGCCGCGATACACAGTGTACACTGTGATGACCAGTTTGTAGCTCTGTTTTTGATTATCATGGATGTAATTGTGTGTGTGCATGTTTTCCAGGAAAGTGTGAGCTGGCCAAGCATTTAGAGGGGACACAAGCATCACTCGCCTTACGGGATGAGGCAGTTCAGCGTGGAGAATTACAGAATAGGATTATGAGTGAAGAGTTGGCCAAACTGAAGAACAGCCAACAGATAACTGAGGCAGAAGCCAAAGCACTGAAGGTTAACACTACATTTTACACTAAAACAAAGATGGTTTACATAGTTGAGTGCAACAGTGATCGCCAGTTTTCAAAACAGGAGATAAAGGGTTAATTTACTCAAAAATGAACATTTTACTTACTATTCTCATGCTGTTCGAAACCCATTATTTTTAGTAAGTCTGAAGATAAGTAGGTCTTAGGTTTGGAAGACATGAGGCTGAGTAATTAATGATAGAACTTTCATTTTGATTGAACTATGAAATTCATTTTTATGTAAAAATGTAAGTGTTATCAGAAAGAATCTATCACCGGTGTAGAGGAAAATTACTTTTAAAAGTTGTGCATTACAATATTGCATTATTTCACTTTACATTACTTTTAAGTTACTTTTAAAATCTGGGCAGGACTTGGTTGTTTCATTTAATATAAAAAGTTGCAAGATAGAATAATAGAATAAACACACAGGAAATGTAAAATTACATCTGTGCTGTAGGGGGCGCAGCTCAAACAAATAGCAAAAATATAACTCAATAGAAGAACATTTTTCTTAGTATGGTTGTACTGGATCATCGAAAGTCAGTAGCACAGACACTGGTTAATAAAATGGGATTAAATACATAACTTATATTTGTCTTGTAACATAATTATTGAAGGTTGTGCAATATTCTGAAACAGCATTTTCTTCATTTTGAGGAATACTGAATCTAATTGTGTGCAGGTGAGAGTAAATACATGTTAATATGTAGTCTAGAACTACAATAAGCATTATTTTCACACATTTCTCAAGTAACTCGGATACGTCTTTCAAAAAATTTTTTTTTACTACTTGAAGTAATTTGATTACACAACTTGCATTGCTTGTAATGCATTACCCCAAACACTATGACAACATTTAATGGGATTTTTACTCCTACACTATCAGTATAAATGTACTGTTGTATTCAGGAGAAGCTGGAGCGCTCCCAGGCCACTGAGGAAAGTCTGGAGGCTGAGCGCCGCCGTATGAAGGAGACCTGTGAGGCAGCGGAAGCTCGAGCTGCCAGGCTGGAACTCACACGCCGGGGGTTGGAGGGCGAGCTGCAGCGTGCCCAGCTCCGAGCCACAGAGACAGAGTCGGAGGTCAGCTCACTGCAGGACCGCCTTAGCAACCTCCGCAGGGAACTGGGAGACAGTGAAGAGCGTGCTGCCCTCCTGAAGGTGTGTGTGTGTGTACTGTAGGTTTTGTGCTGTGCATGTCAGTCATGTCTGAGTAATATAACACAGCACTGTTGTTTCATTGTAGGTTGAGGGTGAGAGGTTGGCAACTGCCTTGGCACACACAGAACTGCAAGAGAGCCAGTTAAGGGAGCAACTGCAGTCCATGGCTGCTTCCTTGACTGACTGCAATGCTGCTACAGGAGCAGCACAGGAACAGGCCGCGCAGCTACAGCGAGCTCTTACAGCCAATGAACATGAGCGGAAGATGCTGCAGGTTAGCAGGCAGAGTTTTATAGCATGCAAGTTTGCAGTTTGACTTACTAGCAGTTAAGTAACCATACTAATAACAGTACACAAGTGCTGAAAGAGCAATACAGAAGACAAGCTTAAACATCTCAACAAGAATGATTCAAACATGTTTAAGTAAATTCTCTATTGAAGCTTTATTAAAATACTGTCACTCATTTTTCTTCATCATGAACTCACAAACAACCTAATTAAGTTCATTGTGGTTTAGCCACAATCTGTTTTGATCTCAATTCACCTCAAGTTCATGTGCAGATTTAATTGAAACCCAACAGATCATCTTACTAGCATGGCCACAATGTGAAGTGATTTATGCTATGGTTCCGTAATGTTTCCAGATTTTTTTTTTGTATTTACCTTAACTGCTGCCTGTTCCCTGAAGGTGCTGGGTGACGGTGCATTAAAATGCTAGCCTGAACTCATTAATTTTCTCCAGCTCCTCTGGAGAGCTTTTAAGGCTTAGTATGAGTCTGTTTTAAAGATGCTGTACAAACAAAAACACTGTGGCCTCAGTGTAAATGTTTTTCAGTTTGCTTGAGACCTGCCAGCTCATGCCAATAAAAAGTGATCCGAGAGTTGGGAAAGAGTGGGGGAAAAAGGCTAAAAAGACAGGACAGTGGTAGTAGTGAGAAGAACAGCCTCCTCATTAAACCTGGATGTGGGTGTGTGATTATGCATGTGTGGATTGTCTGTTTGTGTTATATGTGCACAGGAAAGGCTGGATAAGACACGGGAGGCTCTGACAAACAGTAGGAAGCAAAATCATGGCTTGAGTGAGAAACTACAGATCCTGCAGAGAAGCCAGGAAGAGTCTGAACTCAGGGTCTCTGAACTGGACAAACAGACACGAGGCCTGCAGGAGGTTAAGTGCACACACACACTCTTACAGTTTGCACAGTGTTTTAAAGGGTTAGCTCAAGCAAAATAAAATGTACTCACCCTCATGTCATTCCAAAACCGTAAGATTTTTGTTCATCTTTAAAATTAGATTTCTGTCCGTTTGTCTGAAGATCTCTACATCAAAATTTATAAAGAGATAAGAAATATATTCTTAAGACATGATTTTTCTTACATACAGTACATTGTTTTTTAATTATTTTTTTCACATATAATCATGGATGAGTGAAAATACATAAAGCATTTCATAGCCCAAATGTGCATGCTTGACATACAAAAACCTCACTGCTTTTCATACAAGTATGGTTCAGCTTCTTTTTACCATATTTATCTTCAATGTGTTTTTAAGATGCATCAAAATCTTATGGGTTTGTAATGACATGAAGGTGAGTAGCTGGTGACCGAATTTTCAGTTTTGGGTTAAAATAATTCAGTCCTTGGAGGCACGTACATCAAACAAATCCTGGAACATGTTTTGCATTTCAAATGAAATGGGTGGAAATTTTGGCAATGGGTGTTATCGCGCATATTGCTGTCAGTGATATGCACACATTTTCTCTGTCTGTCACTGTGTGAAATGCAACCAAACAAACTTCAAATAAAATATGTCCTGCTACACCATCATCATCATCATGAACTGACAAAGAGATTTTTGTTTTTGTCAGTTAAGCGAAATTCAAGGGTCTTGAACTCTAGCACATGACACCATTATTTTAACCAGACACACAATACAGTCATTCTAGTCATAACATGAAACATTCTAGTCTAGAAACCATGTTTTTTTTTACACCAGTCTGGAGGGTCATGTAGATGGTGTCTATTCTACATCTCTTCTAATTCACTAGGCTGTGAGACAAAGGCAGCAGGCTAAGCAGGAGGTGCAAGAGAGCTATGCACTTTTGCAGGGAGAAAAGGATCATCTTCAGGAGCAGGTGGTTACCCTGCAGACCAGTGCACATCGGCTACAGGGAGACAAAACTGAGCTGGAGAGAGCACTGCTCCGTCTGGAAAAAGACAGGTCCTCTCTAAAGCGTACCCTGGAGAAGGTACATCATACTGTTATTAATAGCATGCACAGCCAATGATAATGACTTTCAAATGGTTTGTTGTTTATGTCACTGACTGTGATGTTTAATTTGTGCACTAATCAGAGTGCCTTGTCTGTACCCTTAATTATTCTTAGTATTATCGGTTGAGGTAAGTTTGCATGGGGGTTTGTTTGGAGTTTGTTTGTGTGTGTTTTCCAATGAATTGTCAATCTTGTGAAGCATAGTATGGTCCTTCTTAATAGATGTACAGCATGTGACGGTATCTCACACCAGATTTCTATCCTAAAACATGTGCATGCATGTATTTTGTGCAGGTAGAAAAATACCGCCAAAGGAAGGAGACAGAGGTATTGCATACTGAGCGTGAGAGAGAACAGCAAGAACAAAAGATACAAAATCTAGAGCAAGATTTAAGTGAGACACAGGCTGAAATTCACACGCTACAGGTAATAGGCTTTCTTACGAATATTAAGAAACTCAGCTAGACTCGTTAAGATGAGCATCTAGTACTCTCACCTTTGGAAATCTGATAATAGTAAGAATTAGTAACTATTGTATTCGTTGTGACAGGATGTTGTGTGTTGTCTTTGCAGTCACAGATCTCCATCTTGGAGCAGACTCACTCCCAGAGGCTCCTGGAAGTGACAACTCGCCACAGACAGGAGCTGGACCTAGAGACCGAGCGGATGAGGGACTCCCAGCAGCAGGCAGAGAGAGCACTGGAGGCTCGAGAGAAAGCTCACCGCCAGAGGGTTCACTGCTTGGAGGAACAGGTTTGAGAAAGCTTAAAAATTTTGATGTATTTTAATAGTGACATTTCCATCACTTTCAATAGTCAGAGGCCTTTGATGAATACTTGACAGTTCTGTGTTTCTCAGGTTAGCACACTGAAAGAACAGTTGGAGCAGGAGATGAAGAGGAGGCAAGCATATATGAAACAGATGCTGAGATTGGGGCTCTAAAAACCATAGTGCTTCGGGAATTCTGCCCATGGTGACCAACTGACAGCTTTTTGTTACTTTTTGTTACCATGTTTGTAGAGGCCTGCTGTATAACCAATGAAACAGGGCCTGTGCTAACATGAATGGACTTACGCCTAATGAAATGTTACACGCATACACACATACTTTAGATTTAAAAACTCACAAAATCACTGGTCTCAGGGAGAATTGTTGGACTACATTTGCACAAATACTTTAAGCAACCCTGATCCACACCATAAGAACCCAATAACAACAAACAAAGAGATCACTGTTTCACCAAATGCTTCTCAATTGCCAAATTGTTTTAAGGATTTGTGCAGCAAACTGTTGAAACAGACCATAAATCTACCTTAAATCTATCCCTGTTCATCTTAGGGCATTAAGCACAGTCTGAATTCTACACCACACACACTTTTAAACATCTGTACCTTAAACATTACACCCTGGTTCCCCTAAACTGTTTTGCAAACCACAAAATTATGCTCTTTTCTTTCTACTTTCTAGCTTACATGATTGCTGTGATCGTTTAAACACACTACCATTTAGAGAATACGATCATCTTGTTTTAGTTAGCACCAGTCAGCTAAATTACAGTAAGAGTGAATCAGGACAGAAAATGAATCATTTATCCAACTACAAATGCTTTTATCATATTAATGTTTCCATATGGTGTTTCTCTTATTATGGGTGTTAAAACTGTTTCTTTTAATAATCAGTACTATGGTGTAACTATTAGAAAACTGATTTGTTTCTTCACAAAGTAATTTTTATGAGTCAATAAAACTATACAAACAAGAAAAATAAAAAAAGATTGTTTTTTTTGTGGTCTGAAGAATTGCTGTCAGTTGGCTTTGGCGTATTTTGGATAATTGCTGTAGTTTATTATGTGTGCAAATAAGCTATAACTACCTATAAAAGAATCTTTGTGATGTTCTGCCTCCAAGATTTGATTCCTGCCACTAACGACCCCCTGGGTAAAAAGAATCGCATTTTATTTTAGAGGAGTTGTTTCAGGCACATTTCAAATGTTTGAAATCTTGCCTTGTAAGATTAATTGAAAGAAAATTGATTTTCAGAAAGTACGAAATCTTAAAGTAAATCTCTAGTCCAAACCAAAAAGCTTTTGTATTTTTTCCTCCTTTTGAACATACACCTTGTGTACAATAAATAAAGAATGCACTATGACAGCCTAACTTCTGGAACTCTTACACTGCCATGTGGTAGTGTCTACCACACTGATACATGTTCTACTGTGGTAGGGTATTTCTCAGCAAAAGTTAAGAGCAGAGGAGAGTGCCCTGTCAGAGTCTCTTTAAAGCAGCCCTTTGATTACCATAGCTCCACCCAGTGCTTATCCAGTTACCGGTCTCTTCTCAGCTATTGGATGAGAGTTCCTAATCATGCAAGGTAGTGAATCCCTGGGGGGGTGGGGCTGGGTCTGAAAGAACTCCTTTGGCAGGCAGAATAGAGGTTTTATTGAGGATATTTCTAAACTAACCATCAGGGACCAAGTCACTGGATTGTAAAAAAAAAAAAAAAAAAAAAAAAATAGAGCCGAATCACTCTGCTCCCTCTTCTTTCTCTCTCTCACTCTGTTCATTTCAGTAAGCGGCACGGAGCACAGCAGCTCTTGAGCACCCAGCAGCACACAGAATGCAAGGAATCTACCCCCTTGTTATAGACCAGCAGCCCAAGTACCAGGGCTGGGAGAAGATCTGAGAGGGTGGAATTAGAAACCAAAAGAGGAAAATTACAGAAACAGGGAGACGAAAGACAAGGAGCATTTGACACTTGGTTTTAAAGTTGTCTTGTTGCCCTCTCTGAGTGTCCTGGATCTTAGTCCTCTCCTCTCCATCCCTGTGCAGACAAGGTCATGGGGTGGCTGAGGAGACCTGTGCTCTCCATGTGCATGCTTCTTATTTTGCTTCATGGCGTGGAGCCGGCTGTACCTCTGGAGGAGTTCTATTCATTTGGCCTGGATGAGGGTGACTCCCAGACCATCGAGCAAGATGATGGAGGATCAGGACTGGTAGCGATCTCTGTGGCTTTCCCTTTCTTTGGAGAACGGCACACTGGACTCTACGTGAGTATAGAGTTTATGTTTGAAATGTGTGAGTCTTGTGCAAGAAGTATTTCATTTAGTAGCTTTGAGGGAAATGGAGGCAGGTCTTACAGCTTGAGATTGGATAATGAACCTCTCTACCTAAATTAAACTACTGGATATTTTGTAGTGAAGAGATGACAGTAAATATTGCTGTTGCAACACATCTGCTTAAATTGTGATTTGAGAGAGCGAGGGGGAGAAAAGGAACAAGAAGAATGACTGTCATGAGGAGAACCAGTGATAGAAAACAAGTGTGGCAGGTGCTCTGACAGGTCTCATTTTTTGATCATAGCAGCGTCCTGTGTTTCACTGGGCTTTGATCTGTGTCATGTATACTTTTTAAACTTAGCGCAGAGGAAGCTCCATCCTCGTAAGTCTACACCATCTGTTTTGATGCAGCATCCCAGTTGCATTGCCTCCCAAAATATGCTGCTGCACCCAGGGCACCCATCTTTACTACCAACTTTCCTTACCCAACACCCTGCCAAGCCTGGCCGAGGTACCATGGTGACAGGCTAGGTTTCCAGACTAGGCCACAAGGATGAATGAGATCACAATCCCAATGCAGCGGACAACTGACAGAGTAGACATGCCACACAACCAGTCTCTCTCCTAGCCGCTACATGACATTCTGTGCCCTCACAAATTTGAGTTGCAATATTGTGGTTCCTATTTTAAAGTCATGAAGTCACTTAAAACTTTCTGGCCAATTTAGCTTGCCGAAATAGAGTGCTCTACAGAACCTAGTTCACCTTGAGTGGTATCTCATATTCTCATATCTCAGATCACAATGTAAATATTAATGTGAAACATAGACAAGATTAGACCTGCTGCGGATAGCAGTGAAGATCTAAAATTTGATTGTGATAGAGCGGAAGACGACTGAAGGTACAGTTATGGGTGGTAACTACATAAAGGGTGCACCGAGTACAAACTGGGAGGTAACTGCAGGTCGATCAGAGTAAGATTTTGCAAGTCACCGGTGCATTGAGGCATGCGACGGCATTAAAACTGCGGCCAGAATTTCTGTACTGCACTCAAGCTGCTTGAACCGAAATCAATTACACTTCAGCATTACTGCACGCTATAGCCACATGTTGATCTCTTCCGCAAGGGAGCTGCTTTTGAACAGGTGAGATTTTAGAGAGATCCTCACAGATAATTTCTTCCGGGAGGGCATTCCAAGCCTTCAGGCCTTGAAAAAAACAGAAAAGCTCTTGAACCAAACAATTTTGAGAGTTGTCTCAGGGTATTACTGTAAGATCTTTCCTGAAGCGAAAAGAAGAATCAGTACTGCCTGCTATTGCATGTTTCTGACCTACTCTTTCTTTCCACCTCCAGTCATCTTTTGCACTTTTCTCATTCACTCTCTCTTCATTTATAATATTGTAAATGGCTCGGCCTCAGCTTGAAGCATGACTTTTAAGCACAGTATTTTTTTACTGTAAAAAACAGGGTTTTGTTCTCACGCTGTTTATCTATATTTGAGTCTCACTGTGAGGAATTATGAAATCTGGTTCTTTGCCATCCAGGACTTCCTTCTCTTCTTGTGATTTTATTAGCACAGAACTGTCCAAAATATCCCTTTCTTGTTCCACAATTCTATTTTGTTTGGGTCTAAGAGATTTCACATGTAGCCTCTCCTCTCCCCTCATTTACCCTCATCCTTCCCTCTTCCTCCTCTTCTTCAACCTCAGATAACAAGTTCAAGGGTCTTCCCAATGGACCTTTCCAGCTGCTCTATTGAAGAAAGGCAAGATCCCTTTAACAGAACCCAGATGCATCTGTAAAGTGTCTTATGGATACCAAACAACGCAGGCCCTCAATTAACTAACCTTATGAATGACTGGGATGAAGAGCATGAAGGATGATATCCAAGGCTTGCATGACATGGACTTCCAAAGCAAATGCAAAAAATAAGTTTAAAATTATTTTAACTGAAATTGGTGTAAGCTTTGATGAGGAACAGAACACCTGATTTTCAGGGACTTCAAATTAAGAAACCTCCCAACAAGTTGTTTTTATGGGAAGCTATAAAAAGGATGTTTATGATATTTTATTGATTTAGGCATTGAATTGTTCATCCAACAGTTGAGTTAAAGCAGAAAAGCGAAAATGATGGGGACAGAAAGATTTGAGGTTTCACGGCACACTGAGAGCACATCTGCTAAAGCTCATCCTCAGCACTTCAACACTTCATGTTTGCGCAACTATAGAAAGGGAATCTTCAACCTTGAGGGATTTTTCTCTTTATCTCTTTCTCTCTCGATCCTCTTTGCTCCTCTCCTCCCCCTACTCCTCACTCAAGTAGCCCAAATATTAGCTAAGTGTGTGAGGACATGTGTGATTTTGTTAGGAGCTGGGTAGCTTAGCATGTAATGCTTTATGTCAAGATAAGTCATATGTTATGCTTAGCTTTGAGCTAATATTTAGACTTAATTCAATAGGGGCAGCCACTGAAATTAATTTTTCTGTACTGGATTTAAGTTATTTTTCCAAGACTAGTGAAAATCTTTGTATATTATTATAAGATATGAGTGAGTGTGGTGCCATACAGAGGGTCATGGTTTGGCATTCTGTGGAATGCCAGCCACGATAAAGAAATCCATCACAACCACACAAGGGTGTGGAGGAAGAGGAGCCAAGGTCAAACATACAAACACATCCACTTCAGCTTTTTCCTCAAATTACTAGGAAGAACACGTAAACTTTCCCATGGTCAATGTTTTGTCAAGCTGAACTTTGGGCACCTTTTTATAAAGGGATTTGTTTTGGCATCTTTAGGTGAACATTTATTTTAGTATTAAAATGATTCCCAAAAAACATCCTATAAAAACTATGATATATCTGGTGAAAATAACCCAAAAATAACAACCTCAAAATTGGCACCATATAGATGTAAAATACAAGAAAATAAAAAATAAATAAAAAAATCCATTAAAAAAGCATTACTTATAAACGACTTTGTAAACGATTTCAGAATGTTTACACAAATTTGTAAATTTTTTTTATTTATTTTTTTTACACCTGACTGAATATTACAACCCAAAAAGCACTTTTAGCCTGTGGTTAGATCCAATTCCTACATCCTACTTTTAATACGTTATTAGGACATGAAAGAAAAGCAGCTAGTTTAACCTCTTCCAGATGCTACAAATAGATCAGAACCAATGCCAGGACATATTAAAAAACCAGAGAATAATCGCTAATGTAGTGCTTAGTGAGATTTCCGCTGCTAATTTAGCAGCAAGGTAAGCAATTTCCATTCATTACCTCCACTCACTGTTGCTACTAACTCTCCAACGCTTGTGCTGGTGAAAACACTGCTGTCCCTATTGTACTGCTGTACAACTCTCTTTTCCCAGTTTGCTGCTTATATCATTAGCATCCAATGGTTTAGCACTGCAGCTCATTCTCGAGTGTTTTGGTCATCTGTGAAACATTTACTCTAAATCACACTTTGGTTCCTGTCAAGGGTTTGTATCTGTCAGTGAACTGTGCTTGCACTTTCCATCCCTCCATCTTTTCCATTTCTCCTGCTTCTCTCTCTTTGTCTTTTCTTTCATTCTTCTGCTCTCACAGGGCTCCTTTCAATGACCCCAGAGTTGTGGCCCTGCAGGCTTCACTCTGCTTCTCTATGTTAACCACACTCTCGCCACAGCACGCTGATGCAGAGAGGGGAAGACTGCGGTCGGCCAATTAACCAAGCACCCGAGTCAGGCCAAACAAAACTTCCTCTACTGTTTTTACAGCAAAGGCCTCCGAATTATGGTTTCCATACGCATGGGGAGGGGTGAAGAAAGGCCATGTGTCTGACATTACCTTTGTTGCTGTTGCTGTTGCCAGAACTGGGTACAGATGAGTGAAATGAAGGGACAGGGAAGTTGGCATTGGGGAGTGAACACCTGGAGAAGGGTGTAACTCTGCAGGTGCAAACTGACTAGCATAAGTTAGCATAACACTGTCGCTCTGTACCCTTTCTGATATGGGGTAGAAAGGTGACTGATTGAGTATATTTCTATTAAAAATTACAGAAAAGTTTAGAAAGGATTTTAAATTTCCAGTCTTTCCACTGGAGAACTATTGAGGAAATCTTGATCGCAAACCTCCACCAAAATGGAGAAGCAGAAAGCTATGGAATAATTTACACAACCCATGTCGGCCTGTTTGGTGAATTTGCATGCATATTCATATCATTTTGATAACACTGTGCCCCTGTGAATACACTCCAAGGTTTCGTCAATGTCAGTCTGGCTGGACACTCATCACAGGAGTAGACTCAGTCAACAGAGTAAAGCCAGTGGTCAGCAAAGCAAGTGTTGGGCTCTGTGGTTACTTTAGAGGCAGTTATAAAGGCCTCGCCCTCTAAAACCACTTCTAGTGGACAAGAGCCAGGGCAGGTGTGTCAGTATGTGTATGTGTGTCTGAAAAGTGCTCCAGTTTTCTCAGCTGCAAGACGTGGATGTCTGGCAGAACAAGGCAGCTGTCTGTTCCCTGTTGGGAAGTAGATACATCTGCCACAGGAGCCTGCCTCACTCTTTCATCCTGAAATGCTACTGCTCACTCTCATGTGTCAACATACTGCTGGACACCTCAGCCTGTCTCCGCTTATTCCCAGTCAGCATGTTCCATACATCATAGACATCCGATTACTGTTCCAGGTCTTTCACAATATCTACCCCAAGAGTCACTACAAGAAACTGAATTGTCCTTTAAAAGTTATGCTTGAAAAATCAGTTTAAAATCATTGGAGTTTTGTAAGTATACAGCTTCTTGACTCTGCAGTACTCCTCAGTGAACAAACCCAATCTCTGTCATCAGGTATACTTGAGTGTGGAAAGAATTTCACAGAGGTGAAATATGTTATTTGTGCAACTCAGAATGTAAATGTCCAAACATGCAGCTCATGGTGTGGTAAAGCTTCAGCAGTGGAATCTAGTAATGAGTACCAGGAAGCTGAAGGAAGCTTTGTGTGCTGACTCTGGTAACCCTGAGCATGTACTTGCTCTTCTTTTCTGTGTCTTCAAGGTCAACAACAACGGCTTGGTGTCTTTTCTGAGGGAGGTGTCCCAGTTCACCCCTGTGGCATTCCCCATTGCTGGAGACCGCAGAGTGGTGGCTCCATTCTGGGCAGATGTGGACAACCGACGAGCAGGAAAAGTTTTTTATAGAGAGACCAAGGATCCTGCCATCCTGAGAAGAGCCACTGCAGACATGAATCGTTACTTTCCTGAGTTCCCTATGTTTGTCACTACATGGGCGCTGATTGCTACCTGGCATCAAGTCACATTTTTTGGTGGCAGCTCAATAACTCCGGTACCAAGTTCATGTCTTTTTTTATGTTTTGTCTAGAAGACATCTAACACATGGTTTCTCAGGTCTGGCTCTCATGGTCTACTGTATAGGAGAGTTGATCCCTGATCTCTGCAGGACAGTGGACCTCAAGGGCCAGATTTGAACAAATCTGGTCTAACGAGTAAATGAAAATTCTGAATATACTGGTTGAGGCAACTGACTTTCTCTCTGTTCTTCTCTCAAGGTCAATACATTTCAAGTAGTTCTCATCACAGATGGTGAGCTCTCCTTCACCATCTTCCAGTACCACAATATTTCTTGGACAACAGGGATGCACGCTACCAGTGGTGGTGACCTAGCAGGCTTAGGAGGCATAGCTGCACAGGTAAGGTCATTGCCTTTACTCATGTTGGTTTTTAATTTTTACTGAAATTACTTAAGTGACATTCAAATGTTAAAAGAATCCACCCTGAGAGAACGCTCCTCCACTTCCACTCTCTTCCTAGGCAGGTTTTAATGCTGGCGATGGGAGGCGCTATTTCAATATCCCTGGCTCTCGGACCGATGATATTGTTGAAGTTGAAACCACCACAAATGTGGGCTATCTTGGTCGTTGGGTCTTTCGTATTGATGATTCTCAGGTGCAAGTAGGCAGCTGCAATGACTCAGGTATGCCACCAAAGGAAAGGAAAAAAGAATCAGTGTATCCAACAAATTAGAAAACAATATGGACAGGCAAAAGTCAGTCTGCTCAGATTCTTTTCCACTGTGCTCCTCAGCTTCAGTCTGTGCTAACTTAAGGCCCTGTCAAAATGGTGGCCGCTGCATTGATGACTGCATCACTGGAAATCCCTCTTTCACTTGCTCGTGTTTGGCTGGCTTCACTGGACGCAGGTGCCAGATAGGTAAACAAATGATGAAATCCTTCCATCCCTCACAACTCGTACTCATCCTTTGTGTTCTTCCTCGCCAGGAAAGAGAAAGTCAGCTTGTAAAAGTAGAATTCCACCCTGCAAGCCAGGGGGACAACCTAAGGGAGAGAATTTCCCCTGGTCACATCTGTATGTAATACACATACAGTAGAGTCTGTCCAACATTTTGCTGTGGTCAAACCATTACCTTTTCCTTCACCCCCTCACTTTAGGATTCCCTCATATTTTCATTCCTGTGTGCACATCTAATAAAAGTCACGTCATATTTGTTGTTCTTTTGTGTGTTTTGATAGAGGTTGATGAGTGCTCCTCATACCCCTGTCAGAATGGGGGCACATGTGTGGACAAGATCAACCACTTCATCTGCCTATGTCCAGTGGGATTTATAGGAACAACATGTGAGACAGGTAAACTCTTCAATTCTTCAAACCCAATGGTTCATTTATTGGACTTCAATTTCAATTATGCTTTGCATGACAGTTAAGGAACAGAAAACATTGCTCCAATATCAATAAGAAGCTTCTATTTCTACGATGTCCAGTGTGTGGCTCTGTTTAAAAAAAAGTTGTCCAATGAGGACTAAAATAGTAAGTGAAAATGTATGTAAGTTTTGAACTCAGTAGCTCTTCTTTTTATGCTGTGGCCTCTCTCCTCTATGATTTTGTTCTCCCCTCCTCCCTTAGCTCTCTACTGGCTTCAACCTCCTTCTCGTTCCCACAGTCCAGCCTGCAGAGATGTATCAAACCTCTAATACCTTTCACAGCCAGAAGTGCATAGTTTCAGAGTGAGGGGAACGGTGTGGAGGATATATTAATCAGCTGAATAAATATTCAGTGCGTGTGTGTGTATGTGTGTTTATTGCCTGCAGACATAGATGAGTGCCAAGAGACCCCATGCCTCAATGGAGCACAGTGCATACAGGGTGTTGGCAACTTCACCTGTGTATGCCAAGCAGGTTACATTGGGTTCCTATGCGAGTCAGGTGAGCATGGATATTGGGAGTGTCACTGAAAGGCCATGACTTTCCCCAGGGAACATTTCCTTTTTTCCGCATTAGGCCCGCACTTATTCATTTGACAGATGGTGTTATCTAGACTGACTTTCTAAAGACTGCTATAGTACCGTACTTCTTAAGGGCAGCTAGTAAATGGAAATATATTATCAGTTACTTTGTTACTTTCCCTGTGTTTTCATTTTGGGTCAGGTTTTATGTTCCAAATATTCTCTGAATAGACCTTGATATGACATTTTAGGGAAAAGCACTGACATGATTCCACTGCTTAACAAATTGGGCTTCCCACAATGGAGGTTATTGATGAAATGCAAGCCCAGTTGGGAAGTACTCTGGAATCTAAACCATTGGCCTTTGCATATCTTGAACCCTTGTTTCTACATGAGACCAGATTACCGTTAATACTAGACACCTGGTCAATGAAACCATATACCTGCATGAACTTTCATACTCAAATCTTAAGACATTGATACAATCAAATCCAAGCTGCTCTAAGGATTGCCTTTCTCACGCTGACAAATTATTCTCAATACTGACATGAATCTTGTGTTTTGGAATCCAGATATCAATGAATGTGCATCCATGCCATGCTTAAATGGAGGTGTGTGTCAAGATCTGGTGAATAACTACACCTGCACCTGTACAACAAACTTCACTGGAAGCCACTGTGAGACAGGTGGGCTTTTTCTCTTGAGTACAACCCACCATATCACTTAATAAATGCCAGCCAATATATTATCCAGTCTTTGTTTTTGTTTCCCTTTGCAATGGGAAAAATGTTTAATCATAAAAGATGTTTACACAGCCAGCCACCTACTTTCCACTTTATATTTGGCTAGCTGTAACATTTTCCAACTGGGACTGACAAAATGAAATGAATAGAGGAGGGAACACTATGGGATAACTATGGCTTCAGGCCATATGTCTGACTAATTGAACTACAAATAATGTCAGCCTCATCTCCCAGTTATCAGATCTTGTCCGTTCATGAAAAGAAAACTTTACTTCAGTATCAATAAAAAGCATGCACTTCTCCTATGCCAAATGCATTGATCTTCACCAAAAAGTTTTCCCACTATATATTTTTTTTTACCCTAAACAGAGATAGTTGCCATGGATAATTCCTCTACTACTAATGCTGCAAATCAGACAGGTAAGTCAGTTGTTCAGTTGAACTTGTTCTTCAAGTTCCAGCTAAGCTTTATCTCCCTTTCAAAAGATCATCATGTGTAATATTTTGTTTACAGTTTCCTGCGATGGAGAAAATTGTGAAAAGCGTCAAATCTGCGATTATATTGGCTCTGGAAACTACAACTGCACCTGTACCCCAGGATATTACGGTGACGACTGTGAAGGTACAGTACTCACAGACTTTACTGAATAGTAGCTACCTTGTTCTTAAGTAACTCTGCAGAAACATGGCACAAAAGAGAACAAGGCAGACACCACTATCCCACAGGAATTTGAAGCACTGCCCGAGGAAGACTATGCAGCCGTGATAGATGAGCATAATTATCCAAACCTACACAACCTCACCCAGTTTACTGCTCAGACCTTGCAGCAAGTTGCTTGATGTTGTAAATAATTGCTTTATGGCACTTTTTACAACTTTACCAACAAGAGGAAGGGCTCTTGTCTAGACTTAAAAGGGCCTCTGTTTTATGAGACAGTCCTAATGTTTGGAATTCATTTACATGCTCTAACATCCAACACAATTCTCTAAAGACTGAAGTTATGAAGGTGATATGAGGTGCAATATCCTCATATTCTGCTTTATCTCATTTAGTCAATGTCAATCAGCATGCTATCCCTGCTCCCAGGATCACTGTGTACACTGCACATTTTGTGCCCCAATAGATTTAAAAGCCCATTGTGAGTTCTAGCAAATTCATCCTACTCGTCCACCTGGAGCTGAAATAACCATTGACTCTTGTATAGACTCTCCTAAATCTCCGGAATACCTTCCTGCCCGGCTTACTTGGAATGTGTAGTGGAAAAAGTCATGCAGATCTCTCAAAGAGAGAAGGTAGAAGCTCACAGACAGAACCTAGGAGTGTCTAATGGAGCTCAGAGATCAAAGAGACCGACCTTAGAGACGACAAATGAAAATGGCTCCAGCGAATTAACAACCTATTAATTGCCCCTAGGGTCACACAATTTGATCATAAACATGCTACATGTTATCAGAAAGAAAAAACACCCTCATGCGAGCCCCCTGGACTTCAAAAGAAAGCAATTTAATAGTGATACAGCAAGTTACTTTGATCCACTGCTGCAATTACTGAGGGAAGAGGAAAATAAAAAGTCTCAAGCCTTTACAGAATACTAACTTACAGTCATCCAGTACTATGAACTATGTGGTAAAATTGTGGGAAAGACTGACCCAAGGAACGAGTTTATAATGTACAACACAAATCAAACCACAGCACACTAAGCTAAACTATGCTCATGCACACACACACACACACTGTAACATTCCCACAAATGCTTCCACTGAATTTATAAAAATTTGACTGATGTGAAGAAAGAGTACAATGTACAATGGTTAGAATATTTACTTATCCAGAAAAGCATGCTGACCTCCTTCCAAAAGTGTCTTTTTATCTATATCTTTCTGTTCTCTTTACATCACGATTAAATCCCTACAGAGGAGTGTCCCTGTCAGAACGGAGGGGTTTGTGTTGATGTGAATGGCACCTGTGATTGTCCAACAGGTTTCACCGGACTCTACTGTCAGTTTGGTATGTACTAACCACAAACAAATGCAGAATTGGGTCCCACTTTATATTAGATGGCCATTTCTATATGTAGTTATCTGTAATTAATTAAGTTGACCTATTCCTTACACTCTAACCTACCCATACCACCAAACCTGTTCCTAGCCTTACCTGTATCCCACCTCAATAGCAGCAGTGGTGTTTTGCAATACACTATAGGCACAATAAGTACATTGCACTAGTAGTACATAGTAGTTAAGGCCACCTAATATAAAGTATGATCAAATTATGATCAAATGTTTCTCTGGTTTCCACTGTTAAAAGGTTACTTGAAATGTTGGTAGAAAAGGTAGAAGGCATAGTGTTCAGGAAGTGTTTTTCATCATTAGGCCAAACACTTACATTTTGGTTGAACAAAATTCACAAGATACATGCCTTATTGATCAGCAGAAGAAAAATGTACCCATCTAAAAAGTATGGGGAGAACACTTTGCATTCAACAAAGTATTTCAAAAGCAGCAGTACTAATTTTTGCTTTTTTTTTTCACTCCCTAGAGGTAACACAAACACCCTGTAGTAACAACCGACCGTGTCCAGATGGAGGTCCATGTTTAGAGTATGGTGGCACATACCTCTGCACTTGCCAAACTGGTGTTGACTTTGATCACAAGGACTTCTACCCATATGGTAAGAGCCCTAGAGAACCTTGAAGCCATGTGCAAGCCATGGTCTCACATGGTCTCACTACTGTGCCAGGTTTTCAGGGTGGCAAAGTCTCCAAAGCAACCAAGACGTTATGTTGAGTAAATGAGAACAGGAAGATTTATTTGCATGCTGACATAATGTGAAGGTAATGTTTCAACTTGGCTATTGAAATTCACAGTGGATCTATGCTGTGGTGTATATTTAAATGAAATCATTCCAACACACTCAAATTAAAGTTACTAGTGAACATTAAAAAGATCACATGCTGTGAAGGAACGTGGTGAAGCTGGTGTGTGTATTTTTCAGTACAGCCCCGATCAGCCTGCGATTCCTCACCGTGTCAGAATGGAGGCTATTGCTATGAGAGAGATGGAGGCTATATTTGTGAGTGTAAGCATGGCTACAGAGGCAAGCATTGCGAAAGAGGTATGTTACATCTGTTCTACGTGTTAATATTTTGGCATTGCATGCTTGCATATTAAAAGGTAGACAGCCAATCATTGTGTATGTTATTGTTTAATGCGCCTCATATCCATTTGCAGAAATCATTTAGCCTACTTACCGTACACACAGCAATTTTCCTCTTTTTTTTCTCAGTTAGATTAAGTATCTGTGCCTCTAGTCCCTGTCGTAATGGAGGCTCTTGTAAAGAAGAAGCTGATAGCTACCATTGTGTCTGTCCCTACCGTTTCACAGGGAAACACTGTGAAGTGGGTATGTATATAGTATTTCATTAGTGGTTTTATGGTGCGAATACAAATATGTGAACAAAGGAGGTTTTTTTTGGTTGATGAATATTTCTATATTTTTACAATGAAATTTTTGGATCAAGTGTCCGACACAACTGCAGAAGCAATATCAGAGGATTAATGAGGTCACATGATGTTGCTAAAAAGAACATTATTTTGTGTATTTTGCGTAATGCAATGAGTTTATGCAGTTTAAGGTTCCAAAAACACATTATTTTCCACATATGTACTTCCTTGTTGCTCCTCTTTGCCTCTCTAAAAGCTCTTCTTTCTTAAAAGCGAGGTGTGTTATGATTGGCCAAATACCTTAAACATGTGACAGATTCCATTGGGGACATAATTACTGATTATAATGACTTATACTGTCTTTTTACAGTCTTTTTAAGTCATTACGGAACTCAGTATTATTTAACAGTATAAGTCATACTGTCATGCAATGCAGCATAAACATAATACCATTTGTGATCTGAGAAATTACTACACTACACTGTTCAAAACTCACGTTTGAATAGTAAGTAGCAGATTCTGTAAATAATAAAACGTACTTAGTTAGAAGTGCCAGACTGTCCTTGCAAAGTTGGAATAGCCCCATAGCCTTTGTGCACTAGCGGCCAGAATTGACGGGTTACTTCCAGGTTCAGGAATCAGTTTTTCATAAAATGCACTGAAAACATCTGGTTTAAACTGTATTGGAACAGTGTTAACCACTGATTTCTAGTTGTGTCCTTAATGTAGTACAGACTTGCAGAATATGACAAGTTTGCAAAATGATTGGTTTAATGTTACACCTTCTACTGTAGCCACATGAATTTATGTGTTCTTCCATTTTCTTTTTTTGCTTGAAAGGTCCAAGTGCTTTGTGCCTATCTTTGATGGTACCACAAGGCATCTGTCACTAGTAGATCTCAAAACTTTCGAAAGCAATGTAGATTCATAATAGTGGAAGTAGGCAGATTCTGAGCCTGTGGATGTTCCATATGTAAGAATCAATGTCTAGAACATTCAAGCAGGAATTAGACCAGTCATGTTGTTGCGTTTGTAGAGGTTTGATTGTGCATGACTGAAGTTCAGTCAGAAGAGCATTGGAGTAGTCCAGCCTAGAAATGATAAGAGCCTGGACAAGCATGCTTTGTTAGGAAGGGCCTGATCTTTTTAATGTTGTGCAATGCAAACCTACAAGATCGAACAAGCTTTTTGTGTCATTTTTGCCATTAAAGGGCCTTAAGTGTGCAATGTTAAATTCTCTGGCAGCAGTGAGCACCCAAGGGATGTTACAGTTCTCAGTCACCCTTCCTCTTCTCTTTTCTGGTCGAATGGAAGAAGACTGTAATCTGCTTTTCTTCATGTTTGGAAAATGGCATTTCCGCACACGCAGAGTGCCATAAAACTGCACAAAGAAAAAAGCTCTTCAAAGCCAAGAAGCTTTTCATCTCTGCATTTTCATTATCCCAACTTTGTCCAACATTAGAGTTGTGCAACTGTTTGGCCTTGTGTAATGATCCAATTTGCTGGAGTTTGTTCAACACTTGGATTCCTCACATGAAGGAAAAACAACTTGCCCTGGCACATGCATGAAAAGCTGTTTCTCTTTCTCAGTGCTACTGTAATGATCAATGATTTCTCACACATGTTGACCTCGTTTTTGACGCACACATGGCCATGCTTTCTTTCTCAAATAAACATGCAAGCGCACAGTACATGCACGTGTACACAGAACTGTACAACAACTGTTTTAAAATATATTGTGTTTTATGTTTAGGAAAGCCAGATCCTTGTGCTTCCAGCCCCTGCCTGAATGACGGAACATGTTTCCACTACATTGGTAAATACAAATGCGAGTGCTCCTCATCCTTCGTAGGAAGACACTGCGAGATCAACAGAGGATCCAATCCAAGTTTGGAGGGTAATCAAACTCTGTTTTACCTCTGAAGTACACTGAGCTGTTTGCCAACACGACAGGAATCAAGAGCTCACACAGCTTTGCAGTAGTCACTATTCATTCATTTAGGGGTAACTGATATGCATGTTAGATGGAGAACAGCGGTCGTCTATCTTCATTCAGATGATGCCAGGACGAAGCAGCAGGTGCCAGTTCCTGCAGTAAAACTGGGTTGAGTGTCACCTCCCCAGAGGTGAAGCTGGATAAAGTCCTCAGTGCATTTGATACTCTCTCTCTGAACAGGAGTTATAACTCTGCTGTTACAGGCCTCCGTGTTACTGTTGATACTATGAGCTTTTCCACAAGGTGCGGTTAAATTTGTGTCCTGCTGTTCCATGATAGGATGAAATACCATCCCCTTGTCACCTAAAACATTTCACAAAAAGGATGTTTTTACAGCTTCACTCTATTTATGAATCTGCTCGTAGCTGTAAATGTGGCCATGTGTATTAGGTAAAGTGAAACCAGTTGGTTCTTTATGTTTTCAGGAAAAGCAATCATTTATTTTATAGAAAGAAACAAATAACTGTTGCTCAATTTTTCACAGTGTTCCTGCCATTCTTTTTCGCAGTCACTGCATTTAATTAATTACCTACCAAAATTCTTTTGTGTATTTTGTTTCTTTTTTTCAATAGCAAATAGCTTACACTTTGTAAAATGCATTTATGTTAGTATCTATAAAAATAATATATCATATGTCATAACTATGCACACTGCAGGTCTGGACTGTGGCCCCCCTGTGAAAGTCAAGCACGCAGAGGTGCAGTATTCCTCCACTGCCCCGGGCTCCATGGCTCTGTATACATGCCACCCAGGCTACACTCCCCTTCCCAGGGCCACCCAGAGCATCTGCAGCAGCCAGGGGTCCTGGAGCCAGCCTCCAGTCTGTGAAGGTTAGTGGAGATTCAAAACCCTTGTTGTTCAAAGTTTGCTCAAGACTGTCCCGCCCCTGAAACCAACATTCCAAAATGGTTGGTTGGTTTGGAATGCTGGGAAGAAGAGCTGATGAGCCTACAAAATGTCAAGTGAGTAGAAACACTCTAAAACAAATTGTAGTTTGAAATACAAACATAAAGTTTGTGTAGCGTGTCAGGGTGCTAACAGAAAGGTCTTGGTATACAGTTTGGGGTTCTTAAACACAAAACAATTCTGTGGTTTCTCTGTGGGACATAAAGCATGATTGTGCTCTGGCAATATGAGCTACTACAGTACTTAATTTGTATCACATGAAATAAACAGTCCGAATGCACAGTGAGACAAAGACAAATCCAAATACCTGTTGCTGATGGACTTGTATGCAGATTTGCAAAACTAAAAATGGGCCCTAGAGGCTTTTTCTGATCAACAACATGCAGTATTATGCCTTGTACATAAAACGTGTGTCTGTTCATTTTGTGTGTGGTGTGTGTATTTCAGGTTTTGTGTGTATGTGTTTTCGGGATTTGTTAAATGCTTCCAATGTGCTGGGATTTGTACATATATGACTCTCAGCATTCCCTTTATTTTTCCAGAAATAAACGAGTGTTTGACTCAGCCATGTATGAATGGGGGAACTTGTCGTGATAGGGTAGCCTCCTACCTGTGTGAATGTGAAGATGGTTTTAGTGGCCAGCGCTGTCAAACAGGTAACAATCTACATACCTCTTGCTTATTTTTAAAGGGTTAGAATTCTGTCATTAATTATGTCGTTCCAAGTCCATAAGACTTGCATATATATTTGGAACGCAAAGAAAACAAAAAATAACATTTAAATAAAATTGACTCAACCATTCTTCTCCTGTGACTTATGTCTTCCACCACTTTAGAGAGTATCACAACGCAATGTATACGCTCAGATTACATATTTAGCAGATGTGTATTTAAGAACTAATTTTGTGATGCAACTTGCCATGACCATATTTGGGGTTTCCTGCCGCTATGCTTCCCAGTTTGTATGAGACGTCACAGCGGTAGGTCACGCAAGTTTTTGCAGTCACTTAATTAGGACTGTATCTAGTTTAAAAGATAAATTCAAATGAAATAATTGTGTCATTGTGACTGAAATCCATTCTATAATGCACACTCAGACGTTTCCTTGAGTATTTTTATTTTCTCTCCCCAGCTTCGTGCATTGCTGCCACGCGCTGAATTATATTTTTTAATTATATGCTGCACGAGCCATCATATGTCTTCATTTGTGTTCTCCAGGCTTTATAGTTATATGTTCTCAAAATTAGGTTTTGTAAAAGTATATCGCCCAGTTTGTATGAGACGTCACAGCGCGTCGTGCATTGCTGCAGCGCGCTGAATTATATGTGTTCTCCAGAATAAATGAGTGTTTGTTTAATATTTTCCACACAGATCACACCGCTAGACGAACGCCTCCCTACAGTTGCTTAATAAAAGCGGGCTTTCCACACAAAATAAGTGCATGTGTCATTAGTATTAGGAAAAAAATAGATCGGATCGGGCTCGGACATAAATATCTTACCACCTGTCGGACGCCGGCTCGATCTGCACTCTATTATGTGTAACGTTATGCCTTGTGCAACTCTTAATTGGCGGAAGACATATGTCAGGGGAAAAAAATTAAGTAAGTTTTTGTTTTGTTTTCTTTGTGCAAACAAAAGTATTCTCGGAGTGTCGCAAAACTGAAGTTGAGCCATTGATGTCACATGAACCTTTTTAACCTTTATAATGTTGATACCATGTTTCTGGACCTGGGCTCGTTTCAGTGGTAATGCTGTCTATGGAGGGTCAGATGCCACTCTGATTTCATAAAAAAATATCTTAATTTGTGTTCCGATGATGAACAAAGGTCTTATGGGTTTGGAACGGGGGTGAGTAATTAATGACAAAATGAACATTAACCCTCTAATTCTCTATTTTATGGCGTATTGACAGTTGATATTAGAGATTTTGACATTTCATTGTGTAAAACCTGGCTTGAGTTTAGATTTCTGTGAATGTTTTGTCAGATATTGATGAATGCCTTTCTGAGCCATGTAAGCATGGCGGTACATGTGAGGATCAGCCTGGTTCTTACTTCTGCCACTGCCAGCAGGGCTATGCCGGACAGGACTGTGAAATAGGTAACATCAATATCTTAACTACTATGGACTGTTTTGTTGTTTTACAGCATTGTATCATACATTTTCCCCACTGATCAAAAGAAAAAGACATTTTCAAAATGTGATCAATATGATCTTAAATAAATACAAGAATCAAGAAATGTTTAACATTCTTTTAACTAAAAAACTGAGGCAGCCAGTTGGTTTGAAAGTGACATGAATTGCTAAATTAAGATTATTTGGGTGTAGCTAAGTGGTTTCTATTGATTATAATGCAAATACACTTCTATCTGAAATGTCCAATTTCTGGCGAATCAGTGTTATGGAAGAATTTTCTGGTTAAAAGAAAAATACAACAACACTCCAAGTTACTCTGTCAAAAGTAAAACAAATCCAGGCCATTGTGGCACAAATGATCTATCTCTTCAAAACTGAGTGGAAATGCAGAGGATTTAGAATCTAAAATGATGAAGGCTGTGCAGAGAACTGTTGCCTGAATGCTTCTGAGTAGCAGTTACAGTTTTATGGGTGAAAGGCGTAGGACAGCTCTGCTACAGTCTTCTACAAGGCATTTGTGAGTGTTCCTCCAGTTAGAAGATTCCATGGTCTGATGAGACCGAAAATCAAGCGTAGCGTTATTTCTGGCAGGTAACATTAGTCAAGCTTGTGTCAGCTGATCCACATCTACCTATAGGGATACGACACCTATCACAGCAACCGTATAAAATATACTTCAGTATTATTAGCAGATTTGTATTGCTTATTAGCTAATTGACCTCCTCCATCCCCAGCTCCTCCTTTAGGCCAGTTAGGATTCAGCCTTCTGATTCGTCTTTGAATCAGACTATTTTCTAAAATGTTTACATGAAATTATTGAACATAAATAATATCCACATTGCATTTATGTTGGTTCTATTCTGTTTACCCTAAAAGGGTTATTACTGTTCTCCCTGCTCTCATTGATGCACAGGGAGTTCTTGTCCAGAACAGAACCATACCGCCAATACAAACTGTATGCTGTAACAGTGGTCCTGATAGAACTGAGTTAATAGCCAAGTTAACGTAGTGGAAAGACTTGATGAGGGTAAAAGATAAAAATGAATGCAGCAAAATACTCAAGAAAGAAAACCTGATGGAGTCTGCAAGACACCTACTGGGTTGGCTTGGAAAAAGGATTGCACTCAGTCTCCATGTAACCTGAATGGGGGAAAACCGCAGTGGCCAGATGTGCAAATCTTATGTTATTCACACAGACTCAAAGCTGCCAAAGGTGCATCTGCTAAATTCAAACGCTTGAATACTTATGTTTGCGAATAATAACTGTAATAACCTGTAGAAAACGGTTTTTATTTTGACCTTAAAGAATTGTCTATTCATCCCAAAAAAAAATCACAATTATACTACACTATACTTTTTATAGACATTTTTTAAGAGCCTTAGAGTGGATTTATGAAACATCTACCTGAAAGCAGAAAAGGTTTTGGAAAAATATAATTGTGCTTGTAGCTTATATAGCAATAATCTTACCTCAATAACATAGATGTGCTACAAAATGGTAACTATAGAAAGAAAACAAACCTGTTTTTGTTGAACCATGATTTCCAACTCATTTTCCAGCTTGCATCTGCAACTGTTTTTGTCATTCTGCATAATCTGCTTCCCCCTTGATTCTGACTTACACTAAACCTGATTTGATACACAAACACTTCACACCTATCTCTTACAAACAGCCCACCTCTCAGAATGAAGGATTTTCCGTCTTATGATACAGATGTGTGTTTGTTCTGCAGAACAGGATGGATGTGAGCCAAATCCTTGCTTGAATGGAGGTGTATGCCGAGGCTACAGGAGGAACCACCTGTGTGTGTGCAAAGAGGGTTACGTTGGAGACCGCTGCCAGACGCGTATGTTAACATTATTAAATATTACTATTGAAAACATCCAAATACATAACAAATTAAAGAATAAACAAAGAATTATGAGTATTGTAACTGACACTGAGGGAGCTATGAGAGAAATAAACGGCCTCTGGCAAAAACAAAAACATTCTGCCTTCTGCTAATGTAACATCAAAGCTGTCAGTGATATTATATTAGTTCTGTATCCTTGTCAGATACGGTGCTTTTAATGTAAGGTCTCAATTGGTTATCTGTTGCCGTCTAGTGGAGAACCCTTGTGTACTGCAGCCGTGCGGGAACCGAGGCGTCTGTTGGAGTGATAGAAGGGGGAACTACAGCTGCGCCTGCAGGGTGGGCCACACGGGCAGAGACTGTGAGAGAGGTCAGCTCCTGATCTTCCATTATTCAAAATCAACCCATATCCATTCATTTTATTTAAGTGGAGGATACTTAGAAAGGATATTAAGATAGAATGGAATTCAGAGTTTGTGTTTTTACTGGCAAAGTGATTTGTTAAATTGCTTCCAGGGAAGTTATTAATTATTCAGAGATATGGGAAATACAGGAAATACTTAAAATACAGTCTGTGCATTCTTTGGTATGTGCCTGCTGCATTTAGAAGAAATTGATTTTCCTTTCATAGTTTAGAGCAGTGTATTTCAACCTTTTCTACTCCAACATTTTCCATTGTTTACAACAATATCTGAAACCCCTATGTAGGATAACAGGTTAAATTAATTTAAATTAAGTAACTAAAATTAATTAACATTAATATTATAATTTAAAAATTGAAAGTTTTAGAATTTCAAGTATTAATAGCTGATTGTTTTTCAGGGATCCCACCTATTTAACAAATTAATTTACATGATGTTTCATGTTAGGGTTTCCAGTTCTTGATTTACTGTTGAAGCGATTTATCAAACTCAGTTCCTGGAGGACTACAGCTCTGCACTGTTAAGCTCCAACCAGCTCCAAATCACACCTGCTTGGAAGTTACTAGTGATCTTGAAGACCTTGATTAGCTGTATCAGTGCTGCGTCCGAAATCGCTTACTTCCCTTCTATATAGTATGCGAAAAACAGCATGCGAGGCGAGTAGTATGTCTGAATTCATAGCATTCGAAATTCAGTAGGTGAGAAGTACCCGGATGACCTACTACTTCCGTGCGAATTCTGTAGTAAGCATACCATGGACACTTTCCTATCCCATAAGGCCCCGGGAGAGGAGGCGTCATGTTCGAAAAATGACGGAAAGTGGAGACAAGGCTCATTTTAAGTGTATGTACCTCAGGAAAAAAAAAACTTTGTTTTTTTGTGATTAAATTACACTTGTTTAACACACTCTAAATAAACGGATCACTTATTGAATGTTTAAATTTTCGCGCTGTTGTGACGATGTGTGACACGTGACAACATCAATATCACCGATGTAGTACGTCCGAATTCCATTCATACTACTCACATTCATACTATATAGAACGTACTGTTTTAACGGTCAAGCAGTATGTTCAATTTTAAATTTAGTACCTGCTTAAGCAGTATGCGATTTCGGATGCAGCACAGGTGTGTTTTGATTAGGGTTGGAGCTAAACTGTGCAGAGTTGTAGCCCTCCAGGAATTGACTCATTGTA
>JAUCMT010000114.1:10119811-10131446 GCA_032357475.1 Enteromius thamalakanensis
CACCTATCTCTGCTGCCTCCTCCAAGGAAGCTCATGCTCTGGCCAGGACCTCTGAGGGAGCACCTGTGCTCACTGTGTCCCCCGAGGAAACATCTCCTGCACCTAATCCAGCTAGGGCTGCTCTGAGAAGAAAAATAACCATACCTCCAAATATGAGACTGTATCTGACACGGGAAAAAATTTCACCACCTTTGCCCTTGAGGCCTCCAAAGGGACCACCTCCATCAGCCAGGGCCCCAAAAGGAGTACCTGCTCCCTCCACTTCCCCTGGGGGAGAACCTGTTCCCACTGCGTCCCATCAGAAAGCACCTGCTGCAGTTGGGTTCCCAGAAGAAAAACCTTTTTCGGTCAGGTCTTCTAAGGGAGCACATGTCTCTGCTGCCTCCTCCAATAAAGCTCCTGCTCTGTTCAGGACCTCTGAGGGAGCACCTGCTCTGGCCAGGATTCCTAATGAAGCCCCTGCTCTGGCCAGGACCCCTGAGAGACCACCTGTGTCCCCCGAGGAAACATCTCCTGCACCTAATTCTGCTAGGGCCGCTCTGAGGAGAAAAATAACCATACCTCCAAATATGAGGCTGTATCTGACAAAAAAATTTACCTGTTCCCACTGCATCCCATCAGGAAACACCTGTTCGAGTTGGGTCCCCCGAAGTAAAACCTTTTCCGCTGACCTCTTCTAAGGGAGCACCTGTCCCTGCTGCCTCCTCCAAGGAAGCTCCTGCTCGTGTCAGGACCCCTGAGAGACCACCTGTGCTCACTGTGTCCCCCGAGGAAACATCTCCTGCACCTAATTTTGCTAGTCCAAGTCCCCTTGGGAAGCACCAGAAAGGGGAGTACCTTGGAAAAGGCTTTGTCCATGGAACACTGGAGCTTTAGTAAGTCCTTCATATATCTCATTTTTACTTCTCAGATTTATTCATAAAATGTTTTTAGTTTTCTATTTTGGTAGAAGTGATATGTTTTTACATTTGGTCTAAGAGGCACTGATTAAAACTGCTTGTGCATTAAGTGTTGATGTTTCAACAGGACAGTCAAGATGTGGATCAACCACCTCCACTTAAAAAAAAGTGGGTAGAAAGAAAGTCCTATAGCCCCCATGTTCCCAGCAAACAATGAAGAGGTTTTGCCAATGGACCACTGAAGATGCTGCAAATCCAGATGTTGCACCCCCCACGCCCCACCCCAAATAAATTAAATTGCCATCTTATATTTCAAATGTCTCTTTTAGTTCTTCATTAAGGTTTCAAAGAAATAGTGTGTCTGAAAACATTAATGGGCCTTTTGTTTTCTATCACAGTGTGTTATTTAGTGTAGATGATATGACCATTGGTTTTCTGATATACTCAATGCCCTCTTTATTAAATTCCCAAATTCATTTTATGCACCACTTGCAAATTGCAGGTAATTACATTATGGCATATTTCACCCAACAGTGTTGTCTTAGTGCATAAAACCACAAAGACTTAAAACCATCAAGTGTTATGAGGGATAAAAAATGTAATACTGTATATTCAGGCAAAATAAATTCAAGATATAGCATACCTTAAAAGAAAACATTTAATTCAAAGGTGGCCATATGCACTCTTTCCCGTTACTACCACAAAACATGTCTAACTCATGGTTTATATAACCTGTCTAGTTTAGGTCTATAACTAGCGGATTCACTCTTTTGGACATCAGTACACTATTAGAGTTCTGCCTTATTGGGTCTTTTATTAACACGTAATTCCCACAGTTTTTACCTCAGCAGGAGTGAATGAATGAATGAGTGAGTGAGTGAGTCACTGCGCTCCGCTCCTGTTCTTATCTCTCTCAAGACTGACTTCACAGCATCAACAATTCTACAGAGTTTTTGGGAGGTTATCAAAGACTGATAAACTGACTGAAACATGTTTTACTACACAAGCCGAGGAGAATCAACATGATTGTTTTCTCAAATTAAATTAGCATTTTTGCTACTGTCACATTTTAGATGGGGATTACACAGTATTGTATCAGGAATGTGGAGCTGATTTGCTATCTATGCATCTAATTTTCTTCATCTTGATAACAGTGTGTGCTCTTGCCACTCAAAAGACAGGTGGATGTACTTAAGGCTCAAGCAATTCTCCAAAGTGACTGTAACTGTAATTATTCTTCTTGCTGTCATGACATTAATGGATCACCACTCTAACAAATTACAAAGTAAAATAAACTGCACATGAGCGTCAGTTTCTTAAAGTTCACTGCAGTATGTTCAGTATTAAGTGGAAAATTATTTTACAGTTAATTAATAATTATGTTTTAATATTCTACGAGATTTTATGATAATTCTCTGATCCAGAGATTAAATCCATTAAGATAAAATCCATTTATGTTCAATCATAAAATACTTAATGAGACTTACTCCATTCATAAGTCTTATTGATTGTTATAATTAGTGTATTTTTAATTAAATTGACATGTTGTGCCGTATTTAGTTATGAAATTATGAAATATTTTTAATGTTTGCTTTAAAATTGTATTTTATTTTCTAAACATATATATATACATACATATACAAATATCTGAAAGATTATTTAAAATCCAACATGGATTGGATGCAATATGGCGGGAAAAATAAAAATAAAAATCTGTAATAAGATATTATGGTGAATATGTATTTATGGCCACCTATACATTCTCTGTTGCTGAAAACAGTGTTTTCAGACAAATTTTGACAAGGGGGGTTATGGGGCTATACAATTTTGAATCTCTTTTCTGATCATGCCCGTGTTTTTGTGCCAAGTACCACAGAAGTAATTATTCCGTACCATCTCTAAAAAGTAAATAAATAAATAATAACAGTCTTTCTTATTTTTGTCACATGAATCTCTGGGTTCCTACAGATGCTGTCTTTTACAATTTAGATCTTCCAGGAACTTTATTTTTTTAAAAGATCTTCCAATAACCCATTTTTAATATTTGAGTTCCTCCAGGAACCTCCAGAGCACTTTAAGGTCTCAGTGTAATGAATCTGCCTGTATTATTTACATTACATTAAACACACACCACCCCAGGAGCGCGCCCGTGAACGTCGGTGCGTGCGCGCACTAGTTTTAAATGAACCCCCCTCCCTCCCCCAGCCGCCCCTTTCTTCAATGAAAACTGAGATTGCGGGGGGGTGGAAAAGACCATGAAAGGACAGAGCTGGAGGACACTTTTAAGGATTGTTTGTTTGGGTTAGTATTTGTGGCTTGTCCCCCGACTTTTTATTTTAAGAAATAGAAGCTAAAGACTTTCTCTCATCAGAAACACTGCGCTTTAACAGCGTCCAACGGGTCCCGCCACTGAGATTGAGCGCGAGCTAACAGAAGTTAGCTGGACGGCTATCGGCGGCGGGTGAGGGGTCGACAGAGAGCGCCGTCATCAAACCTAGTAGCATGTCGCTCTCGGGAAGAAGTAGCTCGAGCTTTGGATGAGGTTCCGTGGCGCAGTTCGATCGCAGAGACTTTTTGACGCGACGGTGGGTTGTGATGTTTCCACCAGCGCGGGGCTCCGGTGGAGGCGCGGCGTCGGCGGTGTCCCGGGGCTGGCCGCACACGGTACTGTGGAGACTAGGGGGTTTCTTTCTCCTCCTGCTTCTCGAAGGGGCCCGATGCCTCGCCAACCCGAGCAATGCACCGGGCATAAACAATAACAACAGGCCGAATGTGAACGTCTTCATGAGCGAGGAAGAGGTCAAGAAACTCCTGGGTGCGTATACTTTATTCCTCCGTCTGCTCAGCTAAAGTTATATCCCTGCTCTATCCAAAGTTTTGCTTGGCACTCTGACAAAATAACTTAATTGCTTCTAACTAACTTCTAAAAGTGAACTCTTGTGAGTGTTTAGTGTCCAGACGTAGTAACGTTAGTAGTTTAAAACATGCTCACAAACTGCAAAAAACTTTGTTGTAGTTGGTTACGTTAGCTCTCTCTCCATAGCCATATGTTAGCTTTGATAGGCCAAAACAATCCGCAGCGTCCTTGTAAACTTAGTGTGTTCTTAAGAAAATCTCTCATATCTGACCAGAAATGTTACAAAACGAGTATGTGAAAGTAGGGTTGTGAGGTTATACTTCAGCATGCCATTTAATAATGAAAGGCCATTGGGTTTGTCATTAGATCGAAACTGTTTGCTAGAAAGCTTTCCAAGTGTATTGAAATGTTTTCCATGCTTGTGTTAATTATGTGGTGATTTGTAAGGTTTGTATCACACGCATGCACTAGATGCAGAGCAGAGGTGTATGAGCTGATCTGAGTCATTCATCCTCATTGGTGTGTGTCAGAATTAGTTGTCACAAAACCACACAATGGATTTTTCTTCAGAAGTTTTACTGCTTTATGTTAGCCCAGACAGTAAACACTAAATGCAAGGCACATTAAACCCTGGGACGCATTTTGCTGCTGCTGTTAGTATTTATATCGCAAAAAAAGTACTTTCTTAATTCTTTAAGCTTGTAATGAGATTTTTATCATTTTGTAGTATACTACTTGCATAAAATGCCTTTTTTTCACTCCATATCTCTTAATAATATGTAGTCGTATGGAGACATTCACATTTTTGGTTTTATTATCAAGTTTCTGTATTTTGGTTGGTCCAATGCAATGCAATGTAATGTGTGAATACATTACATTTAAAGCCTGTTATTATTAGAGAGAAGTCATGTAATTTTGTTGTGATTTTGTACAACAGGTTTTTCAGTAAAGTTTTGATCATATTGATAATTTAGAGGCCATAGAAATCTATGCATCGAATATGATAAAGTAGGTTTAATGGGGTGAAATGCAAGGGAGGGATTTTTCATACATTTCATACAACTGGATGTATAATTAGGCTGTTTTAACATGTTGTTTAGGTTTTTGTTTATGTCTTAATGGCTATACCTAAAATGTAAGTGTTAAATTTGTGCACAATATACTCCTCGTTCCAGTCTAAAGGGCCAAAATGGATGCTTTGTACTCTGAATAATTTAATGCGTTTGTTTTACTTGAAGATAAAAGGCTTTGGGATGCCCTTGATATGTTTGTATTCAGAGTAGATTTTTGATTCGGCACCACTGTGATTAATGCATTGCGAACTGATTAGAGGTTGTTAATTGCTGGGTATTTGTGACTGTGCCTATAAGCAGTCATTATCATTGCTAATGTCACAGCATAGTTAATAAAAGGGTTTGGGGGCTGGAGCATCAATTTCCTGCTGGAAAGAGGAAGCGGAGACAAGGACATTTTGCAGCAGCCTTGTTTGAACTTGTTTGGAGTCTCTACTCTTTTAGCTCAAATTGAGAGCAATTTCTATTAGACTGAAAATAAAACAGAAATTATATGTGGCATTTATGTAATGTGATGCAAGTGCTGTAGCGTTTAGCTTGGAAAAACTTGAGCTCTGAATTTTGCCATATGGAGTATAAGGTTTCAAAAGAGGCAGTACTTAAACTTTTTACATTTGAATGCATTAAATTTTGTAAATGATGTAAGCTAACCAGATGTTTGAGACATTTTTTTTTAGTTATTGATAAATGTTCAGAGATCTAAGAACAGCGTGATATAATGTTTATAAGTTTACAGAATAAAACTTATTGTACATTATTTTATTTTTTTTTTAATTCACCAAAGGTAATTAAAATGTAAGGGTTATCTTTGAATGTTGGTAATATGAATCCAAATGTGAATGTTGGGTTTAGCTTTTCTGAAATGCAAACAGGTTTGAAAGATGATTGTCCCCCTCTGGTCTCATACCTCTGTTATCCTCTGTAAAGCTGACCTGCATATTTTTTGTCACGACTGGATTTAGGAACAGAGCTCATAGCTATGAGTGCCTCTTTCTGAGTGCTCTGCATTGCTGTGTCTCCTCAGTGAGGATTGATTGAACTTTATGGTGGGCTTTTACACTCTTTGATGATCATATCGGGTTATTATCATCTTCATCATGTTGCGTTTTATATCATGTAGCGTAACCCCCCCCCCTGTCTGGTTCAATAATGGGTGCTGCCCGTCTTGGAATTAAAACCACCTTGTTATGCTGCAGTAGACTGAGGGCCATTGTAAGCACGGGGCTGTAAGTAGAAGTCCCTGAATGCATTTATCACAGGGACATCAGCAGCCTGTAGATTTGTCAGTGCCTTAGAGAATCAGGTGTCCACTGTTCTGCACGGGCGTCTGATTTCCACTGATGTGGTTCAGAGATCCTGTTCTATGACTCGCAGGAATCCTTGACTTTTTAAATTTATGGTTGTGGTTGTATGGACGCCTTTTTTTTGGTGCTGTGAATATGTACATCTACGTTTGCCCGTTTGTAGTCAAATAGATTTATGTTTGACTATTTTGTGACAATGACTAAATTTCCTCTATCAATGTTGCAGATATAACTTGGCAGCTTGAAAATAGGAGTAGTGGTTATTGATATTAAATTTACATTCTCGCTTCAATATTTTTGGTAAGAACTTTCATGAAGGTTTTTGGTAAAAGAGATAAAGTAAGCTAGTGAAACTTGTACACAACGTTCACAGATAGTTTTGTGTGATAGTGTAGTGTTTACTTCCTTTTTTCTGCAATCTTGGATTAGAAACTAAACTTTTATTTTTCTTCCCAGAATTCGCAGTTGGTTCACTTTCATTGAAAGCTATTCTACTTTATCTCTTTGTGTCTTTTCCTCTTGCTTGCTTTTTCTGTCATGCTCATGTCATTTCCTGTCTGAGCTTTCAGGAGTGCTGTAATTCTTTTCACAGATCTTAATCTTGTCCCCCTCCCCTCTCTTTTTTTCTTCTCTAGAGCCATGTCACTGCAAATAACCTCATCCTATACATGTTCTATAGTGACTCTGATGTATGTGAAAGGAGGTCTCACTGCTGATTACAACAAATGATCAAAGGCAATGTTTGATGGGATATTTACATTCGTATCACAATCTGCCCTCTCAGATCCTTAAGTTCACTGCATATAGCATGAAAGTAAACGCACTGGCTTTTTATATAGACTGCTGGTGAAACCTTGTTTTGATGGTGGTTGCTAAAACGCTTGTTTTCTATCTCCGAGCCAGTTTTTGCTCAAATGATGTTTTGTTTGTGGCAATCATGTGCTGCCTAAGAAAAAAATAATTTCATTTATATCATTGATCTCATGACTATAATGGCATTTTAGGAGTAATTTGTTGTGGAGTATAAAATTAGTACTGATGAGCTAAATATATGTTAAGCACTGTCATCTCAAAGTATCAGAGGAGCAATTAAAGAGGGCGAGAAGTAAAGTTACAATGAGGTAAATATATATATTTAAATGCTTAGTTTACCACAATGATTTTTTTGGAATTTATCTCCCTTGTAGGGATCTATGGCTTTCCTCTGTGACATCACTGCCTCATCTAGCCTCATGCTGTTATAGTAAAAAGAGAAAGCTCTCACTCTCTCCTTCCGAGTCCCAGCACCACAGGGATGAAAAATCTCAACTATCCAGCTCTTCATTGCTAACAGACAGCGTCAGCCCTCTTGTGTCTGAGTTATTTCGGGGGATCATTAGATGGCCTTGCACAGTATATGGAAATACATGGAATGTTTAGGTCACGAAACACATCCACTCTGATTTACGATGTAAACTTGCTGCCCAAGAAACGTCTTTCTCCTGTAAAAAGTGGAAACGCCTTGAATAGACACATCAGACAGATGGTTGCAGCTCTTTTTAAGGCTTTAGGTTGCTGTGTTTTAGTTAGTGGATGCATTTAGTCCGTTTGACGTTTGTAATGTAGTATTATTTATGTTATTCAGAGTAATGTGATTTTGTAATTTAAGAAATTGCATGACTGGGCTTTAATCGAGTAGATCATGTAAAATAGTTGCTGGTTTGTAGTTCTGTGCGTACAATCTCATGCCTGTCAGATTAACACTTCAAAGGAAAGTTGAGTTAGAAATGGGGAAAGTTAGTTGTTGTTGTGATGTGTTTTTCTTTTATTAAAACTTACTAGTAGTATTTGTGTTTTCTTGGGTGTAAAGTGGAATAACTCAGCTTATGCGGTGTAACATGGCATTAACAAATTAAGGTCATGGATTTGATTTTAGCATCATACATTTTTTTAATTCTTGGTAAATTCATGATGATTCCTAGGTTTTTGCAAGGTCTACAAGCAAAAAGTTACACTTTGGACACATTCTGCCTGTCACAAGAAGCTTGAGAAATACAGCATGCCAGTTTTGTTCCACTAGCCAAAGTGAGTTGGATCAAAGATCTGAGCTGCATGCTCAAATGGTACAAACCCCTGGAGAAAGGTTCTCTGCACAGCTACTCTTGTAATGGGCTTTTTGACTTCCCTTTGGTGTTTTTCTGACTGGTCTTTAGGAGTGTTTTCCATTTATCAAAACCTTTAATATTACTGTATAACTCTTGTCAAAAGGAAAGGTTGCATCTCTTGGAGATGTTGGCCTTTGTCTTTATCCTCAGCAGGCTTTCTCTTCTGACTCCATATTAGGAGAGACCTCAAGAGGTTGAGGTATTTGGCCTGGCCCAGTCTTTTATCAGTAGTTTCCAAGGCAGCGTGAAAGGGAGGTGAGTGAGTTGCTGATTTAAATCAATGTGTTTATGCAGGGTTGATCCTGACACTCAGGAAATGGCAAGAACGGACATGAGCTTGAATTTATAGTGTTACGTGGAGATCTAGTTTAATGAAGTGTGTCCACTGACTCACCACAAAACTTGAGGGCTAGTTAGAAAGCACATTTATGTCAAATAGTTATTCACCATTTCATAACTAACGCTAACTACAGTGGAAATATGCAGTAATCGACAAGGGATTCTATTTCTGGAAGGACTTCTATGTCTGCGATGTTGTGACAGGCAGCCTGGTTGTGTTTTAGTGTAGGATTCGTATGAGAACATTTTGCATGACTTTGACAGCCATGATAAAAAAAGGCCATTAGTAATTTACCTCACATCTTAGAAAGTAATTGTAAAGAAAACAAGACTCTGCAATATATTATTATATGATTATTGTATTTTTTTTTGTGGTGAGTGCTTGGAGGAGGCATACTCTTAGTTGGCTTTTTTTATTTTTATTTTGTCATGTCTTTTTCATTCATTCAGATTTTTCTTGTCTATTGAATATACTGGGTTTCATTCTCTGTGCACATTTGTGCATGAAATGTGCATGCAAACATTTTTCTCTCAAACAAATTCTAATTTACTAAGTTTTTAAATTGTACTCTTAATTCACAACAAAATGTAGGAACACACATAAAGCATATGCATAAAACCACATATGCATAAATCTTAGTCTTTTTGTGAGCCTTTTGATGGACTGAAATACAATTTCAGAAAAGCACCAATGGCCAATTTTCATAAACCAAAACCTATTTAAAACTTTCAATTCATCAAATTCAACACAAGAAACAAAATTAAACCTGTTTAGTCCAAAATAGGGATTGGAATGATTAATTGATAATCGTTTATCTGTTGATAAGAGATGCAATCGATTAAAGCTATCATGATCGATGAATCGGTTTCATTTGGGGTGCGTGCGGCTCATGCGCAAAACACAGCTGACCACGAGGGGACTGAATCTTTCACAACATTTTTTTTACTCATTTACAAACTACGCTTTTAATATGATCCAATCTTTAAATCTACATAACACAAAGTTCTTTTGTATTGAAATGTAATAAGTCATGTTTTATTACCCTGTTTGTAGGCACTTCACTTGGACAGGGCTTCTGACGCAAACAGAACAGATGTATTCATTCCTAAAACATGTTCATTCGTAACTACAGCGTGCTTTCTGAATTTGATCAAATGATCATAATTACATCTATTAGTTTTAATGTCATGCTACTAGCCTCTTATTTAGACTGAAAATCACTTTCATACGGGTGAGGAAGCTGGTATTTGGAGAGATATTTGCAAATGCCATAAGCCCATGTCGATGCAACAGATAAATTTTGCAGTATTAAGGTTAATGATTAGTCGATTAAATGATTGTTAATTTAAACTATGATCTATTGATAGAAAATTGACATCCCTAGTCCAAAAATCAACTAAATATAACACAGAAATATAGTCAAAGAATACTTGAATAAGGAGTGATTGACTTACCTCAAGGCCCTTTGTTAAAATAGTATGAGTCTGGTAATATGTCTGGCCAAACTTGTATAATCTAGCAGTTTAGAGCTTGCGTTATGTCTCATATTATACCTTTTTAAAGCACAAATACAAATTAGATTTGTCTGTATTTGTTCAAAAAAAATTTTTTTTCGTGTCTGAACAGAGTTACCAATTATTTCATGGTCCTCTCTCCATCACAGGGAGAGCACAATGGCTAACTCTTCATATATTTGTGTGCATATCACCAATTTTGGTTAAAATTCCCTAGAAACAAGGGGTGGCTCAACTTCCCCACTGGCTTGAATCCCATCTATTTTATCATAAACAGTGAAAAGTAAGAAAACTATACTACAGCTTGAGCTGACAAGTTTTCTGCATATTGCAAATGCGGGTATGTACAGCTGTCTAAAAATGTGAAATCTGACTCTGTATAAAATTTGTGTTTGAGGATGCAACACTTGACATTGCCAGTTGTTCAACAAGACAATAAATGAGTCTCTTTGGGAATAGGCTTATCACAGTCTTTAGTTGTCAACTACGTTGTACTGTGTTGCAGCTGTAAACCAGCTTGTCCGCCTTCTCATATGAGTAAGCGAACCCTCCCTTGTTCGTATCATACTCATAGAAGATTGTTTACTCAGGCAGCAGCTGTACTGCCATGTTGTTCCAGTGAAGGCGGAGAGTTCTGAGGAGACCTCTTACGGAACAAGCTCTTGTTTGCTTGACTGCGGTGGCAGCTGTAGTAGGACTGGCTCATGTGGTTGTAATTAATGACTGGCACTGACTCCTTTTGAGCATCAAGCAAGATTCATTACCGAACTGCCACAGCTTAGCCATGACAATCTGGAACCTGTCTCTTTAAAACAATGCACTTTCCACAGACTCAAGCCTAGCTGTCCAAGTGATCCCTCAGACCATGGCCTCTGGAAAAGCAGGCCTGCAGGAAACTAATGTTCATTAATGAGCCAAAAGCTTGTTGATGGGGCACTGAAAGAAAGGATTGTCACTGCTTAAAAACTGATCAAAGAACCTGAAGTCCAGCCATGGGAATACGTGAGTGGACTTAAAATGAAGTGAAACATTTTAGACTTGTAGTGCTTTGATGGTATGCTAATTCTGGTGGTTCTGTGCATTTTGGGCCTCACATTGACCCTTTACTGAAGTGCTTTGAATGCAGATGAGCATTTTTAAGGTTAACTTATTCTCAAGGACATGTAATCCTGTTGCTGTGACTTTAACTTGCAGACTGACAAAACAATCCGCAACAACCGTGTGCTTGGGTCTGTGCAACACTGAGCAGTATCGTTTATTATTGGTTACTTTTAAAATATTCTTGCAAAGAAGTGCTTTTTATATGAAACAAATTAAGCTCTATTTATCACAACTAGGGCTGCAGCTATCGAATATTTTAGTAATCGAGTATTCTACAGAAAATGTCATCGAATAATCGAGTAAACGGATAAAATGTTTTTGCTTAGTTAAAGAGCAATATTAAATATGCAAGAGAAAATAAGAGAGGTCTCTTCAAAATGAACAACTAATTGGTTACTTTTTT
>JAUCMT010000114.1:10133467-10143920 GCA_032357475.1 Enteromius thamalakanensis
GCACTCATTTAATCCCATAATGCACTGAGTGTGCAACCAATAAACATTCAATGGATAGTGAATAGCGATAAAGTCAGTCAATTTGTACATATTTTACATCGCTAATTCATACGAGTATGTACAACCTCACTCGTACAAATGCATACATTTTGCTAAATCGAGGTGTATATCTAACCCCGCCCCTGAACCTACCCATCACTAGGGTTTAGACAAATCATACAAAATTCATACGTTTAGCCACGTTGTAAAATGCATACAAATTGGTTGTGAGACTGTGCTGGTCAACCTGCTACTTTTTGCTTTTTTTTTATGAATACTGTGAATTCAGACATACGTTGTTATGGTAGAGAGGTATGCATATACATCCTTGAGTCAAGACCCTGCAATCTTTTCCATTCCTTAGCGACACATGATACATTCTGGGTGAACAGCACCTGCAACCACACGCATCTTTTGAGTTGACTGATGTTCGGCTGCTTTATCATACACCTGTCAACATATTTCACAATAAAATATGAGGTCTATATTTCACACACCCACACTTCTTCCTGTCATTTTTCAAAAGAATTGCCTTCTTTCTAAGATTATAGTTCATTGTGGAAGTCAGATGAAAAATACAGAGCAGTAGGTGGCAAGACGTTCACAACTGACACTTTGGGATGATAGATTTTTGAGCGGGGGGTTAAAGATCTGTTTTAGCAGTCACAGTTTCCGCAGTTTCCCTTTGTCTTCTCTCGAAGGACCCTGATGCTTTAACCAGTGATTATGCATATCGCACAAAAACGCAGCTGAAAGGTATTGAGCGATGGGCTTGTTATGTTTCTTCATCACTGTCCCTGTAGGGCCTCCCAGAGAGCTGTGACGCTGAGTCATTTTGATTTGATAATAACAGCCATAGATTCTTTACGAAGTGGGCGTTTTTATTGTGAGTCACACATTTGTGCTTTTGAATGCTTTTGTTTCATCTTTCCTTAAGACGTGTGGCCTTTTCCTGCCACCATTCAAGTTAGCTGTGCTTATAAATGAACAGAATTGAAAGGCACAGAAAGCAAGCAGAAGCATCCTGTACAACACTAATTTATTCCCCTCATTACATATGTCATGCAAGTTTATCTACTTCAAAACAAAACAAACCTGACTAGGGTTAATATAAGGACAATATTTGTGCTTTCACTCTGTGGAAAGGTAAAAAAAAAATGAAATGTGAATTCCAGGGAGATTTGAATTGGATATCATGGTGTCTCTCCCTCTCTTGTCTTTCTCAGTCCCTGAACATATTTGCCAACAGACCATAAGGCTCTCTTGGGGAAACAAAGGTAAAACTCTTGGGTCCTTGTGTTTCTGATGTTGCCACACACTATCCCTATGGGTATTTTCTTGGAACAGATGTGCGAGGAAGTCTATTAGCCAATGGCAGTTTATGCATCCAAAGACCCTTATAGCTGACCGCAAAATACACTGTCAGAACTTACACCATATCACATCTTGACTGCATTTTCAAATAGGATATGCAATTGGCCTCAAAAACTTTTTTTGAACAAATTGCCAATGAAACAAGTTGTTTTATACAGTTTAAACCTCTAAATTTACCTCTAACCTCAAGTCTACAATTTGTGTTGAAAACCATACAGTGCTACGTATATAAGTTAAATCAGAGAAAATTGTGCTCTAATAGAGTTTCACACCAAATAAAATACAATACACATACACAAATACACATTATTTTAAGGTCTCTCCTCACCTCTTGCTATTTTATTAACCATTAAATATGACTCAATATCCTCTAATTAGCTCTAATTTGCTGTGTGTAGTTAGTAAGGTATTTGTTGCGTTTTGTTATGTTTTTCATTAGATAAGATTAGGGATGTAGAATATGGTAATGCAGATTATGATATGTTAATAACAGGTATGCTAATTGTAATTGTGTTTATCTTGTCCATGTGCTCTGTGTTACTGTGCGTTCACACCGCTCCCGGCGAGAGCGTCAGAATTCGCCCTGGCCGCCTTGCAAACGACACTGTACAGAGATTTTTTGAATGCTCTGACGCTCTGACGTAGATTTAATGCTTGTATTGTATTTAAAGAGGCCGCAAATCAAACACACTTGTTAAACATGTGCAGACTGACCACAATATAAGTTAAGCTCATGAAATATATTGAATGTAAAAGTAAGAAATTGATCGATGATAAGAACTTCTTTGTAACGTTAGTTACATGTTTTCTTTCAGTGGGAAAATGTTGCCTATAAATAGTATTGTGCACGTTCTTATTAAACTCATATCGTGATGGAGGACAACGTTGTTGCGATTGAGGTGCTAATAACTAATAGAATAGGGTCGGAACCAAAGTTTACAGGACTGCGTTATCTGGATTCTGCTAAAGCGGTGGACTTCTGCATTCTGACTGGTTGCCGCCGAACCGCGTCATAGGTCATTAGCATAAAGTTGACTTGATTTCAACTCTCCTCGACGCTCTCGCAGTCCAAGACGCGCCTCGCTGCCTCTCGCTGCCGGCTCACATTAAGAATTAATGACTTTCGGACACTTTGACGCTCTCGCCGCCGGCGGTGTGAACGCATGGTTACAGGTAGAAGTTCAGAGGAGCAAGCCGGTCCAAATAAACTGGGCACTATTAAGACCAAGCGTTTGGTGAATATAATAATGTAATCCATGTGGAGATTGTACTGTTTGGGGGCGGGGCAAGTTGTTTGCGATGTAGAATGTGGGTATGTTACTTAGTGACGTGGATCATTAACAGAAAAAGATTTAAATTGCTGATGACTCGTTTAGGCGAGTGTGAGCTGACTCTTTTTTTTTTTTTTGATAGACAATAACTTTATTTATCGTGCACTGTCGGTGTCACAACTTTGCAGATATTTTATGCTCACGTACAGCTACATGACACACTGCATGAAAGATCATATTTAAAAAAGCATAATAGGGGCAATTAAACTAACATTAACAAATATAGGTTTTTCTTACTGTTACAGCAGTCCACTGTATTCTTTTCTAACATCAGTTTTTTAGATCAGGGCAAAACTTAACTGCCTCCCAGTTTCTAATGTTTTGCTGCAGTCTTTGATCAAAGTCTTAAATGATCTTCTTAGGGGATATCTATCGGTAAGCCATATTAGTATTTGTACACCATACTAATCAAGCAAATCAACTGTTTATTGATGGTACAAATAGTTGTTATCAATAATAATAATAATCAATAATAATGCCAAAAATGACCACAAGTAAAAGGAATTTCATAATAACAGGTACATATTCATTCTTTGGTAGCAGGGGTAAATGAGTAACTGTTACTGCACTAAATGGTTACTTCCCAAATGCAAATATGAACAACAGCCTGACTTCAGACATAATAATGAACAAGTAAATGCACAAAAGGATAATAAGTTGAAATAAAATGAGTGATTGTAATCAAATGGATAAAGAAAGGATCTTGAATGAATAACACACGCAGTGGTGCACCTATACTAAATCCCAAGCAAAGTAATCTAACAATATACAACCTCAGAGACCATCATCTTTAAAAAACTGGGAAGCCCATTGCAGTCAAAGTAGAAGACCAAGCATGTATGTCCGAGAATGCCGGGTAATATGCGCTTATATCCACAGCTGAGCTTCCACTGTTTCTAAAAGAAACTCTCTTTTTATACTTTAAATTTAAGTGGACGTTGGTCAGCTGTTTACTCTTATGGGGCAATCCTGGCCCAGCGTGGAGTAAGCTAGTGAAATAGTGTCTAGAACCCATTTAGAAAGCCTTTGCTTCATGACCGCCAAAGTAGATAAAGTGCTGGCCAGATCGCCTAAAGGCATCAGACCTCTCAATGTAAGCTCTCAAAGCTCTGATGAGGCAGAGAGGGATAAAGTCACAGCTCTCGTGCGGAGGAAGCACTGATAAAGATACCACTTGCGCTCTGAACGGCATGGAGAGCACCTTCGGTTTATAAACGAGCCTTGGTTTCAGGATGACTTTAGAGTCATTTGGCCCGAATTCCAGGCAGGAGGGGCTCACAGACTGCAGGCCGCCTATTCGCTTAACTGATGCCAGCAGCAGAAATGTTTTCAGCGTCAGCGCTTTCACAGAGGCCGTTTGCAGGGGTTCAGAGGGTGCACTTCTGAGAGCTCTTAGTGCAGTGGGCAGGTCCCACGTAGGGATAGTGTGAGGGCGAAGGGTCTGAGCCATCTAGCTCCTTTCATGAAACGAATAATAAAAACATCCTTGCCCACAGACTGGCCTGCTATAAGGTCGTCGTGGGCTGCTATGGCCGCCACATAAACCTTAATAGTGGATAGGGAGTGTCCCTTATCCAGCAGGTGCTGTAGAAAAGATAGAATCACATCTGACATGAGGAAGTGTTTTCATTGCGCTCTGTGCACCACTTAGAGAAAACCAACCATTTCACAGCATAGGCGTGTCTTGTTGACGAAGCTCTAGCGTGCTATATGGTGTTCAGTACGTGCTCGGACAGGCAGACAGGCACCTGTCGAGCGGCCAGACATTTAGAGCCCACAGGCTGGGCTGTGGGTGCCAGATTCAGCCCTTCGCCTGAGAGAGGAGGTCCCGTCTCAGGGGAATAGGCCCACAGGGCTGCCATCAGCATTGAGTGCAGGTCCCACAGTCATACTGTCTTAGCGAACCATGACATGTGAATCCCTCAGTTGCGGAAGAAAAACGTGAAGAAAAATTTCATGCTGCCAGCATTTCCAGACAGTTGATATGAAAACTGCTTTCTGCATGAGACCACAGGCCCGCGTTTGGTGAGCCCTTGTGCAGCGCGCCCCATCCTATAACTGAGGCGTCTGTCACGATCACTTTGCTTCGCTGACTAGGGATCAGCAAACTCTTAGAAAAATTCACTCTGAGGCCGAGTTGGTCTAGATGGTGGAGAAGCAGTGCCCTGTGCCTCTCTGCCTCTTCCCGTGAGCTAATTCAGTCATTGAGATAATTCAGTATGCAGATTCCAAACTTTATGAGAGGGGAAAGAGCCATGTCCATGCATTTCGTAAATGTAAGGGGGGCTAGGGAAAGACCAAAGGATAGGACCATGTATTGATATGCTATCCCCTCGAAGGCGAATCTCAAGAATGGCCTGTGATAAGGGGCTATTTGTACTAGGGGTGTAAATATGAATCGATTTGTATCGATGCATCGATTATGCAGCCGACGATTCAATGCATCGATTCGTCCGCAAGAGTATCGATTAATGTGTTTATTTTGCCGCCTGTTTGTTCACCTGTCTATTTTTAGAATCCGTTCCGACCTTTCTTTTACTGTCTATGGCTCCGACGTAAGCGTACTACCTACTCCTAAGCTGCGGGTGGCGCTAACCTCATTATTGTCTTCTACTTCACACGCGTTACTTACGTTTCACAGTCTATCTATGTTGTTCATATTCACACACCTCACATTGTTATCTGACTTTCAAGAGCGATGGAACCACCAGATCGAGCTGGCAATGAAAGTGAAATGTTACACACTCCAGTCACTCGTCAAGTCATGGGTGTGGAAGTATTTTGGCTTCAGAAAAACAAATGGAGCAGTGGTAAGAAAGGTTGCTGTTTGCAAAGAGAAAGACTGTCAGTGTGAGATAAAATACGTCGGCGATAATACGTCGAAAATAATCGAATCGTTGGCTTAAGAAATTGGTATTGTATCGAATCGTCTTGAAGGCTCCGATTTACACCCCTAACAGACAGTGCTCGAATGTATTTGCAGTACTTAAGCCACGATTAACTCCATTGTGATGTGACCCTGTCTCTCTCGCTCACACACAAACAACACTTTTTATGGCCCATTCACACAGGATGCAGAATGTGCTATGAAACCCATTCATTTCAATGGCTTACACTACGTGAGCGCAAAACTCCTCGTTCGAGTCATTAGCAAGTACTTAATTTAATAACCAGACATACTTACAGTCGCTGTGTCGGACTGTCAGAGTAAAGTCAGATTTGCTCACTTTTTATTTTTTTTTTTATTTTTTGCACATTTCTTTGTACTCTCCTAGGTTAACAAAACAGTCGTCCCTAAGGATTCCTAACCTCATCCACTTTTAGAAAGCCAAATAAAGTTCTTTATGCTTTAGCCCAGAAAACACACACACACACACACACACACACAGCGTCTCCCTGACATGGCTGCATCAACACTACTGTGGTTACTGAAACCCCACTTTCTTTCATTGCATGATCATTTGGGCTGCATTATGCAAATATTATTACACAGCTTTTTGGAATACTCTATTCTGATTGGTCAGTCGTCACATTCCAAGATTTGTTATTCCCAAATAACAACTGGTAAAACTAATAACACCGTCTCATCCTGCTCCTACGCATCATCTTGACCATTAGTATCGCTCCGCTGTCGCTGACAGTTTGGCGCCATCCTGTTGCTTAAAAAGGCTTAACCACGAGTTACAATAAAGGAGTTCAACATTAAATTCAACATGTATGGCAAAAGCAATGGATTTCAGCAGATAGAAGATGACTCGACTGACTCCCTGGTTAATTTTTTATTTAATTTTTTTTTGATTGTACGCCTGTCGGGCTTTATTCTGTGATGACAACCTGCTGGCTGTAAATGATCCCTTACTTACCACATTGTGACATAGACATGTGGGGGCGTGTTTTCATGAGGTGTTTTAGCTCGGATCAGCCTTCTCTTTTAGATGGAATGAATCCTTCTGTGGGAGACTTTGAGCTTTTTAAATCTGCACATCTTATACATGCACAAACAGCTACATAAGACACTAAAGGATCTAGGGGTCGACCAATTATTGGTCTGACCAATTATCGGCACCGATTAAGCATTTTTTATTTTTTTTTTCTCAAGCATTTGGTCATTTGCCAAATAAAATAATAAAATAATTAATTTTTGATACGCGCTTTTTGGCTCTGATTCAGCCTGTCTGAACTCACCACTCTGTGGTTTAGAGTAATCTCCGCTCACTGTGCGTCTGATTTGTTGGGAGTCCGACCAATCAACATGAAGGCTGAACTCACTAAAAAAGTTTTACACTTTCAGTCTTACTCAGAAAGCTCTTTCTAACTGTCAGTTGTCTCCCAAAGGCAGCAGCAGACATAGCTGAAGTTGCAATAAATGGAATTTTCTGTATAACGAGGAAAGTTTAGATTGATAAATCAACAGTAGGTTAGTACACTTGAATCTACTCGGATGGCACAGGCATGCACTTAACATAAATACATAATCAACATCCCCAAAACTGCTCGGAAAAAAATGTCGTCATTTACATAGGCTAGATATAAAGGTCCTCATGGCTAACCATCAAAATAAAAGTTCGGTTTAGCTACTACTACTGCAATACTTATATAATAATTATATAAAAAAAAAAATTTTTATTATATAAAAAATAATAAAATAATATAACTTTAATATGCTAGTTCTTCCATGTTTTAATGGTGAATCTATTTTTTTTTGCCAAAAACTCTCATTTGGTTAAAAGTTAAATTTAGTGTTTTATGCCTTCATTTGCACTGCCCTGTAAATTTAAAATTTATGGAAATTCCTGCCACATGAGCCAAGATTAAGATACTGACACACAGACCAAGTTTAGGATGACAAAAACTGAGTAGTCACCTCTTGTGGGTTATGATTTAGTCATTAGAAAAGATCTGAAGAGTTATGACAGGTTATGCTATTACACATAGTTTTCTAACATGTAGATTATTTAAGACAAATAAAGCTGCCAAATAAAATGCCCTTTTCAGTTCAAGGCAGAACATTTATAAAAATTTTATTTGCGTACTGTGGTGAATTTCTGATTGAAACAGGATATTCAAATTGGATTGTGAAATGTCAACAGCCATGGTTAAGTGTGGCCCTGATGGCATTAGAGAAAATAAAGTTAAATTTTTGAGTGAGGTTAATATATTTTGATGATAAATTTCAAAGGAGTAGCATGCACTAAAGGATTCTGCATAGAGAGACCATAATTTTTGAGTGAGAATGCTTTCATGTTGATTTCAACAAACCTGAGGAAAGCAGCACAACTCTTAAGGACACCCAAAACTTCTTAACAGTGCTCACGTGGGGTTGTCATTTCCTGAGATACTTTCTGGCTGTATTAGTAATTATTTCTCCAAATGCTTGCCTCTGTCCATGCCTGTAAATCCTTCACCGCTGGGGGGTTTCAAGGAGTTTTGGTCACCACACATAAATAAACACACACACTTAGACACTTATTACACCCCTGATGAAGCACCTAGGGCTTTCTGTGCCTCCCACACAGCCATGTTGCTCATCTGTTGTGGCCAAATTGGAATTAAAATAAGTCTAGTTAATATTTAGCATTTTAATTACTAACTTGTCATTTAAACATTTATTTAAGGTTTTTTCACTTGCATTTAGTTCCCTGTGCATGTATTTTTGTTTTTGCCTTTGGTACATGGAAGATCCATTAGTGAGCCGTAGAGAGCAGCGCATCTACTCAAGTGGTGGAAAATGGGCGCTATATTATAGGGTTTTCCTGCCCTTTGCTCAGCACAATATCAAATTTTCACTAGGGATGGTAGAAGAGATAATGGTCGACTGGAATGCCACCAAGCCTGAAACCACAGCCTGTATCAAGTAAAATCATTCCCCATTAAAGATGCCTTACAGCTGCTTCTAAAATAACAGGGCAAAGTATGGCACCATTGAAAGATTCTTGTGCTTTGGCCGCATAGTTACTCGACTTGAACATGTGCCCAAAGCTAGAACAGAGGTTGAAGAAAGCTTTCAAGGCAAGCTGAAAGACGAGCAGGGAGCCATTACAAAAGCAGTCCATGAATAGAATAGGAATGACTGGCAGTAGTATTCTCATTTGTATGCTTGTCTATTGGAACTGCCACACTGAATGGGGGGGTAGGCCCCTTTTCCTCGTTTAAAAAAAAAAAAAAAATTCTTTCATGACTCAACCTATTATTTAATTGTATACTACTCTGCTCTCTTTTTACTGTTTAAACTTTTTCTATTTTAGAATACATGTAGGCTGTTTAAAGTATATAAAAACTTTTCAGTTAATGAAGCAGTCACATTGGTTTGAATCCTGGAAACGTAAATATTTATTTGAATTTGTCTCCATCTTTCATTCCTTTCAAGCTATAACACAAAAATAGCTTTATTTTTTTAATTATTTTTAGTGAGCATAGTAAATTAAGGAAATGGTTTGTGTACCAATATATCAAGAAGTTGTTGACCCTGGTCTTACACAGTTTGAAGGATACTGGAGAAAAGATTCCTTGTGCTGAAAATATGAATAAAAATATTACTTTTAGCTTTTGGTTGTTTGACTTTTTATTCATCTCGGAAACAAATGAAGATATTTTTAATGAAACCTGAGAGATGTATGTCCTTCTGTTTATGTAACATAGCAACGATAAAACCACTCAAAACAATGCCATGGCATCGTGGTGTGTGAGCACCAACACTTTTCCCAGAAATTGTGTAAAACTAGTTGATTGTCATCACTTAGAATGAATGAGAATGTTTCTAGAAAATCTGAGGTTGTTGATCTTTTGTCAGATCCTGTCTCCCTCTATAGGAAATTCCATTGCATGAAAAGACATGTTTGTCTATAGAACTTATAGAACATGTATACGGTTTGATATTTCGGAGGGTTTGTAGTGGAATAGATAAAAATGAATGCACCCATGTCTTAGTTTGGTCTGCGGTAGGCTGCCCAAAGGCAGTGTCTTGGTGAAGCTGACTTTTCTGAAGTGTGGAAAATGGGTTTTCTTTCATTTATTATGCTAGTGGCACCCTCAGACTATCAACACCAGCAGAACCACTTTGAAATTTCACAGGGGAGAATGTGTGTGGTAATTGTAGTTGATCCCACACTGGGCTGTGGTCCTCCAGAGGTCAGACCTCTGCTGGGAGACGTTTACTTCCTACACTTCACCATAGTTCGGGTTATTTTCACCAGCCGTCTAAGTTGTGACACCACTGCCATTTCCGCTGAGCTTGCTGCTCTTCCCACCCCGTTCAGGTCAGTTTATTACGGACAACGTGTTCAGCTTTATGAAGGTAGCAGTGCCACAGTGTCACATCTGAAAGTGTTTTTCTGTCCATTGCAGAGTTGCACTCTAGGTCTGCCTGTCTGCTAGTTTATCATTTACTTTTAGCCCACACCTGTTTGGTATTACACTGATTACCCTCCTGACCATCTGTGCTGAACTCTTACATTCGAGGGTCTCCAATAGAGCAGCCATGCTGACATTCTTGATGATAATGAGACTCCAGATCTCCTTATTTTGCATGTTCTACAACTTTCTTTGGATTTGGTTTGACTCCTCACACCCCTACGCAAACACTGCATCCTGTGAACCTTGAACTAGATGCATACATGGCTCTTATTACAGATGTCCACACATTCTCGTGTGTGTGTGTGTGCACCTGGTTTTTATCACCTTATGGGGACCAATTGTCCCCACAAAGATAG
>JAUCMT010000114.1:10144020-10161194 GCA_032357475.1 Enteromius thamalakanensis
ATGGGGTAATCAGTCTTACTTTTTAGTCTTAAATTAGACCAGTCTAAGATTTTATGCAACTGGCTAACAAAGTTAAGACCAGTCTTAAAGAAAAAAATTAGACGACTTGTAAGACTAGTCTAAAAACGTTTTATGCAACCGGCCCCTGGTTTAAACTAAGCCATGTTTGTGAAACTGGTCCATTGTGTTGATAAATAATAATCTTATTGGATTGAATTGTGAAACCAAGACTTTTAAGATGGCAGTACTGACACACAGATATCTCAAATATAATAGATAGCACACAAATTCTGAATGCCTTCGGCTGATCTTGAATGAGCCAAAATAATCTAGATTAAAAAAAGGAAATTTGTGCCAACCCCTAATTTGTACACATCGCAATATATAATCACAGGAAAAAAATATATTGCAATTTAATTTTTTCCCAATATCGTGCAGCCCTAGTCCCGGTAATTCAAAAGGCTTAAAAAACATACTAAATGGTGTTTTTTGGAAAATCTAAAAATGCACCCAGTTTCCTGTAAGGGGTAGGTTTAGGTGTAGGGTCAGTGTAGGACAATACCACATACAGTTTGTACAGTATAAACACCATTACGCCTATAGAAATGTCCCCATAAAACATGTCAACCCAACGTGTGTGTGTGTGTGTGTGTGTGGCTACAATCATGTCCAGTCCACCCTGTTGTTGTATGCTGCTAGTGATTTTTATTTATTTATTTTTTGCTTGCACTGCCACTTGCCCATCATATTTTAATCATCATATTTTTTTCTTTCTTTCTATCTTTCTATAGTCATTCACTCATTGAAAGGTAGTTTTTTTTATTATTCTGGTTATAAGTAGCAGTAAATCAGTTTATTCATTTTTTTGCAAATGCCAGTCTCTGTCTCATGGTAACCAAGGTTGCAGTATTTTTTAATACAGTAAAATTGTTTATTTTTATTTTTTCATATATTTTAACATGTAATATTTTCTAGTGACCATACAGCATTTTTATTTTTTTTAATTTTATATTTTATTTATTTTTTTCAGATTTTATTTTTTTTTGTTACCCGTTTAGAAGTTCTTTCATTATACCACATTAAAAAAACATTTCTTTATAATAAAAAAAAAAAAAGGTTATGTGGACATAATACTTTTGATGCAATTTTACGGTCTTGCTAAACAAGTTTTTATTTTTATTTTATTGTACTTTTTAACAAAAGCATGCTTTTAATTTAAGTTGCACAATATTTACGTTTTTAATTAATTTTATTTATTTTTTAACACAGATCTGGGAAGCTGGCAAAATTATGTAGCATAAGTTGCATCATTATATAATTCATTACACAGCTTGTCATAGCGGCTAATTGGATATAGCACTCCAGGGATTTAAATTCAAAACTAAAATCAAGCTTTTGAAATACTTGGCATACTTTAAGCTTGCTTTTTAACTGAAAGTTGTATCTGCCTGTGGAGTTCTTACTTGGTTTGTTATGCTAGAACTTGATCAATGCAAAACCCCTCTGTCCCACTGGCACTGCTTGGCTGCTGTTATGCTCCTGTGCACTGAGGGGTTGAGGATAAATCGGACCCCGAGTACAGAAGCCTCTTTGTTCTACCTGTGCTTACCTCTTCTCTTGGCTCTAAGTTTTTTGTTGTACCTTTCTGAAGACAGAAATGTGATCTCCAGAGGCCAAGAAATCCAAAACCACAGATCTATTCCTTTGGCTGTGGGGAATGACATGGACGTAAATCATTGCCTTTTCATCCGTTTATTGTCTGTGACTTGAGTTTTATTCTGTGCTGAGTGTTCAAAACAGAAAAGTGTTGTTGTGAGTCCTAGACCACATTTAAAAAACCACAAATTGTTACTATGTTTTGAAGTAGTTACATCATAACTAGTACATTTTTTACAAGTTGTAAACCAGCATAGAATGTGTTTTTTTCCCCCTATGAGTTATTATACATTTAAATCTATAGCATTTCCCGATTCTTCCATGTCTCTTTTTTTTTTTTTTTCCCTCAAGATGACTCTCATACAGTACTGGATCTTTGAGCAAGATTCACTGACATACGGCTGTATCGACATCTTGCCCGTGGACATGTTTTCTCCCTGGTCTCTAGAGTGGAAGTAATTGAACCATGAAAGAGTTTTTGAAGCTACATAAAAAGACATTACAGAGTACTGCCGTGAGGGGGATGCAGATTTCGTTTTGCAGCAATCGGAAAACCACATTTTTTTTTTTTTTTTCTTCAAGACGTACAGTTAACCACAGCTCTTTTGAAACAAACTTGTTACTTAAGCATAAAGAAAAGAGGTTAAAAACGGTACCCACTGAGTCCAAACAAGCTTGGAAACACAAGCTGCACATATGCTATAATAAACTCATTCTCCTAATCATCCTGTAATGGACCAGTTCTTCAAAGGGTGGGAACACTTCATGCCACACAGGAAACTGTTTTCAAACAACCTCCTGCTTTCTTTTGGAAACCTCTGGTCAGAGGGTTGAGCACACTTTACCCATGAGCCTCAACACTCTTTACATGCTCGGTTTTGTTGGGTGAGCTAAGGCTTTTTTCTCTTGCAAATTCCTTTCTCAATATATCATCATTTTAGTATGAGATTGAGAGAGAGAAGGTATTTCATTCAAGCAATGTCCCTCTCTACTATCCATTCTTCACCCTCCTCTGTCCTAGCCTCAGATGGTACAGATCGTCCACAGTTTGTTTATTGGTTGGTTCTATGCAACATCTTGAAAGGAAAAAGGCTCATATGTATTTAATTAAATGAAGTATTTAATTTCAGATTGTATTTAGTTTTTGATCTATTTTAGATTGTGTGATTGGTTGATTCATGTTAGTCAAATGGCCTCTACCTTTCCTAGAAGATTCACAGTGGGGACAAAAGTAGGTTCAGACAGGTCACATGGTGCAAGACATGGGAACGTTAATTAGTCTGAAGTCTGTGGGTATGTCTGTAGTATAAATCACGCCTCAGTAGTCTCTCACAGCTGGTTGATTTTCTTTTCCTCTGGGCTCAGAGGATTATGTCAGTCTGGATGTCTGTCTGAACTTTGAGGACTCCTGTATCTTGAATAAGTTTGTTTTGGGGGCCACACGGCTTCATAGGTGGGCAGTCTCATATCACTGGATGACTGGGATCTGTTCTCAAACTATCATCTGATCTCAGACTTTAAATTTGAAGGCTGCTTATATAAATATTGCTGAATGTCTGTTTTGTCTGTAAAAGGTGAGATTTTTGGAGCTCCAAGGCTTTACTGAAGTGGACTTGAGATTATGACAAGAAATGGTCTGAATTAATTTCTCTTTGCTGCAATGCATGTTTCCAGTTTTATTGTGCACAGTTCATTAGTTCAGATTATCTCTCAAAGTCTTCTAGCTTTCATCTAAAATAATTCTTCTCAACAAAGATGAATTAATAATGACTATTTGCCAACCAGCAAAAATAGTTTGTTGCTGTACGCAACTTCTCTTTATCTAATCAATTCAGGCCCCAGCAGGTGTTCGCTTTTCATGTTGTATATATTTTTTTTTCAGCTAGGATTCATCAATTTGATAAAAAAGAAATAAATAAATGAACACTATAAAAAATTTATATATGGAAAAAAATTAGTCAAGGTTTTCACAGAACATACGAAGCAGTACAGATGTTTTTTAACATTGATAAGAAAATATTCTAAACAGCAATTTATCTTATTAGAATTATTTCTGAAGAATCATGCAGTACCGAAGACTGGAAGAGGCCTAATGGCTGCTTAATATAAGGTGTATTAAACTAGATAACAGATCATTTTATTGTAATGTTTTACAATAATGTTTGTGTAAATATGTGTAATAATGGTTTATTATTAATTAATTTTATTATTATTATTTAATTTAATTTAGTTTAGTTTTTTTTGCTGTATTTTTGATCAAATTGCACCAAGACGTGTTCAAAACCTTTTTGTTGTGAATATTGATTTTTATATTGTCTCAAAGGGTATTAAAACTTAAGCCAATTTTTCTTCAAATCTGTTGTTTGATAAGTTATGTTTTAGAAGGGGTATGTACACATACTCCCATCCCCCTTGTGTTTGTGCAGACCACATGACAGACTGACAGGCTCCAGCCAGCCACAGCGGGGCCTTTCAGTCATGATAAGGTTTGCCCCAAAGCATGGCAGAAGATTCCAGCTGTCAATCAACTTCACACATCACTGTGTCTCATTCGTGTGGGGATCAGCCTCCACTTTAGATTTCGGTTTTGTGTTCATCATCACTGGCACTCTCCAGCTGTTCAATGTGGGGTGTATACAGTATCACTGGGATCACAGGTGTGCTGCGCTGCCTGGGAGAAAGGCATTTCAGGTCGAGTCTCTCCCAGGAATGTAGCCGGGAAGGAAACACTGTTTAGATTACAGCGTCGTTAAAAAAATGGAGGCAGGGGAAAGCAGAGATGTTTTGCTACGAGGGGTGAAGTCCTTAAACATGAACATACTACACTCAAACACTGCCCCTCATTCTATGGTGGAGGTGGCAACTGAGGATATTGTTCTTGGTATAAAAGATGAAAAGCATTCAAAGTGGAATGGTTTTCTCTAGATTGTGCAAGGAAGTGGAGCTATGTCAGACGGTGGTTGTTCACCACACTGAAAGAATGTATTTTATGTATTGTTGCCATGGTTTCCTCTCGCACCATATACTTCCAGACGCTGTGGAATACATTAAGCCTAAATGAGTACATAGGATGTTTTTATGGTGAAAAACAAGTTCATATGAGAGCAGAGATGGTCATTATGAAACTATATTTTACTCCTCTCTTGAGGCAGGGTGGTTGTGTGCATATGAAAAGATGTTTAACTGTTTCAATTCTGTCAGTCCTGATCAGTTTGATCATTTTTATTATTAAATCTCTCTCTCTCTGTCTCTGCGTGTAGGTCTTGATGCTGAATTGTACTATGTAAGAGATGATGTGGTCAATCATTATGCCCTTTCCTTCATCCTGCCTGTGCCCAGTGACACTAACAGCCTACATTTCACATGGCACTCCAGCAGCAAGGTTGGTGCTGGTTTATGCATCCTATGGTGTTAGTCATTAAAAAAACAAACTCTCTTTTCATCAAAGAATCATAATATTTAGTTTTTAATCACATACTTGCATCCATATCTATATCAATATCTTAATTATTTCTCGTAATCCTCGTCTCCTGTTTAGGTGGATTACAGGTTAGGGTTTCAAGTGGAAAACACTTCAGCCATGGATCAACCTCAGAGCAACATCTCAGTTCAGGGGGAGGTCCCGCGCACTCGTTCAGGTGAGTAAATCATTTCACATCCATCATATGTTGAATCAAATCTTCAATTTCATTGCACAGTTTATAAACTGAACTGAGCTGGACAAAGGCATCTGTGAATTCAATAGCGAATGTTAAATGCGCTATTTAAATAAAGATGACTTGACTTGTATTTCTAAGAGAAAATGTGCTTTTGCATACGTTTAAAATGCTTGTTAACTATAGATAACTATTAGATTATATGTACGTCACAACACCAAGGTATATTCAACATTTTAATTTGAATGAACCAGCGTTAACATTCACATGCTGTCAGTGCAGCTGATTTTTATTTATTTGCTCAGAGATGTCTTTTCTTCATTGCACTGCAAATGCAAATATCTAGTCTATAAGATGAATGCATTTGGTCACATGCCCAGAGCTGCTGCACTTAGATGAAACTATTATTGACTTGATGTTGCCTATTAAACACAATAATTTAAATGGTTCTTTAAAAACATGTCAATACTTTTTGCACCACCTACTGTCAGCGAGTTATTTTGCACTTGCATTCTACCTTTCTGACGTTTATTCACATTGTCTGAACTGTGCAAAAGTCGGACCAAATATTTGTGCCAACATTTGCATTGTGGTCTTATCATGTAGTTTACCCTTTTTAAAATGTAAAAAATGCATTGTTTAGTACTTTTACTAGTAACTGAGTATTTAATATAGTAAGTGTATTTTATTGTGTGTCACTCCAGTGTTCAGAGTGGATCTTTTCTGCTCTGGAAAGGCTGATGGAGAGGCTGTGCTGACGGTGCAGTTGAACCTGACTACACCAGCCAACAACTTCACAGTGCTCAACTTCAAACGCAGGAAAATGTGTTACCGAAGTAAGATCTTTTTTATACAATTATTTCCTCCAATACATCTGTTTCTTAAGATTGTAGTGCATGTTTTTTTTTTTTACTTGGGTTTTGTGTTTAGCAGATTCTGTATCAAGTTTCACATTGCCAGAGACTGCAAATATGATAATAACACTAGCTTTGTGTCATATGCTTCCCTAGAGGAAATAGCCAGCGAATTTATTCTCTGCTTATTTGAAGCACATGAGCCAAATTAGCTGCTGGAGAAGAAAAAGAGTTTGTGTATGCCCCAATTTCCTCTCCCTTGTGGAATAACTGGGTCAGCGTGTGTATGTGGCGCTCAAGAAGATATTGTGTGTCTTACACTTTTATGTGGCAGGAGTGTGATTTTACTGCCCTGGCAACAATTTACAAACCAAACATGAATGAGACCACAATTAACCAGTTCAGGTGTTTGGGTGGATCTCTTGAGACCTTTCAAGATATAAAATGGGGAAATGGTATTGGCTTTAGACTGTACACATGCGCGATTTCTAAATCACTGCCCGATTTTTTGCGCACTCCATTATTTTATTGCCTTATGTCTGTTTTAGAGACATGTTACAGGTCTTTGATAAAGAGCTAATTGTTATCCTTTTGAAAAATGTTTCAGATTCACACAGTAACACATCTGTGTGTCAAAACCGTGAATAAAAATCGAAATCGCAATAATGTTCAAGAAAATCGTGATTGGTTTCTTTCGTCCATATCCCACAGCCCTACTTTAGACCTTGCTGATTCTTTCCCTTAATGTTTTACTTTACAGGGATTGAGCAGCCAGAGCCCCCCAAAACTCTGCCATTCCCAAACACAACCGTACAGAGAATAGACCGTAAGTATTTGCGATTTATTGTTTGGTATTTGCACTAAATGTGGTTCTACAATGATACCTTCTTTACTCTGCTCTTATAAACTCTCTCCTCTCTTTTGGTCTTAGCGAGCAGTTCAAATGCTCCCACCACATCCACAAGAGTTTTCTACATCAGTGTGTGTGTGTGCTGCATCGTCATCTTCCTGGTAGCCATCATCCTTGCTGTGTTACATCTCCACAGCATGAAGAGAGTGGAAATGGATGACAGGTATGTATGTGCATCACATCTTATGTTTTCAATTGTTTTGTTTTTTTTGTTTATCAGAAGATGACAGGAGGGGGGGGGGATAATGCTAATAATAAGTGCTAATTTCATACCAGAGCATATTTTAATTGTGTTTTTCTGAAATTAAATTAGGCATCAGTACAAAGAGTCTTTTTCAGTATTGTACAAGGTTGGTAGATTAGATTTTATTTGCTGCGGTTTAGAAGAAAAGAGACAGAGCTCCATTTATCTTCTAAAACACATCAACCTCAGAACAAGAATGTGCTCCATTTTCTACCGGTGGATTGTTTTTGCTCCACTGCCCAAGTAGTAGACCATAAGAAACCAGAACTGTTTAATAATAATGATGATGATGAGTCTGTGACATTAGATCATGATTAGGTTCAATGAGTTTCAGGAGGCCAGTTAAACCTGCAGCATTTTAGGTCTTTCTCCACGGACTTCAGTGTTTAACCTTTGGAGTTGAAGTGTAATGGCTTTAATTGGGACAATTACACAGCACTTAGTTTTTAAATGCACTGGGGTTCAGGGCTAGGTAAAACCCGACACTGAAAACATTTAAAATGAAAGACTGGTCTGTAAGCCAAAGTACCTTTTTAAATTGGTGCATATCAATTTTTAAAGTAATTAATTTCTTCTCTCTAAATCTTTTAGTGTCAGTGACAGCGGAAGCTCTCAGGGTCTGTCTCAGCCTTCCACCCAGACCACCCAGTACCTGAGGGCAGACACCCCCAACAACGCTACACCTGTCACCAGTAAGACTACGACCACACTATGTCGCTCACCTCTGACCTCAGATCAGCAACTCTCTCAAACATCTCAACCATCTGCCGTTACCATCTGCACTCCTATTCCAGGTTTAAAATGTCAAAACCCATCTCTTTACTAGGAGATGTAACTCAAAGAGTAGATAAACACCACCAGGATGCTTTGCTCCCCACAGCTTAATTTCACACCTCTGGCTGCATCTTGCCTTGCCCTGTTCACACCAAATGTACATTCCTTTATAAATGAGAAAATTGGAAACAAATGATTGCATTACCTAAACTGGAATCATAAGGTCTGTATCAACAGGCGTACACATTCTCCATCTCCATTTTCTTCCCCCCTTAAATTTAGTACACCAGTGACTCCAGCATTAATTGTTTTTGTGTGATCAAAAGGCATCACGTCCTCAATGGTACAAAAGTCAGTCTCCTAGTATTTCATATTTATTGAAGTTTGCCAGGTAATCCCATGGGTTTTATATTCACAGTGGCCCCAGAAAATATTTAGACTTAAGTAACAAAATAAATGAGTTTTTAATTGGATATGGAAATGTGAAATGATACAAGACCTGAACAAGCATTACTTGTTATATTAGGAATGACAGGAAATTGCAATATAGCTAATGAAGGTTGCACAATTACAGAAATTGTGAATTTTATGTCAGAATTGTTTTTAAAAAAACGCCACTTTTTCCGGAATTTTTTTGCTTAACTTTTTAAATCCCTCAAATTAAACAGTTAAGTTCTGCTGTTTTTAAATCCATTCAGCCAATCTCTGGTTCTGGTGGTGGCGCTTTTAGCTATAGCTTTGCGTAATCATTGAATCTGATTAGACCAGTAGCATCTAGCTCAAATATTTTTTTTCCAATTTAAAAATGGACTCTTCTGTAATTACATCATCTACTAAGACCAGCAGACAATTTAGTTTTTTTTTTTAATCGCTGTGAATTAAAACTGTAAGTTTCAATGTGCAAGTATATTACACAGTTGCTGTCGACTATTTTCAGGAGCTGTTAAACATTGCGCCTGCTACAGCCATGGTACGGCAGCAAAATTCCTTTATTATTACGTACTTTGAAACATTTGGTGTTAATAGTTTTGGGCGATATTTAAGGCCGATTTTAGTGAACAATCTCCATCAATAAAAATCATATTGTAAAGTTATTTTCATGAGTGTGGACATTGGATGGTGGTTACAGCTGCTCCTTTTTCCCCAGGCTGTGTACTTCCCTTGTGTGTAGCGCCTCCCAGTGGTCTTACATGCTTGGTGCACTGTTTCGTGCTTATACCATGTGTTTTCTTGTCTCACTCTTGTTCTTGTGTGTGGAATAGCTCAGGCACCTGCTCTGATTATCCATCCTTCATATACCTCTCTCCATCTTTCTTTTTTTTTGTGGTTCTCACACTCCCTCCACCCCTTCCTTTTTCTATCAGATGCTCATACTGGCTCTGCACCCATGCTCCAACTTGCAGGCGCCTCCTTCCCTCACCCTGGTGCCCCCTCGCACGAAACCAAAAGTAAGTTCTGCTGCTTTAAAGCAGATAGAGAGAGCAACAGGGAATCATGACTTAATCGTGTTCACTAACCACCTACCTTTTTAACCTAGTTTCTTCTTCAACATCACCATTGTTTTGTTCTTGCTGGTCTTCACCGAGCTCATTTATTGGTTTATACTGGATTACAGTGGTGCAAAATGCAAAGACATATTCTTATTTGCATGACGAGAAGGAAAATCAGATGGTCATGGTAAATTAGTTTATCCAAAATTGACATTTTCTGTCATTATCTGTCCCTCTCGTGTTGTTCTAAAGCTTGAGCATATTTGAGAAAAAGCGTTCTACCATATCTAACTGCATTTTTTGTCTACACCAATGTTGTAAAGTTTTGAATGTATAAAGTGGACCATGCACCAAGGCTGCATTTGTAAAATCAAAACTACAGTAAAAAGGTTACTTATTACAATTTAAAACCGTTTTCTATTTTAATGTATTTTGAATAAACTATAAGGGGTGTTTTATATTTAGTTACCCATAATAACCACGTGGGGGCAGCATAATGCACTTTTAGTATGAGTGGAGAAACGTAGTCAAAATGAATCCGAACACTGGGCAGTTGTATTGTTAGTGAAAAGTGATATATTTACACTTTCTGTGTTCATAATCAACTGTATTTATATAATCACTAAGTTAATGTTTACCACAAGGCACAGTGAATTATTGAATATAAACAGGAAGATCATTAAATCAGAAATGTAAACCTAAAAACAACACACAAGAATACACAATGTTTTTTATCAGGATGCAAAAAAAAAATTAAACGGACATGTTCTAGCATTTGGGCTTGCAGTACATTTCGACCTTTTTTTTTGGGATGTTGTTGTGCATTTAAACTACACTGTAGCTAAATGACAGAATAAAACACTCAGCTTTCTCTAAACATCTATTACAATTGACAGATGAAAATCTGTTGTGCAAGAGTGACACTGTAGGGTTTGCCTTTGGCAAAGCTGGGGTTTTACTTCATTGATGAAGTGTTTAAATACTTCCAGTTGTTAAAATAACACCGCAAACCTCTGTCTTTCTCTGAATAGTCTTTTTGTTTTGATTTGTTTGTAATAGACTCTTAATTAGTTGGATGTGAATTGCTAACACTTATTTTATTGTGACACATTTGTGTGTGTGATTTTGAAGGTTATCCCTCACTGCGGATAGAGAAGAATGACTTGAGAAGCGTCACTCTCCTAGAGGCCAAGGCAAAGGTCAAAGACATCGCCATCTCCAGAGAGAGAGTCACACTCCGAGACGTCTTGCATGAAGGTATCTAATCCCACAAGCCCCATAGACGCACATGGAAACCACAGCAAGTTGATATTGTGCGTTTGAAAGACTTCATTCTTAGTACTCCATCCACCTCCGTTCCATTGAGACTTCCATCTTTCTAATAGTGGTTCTTTTGAACGACCAGTTCAGCTGAAATTGCATCATGGCAAACAAACGCGTCATTTGGCCACTCAGTTTGAGGTTAGACACTTCCCCCTGCGAAATAATTTAGTTGGATCACACAAGAGCTGTGCTCCAGCGGGAAATCTGCACTCAAGCACTAAATTGGAGTCCAAACAGAAAAGCTCTCTGCTGGGCGTTGTGCCAGCACAGCTCTGGGCTTGCAAAGATGATGTTGACAGAAATGTCATTAGTCACATACGCTATAAAACATAAACATAACTGCGTCAAGAACCCGCCTTATTTGACTTGTGTTCTTGCAAAATCTCAATGCAATCATTCCCCTCTGTAGCATCTTTCTTCCATAAGTAAGACATTTTGTACATTCATTTTGCACGTGTGCCCACACACTTGATGCAGGTTATTGTGTTGTGTTTTAAGTTCTGACTTTGCGAACTAAAGCTGGTTAATCTGATTAAACCAATTTTATTGGACATTTTAAAGTTCTACTTATTAAATATTTTTGTGGTTATTTATTTGTGGTAATCCCAAGGCCAAAAGCACAAGAGCATGGCTCCTTTTAATCAAAGAGAAAAATTCTCTGTTTATCCTTTTTCTGTTTACCTTATCTTTTGTGCAACAAAGTGGATTTTTGGAAAATATCCTTGCTACCATTTTGCATATAATGAGAGCAGATGACAAAAGCTCTAAATTTACAAAATATGCAACTTAAAAGCATAATAAAAGTGGTTCAAACAGTGAAGCACAAAGCGGAATCAACATGTTAACTGTTTTATTCAAACCATGTTTAATAATAATGATATTAACAATAGACTGAATGAACAAATGGAGAACATAAATGACAAGGGACTCTTGTCAGCTTTGCATAAATGTAATCATTAGCTTAAACTACAGTTTTAGGCCCAATTCTATTTTCTACCCCTTTGCCAACCCCTTGCCCCTTGAAATGAAGTGGAAAGGGTTGAAAATATCCCCCTAAGAATTGGGACACCACTACTACACTGTTATACATCATCCATTGTAGCTCCTAACTTTACGTCAGAGGACATGCGCTGATGAAAGCGTTCATTTAGATGTACACATATGGCCGTAAGCAAAGCAAAACAATGCGTTACTACATGCAGTCAAGTCACCAGGTATATGACATAAAAATATATTTCCTAATATTGTGCAATCGGTGCTATCCGCTAGCAAACTTTAGCAATTTTTTTGCAAACGTTTCTTTACAGAATATTGCCGTAAACGCAAACACAAGACCGATGGTAATATACATATAGTGAAAAATTGTCATAAAAATCCTTATTAATGGCAAAAATTACTTACATTTATGGATCTGCTTGCTCAAGTGAGCAGCCATGTTAGAAATTTCTCTTAGCCCTTCGTTTGAAATCCTTCCCCTTCCCCCTACCCCGCCAACCAAAGGAGAATTGAGACACCCCTACACGTGAACATGCCAAACGAAGGGGTTGGGGAAAGTGTAGGGGTAAGGGGTAGAATTGGGATTGGGCCTTAACGTTAATCCTCCACGTCTTCAGTCACTTAGATGTCGGGAGTAAATGACTACTGCTATGTTCATTAGTACATTCAACATCAAAACACATCACGGACTGATGATGGACAGGTCTGAGGTAAGACAACAGTTCAGTCTGTGTGAAAGGCTGCTGTCAATCAACAATCGTGGGAGGGGCCTCTGACTGTGTGACATCACATGGTCAGACGGCTGGATTTGAGAAAGGGGAAAACAATTAAGTAGATTACAAAAACAACACTGGGTGGATTTGTATCATTATAAGCTAGTTGTGTACACAAACCACCAAAACACATTTAATTTCAAACTACTTGTAAAAGTGCATCTGGCATTATATGACCCCTTTAAAATATTTTTGTACCCTTTCAGAGTATCTTTTCAGACTGCACTTTGTTTTGCCTACGTGAATATTTCTGTAGGAGTGAGCAGACACGCAGCTCATAAAGACCCACAGTGGTCGTCTGTGCCAGAAACCTGTATCATTGTATTGTAATAGAGCCAAGATTGATGTTAATTGGATAAGAGACTTTAGACACATTATTCTGAGTCCCACGATACTTCACTGATAAACTGCTACTTGCATGGAAAATGCATTAGACATTGAGATGCCAATCCATACTTTTATGATGATCGGGAGCTTTCTGATGAGTGAGGCAATTACTGTACAGACTGAGTGGAACAGTCAAAAGACATACAGTAAGATGTGTGTGTGTGTGTGTGTGTGTGTGTGTGTTTTCACAGGTGATGGTAACACAGACTACAGAAGGCTTTTCCGACCCACAGGAGATTAAGACTCTTGGTGTGGGTGATTACTTTGGGGAAAAGGCTCTCATAAGGTTTGGAGATGGTTTTGTTTCGAAAAGCTTTTAACAATAGTGAACACAACTAACAATGACTCCTTTGTGGACTTCCTATAGGCCAGAAAAAAAGATTAATTGCATATTTGTAGGCGTGGATGTGGGAGGTGGAATGTCAGTCATCTGAAAAGATGTTCATTATCATTGTAGCATTTTTGAAGAGCACACTCAGTACTGAAATAACCACAGAGTCGCTCACACACTTAGACGCAGGAGAGCCACTTGTCTAATTCGCTTATTTGCAATAATGATTTACATTCATTTAAAGCTCAGAAGAAGTGCTCTCAATAAGGAAAGAGCAAATGAGGATGTTTTTCAGGATGTTTTCAGTCACTGTTATATATATGTATCTCCAAAGTGGCACAACATCATTACATATTTCTTATAATTATATTTCAGCGAGGATGTCCGCTCAGCTAATATCATTGCAAAGGAAAATGACACACAGTGCTTGGTGGTGGATAGAGAGTAAGTGTTGTTTCTTCTACACTAACTTCTAGGTTTGTGACAATATTTGACAGTGGACCACAAAACTTGGGTAATTTTTTTTATTTGATATCTGTTTGATATCTGAAAGCTGAATAAATAAGCTTTCAGTCGATTATGATTTGTTAGGATAGGACAATATTTGACTCAGTCTACAGTCAACTAATTTAAAATCTGAAATATGAGGGAGCAACAAAAACGCCTTTAAATTAATCTAAATAAAGTTAGTAGGAGTGCATATTAATAATCAAAAATTAAGTTTTGCAAAATATCTTTATATAGCACGATCTTTACTTAATATAATAAAGTAAAATATGTAATTTTGACCCATACAAAATATTGGTGGCTAATGCTACAACCCATCCGAGCACACACAATTTGGCCCCCTATCAACAACAGACCATTTTGATATCAATGTTTTGTACTCTTTTATTTTAATTGTTTAGGAGTGTGTTAGGTCTGGTCATTTGTGTGAATTACACCCATTAAAATATGTATGAATTCCTGTGAGATCGATGTAAAAAGCCCTTACATAGCATTTAAATAAACATGCGCCATTACGCAAAACGACGTTGTCATTATTTTTACGCCCACTAGATGCCACTTAACTTTAAAACGTAAAAATAAGTTGATATATAAAGAAATATAGAGTGATTTTTTGTTGGAGGCCAGGCTATACATTTTACATACAATATACAACATACACTGAAAAAATGGTGTAGGATTTACTTTAAAATTATTTCACCCAGATATTGTTAGGAAATTTCTTAATAAAACAATTACAAAGAAATGGCAAGCACCACAATTGCAAATTTAAATAATCAGTTTTATGTCTAACTTTAAAATGTAATTTTTACAGTATAGAAATACTGAACCCAAGACTACGGTTGCATAATATCACACTGTCTTCTGTTCTTCAATAGTAACTTTAATCAGATGGTGGGAACATATGAGGAGCTGCAGGCGTATCTGAGGGAGTACGTGGAGCAGCTCTCTCTGAGCGACGAGAAGAGGAACGCAGTGTAAGATCACACCTAAACTAGCACACCTTACTTAAAGGGATTCAAATTTCCCTTTCTCCTTGGAGTGTTACGACCTTTTAGTGAATAGATAAGATCCCTGAAGTTGCAAAGATTAAAGTTTCAAAACCAAAGAAATAATCTGTATAAAGTTATGACTTGTCCACACCCCTCTAAAACGGCTTGTTTAAACACAACCCCACTTTTCTACATCATAGAGTGGGTTTGTTTTCATAGCACCGCCCAAATGTTTATGCAAAGAAAGAAGGCGGAGTTATTATTCTCGCTGTAGTGTTGCTGTGGGCGCCATGTTCTGGAGATGCTACTTTGTTTGTGCTTCCAAAAGAGGACATAATTAGAAATCATTTATGGAGAACAGACTCCTAAAACCTGGAGAGTAGTCTATGCTGTTTGTGAGACTATAAGGACAGTCTGGCGCTTCTGACTCACAACCTTAAAGAAAGTTATGTTTTCTTATTAAAAGAACCTGCAACTTACTATTCAAATGTGAGTTTTGAGCAGTGAAGGGTAGTGTTTGCTATTTCTCTGATCACAAATGCAGACATGATGTTATGTTTATGAGGCACGATGCATTAAAAGACAAGTCAGGTCATGATAATCAGTAATTATGTCTCCACTGGATGCAACAAATGCCTCGTTTGTAATGTGTTTCATTGTTTTGGTGTTATAGTGCCAGGATGTAGCATCACGTTATAGTAAGGGGTGTAACTTTTCCGCCACATGCTAGCGGTATTCGGCCAATCATAGTGCACTTGATAGCTAGTCAATCAGAGCACACCTCACTGTTTTTAGAACAATGAGCTTCCTACAAATCGACTCATTTCAAACATAAATGCATAAACACATTACATCATAAAAAATACACAAAATAATATTCTTTTTAGCAACAACATATGACCCCTTTAATCATTTCCCTACAGACCTCAGTCACCACTTTACGAACGCTCTCCAGAGGCAGCAGAGCTCAAGAGGCTGAAGGAGAAGGTCGCTGCTTTGTCCAGTAAATGCTTCCTGAAAGACCTGCAAGTAGTGGCCACGCTAGGCATGGGAGGCTTCGGACGAGTGGAGCTGGTTAGATTGTAGCCTTTGTTTTACAAAAACCCTGCTTTTTATTCACAAACTCCAGTTTTTTATTCTCTTTGTATATTTTATCACAATATAGCATGATTCTATTATTAAAATCAGTGTTGTAAACAAAAAAAATCAAAAGTAGCCGAAAAGTAAACAAAAAGTAGTCTGATTATATTACCTAACATGTGTAATGTAATAATTTTAATTCAGTAGTAAATGCAATGCCAATGAAAACTTGTGTAGAGTGTGTCTTATATTGTTTATTACATGTATTTCCTGTCTTAGGTTAAGCTTAAAAATTCAGAAGATACAGCGTTTGCTTTGAAGTGTATTAAGAAAAAACACATTGTGGACACCAGGCAGCAGGAGCACATCTATTCCGAAAAGGACATCCTCCAACAGACCAATTCAAACTTTATTGTCAGGTCAGTCTAATGTCTCATATTGACCTACATAATAAGAAAATGTAAACACAGAGGGATATTAATACAATTTAGATGAATCCTGAAGAGTTATAAATGTAGATCGGGCTCAACAATCTCAAGTTTCCCCTGAAGGCCTTTAACTTAATTTGTTAATTAATATAATAGACTGAATGTAAGTCGAGCTAGACCACAGGGCTGATGGATGAACTAAAGGTAAACAGACTGGTTGGTTAATTATGGTCTGATGAATGAATTTGTGCCTTGATTAGACTTGTTTACTCGATAATGCTGTGTCAGTTATGATAAGACTTTCCATTGTTTTGTATAACTGTATACAGAAAATAGCCTAACAGAAAACGGGCTTGACTTTTATTATTTGTTCATACAGAGGTCAGTGACATGATGTTCATTTTTGTCTGGATTTATGAATTTATTAATAAAATACATAAAACATGAGGTTCATACATTTAATGACTTAAATATACACTCGGTGGTGGGAATTAGTTGCATGTAATGGTAATAATTACATAATTTAATCCAAAAATAAATGTAACTGTAATCTGTTATGTTATAGTTACTGTTGTTAAATGTTGAAATTATGAAAATTATGAAAATGTTAGGTATTACAAAGAGAAGTAAATCTTTCTTTCTAAAATCGCATTGCTCTCAAGTTTTAGCAAAAGTTTTCTCAAAAGTTTCTCTGAAGTTATTGCTAGCAGTGTAATTTTACTTATTGTTCATAAATGATCAGCACAAATATGAATTATAACAATTGGTAAATC
>JAUCMT010000114.1:10161294-10182222 GCA_032357475.1 Enteromius thamalakanensis
TACATTTATGGGTCTGCTTGCTCGAGTGAGCAGCCATGTTGGAAATTTCTCTTAGCCCTTCGTTTGAAGTGAGGTCCTGAAAAATCTTCGTTTGAAGGGCTATCTAACCCTTACCCTTCCCCCTACCAAAGAGAGAACTGAGAAACCCCTACACGTGAACGCGCCAAACGGAGGGGTAGGGGGTAGAATTGGGAATGGGCCTTAAAATGTTTAGGTGCTATTAGACTAAAGACAAACAAGTTTACCATTGTAATTAAAAAATTAAGCAATAAACCAGAAAACACATTTAACAAGTCAATTTTGAATTATTTAAAATGATTTATCATCATTTATCTAGAATACAGTTCATTATGAAATTTAGTGAGGCTTTTTCTTTTTTTGTTTTGTGTGATTACAGGGACATGTGATCTGCAAATGACACGCAGAATTCATGACCAGTTTTTGGCGCCCAACATATTTAACACATTTATTGTACAATAATGTGCATTTTGCCCCATTTTTATTACCTTTGTGCTAAATGTACACTGTAAAAGCTCATAATCAATTTAAAAAATAAATAATAAAATCCTACATAATCATTATATTCAAATTCATGTGAGCTGTAAATACATAGATGTCTAGATGATTGCAGGGCATTGCCTGTCTTCTGTGAACTCAATCAACTCATTGATTGGAAACTTTTGAATGACATCATTGCTGCTCCTTTTTGAAACTTTAACAGACTCGTGAACTTTTCAGAAAGCAGGAATGCAGGTCAAGTTGACCTTGCATCGTTGTTCACGTACTTGGAAAAAGTTTGTTTTTTCCAATGATGTAAGGTCTGTGCTATTCCAAAGCTTTGCCTTTTTCATTGTAAAACACAAAGTGCATGTTACACCGTAGGACATTCAGTGCTTAGTTTTTTTTGGCAAAAATTAAGCAACGGTTAAAGATGTCTTACTACCAAGAATTTCCCTCTGATGTCCAGCGATCATGTTCGTCTTAAGTGTGAATGCAGTTATCCTTCCAGTTTATCATAAACTACCTAAAGCAGCTGAAACGGAAACCCAGCTGGTTGCATAATATATAATGCAATGTGTATGTTTTTGCTTTTTCATGCATTGCAACCAATGCAAGGAAAAATGAACACATGCACTATTACACCTTACATAACTTTTTCCCAAAATGGTGTGACCCTTTTTCCTGGAGCTCTTTTGACACTATTTTTCACAATATGATTTGCATTCATTAGTGTTCTCATTTAAATAAAGACTTAAATAATGGTAATTACAAGCAGGTTTCTACGTCAGCAAAGTGGCATGTTATAACAAGCATGGCAGCAAGAGAGGGGATAAGGATCAGATAAGAGGGAAAAGTAGTAGACAATGTGGTGCTGGCCTCTAGCATTTGTAACACTACCCCTAAATTAGCCTACTCTGAGGTCTACTGCTCTGCAAGATGCACTGATCTATTACATAGATGGGAACTGCAGCTATGTCCAACTGTCTGTAGAACCGCCAAAAAGGTGAGAAACTGCCCTGCTGGGAAATCCATGCTATGTTTACTCTCGGCGGTCATCCAGGATACCTGTTCAGACCTGCTGTGCTTATGTTGGCATGTTGATTTATTCCACAGATGCAGTGAAACTAGAAACTGGGGGACATATAGAGAAATACATACGTTTTAGCTTTTCATGATATTTAAACCACATGAATGATGAATGCAGTTCTCTAAACCTAATAATGTTCATTGATATCATTTGATGTAGTTTTTGCTACTGACGTTTAAACCAGAGATGAATAGAATATGTCATGTTTGTGAGTCTCACAAGCCAAGTTTCCATCCAAGGCGTTTTTGCGAAAAAATATTTAGTGCTTCAAATATTTTAGATGGAAATGCTAATTATCAATAGGATTTTGTAAATGTCGACACAGCATTTTTCCATTTAACTTTAGCACATAAATTCTACATCAATACTTCAAATTGTTTGGGAACACCTTTTGGACTTTAACCCAAATAAATGTAGTGTCACATGACAGAATTAGCCGTTTGGCAGTGTCCGTGCTGTTGTTCGTGTGAAAGCACCTAAAAAGATGAGTTACCTCTCAAACGTAAATATCTTAATTTGATGTTTCTTTTTAATACTTTGAAAGTTAAAATTTCTAAATATTAGTTTTGTCCAGGATATAGTTGTGGAGTTAATGCTTAATGCGTTACTGTGCACGGCGCCGACAGGATCACTTGATGATTTCCCTTATAAGAGTGGACGTTCAAGAATAAGACATTATAAAAAAAACTATTTTAAATATTTATTTTATTTGTTTTCATTCACAATAATAGTCGTACTTTTGTAAATAATTGGATGATGCTTTCAAGAGCGCTTCACAAAAATAAACTGAAATTCAGCGTGTAGCCTGCTCTTTTTGCGTATTTTTTGCAAATATTATATATAATATTTATTTAATATACCCCCGTGCATCCTCCATAATTTAATAATGGGCTATTTTTATTTATTTTTTCAAATGGATTAAGAACAGGCTAATTGCATATGATTTGTGCAATAGGTGAAATGAAATATGGAAACAGCTAAAGGGGAATTTTTTTTTTTTACTTTTTTAACTTTTTTTTTTTTTAAGGATGGCGTCATCACGCACACCATTTGATTGGTAAAAGGCCAGTTGGATGGAAACAGGCTGGAGACAGCAAAGTTTGCAAAAAATGTTTCCCGCAAATTCTCTTTGTTGATAACAAAACTGCATGGAAACTTGGCTTAAGTCTTGCCAAAAAGGAGTTTAACATGTTGTTTAAGCAGATCATTGTGAATATCTATCGTTGTATCATTATATATTGGACAGCCTTGTGTGAGCCAATCAGTGCAATTCAGTCTGTGTATATCTTATGTTTTCATTTGTGACCCTCAGGGACCTTTGGCCGCATTTTTCATGGAGTCTTGCTTGACGAGAAGGACCCAAGCAAAGAGAAACAAGTCTTTGTGAAAGCAGTGAAAGGTAAATCCTCTTTCAACCCTTACATATGTCCCTAGAGTACAATATTCTAAAATGAATAGGATTGAAAAGAACTATTTTCTCAGAAAAATCATTAGGGATTGATTATGATAATGAGCCACTTTGTAAAGTTCCAAAGTTCATAATGCAATAACGAAAATGGAGTAAATGTTGATAATATAGTTTCTCGGTTATGACATCAGTTTCTCTAGAAAGTGCAAATGCCATGAGAAACTTAAACACTTCCAATCACACTGGTCACTCCTTCATTTGCCCTTATGCCCTGTTTACCGTGCAGGACTGGTGCCAATCACCAGACAATGCCACTGTACCAGCCTCTGCTTTGCCAAGCTGTTCGGTTTCCACCCCGGCCCTTGCCCAAGGGACAGGAAACAATACACTTTACACATACTCTCCAAGCATCCGTCAAAAGCTGTGCTCCAAGATAAAACCAGACCTCTGTGAACTCATACTAAGTGTGTTCACTCAGCCTGTGACTGGCTGAAAGGAGTTTAGGCTGCTTATTAAGCAATCTCAAGTGCAAGGTTGAGGGTTGTTCAGGACCTTCATGCACCTAACAAGAACTTGGCTGATCAAATAAGATTCAACAGAGCATGCAGATGCAATGCAGACATGTTATCTTATTTTCACCTGCTGTCTGGGAACACGGTTGTGGAATGGAACTATAACAAAACACTTTGACTAGGGCTGGGAATCAATTCTAAAAAGAATTTAGAGAAAGTTTGGAACCGGTAGCATCAAGACGAATCGACTCCTCATTCAAAACCTTTTTAAGTTCGACAAATAATGGAAGGCTGCATCATACGAACCTTGCAGACATTTCAATTCATGTAAATGAACTGAAAGAAAACAAGTCGGCAACGTTACTGGGATCATCTCAATTTGAGGAGGCAGCCTTCTGTTTGAGAAGCACCGGCCTCCCTCATTCTCGCTAAAAGCCATGAGTACAAGAGATGTGAGATAAAAGATTATGGTAATTTTTATGTTTTAATTTCCATTCACCTCCCTCCCTTCCTGATTCGTTCGACTTAATTGTGAACTCTGAACCAGTTCAAACAAAGGTTCAGAGGTTTTTTTACGGAGGAACCTGCTGATGTTGTCCACAATTTTGAGTGCTGCACAACAGAACAGATCATGATGTGCACAATAACAACTTATATGTTGACTTTTTTTCAGGAACTGCAATCGAACAGCCCTAACTTTGGCGAGACTTTGCTCAAGAATTGTAGAATGACAAAACTATAATTTTGAATGCTGTCCAATGAGATTGGTCCATCGGATGGTCCACATACAGTAACATGCTTTTTGTTGATGTGCATTTAAAATATTTACCCTACTTAGAAATTATGCACATCTTGACATTTTCCATCCAGTGTTTTATTTATATAAACATAGAGGAAATAACATTTAGTCAAATTTATTAGCTATCCTTTAGTGCTGTTTGACATTTAGGATCTGGCTTTTTCCAGATCTTTTAGTGGAGGGATTAGATGACTTCGTCAGTTGGTTTTCTCATATTTCCCTCAAGACTGGGTTGTCCAGGTTTGCATCACATATTCCTGACTCTTTGTTCTTGCATTTGACTGTGCAGATCACGCCTCAGAAGTACAGGTGACAATGATGCTTACAGAAAGCTGTAAACTACGGGGCCTTCACCACAGGTGAGTTACAGCCACCATGTGCTGCTTACTTAATGCTCGAAAAACGTACTCATTGCTAAATCTGCTGTCCCACTCCCATTACAGCATTTCTTTAACTTGCAATATAAATGTTTGTGCAGAATCATTTATACTGTATATGTTTGTGTGTGTTTATCTAGCTTTAATCCAATTCTATGCTATATGAGCAAAACTTGCCATAGATGTGTTTTTAATTCCAGAGACCTTATCACTGTTTCTCCTTTGAACACGGAATACCTATAGAAGGTTACTTCACTTAACAGAAAAACCCCTGTAATGTCATTAAACACACATGCTGATTAGAAGTTTCGCGAACGATGACATAATATGCTTGTGTATAAATTGCCATACTTCATGAAGGGTAAATTACCCTGTCCGCGGTGGAAGCATGTTGTGTAATGTTTGAATGTTGTGACAGCAATATGATGACCACAGTCGCAGCTATGACACTTCTATGACTACTAATCTACACACTTCCTCTACTGTGTGAATTAGTGTCTTCCTCTGCATTCTTTCTTCGTTAGCGCATTCCTCTTTACCAAATTTATTTTGTAGAAATGCATGTGGTTTCAGACATTCTGCATTTCTGATAAACGTTTCTTTATAAATCACTTTGTCTCTGTTAACTATAACTATTACTAAGACACATACTAGTGTAAATAAATCACTAAAATACACTTTATAAAACCAGTGAAAATTTGTTCTTTGGTGTTTACTGTCTGACAGAAGATCTGACCAAATCCAGTTCTGGATCCAAGGCCTAGACATTAAATATAGACTAATATAGAGGCTAATATTGGTTATTTTAACAAATAATAGGAATGTATCAGTAATTTACATTTGTATATTTATGTTGTTGTGATGCCTTAAATCATTTGTTACTTTTTTTTTTTGAAAAATATATAATTTAAAAAATCAGCCTTTTATTTGCTATTTTTTTTTAATCTATCTGTGAACACAAAAAATATTCAAACTGAAAAAATGCTAACAAAATTAATATACTGCACTGCAATGAAAAGATTTGTAATCCTGGTGTTGATCTAATAGTATCACTTCACATAATATTTAATATCACTTCTTTCACATCTTTATTCATTATCATTTTCCTGATATTAACATAGCTGCATTACAACAGCCCTGAGGTCAAACATTCAGTTTAGATTTTTCTGTTTCCCGCTTGGTTGCCTTTTGGGATGGGCTCGGACCCATATCCTGTCTTGAGCTTTCCGAGCCTTGCTGTCACGCAGACGTGTGTCTGAGGTTAAACGGTCAGCACAGCCCATGACTTTTTTTTATTCTTGTCATGAATCACTGATTTAAACAATCTTGTACAGACCAAGTACCTTAGAGTAACATGTCCCTTCCTGTCTAATTTGTCTATCGTTGGGAATCTAATAACAGTAAGTCATTTCTCGAATGTAGTGTAGTTGTGCACTTGTTTTGTGTTTTCATGCAGAAATGTGTTTTTTTCACTCTTAGGAACCTGTTACCCATCAGCCATGTGTGTATAGAAGATGGTGAGAAGCCCATGGTCCTGTTGCCCTTTATGAATTGGGGAAATCTTAAGCTTTTCCTGCGCCAGTGTAAGCTTGCTGAGGCCAACAACCCACAGGTAAGACTTCCACAATATTTTTTGTTATCTGATTTTATTTTTGTGACTTTTGTATTATGACATAACTGCCACAATAAGCTTGATCAAGTCTGCCCAATCTGTGTTATCAAAGAGAATTTAATAGATATTAGAGCACTCCTTCATTGCTCTTAAATTAATTTAGTTAAAAAAACCAGCACACTTATTTTACTGGTTGTTTTTTTTTAACATGCAACATTTAAACTTCATCGACATTTACACAGTGATTTTTGAGCAGCGTGAATTCAGCTAATGCTAAGTAGCGTAATGACACTCCTCCTGCTGTTAGCTATAAATCAGTCTGAGGCAGGTGTTTATATTAGAGACCCTCCAGCAGAACACCTGGAGTGTTCAGATTATCCTGATTTAATTGCTTTCTTCTAAACAGTGAATTCATTGTGCTGATCCTCTGTCAACATCGAGTGAACTTTCTATGATAGGTGCTTTACAGTAGTTTACTGTTCTCAGTTGAGCCTTTGCGAAGTTAACCCTAGGCAGGTCTTTATTCAGCTGCCACTGAACCCTCTTCACAGACAAGATTACACATATTCGCTCAGAACAGTGGGTGCTTAAAACGGTTAAATGCTGTCCATTTTTCTTTTTCAAGACGGAGCTTGTTGTGGCAGTGTTGTTATACTTCCAGCTTCAATGCACAATTGTCTTTTTTTCTTTTGAGAAAAACATAAATCATGTAAACTACCCATGCTTTAGTTAATACCTGCATTTTGGCATTGAAAGTGGGTGATTTATTTAAGCATTTACTGCCAAAGTGTTCACCTCTCACCTGAACTGAATCTCAGATGTATGTCTGTGCAAAACTACATAGGTTTGCTGAATGACTAGACAGTTTTAAGGAAGCACTGTATAATTAGGCTGGTTTAGGGTCTTGTTCCCTGTCCACCAGATTGCTGCTCAAACACCTGGATGGAGAAGGACTGAATGGAACAGTTTTTAAAAGTTAACGTCCTAGCGATGCAACATTGTGCAGCTAAAAAGGTTTTGCTTGCACATAGACAAGCATTTAATAAATAAAAAACAATGCTTGAAATGGGGAGGAATTAAATAAATAGGTTTTCTGCATGAACTATGCGTGATGTATTGGTGTTGTGTGTATGCACAACCATTTAGAATTTTATTTATATATATATATATTATATATATATATATATAAAAAGAATGTGATGCCTAAATTCTTTTATTTTTTTGCACTGAGCACACCCTCTCAGAGACGTTACGCGTCTAAATCGATGGCCCTTAAGGCATGACAGCTAATAAAAAAAGATTGAGATTTAAAAGACACTTTCATTGACCCACTCCTACCCTTCTACATGTTCGACATGTATTCTCTTTTGAGTAAACATTTCACTTTAATCACTCTAACCAATTTGACACTGAACAAACAGGATTGAGCATGCACCATCAAACTCCTCTGACACCTGAGTTTCTCATATACTGCAATTATTTTGTTCTAAAGCCTTGTGTGTAGTTAATCTGAAAAGCCACTCATTATGTTATGACCATGTGAGTTAGCGGCACCCAGGTTTTCTTGTTTTGTCTGACTCTAGATACAAGGATTCCTGCAAGTGAGCCACTCGCTCTAAAGAGTTAAAGGATGTTTATGTTTAGTGAGGTAACTGTCATTACATCAGACGTCAGACTCGTCCTACCAAATGAGATTCAGCAGAGGAACTTGTTGCTCCATCAAGTCTGGTTTCCAAAGAGATGAACTATAACCACAAGCATCTGCGTTCCCACTTGTCTCACTTTTAGTGTCTTTTGGTTTCTCTTGCTGGACCTCTCTTATTAAATTATTCACAACCATTTATTTATTTCTTGTCACCCACACAGGCAATCTCTCAACAAGACTTGGTCCACATGGCAATACAGATTTCATGTGGTATGAGCTATCTGGCACGTAGAGAGGTTATTCACAAAGACTTGGCTGCCAGAAACTGTGTGTAAGTGCCATTGATAGCTCTCGTTTCTCATTTTGGATCATCTGTCCTTTACCCATCTCTATAAAGCTGCACCAAGCCACTATTTCAAATATAATAATGACTGTTCAGATGTGCATTTATGCAATAGATAAGTGTAAAGCATTTCACGCACTACTTTATTCTCTCCATGCATTCTTTAATAAAAAATTGTATATATATATATATATGCAAATGGATTATATTTTTTTTTTTACACATAGTTTTGTAAATTATTTTCCGATTTTATTTTTGTAGAATCGATAACAGTATGCAAGTGAAGATCACAGACAACGCGCTGGCCCGCGATCTCTTCCCCATGGACTATCACTGTCTCGGGGACAATGAGAACCGACCCGTTCGCTGGATGGCTTTGGAGAGTTTGCTTAACAATGACTTCTCTAGTGCCAGTGATGTGGTAAGAGTTGCTGCTTCTTTATACTTTCTTGTTTTTTGCAACAGACTGTAACACACACATTATTATTATGTTTCACACCAGCAGCAGGTGTTCTCTAGTGCATTGTTTTTTTCTTGCTTTGGATCACTAGCTTATAGAAGAATGTTGTACCCTTTTAGTATTTTGTGGCACTGGTAAAATTACAATCATTCCTAAGATTTGTTATTGCGCCCCAGATCCTGATAACAGATTTAAAATTGTGTAACTTCTTTGACGTCATGCGGTCTGCTCCCTCATGCATTGTTACTGCCTACCATTACAGTAATCATACTTCAGGTGCCCATGAACTTGTTGAGGCCTGTACTGTCATCTGCATTCAGCACAGTTAACACACATTTGAATTTCTGTAATATGTTTATATTCAGAATAATAGTATTATTATTGTAATAGGTGAACAATTCAGTTTCAGAGAATTGTGCAAGTGTATGCACACAGTGTAAGGTAAAGTGTAATTACCACCACTTACTTACACTCATGTTCCAATCTCTAAAGACTTTTGTTTATCTATGAAATGGATGTTTTCTTTTGCTCTGTTGAAAGACCATTTCACCATTTTTATATATATATATGAATCATGCATATGAAGTCTTGTGAATAGACACAATCACTTAAACGGATCCCTTTATTATCACATCAATATTGATCAATGCACATACATGGAGCACATCAAATATGGTAAAGGAAGTTCAAACATGCTATCTAGATGCATGAGAACCAGTGAAGTTTGTTCTTGTGTATCGTGCAAGAGCCAATAAGCTTGTGCATAAAACGAATCCAGATTAAACTACCCTAGTAACATTGATTACTTTTATAATGATTACTTTCTGTGGAAGGGTATGTATTTTTGGATATGTATTTTTTGGTGACCTATCCTCTTAACCAAACTCAACCCTGGAGCATTTTAGTATTTCTGAGAAAAGTGAATGGGGGAGAAAATTGTGTTTGTCTGGCAACACACTGTACGTTCCCGTCTGTCTCACTCAAAGTGCCAAGGAAACAACCCAACCTAGACAGTCAGGAAGGACTGAACGCCGCCTGGCCGCCTCATAAATGACACACCGGGCCAAAACCTGTCAGTGATCTGACCTCTGCATCCTTTCAATCTAATAGAACAATAGTTGCTGGTGCTGCCCTTATGCCAGGAACAATTATTAAAGCGTTGTTTATCATAATACAATAGGAGCTGGTGATGAGCAGCGGCCTGGTATGGAAATTTACTCATTTACTAGGATACGCAGGAGATTTTGTTTACTGTAAGGGCCGGTTATTGCAGGATACCACCCACACATTGAGACTTAAGACAAAATGCCAGATCACCAGAGGATGTCAACTCTAATTTTACCTTTCGACAAACAAAAAACACATTAAGTGCGGAAGACAACATCTTTTTATATGTTAAGAAGCCTGTCTGTTTGTAAATGTCTAGCAAGAAAAGATGAGCATGATTGTCTTTTTAATGAATGGGGAGGATCCAGTCACCCTCAAGCGCACAACATTTCTTTTACTGATTAGCATTTTCAACACATTTCCCTGAAGGGCAAACACACATACATCTGTTGGTAAAGTCACTTTTGCACTGAAAGTAATGCGGTTTTTTATAGTCGTGTTGCTTTTACATCCAAGATTATTAAGTGACATCTAATCGACTTGATTGACTTGAACATTATTTATAACAAGAGCTGTAATTACTGTAATTGCACTTCAGTTTGTTTCATAGCTAATGGTGTAGAACAAACATCTTTATGCATGTTAAATGGGCACGGCTTCTTATTTATTATATTTGAAGCGTCTTAAATGTCTCAGTGAACAAGCTGTGATTGTGTCCAAAATCAATTGAAAGAATCCACATTTCCTCCTTTTGTGTTACTGGAATGCTTTGTTTCCAGAATACTTCCAGTGGCCCTAAAATGGCCTAACGGGGACCTCATGGCTCAAACAGATAGAGGCACTTTTTTTTTTTTTATTATTATTATAACAGTTGGATTTCTTTACAGTTACATGATTTGTTACAATTCTCCATTTTAAATTGTTTTAAGGAATGCACTGATTTATTTATTTTTTTAATTTTGCAGATAAGCCAAAAATAATTATTTGATCAGTTTTATGGTAATAAATGTAATATAATAAATGTAAAATAATAATAAAACAAAATAAAATAGTCATTTATTATTAACCAAGCTTTATATTTTGAAATGTTTATTCATGTTTTTATTTAAAAATGACTATAAATAGCACTAATAAATTGTTCTTACATTTGTTATCAACATGAATCTTTAAAAACACTATTTTAAAAAGCATCATATTAGATTTCTTGTTTTTTGATCATAAATACCTGTATTCTGACTTTTCCCCCCATCATCTGTCAAACTCTCCAAAGGCTTCCCATATGTCTTGTATGAAGTTTCTAATAGGACTATATTTCTGTATCCGTAAACACTGTCTGTTTGTTTACTAAATAATGTCTGGCTCAAGTGATCTCATCACTTGTCGAAAGGGAGGGTTAATCTTTTAGTTTCAGTCATTGTGCATCACTCAGCGTTCTCTGAGCTCTTGTGTGTTTCTTCCTTACAGTGGGCTTTTGGGGTTACTTTGTGGGAACTGATGACCTTGGGACAGACTCCTTATGTTGACATCGACCCCTTCGAGATGGCTGCCTATCTGAAGGACGGCTACAGAATAGCACAACCCATCAACTGCCCCGATGAACTGTGAGTTTGGTTCAAACATTCAACTCTTTATATTTGAATCCATTTCAGAATAAATATTTATTTTAAAATAACATGTGCCGAGTTAATTTAGCAAAATAAATAAACTCTCGTGAACCTGCTGAGTGACTGGCAGTGCTCCCAAAGTATCAGTAACAACAGCTTTCTTAAATCTTGATTAATTTGCAAGGGAACCTTTTAGAAAAAGAAATGGACAGTTTGATTTGAATACAAGAAATCAGCAAAATCTGAATCTTATCGGCATCCTGCAATAGCTAGGGAACCGGAGCTCCAGTGACCGAACCAGCCAGGAATTACAAAGCAACAAGCGCTGTTGACCATGTCAGGGACCCAAACACGGCAAGATTTATTGTCTCACGTGCACTCGTGGAACACAGTTTAGAGAACGCAGGAAAAGCTAATCAGCATTGGATCACAGCTCCGCACTCTTTCCCTCCAGAGAACAAGTGATGAATACGTGTTGCCTTGTGTGTTGGAAAGCCTGATAAGGCCATCTCAACTTTCCATTTTCGAAAGGGTTGCTGCTGTCAAAATCGAATCAAGACCAATGAGTCTAATCAGACCAGCTTTATCGTCTTTGATTCAATCTGCTACGGCTTCATTGGTCACTGATCTGATAAGTTTATGTTCTCTGTTTCAGATTTGCAGTGATGGCCTGTTGCTGGGCCTTGGATCCGGAGGAGAGACCAAAATTCCAACAGCTCGTCCAATGCCTCACTGAGTTCCACGCAGCTTTAGGGGCCTATGTCTAAACTCGCTCAGACCAGCCGAGTTGTCGAACAGCACTATTCCAGAGAGTGAAAGTTAATGCAGTGCCTTACTTTATAAGAAAACTAGCCATTTTTGTAAAGTGCTTTTGTTTCATATGATATGAAATGTGGCTTGGATTGGAGGTCAGTATCTTTTGTGTATCACAGCTGCGTGAAAATCAAGGACTATTTCTGATTCTCGCGAATATCATCCACACTTGTTTGGAATGCTGGTATTTGGGTGTCCACAGGAAGCTGCTGTTCTCTTTGTTTCACAGAGAAGCTTTTTTTTTCTTCTTTATAATAATAGAAATGACAAGAAACCGACCTAAAGGTCTGGTAATTTTCTTTTGGACATTTTAAATATTGCTCTGAGTAATCTGTACATAGATTTTCAAAGACTTCAGTGAGAGGAGCTTCATCTCCACTGCATTCGTTCTTGCATTTATTTGTTTTAGAAAGAGAACAGGTCTTCGCTGCATAAAATGTGCAGAAAAAATGCCTCATCCCGGACACGGCAATTGGTACGTAAACTAGATTCTGAAAAAGTTTTCGCTTCGGGACTAAAGATGGTGGCTTTACCTCCTTAAATTATGAGGCGATCGTGGAGGTTTGAAGCAGCATGATGGGATCCTGCAAGTCAAACTGGACTTTGGTACAGGGTTTTATTATCATTTTTTTTTTTCAAGATTCCTAAAGCTTTTGATGTGTGACTGTTCTGTGTCAGAACAATGCCTTCCTTGTATGTTTAAATCCGTATGAATACATGGACAAGAAAAGAAACATGAGTCACTGTGAATATTTGAAGTGTACGGCCTAGACACCATTTTCAAATCCTCTGTTCTCCATCTATAGGCTCTTCTTTCTATCCTTGTGATCACTGCATGTTGACTTTTTTTAAAGGGTTATGTGTAAACTGAATTCATACCTATCAATTAAATGAGGCCTCTAAATAAAATGGGATCTCAGTTTTAGTGTTGGTGTTTGTTGCCTTTAATATTATTAATACGTGATACAAGCATCTATTTTTAGTCATCAAAGCTGTTGTGAATTTTGCAATAGTTCCCTCTACTCTGGTGTCAAGAATCATGCTTTTAATACGTAATAACATTGTGCAAATGTGAGAGATCTTGAGAGAGCAGCCAAAAGGCTATCAGTAATTTGTGGGCTGGCAGACCACATTTGTGCAATCCATATTCATTGTAATTTGACAAGTTGTTTTCTATTGACTCTAACAGTGAACTATATTTTTTCATAGCTGAATGTTAGGATTTTTGTTTTTTCGTTTTTTGATTGTTTTTGATGTCATGCAAAGAAAAACATCGATTTTTTGCAATGTAATGGAAACCTTGCATAAATGCACGCACACCTATCTACGTATATATAACTTGACAAGCACAACATGCTGAAACAACACTCACTGACCTGCTCTCTACATTTTACATGTACCTACTCCAGATGTAAATGGAGTTATATCTTGTATAACTGACCTGAATTTTCATAACCACTCCTTTCTTTTTTTTTCATGGTAAGATTTCAAAAGCGAGCACAGTGGGGAGTGTTATCCTTTTGTTTAGGTACTATCAATAAGCTTTTTTTTAAAAAAATGATTAACTGTGCTTAAAGTAGGTGATCACTTGAATGCTTGTTCTTAAATTTCTTATGAAACCAATTTCAGTATTATTGCTGGTGTAGCATTTCCCTCTGCACTCTGCAATTACAATACAATGACTGTCTCCAGCATTGAATGAAAAATCTCAAATCTGTTAGTTACACACCTTCGTGTCATTCCAAACTCAAGGCTTCATCTTGGAAACCCTTTTTTAGTTATTTATTTTTCATGAAAGCAGACAGATGTAATTAATTAAAAGCCCTCAACCTTTCAATCTTTTAAATGTTCATGAAAAGATTGTACAAGAAACTCAAATTAAACCCACATTTCATTGGCTCTTGCGCATCTGGCTAGTACAGTCAAGTTTACATTTGCCTTATTTGATGTGTTTGGTTTTCAAGCATCGAAATAAATAGTGTAATAAATAGTGTAATGTATCTTTAAAAAAAATGGTTTCCTCAATCACTAGAATGCCGTTTTGTTTGAGAAACATAATAATGATCATGCATTTTTTACCATGATATACAGATCATACGCTAAAATGCATTTCAGTGCAAACAATTTTATATAAAAAAATATATATTAAAAAAAAGGTTGGGCACATTTGGAAATTTTTATAACATCAAAATACTATTAAACAAAAATACTTCAAACCAGGTTTTACTAATTTGTCAATACAGTTTCTTTTACAAATACAGGTCAGAAAAAATGTTTCTTAACATTAATATTGTCATAAATGAATATTAGTAATATTTTTTAGTGCTGTTCATTTAATTTTAATAATATTGCTGCATTAATGACAGCAGAAGCAGATGTTGACAAATTAACAAGCGTTTCATTCTACTGCTCTGATGCTCCCTGCCGTCATGCTTAGCTCGTCACTTTGGACTCTATATCTTTACTTCTATACTTTATATTTGGACATTCTTGGGCCCAAAAATTACTACTTGATGCTATATTTATGAATGCAAAATGACTTTATCAGGAAGAGTATTCTAGGTGAAGAGTCCCCTCAATGGCCTCTCTTGAACAGAGGGAGGAGAAACACTCTGTCCAAAAACTAGTAAGTTGTTAACATGACAACTATAATCCGTTCTCATTTCCCTGCTGCTCTGCTTAGTCTGCATGTACTTTTTGGTGGTGCCTAGCAACTCTAATGAAAATAACAGACAAAAAAGCATCAAATGCTTTAAACATATTTGTCAGTGCAAAAATTGATTTATCCGAAACAGAAAATGAATATTATCTATACAGTGAAACTTGTATAACAATATCTTCAGCTGACCAGTTAACCAGTAAGTTAAAAATACCATCAAAAGTTAAAATCTATATTTCTCTCTGGTTCTCTGTGTATATATATCTATATTTAAGAGCAATAAACTCACTCTGCTGCAGCATTTCTATTAAACCTGTTAATCGTTTAAAGTTGTGGTGACTCTTTAGAAGACTTGAATTAAACTTTAATTGATACTGATTAATTTGTCAGTGTTTTATACATTTTTTAAAGCATAAAACTTTGAACTGAGGGACAAAAAAAAAATCAGATTTCAGTTAAGATGAGCAAAACCTGAGGGTGAGCAATTGATGACCATTGCAATTTTTTTCTTCCTGCAGAACACAAAATATGATGTTTAGACAAATGCTGAAGTCTAAACAACATGGACCCCGCTGACTTGTTTAATTGTGCTCCACAGAAGAAAATAAGTCACTGGTTTGGAACAAAGTGTAACAAGTGACTAAGTGAATAACAACTTTTTATTTTGGAGTAAAATACTTTTTGAAAAGAATTGCTGTCATAATGGCAGTCCAAGTACTTCTTGGAATCTTGTCAGAAAAGAACAATGTTACAACAAGGAATTTAAATGAGCTGTGATGTAACATTTATGGCCACTTCAGTGAGATCTCTTGTGCCAAATCTTACTAATTTCCAAGGTTTTGCTTCACTTGACTACAAAATAAGGACAATGGAGACTTGGGGGCCACAGGGGAAGGTCATTAGAAGGTAAAATTAAAGAAGTACATCTTGCTATACAAATATCAGATTGTAGGACTTTGACCCTGGAGTCCAGTAATGCACAGGGACTCACGTGGGCTTCCGTCATGAACGTCAGTTTGACACAGCATAAATTAGAGTAGGAGTTTTGGACTTTGGTCCAAGTTTTTATTTTGTTAAGTGAAGAATAGTCACCTATTATCCTGATTCAATTCATTGTGACTTTATTTGAAAGTGCTGTTAAAAACTGTTAAAGAAAAGCAGTAGAGCAAAAGTCACAGACCACTTAAATAAAACTCACAAAGACAGCTAGTATGAATTATTAAAAACGTCCTAAGGATTATAGCATGTCTTAACTCCCTTAACTTCAAACAGATAATGCAGTATAAGGTTTTTGGATTTATATTGCAGGTGTTTAGGTGTTGTAATATAGCCTATTAATATCATTATTTGGCTCAATTTTAGTTCAATTAAAAATAGCCTAAACTGAGTAGCAAACAGATGTAAACATACTACTGTTTATTCAACATTAAATAATGCGTAATCGGTGTTTAATGTAGGCCTACAATAATCAGAAATAAAGAAAAGCTAATTTACAGATAATTGTACAATTTTTAATACAACAAATTTTATATGGGCTAGCCTATATCTCTTCACTGTTTTAAACTTATCTACTCATTTTAAACGTCCCCATATTCATATTTTCGCCATATTAAAAAAAATATATCACTTTAAATTATGGAGTTTGCTCATAGATAACGTTATTTTTAAAAATGGGTAAGAAAAACTTGTGAATTATAATTGTTACAAATGTAAAATCTAAAATAACGCCATGCTTCACAAACAGAAAAGCAAAAGTACTCCTGTTCCCCTCCTGTGTCATTAAACTGAATCCTGTTAAATGATTTACACTGTTTATGATACGTGTTTGCACAGATTCCTTACCGAGTGTGCAGTGAGTCCGTGTGATATGAGGAAACGAAATCCTTTTCTCATATATGGGGGAGAGAAAGAGACGGAGGCAAAGACGTTACTGTCACCAAAACAATCGCGCGTGGAGCAGTGGGCGGGGTCTGGCAGCAATGGGCGGGGCTCGTGACATCACTGATAATGGTCATATAATCCCCCATAGACGATCACCGATGTGGAAACGTGTCTAGTTCATCCTTGTCGAAACAAGCCTAACAACCAACTTCACCTTTTGCAGGAAAAGATGGGCATATACGCCAAAGACAAGCCAGCGCTGTTTTGTAACATAAAGGTAAACAATTATCATTGTTTTATGGTTATTGACGAGTATTATTAGGTTATCATGAATATCCAATAATCATTTTAAGCTTATTATATTAATTTAATTTTGTTCAAGTTCAATATTACTTTTGTTCAATGTCATTTGGGAGAAGCACATTTATATTTATATATTTTAACAGTCTCTTTGGACACTTTAAAAAGCAATTAGCACTTGCTGTTGCTGCTCTGGAGGTGCATTATATTATTATATTTATGCTGTCATGATTTTTACTGTGTTTGGACTTGGAACCTGAACTTTTGTTTAGTTCTTGTAATAGAGCTTCCTGTTTTAGTAGCTTATAGTCCTTAAAAAATGTGGTAAAATATATATATATATATACATATATATATATAATCAGACCACCAAGACTGAACATTGTGTGCTAAGCTTTGTGGTTATCCTGTATCCTCTACTCAGTTGCATTGCGACTATAGTAAACAGTTCACTGGAGCTTCATGCTGGTAAATCTGTCTGTGACTTCTAAAGCACAATTAGTTTGAAGCCCAGGTTTAATTCAAGGTGCTTGACAGCTGAAACAGGTTTTGCTGATTGAGACTGTCAGTGCAGATAGGCTTCTGTCATCTTGAGGCAGCTGTGAAGGAATTAGCCGTTCAGGATGAGGACCTCGGCCCAGGGGGCAGCACTGTAGCCTATGTCAGATAGCTTGCCAGAAGCAATGCTTAGTTAAAGTAACTTCATTCGTTCACGTATTACTCTCTGTGGAATGTAGGTATGTTGGACAAAAATTGTGCTGTCTGTGAGTAGCCCACAATGTTTAATTATGATGTTTTGTGTTTGGATAAAGATCTCCCAGACCACAGAATGTTGTGGTGTCAAAACTATTTCATCTTGTCTTTACCAGTGAATCGTGGATTTATTTGTGATTGATATCTATTCATTTTCCCAAGCTGTATTTTTTATTTTTTTTCTTTACCACAATTCACAGATCTTCATCACATTAACTGTGTTTACATGCACCCGAATGATCCATTAGTAATTGGACTGATGCCTCAGCAGGACTGAAAAACCTTCATGTAAACATCTAAATCAACCTGACTGAGCTGAATCTAAATTACATTTTGATTGAATTCAAGAGGGTGGTTTGGACCTCAGAGAATCCAAACAAGAGAAAAAAAACATGTGTAAATGCTTGAATACTATCAGATTCACACATTCCTTGCACTCCTGCATGATATGCATGTTTAAAAAAGCCCTTTTAATAAATGATGTGTTTACAAACGGTTCACTAGTTACAAATGTGCATAGCTTTATTAACATTTTATGAACTGATCGGCAGGAGACGAAATAAAGAACAAGTCAAAAATAACACTTATTGTAGTTTCAGTAACACTGCAGCAGCTTTGTTCAGAATACACATGTAATGCACATCATGTAAACCAAAATATGAACCGGATTGCAGAATCTGTGACCGGTGCATGTAGACATGCCTACTGTATGCATGTTGCACTTCCGATTCCCAGTGATCGGTAGACTTTGCAATTACAGTTTGTGTGGAGTTGCATAAATCCTTTAGATTCACACCTGCTCATTCCTCCACCTACAGTAAAATAACGAATCACCTCTGACAAACCAGCCTTAAGGTTGTTGGTCATGTTATACAGAGAAGAAAATTCACACCTACTTCAGATCTGTTTTGTGTATTTGCGAAAAGTGTTGGCACGTCATAACAACCTTAAGCAGAAACGGTTCCAAAGAAGATGGTTGTTTGAAATTACAGTAGACAGTTTGACATGACACAGATACAGAAGTGTCTGCGTAGTTTTTCTTGCTCTTTTCTATGGAATTCCTTTTTTGCCCCCTTATTAGGAACTATCTGTTGTTTTTAGTGTAGAGAGAATCTTCATACACTCTCAAATCAATCAATCAACTAAGCTTTATATGTTTGCAATAAGGGTGTGAGTTTACAGGTATGTCTAAATGGATTTGGTTTGTGTCTGTGTGACCAATGAGGCATACCTACGCATGTTAAACGGACTGGTTTTGCATATGTGTATTTTGCTCATCTGGGTGAGTCAGTGCAGTGATGACGTATGTTGAAAGAAGGTGTAGAACATGCTGTTCAGTGCACTTGACCTTTGTTTACAATCCTTAACCCCCGTTTTTTAGATTTAAACTCATTCAACTAACAGGTAGGGATGATACAGGTAGGGCATTTTTATTGTTTTGCCTTTAATTTAGACTATTTTGCTCTTTTTTTTTAAACTTTTGCCTATCAGCGTGTTGCGTAACAGAAACAAATTAGCTCTTAATCTGCCTTCTTTGGTTTAAGTGCAGGGTGGGTTTTCAAGAGAGCAATTTCTGTTGAGCTTGTCATTAGAAATTGCAAAGAGGGAGTGTAAGATTGCAGTTGTTGAAATAAGTAAAATATTAAATAAGACAGTCACAAAGATCTAACTTTTTTCTGTTTATTCTACCATCAACTGATTTGCTCTTGGCAGTATGCACAATGCAAAGGTTCGTTTACGCATCACTCTGAAAAAGATTGGTTGAATCTGTATTGCATTAGGGTGGACCAGCTCCTCCAGATTTTTTCACTTGATTTCACTGAATTGGTTCGGACAACCTCTAACGTTCCATTTGCTAGATTTTCTTTGAAGCCATTTAATGTAAAAATCTGTGAATACAGACATAGCTAGCAAGTTCATTGTTTTCTCAGACCTAGACTTGAGAGATGATTAATTGTAGTTATTAAGAAATTACGCTTGTCATCACTAAAGGTTTTCTTGTAAAAGGAATGGAATATAAAAATGGGTTGTGCAATTTCTGCTCAAAGTGAAACAGAGTCTGAATGACGTGTTTTTTTTTTGTGGCTGTGTTGCACAGGATGGGCAAAAATGATTGGAACATTGGGATTGGCTGTTTTAAGCTTTATATCCTGAGGAAATCCGAAAACGTCTGCTTAATGGCTCCTGTAACACGTGACAGCAGTGCAGAGATGCATGTAAAACATCAAACTTCAAAGTCACTTTTTCCCCTGATTCTCTTTACTCAGCAGGACTCTCCATGCAGCACAATAGCTGCTGAGGAGGGGGAGAAATCAAGGTCGGGACACATGACAGGAACTGCTTTTCAGCACGTTCATTGAATCTTTCCGCACGGCTTTACTCTCTGTGGAGCTTGTTTGAATCTGTCTGTGTCCTAAAAACATTAGGCCGGATATATGATCTCAATGCATTTCAAACATCATTAAAATGCTCCGATGAATCAAAACTAATGACATTCTAAAGGCACGTAATTAGGTTCACTCATCGGTCATCTTGCTCTTACTGCTCTGGCAATAGACAAACAATTTCCTATTTTCTTGAATAGGGAAATTATGTCGTTTCAAATCTGTTTCAAATTTGTTGAACACAAAATATTTTGAAGAGCCAAGCAGTTGTTGGTCCCCAATGACTTCCATAGTAGGGAAAGAAATACTATTTAAGTCAATGGGGACCAACAACTGTTTGATTATCAGTTTTCTTCAAAATATCTTCTTTATAATTACGTTCAACATAAGAAAAAAACGCACACAGGTTTGACATTATGGTGAAAAAAAGACAGAATTTTAATTTTTGGATTAACTCTTCCTTTAAATCACGCTGTAAAAATGTATTTTCCAGCACTTCTTAACCCATCTTAACTGGGGGGCTCAATTTTTTTTTCTTAATATCAATTACCTGATTTAAAAAAATAAAAAAAAATTATATATATACAGTATCTCACAAAAGTACAAGAGTACACCCCTCACATTTTTGTGAATATTTTATTATATCTTTTCAAGGGACAACGCTAAAGATATGAAACTCTGAT
>JAUCMT010000114.1:10182322-10205502 GCA_032357475.1 Enteromius thamalakanensis
GGTACTGACCAGGCTCAACCCTGCTTAGCTTCAGTGGGCAACCAGGCTTGGGCTGCAGGGTGATATGGCTGTGGTTGTTGTACATAAATATCTTATCTAACACACTATGCTAAAAGCTAATTTGTAAAATGACAAATGTGACATTGTATGGACACATGGGCCTGTCTGTGTTTTTCTTAATTGGAATGGTTTTGTGTTCTTTTTGTCCAAGATAGATTATGGCTCTCTCTGTCTTGTCAAAAACAATGACCTGAAGGTAGTTAACAAAATGAGCCTTTTTTTTCTGACCCTTTCTGCTTAATGGTCCAGTGTGTCCCATTTCCCCATGGCTCTTCCATTGTGATCGATGGCACGGAATGAGAGGGGTGGTGTTGGCTACATAAGCTAACTGCCCTGTTTGATATGATTGGGAGTGAGTGGGGCTATATATCATTGCGGTATGGCCTCATATAGCTTCTGGGAACAGCCCTTTATAGAGGATGGCTGTAATGGAGGTGTGTGGTGGGCCATTAATTGCTCTGCTAGTAGCGATATGCCAGCAATGCATTGCAAGTTTCAGAAGGCAGAGCCAGACTAAGTGCTTTTTGCTGTGCCTTTATCATCTTCTACACAGAGTCCGCTTTAAAGGTCAGCAGGTGTTTTAGTCTGTGACATTTATGGTTCTGAAAAGCAGTAGTTGCATGGGATCTTCATTCTAATTCTATTACTATATATAATATAGCAGCTTCAGTGCACCAGAGAAAGTCCACTTTGCTCCAAATTGCATTTTTACAGGTTTAAAAATGGTTCAGTTCATGTTTGCTGCCAGAAGGCTGCACAGTATGATACAGGGCCACTGCAGGACCATTTCAAGTACTTTTGAAGTATAGCGCATAAATGAAATAACCAAGAAAATGAATGGTATTCATTGCTGATATTTACTTAAAGAATCTTTTTCTCCCAACTCTATTTCAAAGCAAGCAGTGGTCTGCTGTGACCCGTTGAACACAGTTTGTGTGAAAATGTTTCGCTCTCAGTACCCAATACTTTGCCTACTTGAATAATTTCTCCTAAAATTACTTTTAAATGGTCGCAGAGCATATCTTGCCACCCACTGACTTTACAGACAACATTTTTGTATGAAGTGTTCTGGTTACTGTCACCGCTAGAGTCCCTAACTGCATTCTCTTTTTTTCTCCTGCAGCTGTTTCGGCGTGTGGCAGCTGCCCTTCCAGGAATGGAGAGCATGCAGGAGACAAGCAAAGAAGGCAGTATCCTTTCAGTGAGCTCAAACCGAAACAAATCAACAATTCAGATCAAGATCAGGTTACTCTGCTGCACTCTGCACATTTAATAATATGTGACCCTGGACCAAAGAACCAGTCATAAGGTAAAATTTTACAAAGCTGAGATGTATACATCATAGGAAAGCTCAATAAATTAGCTTTCTATTGATATATGGTTTGTAAGGATAGGACAATATTTGGCTGTAGATACATCTATTTGAGAATCTGCAATCGGAGGGTGCAAAAAAATCAAAATACTGAGCAAATCACCTTTAAAGTTGTCCAAATGAATATATTATGAATGCATTTTACTAATCAGAAATGGCATTTTGATATGTTTACAGTACGAATTTTACAAAAAAATCTTCATGGAACATAATCTTTATTTAATTTCCTAATGATTTTTGGCATTAAAAAAGAAATCAGTAATTTTGACCCATGCAATGCATTTTTGGATATTGCTACAAATAAACCCCAGCGACTTAAGACTGGTTTTGTGGTTCAGGGTCACATATATAAATCAGCAATAACTGATCGAGGTTTAGTTCTCATATGACCTCTAGCACATTTTACAGTTTATTTCTTGGGTTTGAGACATCAATCTTTGCGACTGTACTATTCATATATATGCACGAACAACTTGCAACACTCCAAATACAAAGGAAAATACGAAATCGTGTTATATGACCGCTTTTATCACAGTCACAAAAATAGTTTATACCTTAGGAGAAAAATACATTCTTTAGGAAACACTTTCTTACCAAAGAGGTGTATTTGATAACACGTTTCAAAAAGAAACTACTGCTACATACTATGACATTTCTTTCATAAAATATACCAGCAGTTTCTAACATTCTAGTAATATTCTTTTTAGTTTTGAGTGGCAATTGGGCAGGTTTTGCTGTAAAAACCTGGCAACCGTATTCAAAACCCACTAGTAGAAAACCACTTATATAGACAAAATGCATTTCGCAAAATGTTGAGATGCATGTGTTGGCATCATGAGGTTACAGTTCTGTGTTGTATTGTAAGAGTTTCCCATCATCCCTCAGGCTTTAGAGCTCTGGCTCATATCAGTCAGACTCCAGATACTGACACAAGGTCAGCCTATGTGTTAAAAAAACAGTTTTCTATTATTTGCCGTGTGTCACAGTCCTTTGATACTCCTCAGTGATGGACAGCCTCTCTGTTTCATTGTACTTTCCTTTTAGATTTGTTATGACTAATGCAACACTTAAAGTCTCAGCAGGATTCAGCATAAGTCATAAGCCTCCATAAGCATCCAACTCTGATTACTGTTTTGTTGTTCAGTATCTTGACAGTTCTTATGTCCTTGAGACATCCTTTAAAAGAAGACTCTGGCAACAATTTACACTAATGTCCCATTGATTAATGCAGTAAATTATTCTTTATTCAACATAACTGTTAGCTCAGGTCCATTAAATTATTCAAGGACACATATTGTTTTAGTAACACTTTTAAATAGGAAACGCTTATTTACTATTTTTTTGGAAGTGTGCATGCAAGGATATGAGGCCTTTAAAAAACCCTGCATCATCACTAAGATATTCTAAAATATCTATTGATATTGGCTTGTCCTGAGGTAGTTTGCCCCAAAAGTAAACATTTTCTAAAGATGTTCTCACCCTCAGGCTCTGCGGGGATGAAGTGGGTGTGGCAGAAAGATGCAGTGTTTCGTTCCCTCACGGAACCAAAGTTATATACATACCTGTTCCGTTCCTTTTCAGGAACTCGCACTGTGTCCGAATAAGCTTTGGGAACGAAATATTAACGTACCCATACCCACAAGTCCCTGCGGAGTGGAGCAGCACAGCTAAGGACAACGGAACCTGGGGTAGCCGAGAGGTCAAGCCCATAGAACAAAGGTCAAAGGAAAAGACCACCCAGCCCCTTTGCAGATGTTCAGAACCGGAACACCTGCTAAGTAGGCCCTCGAGGCCACCACACCCCTAGTAGAATGAGCTCTGACTCCCGTCGGCAAGGGGAGACCTGCAGAGTCATATGCCAAAGAGATAGCATCCACTATCCATCTGCTTAAGGTATGCCTCGATGTAGGCAACCTCGCAAAAGTCCTGCTCGCACTGGACAAAGGTAATGTAGCCTTTCATGTTCTGCCTCCCGAAAGGAAGGGGAATAAAAAGCTTGGAGTACCACAGGCTGCGGTGTCACCATCAGGACCTTAGGATTACAACCTGCTTGCGAGAAGAGAAAAACTTTCACCAGGCCGGGTGCAAACCACTGATAAGGCCTGCAAGTCTCCTACTCTGTTGAGTGAAGAAAGTGCCAACAAGACCACGGTCTTGTCTTGACTGTAAAATAGTTTAAACAACCTCGTCCATTAACTCCGCAGCTATGAGTTGTGCCCCCTCAGGGTCCACACCCATAGATCCCAAAATTCTGGGCGAGGATGTAAGAGGACGCCCTCCTGTTGGGTAAGAGTAAGTCCTTCTTCACTGGGCCCTGCCATGGCAGACCACTGAGGAGAGAGACCAGGTTCGCAAACCATATTCTGTTCGGCCAGAATGGTGCTACTAACAGTAAGCTGACCGTATCCTGCCAAACTCTCTCTAGTACTGCTGGGAGCAGAGCAATCGGGGGAAATGCATACAGAGGCCACCTCTGTATCATCGCATCCCGCCCCAGCAAAGCTGGATGAACTAGTGAGAACCAGAGGGGACATTGTGCACTCGTTGAGTCGCAACAAACCTCCTCGGCTCTGTAGAAGATTGTCCAGATTCGCTGCACGACATCTGGATGCAATCTCCACTCCCCAGGCCTCAGCCCCTGCCTCGACAGGATATCTGCTCTCATAATTAAGTGCCCTGGGACATAGGCTGCTTTCAACGAAAGGAGCCTGCCCTGAGACCCAACCAGAATCTGGCGCGCCAGCTTGTTTAAGGGGCACGAACGCAGACCTCCTGGTGGTTGACCACAGGCCAAGCAGCCATTCATGACCACCCTATCTGGTTAGGGACATGTCGACCGTCCGTGTGATGCGGCGACACTGAGTCCCTCAAAACCAGGCCCGGTTTAGGAACTCAAGGTTCCTCCATATAACCAAGACTCGCACAAACCATCGGAAGATCTTGATCATATGAGGGAAATTCTTCTCAAAGAAAAACCCCTGTCTCTGATCACTGCAAGGTTTAGGGTACAGCACGCCTAGCGAAATCACGCAAGAAGCTGCTGCCATCCAGCCCGTCAGCTTTTAAGAGAACTTAGTCTGTGAATGGTTCCGCACTCTTCTGACTATTGTGAAACTCCCAACAACTCAAGTGAGAGATAATCGTGTGACCGAATTCCAGATCACACTCAGGATAAGTGGTTCTCTGGACTGGAGACAGCACACTTCTCTTGGCATTTTAGTCTTGGCCCTAAACATTCACATGAGCGAGGACAGCATCTCAATGCCTGTAAGAGATTCGCGCTGTGATTGGCTAGACAGTCGTTTACTCAAATCTAACTAACAAATCAGAGAATATTGGCGCTAGGTCAAAAAAAGTGCGAGGGACAGAATCACCTGTTTCTAAAAGTAAGGGGGACGTGTAGCTAAGGGGGACCTCAGCTAGAACAGGACCAGTGTCGTGAAAAACGCTTGTTGTAGGCTTTCTTTTACAACTAAGAGAGCCCTTTGGCAGACTACACAAAGACATGTGCACTGCTTTTTTTTTTATAAAGGCTACTTCTCTCGAGAATAAACCTCTAGCTAGCAGGATCAGCTCCCGAAAGAGCAGCTTTCACCACATGTTCTGAGCAGTGAAAGCATTACCTGCATTAGTTGACATAGTAAGACTCCGCCTTAGCCACAGCCTGGCCAGTAATCGAACCCAGGTCTCCCACATGGAAGGTGAAAATTCTACCACTGTACCACCAAAGCAGCCTCCTAAACAGGGAGACTGTCTTAGTAAGCTGCTCTCCCCGGAGAAGTAACCATGATCAACGGCGCTTCACTGCCCGGAGAGACGCCACTAGATCTAATCGGGTGGGAAAGAAATAGGGGATCACCCGTTTCAATCCCTTTCATTAGAACAATCTGCAATCCCCATGAATGCAACACCAGTTCGCCTCAGCAACAGCGGGGCTTGGGAGTGATCATCGCGCATGACGTCCTGATCACTCATTGGACAGATTTCACAGCAGATTCAGAGCGTGGTCACGCTGAGGCGTTCCCAAAGCGTTTTCGGACGCAGTGTGAGTTTCTGTCATTGGGTTTTGATGTGAGAAGATGACAGTGTGCACTTTTTCACTGGAGGAAGCATTATTATGAATTATGGACTGGTATTATGGTCAGAAGTGACAGTTTGAAGATAAATTAATCTCTAACGCCTTTTATGTCTTCATATCTTTCCTAAAACAGTGGTTCCTCAACGTGGAAACAGTTTATAGAATAAAAGTTAACTAATACTTCAACACACATAAAACATGGTGACCGTCAATAATCCTTTTTATCTGTTACAAAAGTAGGACATGTTTACTAGGTCTTTTACTATACATAGTTTTGCATGTAAAATAAGTTCATTTTACAGCAATACAACCTGTCCATGTTGTTCCTATCTTTTGACCGATTACACTAAAATCCTTGAACTGGATGGGATGCCTAGCATTAACATTAACAGTTGTGTTTTCACCTTCCTTTAAAGTTAAATTGACATTAGAAAGTTCCAAAATATGCAGTAGTCATTGTACAACAGGCAGCATAAAGCTGTGCTATTCTAAGCGATCCTATGATCTGTAGTGCAGAGTTTTGTCAGTTGATAGCTAATATTAATTTATTTTGTCTCATTTCTTTGACAGAGTAAAGTCTCATTTACAAAGGTGAGGTTTTGTTGGGTATACTTCTTGATTACTCATGTCATTTCCACCATGAAATTCAAATATTGGCCTTGTTCCACTCTGAGGCTAATTTATTTTCCTCTCATTACGTTTCCTTCCACATTCAGTCACTTGTTATTAGCAGCAGCGGAAAGTCTATTGCTATGGTAACAAGAAGCATTTCTCTCTTCATTATCTGTGTGAATATTTTTGCAGCAGAATAGGATAGTTTTCCAATCCAGTAAGTTTGAATGACACAAGGTGTCCTCTTTCTGTTTGTTTTCAGGTGCAGAGTGTGTATATTGTGTTCTATGCGTGGGGTGTATGTTTGCATGTGTGCAGTCATAATAGCAAAGAGCCATTGAGATATTATGGCACTGAGTATCCATACAGACATGGAGAACAAAATAGATGCATAACATTTGGGAACACTTGTGTGCAGTAGAGGTACTTTAAGTAATTTCAATACAGTTATGTCTTTAAATATAATTTGAAGAGAATGTTACAGGTTGAAATGCAATCTGATCATGTGCCCTGATGCTGTGAGGCAACTTTAAAATGCAGTATCCCTTCATTCCCTGTTGGTTGCCTGTGTAGGTATAACTTTGTTTGGAGGTACAATAAAACAAAGTTAAAATTGATTCGGTATAATATGATTATCCCTGCACTATATTGATATATAATATAGTGTTGTGGAACATAGTTTTTACTAGATCTAAACTTATTAGGTTGTACAAGCCGGTCAACCACCAGAAATGGAAAAAAATAAACAGCTTGACCATTGACAATTTTACGTTCATAAACATTGCTCCTCCATTTCTAAAGTGTTAGAACCACAATATGCCTTGCTTATCTTCAGACTAGTAGCATTTAAGTTAGAATTGTTTTCTAATTACATCTGTAGAAGTTCAGTCCAAAGCAGTGACTGTATATTACCCTGTATATTACACTGCTGTCAATTAATTCACAGAACTAATATATACTTGCAATTTCTTTCCCAGCTGTTTCCTTTCACAGACATAACCGACTGTGTATTTGACAGTTTAAAGGCAGGTTATACGATTTTTCAAAAATGCCTTGGAAAAAAGATTTGGGCCCTTTGAAAATTCTCAACTTCTGCCACGAGCAACACCAGTGAAACGCCACCGACTGAAGCGTCAGCCAATCAGGATCGCTCTATGCAAATACAGTAGCTAGGCGACAGCTTATAACGTTTCGAGTTTTTGTTGTTCTCGTCAATGCTTGAAAAGCCTTGTGGATCCGTCGGAGGCGCTTCACTGGTGTCGCTCGTGGCAGAAGAAGATCCACAATGCTTTTCGACCACTCTTGACGTCACCCATTCAAAGTCAATCGGAAGTATTGACGCTGACGCCCCATGTGAACGTACCGTTACACTGGACGTGATTGTTGAAAATCATTTAAAAAAATGTTTTAAGCACGTCACAAATAGAATGCGGCAGCAGTTTCAGTCAGAGATTTGTCTCGCCGCTCACATCCCATGTAATCTATCCATCTGCGGTTAATGCGTCTACCTAATGGGGAGTTGGACTTGTAACCCAAAGGTTGCGGGTTCAAGTGCCAGGTCCGGCAGGGATTGTAAGTGGGGAAGTGAACAACCAGTGCTCTCTCCACCTTGAGCAAGGCACCGTTCCCCCAGATGCTCCCCGTGCGCAGCACTATGCTCTGGGTGTGTGTTCACGCCGTGGATGGGTTAAATGCAGAGCACAAATTCCAAGTATGGGAAGCCATACCTGGCCAAATGTCACGTCCTTTCATTTCCTAAATTGTGTGTGTTTGAGAGAGAGAGAGAGAGAGGCTGTACTTTTGAGTCTGTTCGCCTCTCAAAAGTGTTAAACAATGAACTAGCAGCGCAGTTGTTACTTCGCTTGTGAGAAGTCAAGTTTTTTTTAAGTCGATGTTAAGTATAAAGTCCTCAAACCAGTGCAAGGCAATGTTAGTGTGCGCGCGTCTCTGAGGGGGAGAGAGCAGGAGAGATAGAGTATGAGCTTGCTGTATATAATAAAACAAAATGTGTGGCAAAATATGGAAATAAGCTGTTGTTTTTGTCATTTTGATTATTATATTTATTTGTTTGGCCAGTGTCATTGTGGGTTTTGGTTATTTTGCTGTTGTAAGACCTTTGAAATAATAGAAACCATTTGAAGAAGTCATATGGAACTGTGATGCGGTCAAGGAGCTGTTTGAAACTACGTTCGCCATGCTGTTCATTGAAATTAATTACACACCTTAGATCAGGGGTAGGCCGGTGTACTGAGGAGTTTAGCTCCAACCCTAATCAAACACACCTGCCTGTAACTTTCTAGTGATCTTGAAGATGTGGATTAGCTTCTTTAGGTGTATTTGATTAGGGTTGGGGCTAAACTCTGCAGGACACTGGCCCTCCAGGATCGAAATTTCCTACCCCTGCCTTAGATCATGGGTCTTCAACCCTGCTCCTGGGGACCCACTGTCCTGCAGAGTTGATCTACAACCCTAATCAAACACACCTGAAGGAGCTAATCAAGCTCCTCAAAATTGCTCGTAAATACAAAGGCAGGTGCGTTGAAACAGGTTGGAAATAAACTTTACAGGACAGTGGGTCCCCAAGTGCAGGATTGAAAATCTTAAACGTTCGTCAGCCAATCAGATTAAAGCATTCAACGCCCCCGTAGTATAAGTATGAAGTATTTTACTATAAATAAAGTGATGTAATGTTTTTTTTTATTTTATTATTGACCTAAACATTTTGGGGTGCATAATTATTAATTCAATAAGTACCGAAACCTACTATGGGGAAAGTCACGACTAATGAATATGTATTACTTGCTCTCCGGAGGTTACAGAGCAACGGCTGTGTGACCCAATTAATATTCATACAGTATACCTTAATTGCACTCTCGGGAAATGAAACACAGTAGAGCCCAGTGTAAACAGCGAGCCTTTAACGCATTTTAAACACACTGACTGTTGTCTCGGAAAGACACTATGTTCTCTAAAAGAAACAGAACATCTCTTGTGGAAAATATGGAACGCTCGGAATCTTTCCGCGCTGTGTTTAAAGATTTGATTTGGTTTTATATCACACAATATGGACGAGGCTTAATGCGACAGATTCTGTTAAATTAACCAAACTACACACGCACACATAAGATCTCTCACCACTTTCGACATTTGTTCATGAACGCAAACATGAGCGCATTAACGTTACTTTTCTGAGAATCAGCGTAACAAGAGCAGCTGGTATGCCTCAACACGCATAAAAGCCCCACTAAACCCAAATACCTCCCAGGAACTCCAGTTAACATTCATTTCAAATTGCTTTACGGTAGCAAGGAAAGACACTTAACAAGAAACGCTACAAGCGTTATTTTACATTTTGGGTGATGACCACTAGATGGCACGCGTTCCCTTTGCTGACAGACGTCAACACAAATTAAATAAAACGAATAAAAAATGTGAGACAAATGTATCAAAATGTTCAGCCCTTATCTGCTAATATTCCTGTAATGTAATGTTATGCTGTGCATAAAACCTTCTGTAAATATAAGGTGCCAAAAAATATTTATTACAGCAGCATTTATGGCTGCAATTACTCCTAATGTCGGCAGAGGTCAGTACTTAGGTAGGCCTATCTTTATATTCGTTTTATAAATTATCATCAGATTTAATATTAAATATAAATCATTATTTAAATTGAAGCATTACAGATCACAAGCCTTAATTATAGCCAGTCTCCTGCAAAAAAAGGAAGGAAGGAAGAAATAGGCTATAATTCTTGCTATAACCCTTTTTTGCTTATAGTATTTCACCCTTTTATATTCACATTTAATGTTTGATGTAAATTCTTGATGTATTAAAGTTTTTATTCCTTAACAGCAATTTCCAGTGATTGACATTAAATTGGACAAACCACAGGAGCCTCCAACTACCGAGGGCGGATGTTCCTGTTAATAGCTCACATCTGAATTACAGCATCATCTACACCACATGCTTGTTGTGTTGCTTCTTCTTGGTTAGCTTCCAGTTGTGCTTTCAGATTGGATATTTGGCCTTCCCATCTGACTTTAGTAACTGGTTGGAATCAGTGTTACATCAATTTAAATTGTAAAATAGTATACTTTAGTAACAAAATTGCCAAAAATCCTAAAAATTCGAAAAGTAAAGGGCAAAAATCAACAAAAATGTAGACTATGTCCAACATATATACTTTTTTGAAAATGTAGAGAGGTAGACTTTTTTCTTTGTTTTGTATTTTTGTACAAGGATGAGCACTAAATTCTATAATTTTGCCATAAAAAGCAGGATTTCAAAAGCAAGAGGTCAATTCAAAACTAATAACCCACAGAATATGGAAAACATGCATGTTAGCCATTTTTAAAAGTATCATCTCAGTCCTGCTGGCTACTGTGCACAAGATTATGTGAATGCGTACGTTTTTTTGTGACTCAATGCACTAGAAATTTTAATTTTCAGGCCAAGTGAATTTGTGTACATGTGTCATTTTTTAGATCCCTTCAAACCACATTATGCGTGATATTTCGTTTTTTTATCTGTTTATGTACAGTTAATGTCTTAATTACATGGTTTATTGAATGTTTACAGCATCTTTTTTTTTTAGAATTTCCTGTTCACAATGAAAGCAAACAGCATGTGCAAACAACCTGATAAGAGGAAAGGGTTCCTTTCTTTGGTGGATTGTTTTTTTTTATTCTTTAAATTAGGGCATTGTATTGCAGATAGTCAAACGACTATGAACATGACAGAGGAGTAAATCGAGCATCTGAACTTGTTCATTCATGTTTAATCGATTGGAATAATAGTCTGCACGCTAGCGTTTCCACACAATTCTATTGTAAATATTTCAGCTGCCGTTTCAAAGAGGCTTTCAAATGAGAAATGCAAAGACGGGACATTCCTCTAAAAAATAACTGTAGTTCACTTTTAAGAAATTAGCATTATGCAGCATTATAGTGTTTGCCTTGTGTAGAAAGCCACTCATGTCTACAGTTGCTCTTTGGGCCAGTAAATTGTAGTGCACTGACCAGGGGAAAACACATTGTGTAGTATATCAATTTATTTGAAATGTATTTCATGTGAATCCTAAATGCACTTTTACAAGAAAGGAAGATGTAAATGTTTCAAAATTGCTGATTGTCAAACGTCTGTCCTTGAAACCACTTAAGAGTTCAAACTGTAGCCTACATTTCTGTGAAAATCTCACTGTACAGATAAACTATTTGTAAATTTGCCTCACATTGCGCCAGGTACGAGTTGAGACTAGCTTTTGTGATGTCAAGGAATTGTGAGTAGGTGCACATGCGGGAAGAAACCAAGCGAAACCCAGCAGCATTTAGTGGGATTGGAAGGGGAACTCCACTAGACTGACTTGACCCTTTGCTTTTGGATAGTCTGGTAACCTAAAGGGAAGATCCGATTTGTCTGTGCCAATAATGCTTGCGTAACAGAGAGGTTCAGAAAGATGTCACTTAACGGAAGCTGGATGGAGGTATTTATTGGTTTTGTTTAGGTCTTTGTTTTCTGTCTTCTGAAAAGAGGTTCTCGTTTGTGTTTAATGAGGTGCAGTTACACGCGTGTATGAAATCATATCATCAGTGTACCTGTACAACCGGTAGTCATTGTGATTGACACAACACTACATCAGCCCTGAGTGAATGTCTGTGCGTGAGTTGAGTTATGCTTTTAAGGGTGCAACCATTCTCTGTGTATATGTTTTAGCTCAGTGGAGCCAGCCTGATTGATTCAGAGCTAGCTTTTATCATTCACACTGTATAGAAATCTAGCATGTTGGTCCAAATCAGTAAAATCAATAAAAGTGTCTTATTACCAAACATGTAGACTATGCTTTTTTTTCCTAACTTTTTTCTACAGTCAGTGTTTGGAATAAGAATGGACAATTTTTTATGTTTCTTAAGGTGTTTCATAATCAACATTTATTTCATAAAACATGCAGTAAAACAGTAATATTGTAAGATTGCTATTGTAATAATATTTCACGATATTACCGTTTTTTTACTGTATGTATATAGTATATATAAATATATATATATATATATATATATATATACATATTATATATTACACACACACACACACACACAAATGGGTGATTCTAAAAAATAAAAAAAGAACAAAAAATCTTTCCAGTATCTTATTGGAAACATATTAAATGTTAATAATCCAGTGGTTGCCTTATATAAAAAAACAGATGTTTTTATGGTGTAATTTGTCAGGTGTGTTACAGACAAACTTGGCAATGTGAAGAAATAACAATAAATAATAAGTAAGTTTCATTAGAGAAACTGTCCTTACATGATATTTCACATATGCATACCTTAAAAATTAAAACAATACTTATGTATTCACAGAACTGTACACTTGGAGCAAGTATTTTTAATCTGAAAATGTATTAAATGCAATATCCGGTTAAAAAAAATGTTGTTGAAATATTATAAAGGTGCAACAATATACATGTATATATATATTAAGTAACAAAATTGTAAAGTAACAGAATTGACAATAGTATCTGATGGACTGTCAATTCACTAATGAAACATGATTAAAAGACTTTTAAATAACCCATTGTGAGATCAGTAATACATTCTATTTTCCTTTTGATATTGTGGTAACAGAGTTGACGTTCTATAAGATAACTCTTGGTGTAAAAAGGTTTTAGATTAAAATATTTTCTCAGAGAGAGCAGACATGCTTTTCATAGCTTCAGATCTTATCAGTGAGTGAAAGTGACATCATTTCCAGTAATTTACACAATTTTGAGAGATAATTCCACCAAAGGAAAAATATAGTGTGGTAACAGGGTTGATGTAAGATTTATGGAGATACATTTTTATAAGAAAAGTAATTTGAAGTAATTTAATGTTGTAGAATTAAGTAAGTGACTATTTATATATTTATATATATATATATATATATATTACACACACATACATGCAAATAAATATAGTACTGTGCAAAGGTCTTAGGCCACTACTGTTTTCATCAACAAAAAATGGTTTTAAGTCTGTTATTTCTATCTTTTGCACTAGCGGGTCTGATCTTCATCCAAAAGTTAGAAATAACCGACTTAAAACCTTTTTTGTTGATGAAAATACTAGTGGCCCAAGACTTTTGCTTGTTTGCTCTTGACTTTGTAATGTAAAAGTCTACAAAGAAACATAATATCCTCACAGGAATGTAGCTTTTATTAGGTTGTCTTCTCAAGAATAGTAAACCACAGGAAACAGTCAAATTAGGCTGTTGAATTTGACATGTGAATCCTTTGCAGGGCTTGTCAAAACAGGTCAAAGATTATTGCAATATTTCTCTCCAAACAGGTTTGAAACTGTGAGAAAATTTTCTGTTTGACCTCTGATCAATTGTCAGTGAGATCCATAAATCAGCAGTTATTTGTTTGACCTACATCATATACGCGAGGTTCAGCGCAGACAGAGTCTTTTATAGTACATGGAGATTTCTGTAGAACAATCTGTGGTCAGGAATGATATCAGCGTTATGGTTTTGCATACTTGTTTGGGCCGAGCTATTTGCTTCTGAGTCTTCTGAGGAAAAACAAACATGTTTTTACAGTTATACACTCTTTCACCTTCCAGGAAGTGATCTCAAGAAATAGTTCGAACAGTTTTGAAAAAAAAATTCCAGTTTATTTCTCTATCATTTATTGCAGTTCTATATTGCTTTAAGTTTAGCGAATTCTGTGCAACATTTATAGATTTTCTTGGCGCATGCAGGTGTGTTTATAGACATTGTAATATGAGAAACTTTGATAAACCAAAATAGTCAAAACTCTTTCAGAGATTATACATGAAAGATGACAGATGTTTAATGAATAGCATATATAATCCATTGACACGGCTGAGTGATTCCATTCTTTGTGCTTTTGGTCTGTTGCAGACTCACTACAGTGAATATTACCATATGCCAACAGTGTGGAATATACCTACATACCCATTTATCAAGTTGAAGATGGAAGTGGATTTATTTAAATAGTTTACTCTATCACCTCAATCATCGTGTAGTCACTAAATGCACATTGAAAGGCTTTTAAAAATATTTACAAAAACTGCTCTGTAAAATGAGCACAGCCAGTACTTGTATTGTACATATATATATCAGAAATGACTCCATATTAACAAAATGAGGTTCCTCAAAAGATTTAAAGCACCCTGATCTATTTAGCCATCTAAAAGAGGCTGTCAAGATGTGCTGTTTAAGAAGAAACCAACAACATTTACCAATCAGAATTTTTTATTTACAATCATTTATAAATTATATAAATAACAAAGCTTATAATAACTTAAAAGAGCCCATCTGAGACATGGGGGTGATGCTTCCTAAGGGAAGATGCCATCTGTTTAGAAAGTCTTGCTTCGCATCTGGGACCCTCTCTCTCTCGGGACAGCTGAAACAAATCCGGCCTCAGCAGCTGGGATGGATTAAGGGTGGAATATGTAATGAGAAGTTTCCCTTCAGATGGAGGAGCGAGATTTAGACGTCCGGCTATTCAAATGGAAAATGCAGTCGCAGAAGCACATGGAGGAGATTGGGTTTGTTTAAACAACCTTGTCCAGGACCGACTGCTGCTCCTGCTCTTTCAGTATGGCAGGCGTACACTTTTAATGACAGCAGCAAAACATACGGAAGGTCTGTTGCTTCTATTGTTTATGGTGTCCGTTCCACCTTTCAAAAGATCTCTTCTGATGAAAGCCTACGCCATGACATCATTCGTCTGCGTCAAGAGACAAAAGTAAAAGTTAGAAACTGAAACATTTTTCTTTATTTTGTTAAATATCACAGTGATGTAAAAATATCTGTGTACATGATAGAATTAAGATCCCTGACTGATTCTTTTTAAGTTATTAAAGTGATAGTTCACCCAAAAATGATCAATCATTTGCTTAACTATATGTTATTTCATTTTGTTTCAGCTGAGCAACCTAAGAGTGAGTAAATGACAGAATTTCTATTTTGGGTAAACTATCATTTAATCTTTTAAACTGCATATAAAATGCTATTTTGAACTACTAAAGTAGGATGGAGACTCACACGCTGCAGGTGGGAACAATCCTCTCTTCTGGGTGCCTGGAAAAACTCATTCGCTTCAGGAAGGTTGGGAGTCGGAATTTGGGTCTGTAGTGTTTTGGCGCTGGACTAAAAACAGAGACAAGAGAAGTTAGATATGAATGGTAACACAAATGCATTAACTCTTGTCCTCGGGACTTATTTCATAACTACTGCTACAGAGAATCTGAGGTTTCTATTTCATTATAAAAAGTAATCAGGGATTCAAGACCAAATGCTCTACTAACAAAATCGCACGTGACAACAGGATGTACGTTTTATGCTAGTATTCTGGCTACTTATAAACTGCTGATTCAAAAGGCTCACTCGACTCTGTAAATTAATTTTAGCATCTGGTTGTATGTTACACATTAGTCACCAGTCACTGGTACTTTGGTCAATGAAAAATAAGAATATGAGGACAATGAAAAACATTTTATGAATCTAGTTTAAAACAACTGTAGTGAGTAGTATGCCATTTTTAACAGACCTTTATATGTAGCGGTGTTTAAAAGTTTAAAACTTTTGTACAAATATCATCACAGTTTTGGGCAGTCGCACCGGATGACATTTCAGACCCTGAACTAACCTTGCCATGTTATAAAATGGCCAAATTATTATATTCTCAAAGTCATGAAAGATTCTTTTCTGTTATATGATTATATTTATATGATTATTTTTTGCATATCGTTTGTACCACATCATTTTGATTTGATGTACACAAATTGTTTATATAATAATAAAATAAAATTAAAAAAAATTTAAATTAATAATAAAATGCATTGGTGCTTTTTTCTATAACATTCATATGCCAAACTGCTGAAAAATCATTGCTTTTTGATTAGTTCAAGATTTTTTCTTAATTATGTCATCTGGACAGTTGCATCCACCTGACTTTATTATATATGTATATCATTTCCCTCATTTCCCAATCACTTGTCAAGGAAGAAGTCATTGGATGTTTGAATTACATTTCAAATGTATTTCTGAATAAAGCCCCACTCACCATTCAGCCTGTGATGAGGGCATCACCTGCTTATTAGTGTTTTTCACCTCTCCCTCCTTTTCCTGCTCTCTCTCGTCCTCTTCCTCCTCTTGCTCATCACAAATGTTGTCCCACAGTTGGCTATTGACAAAAAGAGCCTCCTGCAAGCTGAGCCCTCTGTCCACACAAGTCACCTGGCGACAGAGGGGACAGCGAATGGTGCGCAGGCCGCTGTAATGTAGCCCCATTGTCTCCAGACAGGGAGTGCAGAATGTGTGGTTGCAGTGGAGAGTTCTAGGAACGCGGTCGAGGCGGGAGTAATGCAGGTAACAGACCCCACATTCCTGATCCTCGTACAACACCATGGCTGAAAACTGGAACTGATGTTGTATTCCTGTCTTCTGGAAATTGTGTAGCGTAATCTGCAAAAACAAGGAAAAAATATGTAATGATAACAACTTTCAGACTTGAACTATCCCTTTAAGCACAGTATGACAGTCAAATCTTGAAGCAGATGGCAAAGCCATGGCCAGATCAACCCCCACCGACCATTCATCCTTATGGTATTCTCCTCTAATGCTGCAGACCACCTGTTAGTCCAGAATATAATATTAATTTAGTTTGACCTCTGAGTGTTGACCTCTGACCCGCTTCTGAGTACTAATGCAGACAAAACAATACTGCGTCAAAGAATAGCAAGATCTCTGGTTTCTGCAGCTTTGGGAACATCTACAAATTCACTATATTTATTGAATATTCCAGAACAATGCATACTCTTACATAGTGTTACATGTTTAGTTAGTTTTGTTGTCTTGTTAAGTGATGGTCAGGTAAAAGATTATATGAGAACATCCTTAGTCAAACAGTAACTTGACTTGTGTCACACCATTTGAACAGTGTGTTCTTTTCATTTTATATTTTGATTAATAGAACACTGCAGAAATCACTTAATTAATTTCCTCCACTGAAAACATGTAAACACCATTAAGCAATCACTTCATAAAAAGGAAATGCTGCATTAAATATGTTTTTTTCCAGGAAATACATCCTAAAAAAATCAAACAAATCAGGTTTTATTTGAATTCATTTATTTTTTTTAATTCAAATTGTGTCAATACCTTATTGTTGATTCTAAAGTAAATGTATCTTGTTTTAATTATGTATACCTTAATGGACAAAACTAAAGTATTTATTAAAACAAATATGATTGTTTGCTCTGTAACTATGGATTAGAACAGTTTAATGAAACACAAACAAAAGTGAATGTAAATCAACCTCAGTTTTGAATGAGATAAATATACTTACAGAAGAATGACTCGTAATCCAGTTCTCTGTATGGACTGCTACAGATCCTTGTCAGGAGATGAACTCATCTGACGGAAATATGGGTGTGTAAATGAGAGCGAACTGGCTCTGCTGTCAGTTTGAATAACCGCCTGGTGTTTTAAAGTGGCTGTGGAGCCATGGGGGAGGTGATGCGTCTCTTACTCCTCCCCCATTGCCACACAAAGCTTAGCTCACAAAGTTATTCAGAAATCTGTGTACCACGTTACATTACTGGTAATCATTAGGGGTTTCCTGAGAGTTCAGAAATTCCATGATTATAGATGCTTCAAATAAAATACCAAGGAAAGACTAGCTGAAGTAGGAAAAAACCCTGAAGGAGAAATGTCTTCTGCGGCACATAATGAAATCTAATCAATATGTCACAAACTAATCAAATGTGAGCATGGACCGCAAAAAAAAATAGTAGTAATAAGTAGCAATACAATGAAAGGGTCAAAATTATAGATTTTTCTTTTATGCTAAAAACCATTAGGATATTAAGTAAAGATCACATCCCATGAAGATATTTTGTAAATTGCTAAAGACTTGAATGACAATTTTCTTAATATTTGATTTTTTTGCACCCTCAGATTCCAGATTTTCAAAATAGTTGCATCTGATCTAAATATTGTCCTATCCTTAAAAAACCCTACATCAAAGGAAAGCTTATTAAATGTATGACTGATCTACAGTCATATATAGGATAATTTTTCATTTTGTGATTACAGTCGGTAATAATTCAGTAAAAATTCACCAAGTGGTCTTTTGGATTTTTCAAACATGCTATTATATATATATATATATATATATATATGTGTGTGTGTGTGCACTTTCCAGGATAATAAGAACTGCCAAACATATTTTCTACATCTCCGTTGAAAAAAAATCTAAAAATCACGGGCTCGTCCGGGATTTGAACCCGGGACCTCTCGCACCCAAAGCGAGAATCATACCCCTAGACCAACGAGCCGCTTGCGATTCAGATTATGTTCATATCAACTAAAGTTTATAAAACCGGTATCAACAGTCCTTTCACGGACATATAAGCAGTTCATTATAATACTGTGTCGAAGTTAGTTTTATTAACTAAATTATTCGTTGCACATTTTGTTAATATCTTCACAAGAATCTACACGCGTCAGTCAGTGGTGTAGCTAACGTTATTACGTAACGTCACATGCGTACTTTGCCTTAACTCTTCGTCTGTTTAAAAGGAACCCCCGCTAGTGTATGTATACTATTTAATTGTTCAAAGTAAGCAATACAAAAAAAATAACTAAGAAAATAATGGGCTCGTCCGGGATTTGAACCCGGGACCTCTCGCACCCGAAGCGAGAATCATACCCCTAGACCAACGAGCCACGTGCAGTGAGTACTCCGACCTGAAACAATACAAACACCACTGTGTACTGTTTGACAATCATTTTATTACTATATTGCGCTAAATCTACGCTTGTAAAATGTTACTCCACTGAGCCGCATCAAAACAACAATTAACGCCTCTTATGAACTTCATTCCATATTTCCAGAGAGCTCTGCTTTCCACACTTTTCCATATGTAAATATAACTAACGACAAACGTAAAAATCTGTTTAATTACAGCTAACGTAACATAATTGCAACGTTATAAATTGCAGTAAAATTTGCATACTAGTTTCCATAACTAACGTTACGTGGATACTAACTTGCTTACCAAAAACACGTCTGACGTTATTTGTAAACATTTGTAAAGCTGAAGTCTATTATCTATTTTTGTAACCTAATCACCTTGGTATCCGTGACCTATACAATATTCGGTGGGTCAACTAATATTTTGAAGCTCTCACTTTCTCTACTAAAGCTGACTACTAACGCTCCATCATAAGATGTCAACACCTCATGGTCGAATAAATTACCCATAGTCCTTTGCGGACCGTAGAGTGTTTATTCAGGTGCTATTCCTGTGCCCGTCACTGTAAGCAGAAAGATCAGTTATGTTATGTACACATTTATGTAAAAACCGAATGTTTAAATACTGCATTCAGATTATACATCTGTGATTTAGTCTGTTGAGCAAATTAGGTTCGTTGCAAGTAACTGTTCTTTAAATTGCGTAAAACATACAACTAATAAAAATAATTATTGTGTTTCTTTTGTGACAATAGTCTGCTATATTTAATACGATGCACCACACAATCTCAAATTATAAGCAAACTAATCCGGATATGTTGAATACTGACCATAGAAATACATTATATTTAAATACATTGAAATACAGATCCTTGAAAGGGACATGAACATGTCCAATGAGAAGCCGTGCTTTGAACCACGTGTCACTCCGCGGAAGCGCAGGCCGAGTGGGCTGCTCTGTTCTCTTGTGTTGATGTTCTTGGTTGTTGTGCGCCTTCAACTGTTGAGTTTCTGTCCCCCCTACAGCCCCAGCTGACAAACGTGATGTCAAGTGTCCCAGAAATGGTAAGGGATATTTGTATTTCGAAGAAAATAAACTTTAACACAAGTTTATCTCGAGTTCAAGGATGTTATGGTGTAAATTCACTTTCTGTGCAAATACAGTAAAGTAAACGCGTGTACTATTTCTCCGCGCTAAAAGGCTAATGTTAGCCAAGTAGTGATTTATTAGTAACACACAAATAAAACAATACAACTTAAATACAAAAAATTAACCTATAAACTAATTATATGACATTATAATCAGTTTCTAATAATAGCTCAGCATGTAATATTTGTTATTATTGGAACACCACCGGCCAGTTAATTCTATTTATATGTTAACATATTTTTTACCAATGCAATATTTTTATACCTGATTATATAAAGTTTGAAGTCTTAGTTTGTCAGGGATTTAATTGTTATATCAACTCAAATATATTAGAGCACACCAATGCTACTTTGTATTTGTAGTTGCCCTTGGACACCAACCCCATGCAGACACAACGCTAAACCAGAATACTTACACCCATAAATTTTTTTTCCCAGGCATCCTGTCCAAATATTTTGTAATAAGGATGTACAAGAAAGATCACTGAGAAATAATGGAGGAATTTCTGAGCACACTTCGTGATCATGATGCCAGGTACATGTTAAAATTCAGAAAGTGATTTGCGTTATGCATTTGTAATAGGCATACAACATCCACTATTTGCAGTACTTTGGTTTACACTTTCCCTCCTGCTGTTTATCTCCTCAGCTCTGTCTTGTCTTCCTGCGAGCCGGAATTACAGGAACTGATGCGACAGATTGACATCATGGTGGGGCACAAGCGGCGTGAATGGGAGGCAGAGGTTCGAGCCATGGAGCTGCGTCTGCATAATACGCAGGAGGAACTCCAGTCAGCCAGAGCTCTGCTCGACAAGAGGAGCTCAGAGGTATCGTCTCACATGTTCTTATTTGGAGTGTGAAACTGCTGTAAGAAACAAAATTGTTACATTAAAAGAAAGTTATAAGGCACCCATGTGTTAACTGTATATTGATTAATGCTGTAGTGAAATATGAGACGAAGCATGTTCCAGACTGCATTCTTGGGAACACATTCATTACAATTAATTATTGTAGTAAGAGGCCAAGGTTTGGGATGGTTTTGTATTACACTTTCCATGGTAAGATCTCTTTGAATTGCCTTCACCCCTGGCAGACACTTAGGGTGAGGGAGGTGATGATGTCCCTGCTGGAGCTACAGGATGGTGGTTTCCAAATGTTGGTGTTGGTAGTGGAAAAGGGGTTACAGCAGGTGAACTGCATGAAGGCATGGGTCTTCCTGCATGAATAGACTAGACTGAATATTTTGAGAATTGTTATGAGCATGCATTACCTATTAGACATTAGATAGAGTGAGGACTGTTGTTGATAAAGCTACTCTGATTGTTTTGATTGTTAAAAGTAGATTTGTTTTTTTTTTGCAAAAATTAGCCTTCTTCTTGAGAACACACAGCAATTGCCTTAAACAGGTATTCTTAAACTAGTTTTAATTAATGCATCATCAAAGACAACTGGTTAATATGTAGGTGCGGCTAAGACTAACTTATTTGTGCTAAAAATATTTGACAAAAGAATGACAAAATAAACAAAAATCTGAAATGATCTGAAATAGACATTATTACACAAATAAAGACTATCAAGTAACATTGATTATATATCATGTTGATCATGACACCATTGCTGTGATATAGGAAAAGCAGTATTCTGACAAAACATGTTGATTTTTAATTTTTAAAGTTATTATTTTGATCATTTTCATTATGTTAAGATTAAGTAGACATGGCATATATCAGTATAACTGACTAATACACGTGATTAAAATATAAAATATACACAATTTCAGGTATGTTATCACATATTATAAGAAGTAATGTCTGATCTCATGTTAAAAATACGGAAAATTTAATTAGTGTTGGGCCATTATCGGCGTTAACGTCCTGTATTAACGTGAGACTCTTATCGTGTGATATTGCCATTAATCTGTTCACAAAGTTGAGTTGGGAGCTGGGTCTATGCTACACAAGCTATGATGACTTTCACCTTGATATTTTAGTGCGCATGTATACCTAGCCGAATTGCACTGTAGCTCTATTCAGACGGGGCTAGTTTTTTAAACTACTGTACGTGTGAGCTTCGATTCTTATCACCTGTCGTTCCTAACTTTCATGTACCATTTCGGACGGGACTAACACCTCTGTGTTTATTACAGAGGTGAGAGGGGCTGTTTTGTTCATCTGGGCGTCACAGAGATCACACGCTCTGTATGCGTGCATTGCTATAGTCATTCAGATTGATTACAATTAGTATAATCACAAATACCACGGTGAAGCTAAATGACTAGTACAGCAAAACTGTTAACAGTTTATGTGATCTGGCTCTTTATTTGTATACTTTATTTCTTTTATATATCAAAATATATTAAACGTGTGTCCGGTAAGAGGATCTGCAGCATATCGCGTTGGCTAAAACACACAAGGAAATGTGTTGTGAAAATATCACAGACATTGCATCAAGTACGTCTGTGAAACAAAACATTCTCTAACGACCCCCTGTAAAACTAGTCCTGTCCGAATAGGGATTTACTTTTAGTCATTATTTAGGTAGCACACATATTTTGAATAGCTTTGGCAGAATTCAAATAAGCCATTTTAATTAAAATTAATCTAGATTAAAAAAAAATGAATCTATGCCCACCCCTTGTATTCACACACAAAGCACACAATGCTCTGTATTTCTGATTTCTACCAACATGAGGTCAGGAGACTCATCAATAAATATGAAAACAAAATAACTGCCTTTTTTTGAAAAAGTAATGCCTTATTTTACTAGTTACTTGGAAAAAAAGTTATATTATCACGTAACTCGAGTTACTTGTAATGCGTTACCCCCAACACTGATAGCGATAGTGCAGTGGTAGCTGAGAGTTCTACTGTTGAAGATGATAATGGTAATACCGCAGGGCAGACTTCTGATATACCAGCCAATGATGGAAGAAATACAGAAGGTAGGGAGGAAGAAAATGACGCTGCACACGCTGATGTATACCTAGTACACCCAGTACTAAGAGGAAACAGCAAGGAAGAGTTCAGAAATGAGCCGACCACCGGCAGTATGACCGGTAAAGCTTGATGACTCTGAGGGCAGTATGATTCCCATGGTGAAATAGTAGAGGGTGTTAAAATAAAGTCATTTTTGCAAAG
>JAUCMT010000114.1:10210992-10225085 GCA_032357475.1 Enteromius thamalakanensis
GCAAGATTTATTTTTAGATATTTTATGGACACCGCTATTTGCCATTGGCACAATATACTGTACACCAGATGGTCAGCAAGAATGAAGATGATGATGTTATAATGATGTTATACTTGAGTAGAATTTTGTTGCTTTTGACACACTGCTTTTATAAGAATGATACATACACATACACAACAGCCTTAATGGTCATTTCCTCCCTCTTCCTCCAGGACTCTTCTGGATCTCCAAATGGCTCAGTGACTACACGGTTTCTGGAAGAGGAAACGCTAAGATCTCAAGAGCTACTTCAGAGACTTGACACCCACATTCAGAACATGAAGCAGGAAAACGCCAACACTGTCTCCAAATACCTGGGCAAGGATGGCCGGCCACAAAACGGCCACTGAGTGCCTTGATCTGAACTTGCAGGGACATTTACAGGTGATGACTTATCTATAGGGCCATTTCTATTTAAGAAGAAGAATGTGTTTTGGCAACTAGCCAGGATTCATAAAAGCTGCACAATGATTGGACAAGATCAGTGCAGCAAATGACACCAAAGCAGTGCCAAACAACTTTTTACGTCCCAAAAGTGCTAAATACCTCAATGATAATTGCACTAGTGAAGGAATGACCACATATACACTCCCTCTATTCCCTTGACCTTTGACCTTTCATATGCCCTCTTGTGTCTTTTGAGCACTTGAGACTACCGTACTGTTTTGCTGTGCCTTTTTCTTTCAATATTTATGTACAGTGTAACCTAACATACATATAAAAAAAAATGTGTAAACCTACTGACATGGTTGTGAAGAGTATATGTTTTAAGGGTGAATTAAAAGAGCTTGTTTTCATAGCTATGATTGTTATGGGAGTGGATGAGTTTGCGTGAATGGTTTTATTTCCTCATCACTTTGTGCTTCAGGGAAAAGGCTGTTTTGGACATGTGATGGGATCAGATACATTCTCTGGGGTTGTATCCTGTAACAGTGTTGCACAGTGTTGTAACAGTTGACGTCAAATACACAAGTTTCTCTTAAGGCTCCACCTATGTTTAGTGGCCTATCGCAGCTTGCTTTAATGATTTAGTACAGTTTCACCCCAAGAATGCACAGATTGCGCCAGGCCTGTCTGTTTGCAGCACACATACACAAACTACAGCATCGCACACGTTCAACATGAGAAAGCTCATGGAATGTTAATGTCATCCATGTGGGATCCAGCACATGGAAATAGCTAAAGGCTGTTATTGAGCACAGACTCATATATTACCAACGGAGTGATACTGAGTGGGAGACATGTGCTCCCTTGCTTTGAGAAACAGGGGGGAATAGGAATATCCTAAATCTAATTTGTTTTGGAATGTGTCTCTCTTTCTTTTTTTTTTTTCTCGCTCCTTCTTCCCTTCCTCAGATTAGCAAGTGCTGGAAATATGTTTTGCCGGGCTCCGGTCCAGCGGTTTTGCGATTGGAATTCCGTAACCCTGGATACCAGGCCTGCAAAGCTCAACAAACAGCACTGAGGAATTTGGCAATGTGGACGTTTACTCTTTTGCTTGCAGAGGAAAAGCATTTTTGATTGCAAGGATCTTATGAATCTTGGGGCCCTGGATAAAGTCAAGGGTGAACTGACAGATTAGTCAACGCTTGACTTGCTTAATGGTTGAACTGTGGCCAAGAATGCACCTGATAATTTTGTTTTGAACAGTTAAAACTTGCTTTAAAAGGTCAAAACATTCAGAATGCAATTCTTTTGTGCAATGGACATTTTGTAAGATGGAAATCAGTCATAAAGCTTGAACGTCTAGCTTCAAACCTAAAGGCAATGTTCAACCCAAAAAGTGAACTGTTGTCCTTTACACTTTATTACACTTTATGTTCTTCTAAATCCGTTAATGTTTCTTTGAATAATACATCTTTTTTTTGTCCATACAGTGAAAGTCAGTGGAGGTCAGTGTTGTTTGGACCCTCAACGTTCTGCAGGTTTAGAACGGCATGACAGTGAGTAAACCAATAGAGGGCGCAATCACGATTCCCAATGTATTTACACACTCAGATTTTCCTCCTGTACATTTGTAATGAATATTTTTGCGAAAAGATAAAATTGTAACACTTTATTTTACAACGTTTGTTATACATGTTACTTATATCTTTATATAGTAAGCTAATAATGGTAAATTATGCATAATTACAAGCAGCTAATGTTAATTAGCTCATATTTGTGCAATTACACAAAAACATCTTAAATTAAAGTATAACAGAAAAATCCAGAAAATTTCACTTGTCACAACAATATATTAAGAGGTTTATATTATAGTTTTTTTTTTTTTAATATATAAATGTTTTGATTTATTTATTAGGAAGCATTTATTTGTCATAAAATTATTCAATAGCAATAAAAAAATAAAATAAAACTGATATTTGTTGCCCAGCAGGCTTGTTATAATATTAATCTCTTTTGTAAACAATAAATAAATAAATAACATGAACACTAACGTTTTCCATTGACCACTTTTAAAATGACACACAGCAAACACACACACAGAAACTGACTTGAAGTAAACAAGTATCCACACTGCACTAGTAGTGCATAAAACACACATTAACATCTCAAATAGCTATTTAAAGTGTGAAATAGTTTTGTTTTTAACATTCATTCGAGTAATTGTAGCTTTGTTAGAGCATCATGTTATGTTGTGTTAAAGACATAGTTCACCCAAAAATGAAATTTTTATTTCTTCTACATAACACAAAAGAAGATATTTTGGATATTTGATACTGTTGGATATTTAAGTTCTCCTCCATACAATGAAAATGGAAATGAAAACATTTTTTTCAGAAGAAAGGAAAGATTTATTTCCACAGAAGGAGAAATCATACAGCTTTGAAGGGGCATGAAAGTGAATATATTGTGGCTGAATGATCCCCTTACTGCAGCATATTTCACCAACCTTTATTAATGGTGTATGTAAAGAACGGTGTGTATGAAATGATGCTCTGTGGATCAGTGAGATAGAGATGCCATGAATGTTCCAACCAATCGCATGTCCCGCTAAGCTTTGAGATCAGTCATGTGTCCTCAGAGGCAGAACTATCGCAGTGACCTGACCCTCAGCAAGAAAATGTTCCACTACATAGCTTCCGATAGACAAACATGCGCAAATGTGAGGTGTAACCATATGCTTGTGAAACTACAGAGGTGAAGTCATGGCTGGCCTTTAAAATTCACGCAGCGTCATGTCAGAGAAGCTTTTGTTATGGTAGAACTGCAGCCGAAATAAACCGACAAACATCACTGACCAGGAGCTAGCAGCATCTCCACTTGAAGTGCTTGGAACTGTGACGTCTTTATCTCATACCTGAATGTAGCTTGCTTGCATATCTGAGCTTCTAATGTGACTCTAACAGGTGTATGTGTTGTATCTTTACACATAGATCACATTCAGTACATTTAGTTCCTAAAAAGAGTCAAATGCCATTTCTGTCCGCACAGGAATTGGATTCGCCTTGTAACTGCAGACATGGAACAAGACTGAGTTCAGTATCACCATGTACTGTGAGCTGTTGTGCGTACAGCTAATAAAATGGAGTGACCACATCTATTTTCCTGATCATGTACTGCTTAGGATTTCTATATTGCCTGAATTGTCCATGCTTTGACTTTGTTTTGCTGTTGTTTTCCATGCTAATGACTACTGAAAAGTAGTTTGACCAATAGCATGCAAGCATCCATAACTGACCAATGATGGTGTGTGAGAAGGTGGGGTTTACAGAGGATGATCAAATTGGTACAAATAGCGTTTTGGGACTGTAACTGTAACAATGCGCTGTAATAATAACAAATTATGATTCATTTTGTTCCACAGATTACATTCACAGAATTTCTTTTTTCGAAGGATTATTGACTTATCATTTTTTAGTTGAGTTAACCTTTACTGAACTAGTTTTATAGTCTTAATAGTAATTGTTGAACATTTAGAAAACTACAGCAAATATTGTCAATTAAAATGCATCTATTCATTCCATTTGTTTCATATCGTATCTATCTAAGGTTTATTGTTTGGGTATCATAGGATATTTCTATGAAATGTATTACATTTTATACTAAGTAGCCCATGTAATAAAATTACATACTAGCCTTTATTTAATAACTACTTGTATTTATGCATTTTTTTTTATCTGGACTAAACATACACACTTGAAGAGAGAGTTCACCAAAAAATTAAAAACATGTTGTTAATTTACTTACTCTCAGGCCGTCTAAGATTTAGGTTTTAAAACAGTAAATGCGTTTTTTTGATAAAACCGTTGTCTTTGGCAATTCATAAACTGCCCAACTATGGCTGCTGGTTTATGAGAGCCAAAAAACATACAAACAAGACTAGATTAATACTCTTGTGTGGCTCCTGATAATATATTGAGGTCTTATAAACCAGAACGCCTGGGGAAACAGTTCTCAGGAAAACAAAGCCAAAACCCTGACATTTCGGGTGATTTAAAAATCCCAGCCAGAACATATCTGATAAAAAGTGGATGTATGGTCACTCTAAATGAATGATGTTGATACAGTCCGTTATGGTGTCTGGTTGAGCTTGTATATTTTCTGTGGGGTATGTTGTGCTGTGAGTGGGCAGTCATTTTTAGCCATTTAAGTGTGCTGTTACAGCCGTATTGACTGATAACCTTTGACCTTTACCAATCCTTGTGTCATCTACTGTCTTTGATTCAAAGAGAACCATATAGAAATTAAATAAATTAATAATAGTGGCATTAAAATGTACATTAATGCATAAAGTACATATAAAATAGCCCAAAATTAATTTTTTCGTTAATTATTGAAGAGCTTAATATACAAACAATAAAGATGTATGCACATGTATCCTTTTTATCACTCCTACAAACACCTCAGATACCGATAAAATACTTTCTGCTCGAGGAGTGATAACATTTTATGGCAGTGTGGTCATATAAGTTTCAACAACTTCTTTGCTCAAAGTTGCAGAATAATTATTAAAAAAAATATATGATGTTCTTCCTTTGTCATTTAATGTTTCACACACTGGAGGGTTTATCCATATGACTAGTCTTTCACGAAATTGTTCCGTTTCATTTGACTGTTTGGTAGTGCACTTCCTCCTAAAATACATGTGCATGTAATATAAAGCAGTTTCACTATTCCTTGTTTGCTTTTGTTCTTGGAAATAACCTTCCAAGTGCAACAATTGCTAGCAAAAGTAAAATTCTTTCTTCCCTTTTCTCTTCAGGAAGCATCTGTTGCTTTTGAAAGCCTTTGCATATTGCCGCTCTCAGATAACTTGCATTCCTTGACGAGATAAGAGGAGCAAGAGACACTTTCCCACGATTGCTGTTGCTGACCGTACAGCGCTTACGCCTTTATCTTGCATTCCAGAGCCTGGCGAAACCTCCGGGGGGCAGCGTGCCTTACTTCCAGCCCACAGTCTGTGTGTTTGTGTACATGATTGTGCATGGAGGAGCTCATTGTTCATCTCTGTCATGAACAGGGAATAAAGGCCTGGCTGGCGAGAGCTCAAATCAGACCTCTCCAGACGCCCTCAGGATTCTCTAAATGTCTCACAGACAGATGTGGGGTGGGTTTTATCAGCATGATTCAGTGTGTGAGGAACTTAGCACAAATAGCTTGCTTATGAGCACCTCCATTCAAGCGTTCGTTTGCCATGGTCAATTCATCCAAGACTAGTCTCCTTTGCCCTGAATATAGCAATATATTCCTTATCAGTTTGTCCATGGGGAAGTTATTCAGCAAAGACTACTCGCCCTTATCTGGGTTCAGCGTGTAACAGAGATAGTAAATCTATTCTATTACACATTTCACAAAGCAGTCAATGGATAATGCCATCAACCATTTTAGCCACGTTTAAAACATGCCTATTTAGCCTGTTCCTGTAGCTTGGTCCCACCCATGGTGATATGGTGCCTTTATACCCTGATTTGAAGCGTGCCGCCACTTTCTTATACAGCAGCCAGATGGAAACATTTATGCAGTTGGTCAGCTATCTGATCTAAGTTCAGTGGAAACAGGCTTGTGTATCTGTGCTGCAGTGTGTGAGGTAGGAAGAAACAAGGTTATTTTGGCGCCTTCGCATAATGAACATGGCAGTGAGATGGGTAGGTGTGTTATAAGTGGCAGCAAGCAACTTTCCTTTATTTATTTGAAAGTCTTTTCTTTTAAAATATTAGAGGAAATGTATTAATGTTCTGATTTAATATGTTTGTATTTAACTTAAACTCTAATTGAACTTCACAGATGGTGATGCTTTCTGTACTTTTCATTAGCCTGTATTTGGCGTTTTGATTATTTTCCATGAAAGGAAAAAAAGTCATCCAAGCCAAGACCATGTAAAATACCTACATTTTATTATTCTTAACTGTGTTTACGTAGTTATCTAAAAATGTGTTTGTTTTGAGGTCATGTGCAGTTGATACAGTGAAAACACTTTTTGAGAATTTTTTTTTTTTTTAAGGAGAAACCCTGCTGGACTCGTATAAAGCTTACACTTAAACTGTTATTTTGTCACCTAAATAATAAATTCATGAAGTTTTAAATATTTAGATGCCAAAAAACACTCATTGGTCTCGTTCAGTCCTAAATGACGTGAATAAAATAATTTATATACATAACATTTGTATTAATATTGTTGTTATGCATGGCATTTCTGTCTAGGACCTTGAGTTAACTGAAACTTAAAAACCGCTACAAATCGGTAGCAGAAGAATCCAAAGAATGCTATTTTCTAATAACTCTGAGATAATTATACTGTAAGGCAGGATATTTTCTCTCCTACATTCTGTTTTTAGGTGGGACTGAATGATGAAGGTTCACCATAAGCCTGTCATTGTGGCTGGCCGTAACCTCTGTTATGTAAAACTGTATTGTGTCACAGCCTCTTTGAGCTCTAATGAGGGCAGCCAGTTGGAAACTGGTCATAATTAGATTGGGTTGCCCTGTGAGGGCAGCATTCAATCCCTGCTCTGCCCATCTCTCAGCTATGTAGCTCTGAGATCTTATGTAATAGAGTGGACACACACCCCAGGGTGTGTGAGAATGCATTTTTGGGTGTAATTCTCTTGTGTTGGTAGCAATAGACTTGATTTTGTGTGTGTGAGTGACCTTTGCCTTGTTTTTAGGAATGACAAAAGCAGAAAATAAGGATGAGAACACCTTCATTTGTGAATCAATGGCAGCTTTGGGGCCTGAGGTGAAGATAGTCATTCATATTCAAACCTTCTCATAACTGCTGCCTTTCTAGGAAGAAAGCTTCGGCCTGTTATTTTATTTTATTGAGTTTTAGTCATGTTTTTGGTAAATGGCTTTACTGTGAAGTAAAAGGATGTGAGTTAGGTGTTTTCAATCCTGAAGATTATTTGCTTTGTTACAAAACAGAGACTTAAATTGTACAGTGGTTCATTCGTTCTGACAAGGTAGCACTTCAAAGCATAGCTAATTTTGTTTGTGCAAGTCACATGTGAGTAAAACTGTTCACATTTTTGATCAGGCCAAGATCAAGTCAGACTGATTATTTTGGTGTGGATCTGAGCACGGTGTGAAGTTTTAAACAAACACTTTAAATGAGCTAGATGTAAAAAAAATACCTTTAGTTTATACTCTTTAGATTAAAACTCTTCCCGATCAGGGTTTAAGACTAGTCCTAGATTAAAATAAATGTTAAGAGCCGTCTTAACTGGAAAAAGCTTGCACTAAGATATCTTAAAATACATTATTGTTTGGTCTTAAAATGCTCACAGATAATGCATTTTTCATGTTTCTAAAAATTCTTAAATGTCTAGCAAAGGTCTACTCCTGGCTTAATCTAATTCCTATCCGGGAAACCGTCCCTTAATGCTTCAATGGTTCTTCACAGTGATGCCATAGGACAACCATTTTTGGTTCCTCGAAGAACCATTCCGTCAAAGCTTCTTTAAATCAATTCTTCCTTACATTTTTTATCTGAAGAATCTTCTTTTGCAGAAAGGGTCCTTCTATGGCATAGTGAAGCACCTTTTAATTTAAGTGAAGGAATAATTTACAAAATATCTGTTTGCGCTTGATATAGTCACATCTAGCTTTAGCATTCTAACAGCACAGCGTGGGGTTGACACCAAAAAGGTTCCTGAGCAGGGTTTCATAATCCAGAATAAAAAGCATGGCTAAACTTTCTACTAAAGTGTGGAATGTTCCTTTATCCAGAGTTAAAAGCAGGTTTTTGAATGCTCAAAACCTGGGGCTAAGTGCTGTGCTAAAATCCCTAGAAATAAAAGAATGTTCTGGCATCATTTACTATGCCAAGTCTTTCTTTTTTAAACCATATGACTTTCTTGATTCCAAATTTGTAGACCACTTCTGCTGGTGCTTTTGTTTCAGCTTTTGCACCTTTAAAACTCCCATTGTAATTGCACAGAAAAGAGCAACCAGAACATTCTTCGAAATATCTCATTTGGTGCTACATGAAAGAAAGCAAGTCCTATAGGTTGGGAATGAAAAGAGGGTGATTACATAATGGCAGAAGTTTAATTTTTGCATGAACCATTGCTTTAGTCCATGCTTGTCGGTGTGTTGCATGAATGTGAAATATTCATCATTCCCATCATTCTCTTGAACCGCAACAACTACAGGCCTCCAGTCATTGAATTTCACCTTTTTCACAGCCTTTTCCTTTAGAGAATTCAACTTCAGGCCTTTGTCAAAATAGACCTCTTTACCTTTTAATAGTTTACATTATTATGCAGTAGTGGCTTAGTGCTTCTTATCTAGACCTGCCAAAATAAGCTGACATTCCTTTTGGCTGTTGAATGTGCTGGATTCTCATTTGCTGTTTTCCTAGAACTGCAGAGGTGGAAGGGAAGTGTGATTGTGTTTGAGGAATGTGAAATGTGCAGGGAGAGGGTGTGCCAACTTTGGAGGGTCATAACCGAGGCACGTTGTACATACAGGAGTCTGATTTCTCCATAAGCTCTTGTGTACTGGAGATAGGGTCTAACAGGAGGGATTGCCTGTTTACATTCTTACTTGGAGGATTGACGCAAACTCACCAATGTTTTGGTTTTGAAGTCCCCTGAAAAATGTGGTTGGGGTAAATTTGTGGATTTGTTTCAGCGTGTGAGAAAAAGGACTGATCTAGAGTTGTTCTTATTTGGGTGTGTGGTGTAGACTTGGCTCCACAAAGCAGTTAGAGTGTGTAAACAACTGGCAAATTTCTCCTTGTCCCAATTGGTTTTCTCTGCATATTGGAGATCAGGGCTAGTTTTCACAATCTGTAGCACTAAATATATTGAGTTTTAGGAGTTATGTCCTCCAAATAATATCACTGTATCATCATAATTGGAAAAAATGATGCTTGTGTTGGAACAGATTATCTGCTTTTTTGCAAAAAATGTTTTAAATATTATAAATGTATTCTTATTTGTAGGTTTACCTTCAAGATGGTGTTTCTCAAACACAAGAATACAGACACTTCTGTTTACTGTCATTTACCAAAATCTTCTGCAACTGCCACAGAGTTGGCATTTAACCAGATGCAGGATTATTACTGGTTGGCTAGTTTTCCTCACAGTGCGACGAAAAAGAGATTTAAAAAAATAAAAATATAAAATTATGCAACATGCAAATATTTGTGTCTGCCTGAAGAGATGCAATAGCAGCTGTTTGTTTAGATTGATGTTTATTTCATTTCTGCACCAATTAAGTGAGAACAATCATATCAGAGTCCTATCAGAATTTGCTCTATTACGTCACTCATGATTTTTATTCATCACAATTAGTCTGACCGAAGATTTTACATACTTGTAGTTCTAAGGTTAATATTAACAGTGTTGGGACAGTGAGATTTAATTCATAAGTGAAGCCATTGAAGCCAATATCCATTACATCAGCAATTTGACCAGCCAACATTATAATGATGGTTTTCATTTTAGTGTCAAAGGCATAAGGCATGTTAAGAGTAGAAAATCTCTCAGGCAAATCTCAAACTGCAGACAGAGTAATCTTTGCTCAAATACAACCATCTTTTCAACAAATCTCTCAACTTAAATCCACTTAAATGTTGTTTCTACATACATAATATAAAGATGTTTATTTAAGGTGGAGATTGCCAGTGTTACCTCTTGAGTAGTACAAGGTTACTATCATCCGAACAGTACATTGAGCCATAATTAGGTCTGTTGGCCAGTGTTTTATTGCTGTCATACCTGGTATGTGGTCAATCTCTGTTGCAGCTGATATTTTCAAGTTCTTGCATTAGGGAGGATACTTTTGCTAATGCTGAATTATAGTTGATGGCCCCCCGAGAGAACATGGAATGCAAATAAGAAGTAATTCCTTGTTCTGCTTTTGGAATTTCTCCTATACTTATGGTCAGGCCTTTACAAAAACTGCTCCGCAAAATTCTATATTCCTCCATACCGCACATATAGAAAAATATTTTGAAAACTTTGAAAATAATTTTAGCTAGCAATAAGCTCCATTTAGCTGATTTAACCACATTTAATTATAGTTCGTAGAACTACAGATTTTCCCTGCAATCTGGAAAGAAATGTGCAGGAAAAAGGGAAAAGATGGGCTCAGGATTCACATTGGTCTACTGATGAGTAAACAAACCAAGAATTTTGCCGATTACTGTGCATCGGAAAGCACATCTTCCCTCAGATCTCAGCCGATGCACCTCATTAGTTCAATCGTTATGATGTAAAAGAGGTCAGGGGTTATAGGACGAGAGCGGGTCCATTTAGGAGGTCACACACACTCTTATCTCATCCATCTAAAAGCAGGAAATGATAGCACACTGCCTGTGTGGATCCACAGGGAGAAATGGAGGCATTTGTGGAATCCAGCATGACAGCAGGAGGCCATACAATAGGAGTGAAAATGTTAATGTGTGCTTACAGGCATGGAGCAAAGACTGTGAACTCCTACTGAGTTAATGGCCAATCAGATTCTCTTTTATTCAGCTCTGTTTGATCTTTTATAATGCAGCAACAGATGGGGTCATTTGAATTTATGCAGTGTTTTTCATGCCATCTTGGTACTTGCATCCACATACCATTCACAGTTTTGAAATTCAGAGAGCTCATTGTAAAATAACAGTGGGGTGAAGCACATTCCTTTGAGGAGACAGAGATGTGTTTTTCATCATATTTGAGGCCCTTCTCCAAAGTTGCCTCATTCCTGACATGTTTTGTTCTCTTTTTCCCTCTTGTCTTTGTATCTTTTTTTCCCTTCGTTTTTAGTGCGCTTTATGTAAATGAAGAAAGCTGTACATTTGTATTGTCATAGCATTTGGAGCATAGCTGAGTATAAAGACAAACTGTGCAATGTAAAGTATCGAAAACATTACTACACATGATATTAACAAAAAAATAACATTTGTAGATGTTTTTGATGTTCGCCAATGCTGCATCTATTTGTTATGTGTGTGTGTGTGTGTGTGTGTGTGTATGTATATAAACTATTACTTTTATTTTTATTTAGGTGTACTATATATTTATTTATTTATCACAATGCAGAAAAGCTGTAATATTCTAAAGTAATATTACAATTTAACAACTATTATAGTCATCTAAATATAGTAGTCAACACTTAAAGTGAATCAAAACCTTTCATCAGATTTGTCCTTTTTTGAACTATGATCCACTTCATATGTTGCCTACTGTTTATAAAATTTAATTTGTTCACTTGATTTTATTTATTATTATGGGTTTATTTCTTTTCTGCAGGCATTACTCTATTTCTGTCACATGATCCTTCAGAAATCATTTCAATATGCTGCTTTGGTGCCCAAGTACCAAGTATATTTACTACTTAATATTTTCACAGTAGAAAACAGTTGTGATACTCAATATTTTTTTAAACCATGATACATTTTTTTAAATTGTTTGGAATTCATTTCCGGTAGATTTTAGTGTCGCTTTTGATCCATGGTATGCATTCTTGCTAAAGTGTAATTTCTTTAAAAAAAGATTAACTGGAAAAAAATACTGTATAGATTAAACTGTAGCGTGCTTTATTGTTAGAAATAAATAATAAACTGATATAAAGATGAGGAATAAAAGCCAATTTGTCAAAAACAGATGGAGATGCAGTCTTTCTCATGGCTGATGAGCAGGTGTAAGGTCAGTCTTATCTCGTCTGCTCTCATCCGAGTCCTGAGAAAGCCTGTGCATGACATCAACCGCTCCATTGCACGCCTGACGAGGGCTATCTGCAGGTCAAATGTCCCTCCCGCCTTTACTGATCAACGCACACACTTTCATGCACACAAACAATGGGAGGATGTAACCGGTCCTGCCCTGTCATGAGTCCTTTTTTTTTTTTTCAATTTACATTTATTTGTGTGTGTGTGTGTGTGTGTGTGTGTGTGAGTGTTGAGGATTTCCTCATTCCGATCACTGACCGCCCATCTGCAGTGTCTTTCTGGTATGTCATCTTTAGCTCCACTGGTAGTGTGGTGAGGTGGGTCAGTCAGTCATTACATTCCCGTGGTCAGTAGTAAGATGTTTGTTCAGTTGGCTCATGTTTTCTCAGGCTGTAACCTATGGCTGTGCCGATTAAAGAGGTGCTTTAAGAGACAAGTAGAGCAATGTTCCAAAACTTAGCAAAAATCAAACCTTAAAATGGAAATCATCTACAGTAAAGAAATAGTCTTATTTTTGTATGACCTAAATGGCCCATTTTGCCCATGTTTTGTACTACTGAGTATGTGTGTATGTATATGTTAGTGCTGTCAAATGATTAATCACATCCAAAATAAAAGTTTTTTGTTTGCATAATATCTATGTGTATACTGTTTACAGTATATAAAGACAAACCCATGCATGTATATATTTAAGAAAAATGTTTCAATATATTTATATATATATATATATATATTTAATAAGAATATACATTTAAAAATGTATATACATATAAATATTGAAAAAATATATGCTGGATGTATTTATTAAATATATTACGTAAACAAAAACTTTGAATGTGGTTAATCATTTGACAGCACAAATAAATATATATATATGTGTGTGTTTATATTTATTAGTAATAAATACACACATGCATATTTTTTTCCAGTCTTATTACACCCATTTTATTTATTTTTCAGTAGTGTATATGCTTAACATTCCAATAAAGCTTTGTTGACTTGGAACAGAAAACTATTTTACATTTTTGTATCATTACATAATTGCTATTTAATGTAATGAAGTCGTTAATTTAAGTAAGTCTATATCTGTGCAGCTGCATTTACTAAATTAACTGTATTTGAGATTACGTATAGAACTTTTCTTCACTAAAAACATATATGAGAGTTATCTAATTTAAAATTAAGATCTTACATTGTTTTTTGGCTTGTTTGATTAAGTGTGTGAAGTAGGCCCATATGTCAGTGAGTTCACGTGTACAGAAGGAATGTTGGTCATGTAAAGACTCTCACCTGACAAATTTACTGCGTGCTGCTATTTGCCCTGGAACAGAAGCCAGTACAGGGTGGTAAACAAGCAGTCGTCTTGTCTAAAACTCCAGACTTCCCCGTTCAGCCTCTGTGATGCATCGCTGGAATGCTGGGAAATGCAGAAATAGACACTAAAGTAAAAATAGTCACATATAATCTTTTTTTTTTTTTTTTGGCCTTTATGCATTCTTTTTGTTTCTTTCTGTTTCACATACACGCATTAACTGAGAAAACAATCCAGGGCAATGTCAGCTCCTCTAACGTCTCAATTTACACACTCGATCAGCCAAAGTTGAAGAGCAACAGATATTTGCCAAGACAAGAATGTAGAAATTCAGGTTTGGATGGAGGTAGTCCAGACAGTGGGAGAAACAGAGATCATCATGTTGGCCGGAATTAGTCCATCAACTGTTTTGGAAAATATATATAGACATAAATAAAATTAGTAAATAGTAAAAGTATTAAATTAAGTTTTTTTAAAATCTATTTATTCAGCAAGGATGCAATAAATTAAAGACTTGAAATGTTAAAATGTATTTATTCATATATAAGTAAGTTATTTTGAATATACAGGGTGGGCCATTTATATGGATACACCTTAATAAAATGGGAATGGTTGGTGATATTAACTTCCTGT
>JAUCMT010000114.1:10225185-10276632 GCA_032357475.1 Enteromius thamalakanensis
TTTTAAAAGACGATGCCTCCACCTAAAACTGTCTGATGGTGTCGCTATTGGACGCGTAATAATTTCGAAGTGATTTGTGCATTTATACCTCTTTATTTATATTATTTTATATTAATTTTGTGAGGACACACTTCTCTTGCCTCGTACAAAAAATAAATAAATAATTTAAACATAAATTACTAAAACTTCTTGAATTTAACCTGTGTGCAGTTTTGCCACATCCTTTAGCGACTTCGTGTCACACCTGTAGGCTGCACAGCGGGTCACGTTTGAAGAGGAACTACCGATCCCTGTAGCGCAAACGTTGGAGCCCTCTGTCGGTAGGGAATAGTAAGATGGCGGCTCGAACACTTCCGGTGGCTTCACTGCCTAACGGCAGTTTAGAACTCAATGAGCGATCCAGTCATTCTATATAGATCAGTGATATATATTTATTTTTTTTTTACTATATGTAATAGAAGACTAAACAAAAAAAAATATGTAGCTTAAATAATATTATAAAATCTATTATATAAATATTTATTTACATTCTTTTATTAAATATTATTATAAAATATTATTATAAAATATTTTTTTTTCGCATTCCTCTATTATTAAAATATATCTGAAATAATACATGTGTAAAATGTAAAATGTTGTCAACCATAACTGTGTTATCTTCAACAGCGGCATTGATTTGACTAAATAAATACATATCCTAAAGCTATGTCTAAATAACATGTAATCAGTGGTTTGTGTCCTAGTTGACGTCAAGCACAAGGGAAAGTCTTTTCAGAGATGAAGCAACTTAATGCATTTTAATGAAAGATTATGAAGACTTTTTTTTCTTTAGAATAACGTGCATGTGATGATTCTTTGAAATTAAAACCAGGAATGTGTATTGAGAACGTAAACTGGTTGATGCCCATTTTAAATATTATTTTTTCGTCAAACTCCTTCATGCTAGTCTCTGTTACCGTACTGTATGGTGCTGTAGTCTGGCCCTGGGTCCCTGAGATGTTTACTGTAAGCATCTCTGATCTGCACTGTATTTAAACACTGATTGTTTTCTGGAATCAGGACTGTCAAATCAATGTGTTTACATCAGTCACATTGCTCTCTCTGTTTCTAAGCAAATACGGGCAGCTGGCGAGATGGAAAGAGGCGGAGGAGGCCGTCAACGCACCGCAGGCGCATAAACATCGCAGCCCAGCGTCTCTATACAAACATTCAGCTTATTTTTGCAAACGGAGGATGCCGTCTGCCTGCTTAGATGTTAGAAAGAGAAAGGATGCGATTCTTATCGTGCCCTTGAGCTCACTTTAGCCAGTCAAAGTCAAACGAAGAGGGACAGTGCATTCAAATCCAGCGGGGCTATTGTGGAACTTATTTTGAGTTTTGAGTAATATTAGCATTTTTATAAAAGTTATCAATCTGTAAAAGCTGGAAGATAAGCTAAACTGTTTAATAAGTGTAATAGTGATCAGAATTTTTTGTAGTTTTATTTTATTATTTTTAATGCTCTATTTTGCAAATGGTCTTGCAAAATGTCCTGGTCTGAGCTGAAATGCTATATATATATTTTTTTTTTATTTGTATTAAGGCTCTGTGTTGTCTTTTTAGTGTCCTGGTCTTAGCACAATTTTTTTTAAATTGCATTACATTGCATAAAGGTTATTTTATTTTGTTTTATTTATAAGGCTTATATTTTAATTTTTAATTTTATTTCACTAATAAGGATCTGTGTTGTCCTACTATTGTCATGGTCTTAGCATAATTATTATTATTATTTTTTTTTACATTTAAAATTATTTTTAAGGCTAAACTCGTAGAATAAATTAGACAATTTTATTTAATTTTAGTAACATTTTATTTTACTTAATTTTTTTTATTATTAAATACTTAATTATTTTGTAATTTTATTTTATCTAAGCTAAAAAGCTCACAAGTGAACTAAACAAGTGGAATATATTACAACACTGGAGTAAATAATATATTTTTTTTTTCTTTCTGGGAGGCGTTAGAAGAAGTAGAAAAAACAGGAACGCAATAAAAGTTAATTAAAGACGGTTATGGTTGAGATAACCAGACGCACGGAGTCAGAGGTGTATCTAGGTGATACCATGCGCTTTGTGTTTTTGAACCATATGAAGTAAATATAATAGCAATTAGGCACTATTAGTATTACTTTAGTATTTGCTTACTTTATTTTATTTTATTTATTTTTTTACAGTAAATATACTCATACTTACTGGATAGTAAGTATAATTTAATACCATGTAGTTTGAAGAGGGGAATCAATAAGCCAAGAGTTTTCATAATTGGCCTTTATATGCTTCATATTATGCTACACACACAGCGTATAAAGGCCAATTATAAAACTCTTCAAAAATGACAATTCTTTTAGACATAACTTGTGGTTTTCAACCAGCTTGTCACTTCTTGATGAAAATGGCTTATTTTTAATGAAACGTGTAAATCATTTGTCATGATTCTGTGTGAAATGCAGTTTGTGTTTCTTGATGAAGCCTCTTCCCTTTGAAAGTGTTGAGCTCCTGGTGGAAGTTCCCATCTTCTGCTCTTTTAAAGGCGGGAGTCTGTGGCCGTGCGGTGGTTTGCGCTACTATTGGATGAAACCACTGTGTCGATATTAAGCACACTGCGATGTGGGAAGCTTTGGCAGATGCAGTGTGGGAAAAACTGTGAATAAAGGGCTTCAGATTTTGTAAATAGCTCTTGCGTTGGATACTCGAGTCCTCTGTAATGAATGTCAGCAATTGCTGTGAATGGCTGATGCCTTTTTATTGCCCAACCAAGGGCTTAACTGTGTGTTAATTGCCGTTTTATGAACATTTGCTTGCTGTGATGGCATTAACAGAGAATTCATTTTCGATTATTTGTCTAAACTGAAATAAGGATTGTGGGATGGTCGTGGTGATTGTGAAACACGTGTATTTGTCTCTCAGGTTTGCTCTCGGAGACGCTCGCCGACCGCTGCACGAGACCGCCGCCCTGGTGGAGGATATAGTGCACACCCAGCTCATCAACCTTGTAAGTCTGACAACATATATGTGCTTCCACGAGGTCAGAGACATATTAAAATTGTAGGAAAATTATTACTGATGTGAGTTGTCCCTGCTTAATAGCCTTGGTTAGTTATGTCAGCAGAGGCAGAGTTTATTTTATTTATTCATTTATTTTATTTTTTTGATAACTTTGTGAAAAAAAAAATTTTTTTTAAAGAATTGTGTAAAAGGAAATCATTTAAGATGAACTTTAATCATTTTTAAATGATTTTAATCAATTAATAAAAACTTAATCTAGTAAATTTTAAAGAAAAAAGAATGTCATTAAAGTGTCATTATAATATTATATTAACATTTAATATTTGTTACATTAGTTATACATTAATTAATATTAATTTCCCCTGCTGCATGAGCTTAGTTGTTTTTATTATTTAATCTGGTTTATTTTTCTCTTGTTTATTACTATTTGTTTCGATTAAATTATTTAAGTTATTTATTTAATTTTTTCTATATATAAAGTTATTATTTTCTTTATAAAATATATAAATGTGCACAATAAGACCATTAACGTGACTTTTAATTATTTTTTTAAGAAAGTGGATTTATTTAGTGGAGTTCACGTTTTTAATTTCAATATTAAGTGTGATCATATTCACTCATTGCTGCATGTATTACTGCCAATAATAATGATTGAGTGTATATGCGCTGATAAGAGTTTAAGGTGTCTATCATGACACCCTGGTGCGCACATACAGCTCGAGACATTTGCATCTGGAAAAGGGTTTTAGTGCGATCTGTAATTAAGTATAAATAGCATCATCAGAGGCGACTCAAACGGGAACACCACCTACTTCAAATGCTTCCTCGGCTTTTCCAGTCTTGAGAAACGGATCGCATCGAGTCCGACCGCTGCAATGCGATACGAGGATTGTGCCAAGTTAAGTAAATAACTGCGCTTATGAAGCCTGTTGCTTTCACTGCTGGGATAAACAGTGTTCCTCCCCGGCTTACACCTTGTCATGCCGTTACCACAAGCAAAACACTGAGTGTACCGGAGCAGAATTCCCCTGAACCGAGCCCAGCAAATATCACCGGGAAGCGGCCTGCGCTTTACTGGCACGCTGGCTGTAGATATAATTGCTTTCGCTCACAGGGCGCCTGGAGTTTGGAAACTGGCTGGGAGAATTATCTCTGAGAGGTCACAAAGCAAACTCTGACGCGCTGTGGTGGATTTAACCTTTCACCCCGCGACTGCAAAAAGGAGTAAAGCAGCATTCATTGTTTTAACCTTTAGCCTGGCGAATCCGAGAGCTCTTAAATCAGCCAAGCCGGCCGTCTGCATTTATTTTACACGCTCAGATTCGCTCTGGTGTTTTTTTTGTGTTTCTTCTCTCAGAGCCAAACCCTCACGGTGGCTGAATTTGTCATATAGAAGCAGAATATGCATGCGAGCACAAGCCGAATCAAACTAAATATTTGCGTAGCGCTGGCTCGCTCTCGGCAACAAAAGATTTCAGACCCTGTTATTACCAGGACGTCAAAATCAAGCTGCTTTTCTTTGACATGGCTCTGGGGTCTTGCAGTTTGCGGAGCCACGTTTTATTGTGAAGATCAATGAGGTCTGTTTAAAGTTCTGACGCCCCTCATCTGTTCCACGGCCCACGGAAGAAAGCAGCTGCACCCAGAACAAACGTCCCACCACCAGATGCATTTATGCTCATCTACACATCCTTATTTGGAAATATTAATATTCATATAAAATTAGATATAACAATTTTATAATAAAACTAATAAATACATGTGTGTATATATTATACTATATAGATAAAATAATAATAATAATAATTTTATATTAATATATTATAATTTTTTTTATTAAAATTAAAGTCTTTCTGCCTTTGTTTAAATAAGTTGTTGTTGTTCTTTTTATTAATATTATTATTGTTATGGCTATTATTATTATCATCTGTTTGCCCGTGTTAAATAATAGAGAACATTTTTCATATATATAATATAATATAATATAATATAATATAATATAATATAATATAATATAATATAATATTATAATAAAATAATATTATAATATTCTCAGTCTAAATAATAGAGAAATAAAAAATAAATAAAAATTGTAATAAAAAATATTTAATATGAAATAAATAATAAAATAATAATAATGTAATTTGAAAATAAATTATATCTGTCTATATGAAATAATACATCTTTTTTAAAGCGTCATATTCTAAATAAATTAAAGTTTGTAAAAAAAAAAAAAAATTATAAAAAAGGGTTCATTATCTACATTTACTTCATATATATATATATATATATGTGTGTGTGTGTGTGTGTGTGTGTATATGTGTGTGCGTAATATATTATATAAAATAATATTGTAACGTGTTGTATAAAAGTATAGCATGTGTAAATATGGGGGGGGAAATGGTTCACTTGTTCCATATCTTATATACAAGTAGCAATCAGCTGCTAATCAACATATGCTGGTTGTTACATTTTACTGAAAAATATGAATTTCGGATGATGTCTCTAATATAATCTTTCCATTTGTATTATACTTTATTCTTCTAGCTGTAAGGCTAATATCATATTGTGATATTTCCATATTAGGTGAGGGTCTGTAGTACTTCTACAAAGAAGGTAAATATTGATTTCCAAAGCACATCTTTATTTTCTGACACTGGCACCAGATTTATAGATGCATACGTTTCCAATCAGATCTGTGAGAGGCTGTGCGTATTATAAATCAAGTTATTAAAATCTATTGTGCTGTCATGTAAAATAACATAACTGGTGTGGATGTATAACGGTCAGACATACATCATAATGCATGTAATTTACAGCACATTTTCAGTGTAATAAAGTCAAGAAAGCACTGTGTGATGTTTCAGATGGCCAGCCGTCGAGCTTTGAAGGACGTCTCCATGCATATCTGCCTGTCAGCACCTTGTAATTTCCTCGAAGTGGCCGATCTCCTTGTGTTTTTCTTCATTTGGCAACTCCAAAATGACAGTCTGTTCGGCATCACGGCAGTATTTTGGTGTTTATTTTCGCAGGGCTATAAATAACCCGCTCGTCTCAGCAGTGAGCACTAAACAGGGCATGATGGCGATAACCTTTCATTAATTTCGGGTTTCCTCCCTCGTGGATTTATTATTGTTCGGAGAGGCCAGGTGTAGCGCCGCTCGGACTGTAATTGTGAGCGAGCTACTTAGCTGAAGACCACAGTGGTAATAAACCAAATTGCACAATAAATCCTTCCCAGATGGCCTGCAAAACCGCTCTGTCAGTGTGTGTGTGTGACAGAAGACATGGATGAAGTTACATTTTTACACCTCACATACTCTCTTGGGTGTCTGTCACTTAGTGCCTCGTGATTTATGATGTCTCTGCTTAGTTTGGCATCTGAAAAGTGTTTGTAGTGTATGTGCATGCATCGTATGTATTATATATATATATAGGCAATACGTGCACTTGGAATGCATGCTTATATTGTTTTGGATAAAAGCGTCTGCCAAATGCATAATAATGTAAACATCCTGTTATTAAAGTAATTTTGGAGCAAAGTATTTATGCATTAAATCATGCATAAATCATCATTTTCTGTGCATTGCATTGTAGAAGGAAAAAGACAGTTTCTCCTCAGATTCTGGTGCATGAAAAATTGAAAACAATCTTATGCAGTGAACTATAATCATGCATAAATACCTGAACTCTTAAAAAAAAAAGGAGGATAAAACTCTTCTCGTACCTTTTGCTGATGATGTTGTAGGTCTTAGCATGTGCTTTTTGAATTGAATGTTTGCTTGATGACAAATTAAAATGATGGTTCACCCCAAAAATTCAAATTTGTTCACCTTCATTTCCTTCCATACCTGCATAACAAACAAACAAACAAACAAAACACATATTTTGAGAAATGCCTTTTTTTGGGTGTATAATGCAATTTAAAGAGATCCAATGATTAAACGTCTTTGTTTGTGTTCTGCAGAAGAAAGAAAGAAAGACTTACAGGTTTGGAACAACATGAGGGAGAAGAAATGATGACAGATTTACTTAATCTCTCTTTACAATAAGTACAATAGTTTGGCGTGAAACGACACACAAATCATTATCAGTGCATCTTTACTCTAGTAAGAAAAAGATGTTTTTGTACTCTAAATCTTTCTTGTGGAAATATGAAAATACAATGCCAAATTAAAATAGTCAAATTCAACTAACAATATAATCATGTACAATATCTGCTTTTAGAAAAGAGGAGACAACTCTCATTTCGAATCTGTAAGACTGACTCTGTTGAACATGTATAGTGTTTTTATGTTTTGTTTGGTATATAAAAAATGGTATGGTTAGCTGCGTTTGATTATTTTTATTTAGCATCACTTTTTCACTCACTGACTTTAATTGTAGGGACATAAAACCCCAAAAACAAAACCAAAAAAACACTATGTTGTCATGTATAAATATAATCTATCTTTACATAAGCAAAGAAGAAGCGCTTCTCGTATCTTTTGATGATGTGATGGGCTGTGTAATTCAACTCTCAAACTAAATTAGCTTTGTGCAGTCAGGATTGGCTGGTGAGAACTTAAAACCATTCAAATGCAGTTTTGTATAAAAACAGTTTAGGTGGAGTTTTAATCTAATCTAACATTCATGCTTTTGAAGCCAAACCAGGTGCTGATCAAAAGCAGAACGTGAGGTGTTTGACCTGAATCTGAACGTGGACTGAGTGTTTGTGACTCAGCAGAATCTATTGACTCGTGTGTGTGTGTGTGTGTGTGTGTGTGTGTGTGTGTGTGTGTGTGTGAACAGAAAGGACTGCAGTCGAGATCCAGTCATTAAGTGAAAGCTGATCGTCCAGGTCTTCTCTAAAGCACTTTACAGACAGACGGTTAGGGATGCTGTCTCTTCGTTGTGTGCCGTACAGCTGATGTTTATGGGATCCTTACAGTGACCTCTAGTGCTCGCCTCATACTGTATGTACCATAAGATGCTGTTGTTTTACCTCTAAAACAGCTGCATTTAAAATATGAATATGACTGTCATAATTTAAAGGGATAGTTGCAAAACAGTTGCTGGTAACCATTGACTTCTATGTTGTAGTTTTTTTCCAAACTTCTTCCAAACCTTTTCCAAACTTTTCCTGTCCAAACAGCTTGAGGCTAAATAAACCAAATTTAAAATTTTTGGGTGAACTATCCCTTTATAGACACATTTCTAAGAGGAGACTTTAATAAAAGTGTTTGCAATTCAGTGAATGTGCTGTATTTTAGTGCTTTTTATGATCCATTTACCTGTAAACCTCTTTTTGATCTTGTACCTGAAAAAGAAATGTCCAACTTGAACTGATGTAGATGTTGAATGCTTTGGAAGTTGGGTCTCTTTTTAAAGAAGGCACTTGGCAGATCATTGCTGAAGTGAAAAACGTTTATAAAGTGATATGCATGCAAGGTCAAAAAACACTTTTGACTTTCTAATATGCATTTATTTTTACCGTACATGTTCAGCAACTCCCAAATTATTCATTCAAAGATTAATTTCTTCCAGCCCCCTCTAGTGATTGGTTGATTCCATTTAAAGCAGTGCTTGTGAGCTTTTAACTCTCCAGAAGTGACACCTAGTGGTGAAGAATGAATTTACATTTTCATTCAGACCAACAGAAAACCAACAAGTGGGTGGGCAGTGTACTAATTTCGCCTTTAACATGAAACCGCTTGGGATTCATTTTTAAAAGGGCTAATTTTACGGTTTCAGAGTCGACTCTTTCTTTTGAGAGGAAATAACTTTATACACAGTGCACTTTCAGATTTTAAACTTGGCACGATGTTTTCATTCACTTAGAGCTGTGTTACACACCGCATGAAAGATCTGTTTCAAGAATCCATAATAGGGGACCTTTAAGAAGTTGTGCTTCAAATTTGTGATTGATATCTCAAAATATGAGCCTTCAGTAAGATTTATTTGGGTGCAGTACCACACGTTTCCACTAGATGCAATTCACTTCCTATTGCTGCTATTTTTACCTGTGAACAATACAAGTGTGACACTCTTGTTTAGGCAATTTTTTTTTTTATCATGTCCATAATTTACTTAATTGTAATTTTTTTGGCCAAAACCATTATCAATTCATTAATTCATGCATTCATTCAAGTTTCATACCATTATGATAAAGTAAAAAATGTAACACTTTTTGGATTTATTAAAATAAAGGTGATAAGAAGATAATTCAACTTGTTTATTTGGGTTGAATTTCCTGCTGAAGACGGTAGAGGTGGATGATGTAGTTTTATTGGTTTAGGTGTTGTAATCTGCGTGGGAAATGGCTAATCCAGCGTCAGCTTCCTCTGACTGGAATGACTAGTTGCAGAATAAGCGAACATGCCTGTGAAAGCCTTCACGTTTCTCCTGACATGTGAAACAGAGAGCACTCTGCGTTTTCCTGTAGCACCAGGTGCAGATGTTGGCAGGCCTTTATTCCCCAGGAGTTTCTCTGATTCCAGTCTTTTCTATCAGTCTCCAGGGTCTTGTCTTTTGCAATGACAGCAATTTTGCTCTACGACCCTTTCAGTACGGACCACCGTTGTAAATTTGATTAGTGCATGTGAAAATCGCCCAGGTCTGTGCTTCTAATGAATACATTTATGAGTTCAGTGTACAAATCAGTTTAATGACCGGTAGCCAGCGGCTCAGAGATTTACTCTGGTCTCTCAGACGAGTGAAATATTTTTCCCCTGATGTTACTGTAGGCACTTGAGAAGACGTTTTGACGTTCATGTGGGTAACACCTCATTTCATACCTTTTCAGCATATCTGTGTGACTCCACATCCAGGTCATGTTTCACCCCAAAAATCTGTTCTTTTGCGTGGAGAAATGTATGCATGTGCTGTATATGTATTAGAGTTAAAGATGTTAAGATGTCTGAATCAAAGGATGATTTTATGTTCTTAGAAAGCAAATGGAATATAAGTGTCTACTTTTTTAAGGGTTCAAATAAGTTTTTGAAGTCTAAAATGACAAAATTAGGTTGAAATCATGTTACGTTTTCATTCAGTGTAACACTAAATTTATGTAAAAATTGTAACAAGCTGCTTATTCTGACTACATATTAAATTGCATAAAAGAATAAGGAAGAATATTACATTTTATTATGTTTTAAATTAGTAAAAAATCTTACTGACAAATGGGTAAAACCTAGAATAGTGTGAAATTAGATAAAATAGTAAATTACAACTAATTAGTATTTGGGGTGAAGGTAATTCATATTTTAATGCGTCATAAATGGATTTTTGTTGTAAATATGCCTGACAAGATTGTAACACTGAATTACATTTTAGTGGGGTAATGTAGTAAATCGAGGGGAAATGTGTCACATTTATTTTTGGCCCCAAAAAACAAACTAAATTGCAATTAATTAAAACTGAAAACATTTACATTTTTGGAGGGAAGCAGAACAACAATTTACAGCAGCACTGCACTTATACATTTTCTTTTTTTCCATCTACTTTTTCCATCTTTGACCCATTATTTTAAAAACTATTTTATGAATTACTTTAAAAACAAATGCAATTTCTAATTACTTAAATAAAAAAAGTATATTTTATATATATATATTAAAAACTAATTAATAAAAAAATACATATATATATTTAATTAATTAGTTTTAGTTTTTAATTAAGTTCAGAGATGTTTAATCAATAATAATTTCTTATAACATATTTTAATAACAAATATAAGCATACATTGGTGCATATTTTTATATGCATAATAAATAAATGTAAACTGTATACACACACATTATATAAACTAAAGTTTTATTTTGGATGCGATTAATAAAGATTAATTGTTTGACAGCACTAATGATAATGAAATAATAAATGATAAATTATCATTAATACAAAAAATACTATTTAATATAGGTAATATCTTTTTTTTACATATAATGTAACATTAACATTTATTACATTTAATTTCATAGATTAATATTATTACATAAAATATTTTATAAATACTATTTAAATAATTAGTAAATCTGACTATCACTGGATTATATTTAAAATAATATTTAAAAATTATATTAAACATGATAATTAATAATAATAACAATTATCTATTATATTATATTTCAATATTGTGTATATTAAATTAGTTTTTTTCTGTTAATTACATACAAATATTAATGAGATAAAAGTAACTTGAATTAACTTTCTGCATATTAGGCAAACTATTATTATGTCTGTCTTTTGATTTTGAGGCAAATGTGGCATTAAAGATTCATTCGTCTGTTCAGGAGAGCTTTAAATAAAGAAGCAGTTTGCTTGCATCGCTGTCTACAGTACATCAGTGAAACGTTGTGAAACGGACACGAGACGTCCACAAACAGATCTAGATCAGTGTGTTCTGCCAGAAAACCCTCAGCGAGCTAAACTACCCAGAGCTGTTTTCCTTTTCACACTTCTGTTTACCCAGTTACCATTTTTATTGCATTTGTTGACCCTGTTTGCTTTGCGGACTCTGCCTCCGTGATAGGTGGTCTGTGTTAATGAAGAGTCAGATATATTTAACTTCTCTTCAGCACTTCAGAATCGGCTTCTAATGTAAGAAACGTCCATTCATGCGCTCACAGTCTGGTTAGAAGCCGTCTGCCAGGGCCAGACTCGAGCCCAGACGCCTGCACCCCGGCGAGGGAGCGGATGTTTGGGGTTGGGATGTGGAAGTACGGCTGCCATCTCCAGTCCAGGTGCTCATGCTGACATATGTCAGAAGCGCTGGGTGCCCGACTCAATTAGCTTCTCTGCTGTCGAACAGGCAGGACAAATTGCCAAAGTGTTTTGTTTAAATAAATGCCCTTGGTGGAGTTTTTCCAGGGCGAGCGAGGCTTGTTGGAACGTGTGGTCTCATCGTTCTTAGAAATAAGTCGTTGCAGCATCGTCCGTTGACAACACGTTTACTTATTCACACTGTCGCAAAACCCAACACGGAGACCTCCCGACTGCGGCCGGATTGTGTAATGCAGTGTATTTATTGAGTCTCAGTCCGTCGTGATGTGGTTTGTATACAGTACGTTCACCTTCTGCGTGATGAAGCTTGTTTAATGTCATTTGGGACCAGAGAAGAGCTCAAAGCCTGAATCTTAAAGAGTCTTTACTCATCCTAAAGTTGCTCCAAACCTGTATGTTGAAAATAAAATGTTTCCAGTACTGTTGAAATCAATGGCTGCCATCAACCTTTTGGTTACCAACATTATTCAGAATAAAAATTAAATAGTGAAGTAAGAAACTCGGCCATTTATTAGTGCAAATTAATCACCTATTAATGCCTTATTCTGCATCCTTGATCCTATCCGATCCATAAACCTAATTTACTAAGTATTAATAATTAAGAGTGTATTTAAGGGAAAGTCATGATTAGTAGTTAACAAGTGTTATCTAGTAGTGTTAAAAGGAACTCGTACAGGCTTGGAACAACCTGAGGAAGCATAAATGTGACCCTGGACCACAAAACCAGTCGTAAGGCTCAATTTTGTGGTATTGAGATTGATAGCTGATAAATAAGCTTTTCATAGATGTATGGTTTGTTAGTATAGGACAATGTCTGGCTGAGATTCAAATTGGGTTGTCATTTCAAAACCTGGAATCTCAAGGTGCAAAAAAAAGAAAATCTAAATATTAAGAAAATTGCATTTACAATTGTCCAAATGAGGCTCTTAGCAATGCATATTACTAATCAAAAATTAAGTTTTGATATATTTATGGTAGGAAATGTACAAAATATGTTCAAGGAACATGATCTTTGCTTAATAGCCCAATGATTATTGGCACAAAATAATAATAATTTTGTCTTATGCAATGCGTTATTGGCTATTGCTACAAATATACCCATGCTGCATTACTTATGATGACAGGATTTTCATTTTTGGGTGAACTGTTCCTTTAAGGATGTAAAGTCCCACAGATGTAGACTGAAGGACCCGAGCCGTATCTAAAGACCTGAAACTGTTTTTGATCCAAATGGGAAACACTTATCGAACTGCCCGTCTCACAGGGACTCTGAGTTTCAGCAAACATTGATAAAGTCCGCTGCCAAACATCACCATTAAACCGCAGAACACAAGCAAAACATTCTGTCTTGTCGAGCCGTACAAGTTCACGTTCTGATGATAACGCGCTGCGTTCGTGTTAGTGTTTTTCTCTAATTGTTTTTGACTAATGTTTTTCCTCTGATGTCTGGTTGTTGTGAAGCAGAGCAGACGGTTTCTTGGAAACCCGCGTGGAAGGCTTGTTTTGATGATTGGGAGAATCACACAAAAACACGTCCAAGTCACGGTTCACCTCTCATTAAAAGACAAAATACAAAATGTTATTATGTGTACATAAATTGCACCTTCTTAGGACTAGTTTGTGGGATATTTAACTAAAGCTAAAACTACATCAGTTTTTATGACTTTTTTAATAAACTGTAATAAATTTATTTTATTTTATTTCAGTCAAGGTATTTTTATTTTAGTTTATTTGGTTTTAATTAGTTAAAATAGTTAAATTTAAATCTAAACAAGCTAAAACTAATTAAAAATTAATAACTAAATCAATAAAAAAAAACTAAAATAAATGATAAAACAAAAAATACAACAAAATTACTAAAACCTAAAGTAATGTAAAACACTAGAGGAAAAGAGATCAATTTAATCAATTCTAAAAGTGTGATACTAATATAACATTACTGGTTACTGTAATAATTATTATAATAAAACGTAGTTTAATATTGTATAATTTTTGTTTGCATGAGTAAATGTTATATATATATACATATATATATATATGCATGCAAGCATAAAAAACTTTTTCTCGTTTCTATATATATATATTAAATTGTAAAAGATTTAAAAAATATATATATATCTATAGTAAAATAAAGACTGCATAAATTCTTTTTATTGTTTTAATTTAAAATTCTTTAATTCTTTAATTGTTTTATACTTGAATACACATACACATACATAAATATTCAATAATTAAATAATTGATTTCTTCACTTTTTTTATGAATTTGTGTATATTTTTCATGCACACGACTTCATTTATTGAACCTTTTTCTTGTCTGTAAACCACGACCCAGGCGTGTTGTAGTAACAGCGTCCCTCAGGTTTGTGCTGAATGTTGTTCAGCCTTCACGTTAGATTTCCAGGTGATGTGATCAAACTTAAGTAACGTGAAATCTGCCTGTCTGAGTTCTGAAAATATCGCCGCTTGTTTTATTTTGTCGTCTTTCAAAGGAAATGGTGTAATTGATCTTTACAAGGACGCTGTGAGTGGAATTCTCCTGCTCTTCCTGTTACCTTTTCCAGTGTAATCAAATAATGGATTTGGTTTCAGAGCGCCGCAGTAGCAGAGGAGAGGAAATTATCTTCAGCAGCCTTGTTTATTTGACTTCTGCCGTTCTGTTGCATGAAAGCTGGGTCTTTTCCTCCGGCACTGTAACGTGACATGAAGCAGAGACCCGCCGAGGCCAGCGTCGCCCCAAAATGTGTTGTAATTAAAACTGATTCGTCTAATTAAGGAACAAGACCGGTGTGCTTTCCTCAGGCCAGGACTCTGTCTCTGGAGTCGGTCCAGTTCAGCTCTTTCTGTCGTTTTTGTACATTGTGATGCGTCATATTTCATGTCGCTCCAAATGCATGTAGCTTTTTGTTTTGAAACACAGAAGATGTTTTGCACAATATCTGAGCTGCTGTTGTCCTCCCGTGAGATAAATCTATGTTTTGTCATAACATTGTTTGTTCAAATTAAAAAATAAATAAAGTAGTAGGAAATATTTTGAGTAAATAAAATGTGCCCTTTAAACCGGGGCTGTTTGTTATTGTTAACTAAAACCATAAATATATACAGTATGTTCATATTTGAAACAAAATTAATCTCATTTAAAAAAATGTTAGCTTTATGTATTAAAATAACTAAAACTAGTAAATAAAAGTTTTTTTGGAGACAATCATTAAAGAGTTGTTTTGATGATTTAATAAATCACATGAAAGTATATTATATTCAAAAAAATTATATTTTGTAAATAAAATAAACCTGTTTTATAAATACATCATTATATATATATATATATATATATATATATTTTTTTTTTTAATTTATAGATTTCATTATTTTTTTTTAATTTTTATAGTCACATTAAAATAAGAAATAAATGAAAACAGAATATATTTATACTAAATCAGAATTATTTAATAATAAATAAAATGTCATTCCAAATATTAAAAAACTAAAATAATAAACTAAAATAAATAATGAAATTAAAATAGCACTATGTACAATAATTTTCTTAGACTAACTTTAAAGTTTTAGTAATTCTTTTGTGTTTTACTCTGTTTATTATTTGTAAAATGTCTATAGATCTAATAAATAGTCTGATAATATATATTATTATATAATTTTTTCATTCAAGCACATTTCTTCTAATTTTTTTATTACTGTAATTGATTCTGGATGCATTTTTGGCAACTTTGGTTTTGTTTTTCTTTCTGTAATATAATAACAACAGTTTTTCTTACGGCTGTACAGACATGAGGCTGAGCTAATAATGCCAGAACATTGATTTTGGTCACAAAAATATCACTACTTTTTGATTTTGGTTGGTTTTCTTAAGTGTTTCATTTAAAGAAAACAAGGAGGGGTTTTCCTGAGGCCAGCTGTCAATCAAACCATCACTTGCCCCTCCCTCCACATCCGTGTTTATGTTTCTGCTTCGGTCTGTTTTCTTTTTTTTTAAGTGAAACCATAAACGATAATATCAAGATGGGTAAAAACACGCTCAAATCTTATGAATACCGCTGCAGTATGATAACTCAGGCATCTCAGAAATGGTAAAACAGTCCTTCGCCGCTGCAGAAAACTGTCAACAGCCTCGCTGGAAAAAGACCACAGAGATCTCAGTGTTCATGAGAGCATGGAATAACGACTTCGTTTAGCTTTGATCAACCTGTAAAATTAGAGCAATTACTAAAATTAATCTGATATTTTGCAGAAGACAGTTTTGCGAGCCAGGGATTGCAAATGGTACGGAAAAACCTTCCTTAAGCCTGAAAAGAGCTCTACTGTGAAACTTTTAAGGGATCACAGGGTTTTGGGCCAAAATCAATCGAAAGTTTTCCTTAAAATAGGTTTATATGCTTTCAACCCTCATGTCGTGTTCTGGTCATTTAGAGAGGGTTTTCTCACATTGGACAAGCAGGGTTTATATATATATATATTTTTTTTTTATAATCTTGTTATACTCTTGTTTTGGTTAAAAATCACCAGCCTACAAAAAATTGCGTATAAATGTCTTATGTTATTATTACCAAAACTGGTCTCATTGACCTGCGTTTACACACCTCGGGCCAAAATCATCCACAATAATACTCTTTTGGATATATATTTCATAATATTTTATTCTAGGGTTTGTTAACATTTGTGAATTTAATTTTATTTTTAGGTTTTGTTTTCACTTTTTCAAGTTCTTTTTTTCATTTGTATAAAGTTTTACAATATTTTTTTGATAAATTTTTAAATATTATGGTATTTTATATTATATTTTTAGTGAACACTGGCAAAAAACAAATAATATTCATTGATATTGTATTCATTTTTAAAATATTTTAAATTCATTTAAATTTCTTTTTTTTCTCATTTTAAAATGATATTGTAAAAAATTTATTTTAATGTTTAAATAAATGTCACAATGCAAAAAATTATATTTATATGTGAATTATATTTATATTTATATATATATATATATATAGTAATATGCTCACAAGTAAGTACGTGTGGATCAAGTTGATAAAATCATTAAATTGTTAATGTATCAGAAGACTATAATTCCTCAGGAAAGTGGTTCTGGTTTCTGGGGATGATGGGAATTTTGGCTGGGATTTGTGCGGAAAGCGAGGGATGAGATTGTGCATGCTTACAGCCATTTTTGTCTATTAAAAACCATTCCTCTGTGAAACATAGGGACAGACATGGCAGGCGGTATGTCGACCTTGGTGTGATGCCAGGCCAGAGAGATCTATATTAAAGTCTTGTGGCTCACAGGAGTGTTCCTGAGCAAATATATTTATGACCAGCAAATGTTTGCAGACGCCGAGAATTGCTTGTGTGTATTCCAGGACTCAAGGTGGATTAAGTTTGTGCCTCTTTCTGAAGAATATCATCTTTTTCTTTTTTGGACGAGTTGTAGTCGGTTCTGTGAGTTTAATTGGCCCCACTCTCCAGAGTCGAGGATATTTCAAGGGCCCTTCAGTGGTTTTACCAACAAGAGCTCTTTATTGAGGATCTTGTGCTGATAGGCTTCTATTTTCTTGAGAGCATTTTCAATTAAAATTTATAATGCAAACAGGTAAGGTGCATATGAGTTGATATTTATAGGACTATTTTTTTTTCAAGTTATTTTAATGAAAATGCAATGTTTTTCTTTTCTTTTTATTCCATTTCTCCTTTTTTTATTGATTAATTTAAATACCTATTTATTTGTTTATTTATTCATTCGTTCATTTAGATTAGAAGAACAAAATAAAATATTATATTTCAAGTAAAACTCAAATATGCTTTTTTAAATACTTTGTTTTAGTTTTAGTCATTGATAGTCCAAATATAATTACTGTAAAATGCGTTTGCATTGCTTGAAGCAAAATCAGTTTTAACTGAAAACAAAAGAAGAAAATGCTTTACCAGATTCACCGATATTAATCAAACCTACCATTATTTACTTCATTCATGCAAATTAAAACAAAGAATTAAGAAATGATAAATAACCCTTTTAGGTTGATATTGTTAATTAAAACCAAAACAATAATACATTTCCATTACCTGAAGAAAAAGTTAACTGCAATAAACTATATTTTTATGGTTCAGATTTATCTTAAGTTTATTATATTGCAGTAAAGGTTAGTAACTAATATATATTTATACAAACAAAGCATATAAAATCACAAATTATCAATCAAAATTTGATATTAAATTCAGAAATGGTCTTTTAAATCACGTGTTTTTCAGATCTTATTCCTGATGTAATCTTTTATCTCTCATCCAGAACAACCAGCTTGTGTCCTCAACCTGAAATCATCTTCTAACTAAGAAGAGCAGCTCTTTAAGTAATCAGCCGTGCTCTTTGTGTGTGTTCGTCTGATATACATCACAGATCTGCTTCAGTTGAGCTGAGTGCAGTTCACGTCCAAAGCAGTTTTACAAAGAATAGTTTTGTTGAACTCGATACTTTTTTTTTATATCCCTTTGTAAGAACGGGTTTAAAAATATCTGTAAGTTAACACTACAGTCCCTCCATGAGATTTGCCATAATTCTAGAGCGTTCATGGGATATGTTGATTTACATAAGAACAGCTATCATTTGCACCATGATGGATGAGCTGTTTTTCCTCTTTTGGCAACAAAGTGAAATTATAGCACTTCACCAGACATTTTTCATTGCAGCTGTTTTGTCCTTCTCAAGCTTAAAGATTTGGATTTAGTAGACATTCCTCAGTAAAGCTCTCGGGCAGCGGCTGATTAAAAAGGTCCACGTCTTTACATTAAACCAGGACACATGAAGCATATAAGCAGTTAACTCTATTTCTAGGCTGCTTGTGTTGTTTTGGTATCCAGAGCAGCGTCACGTGCTATTTTGCTTCGTTTTTATCTGTTGTTTTGATGCATTTCTCTGTGTTTGCTTTGCTATTTCTGCCCAACATCGTCCTTGAGTGCAAAGTTAGACGTTCTTGCACAAGACTTGAAGCTTGAGGTGACTAAGCCCTGCTTTAAAAACGAAACCCCTTATCGCTTTCCTCAAGGTCTTCATGCTGCAGATGCAGTGCGTCAGTGATTTACAAAGCGCTGATTTTAAAAACATCTTTGGGTTGATGTTACCAAGCGCTGATTGTTACATACTCCCGCTTTCTTTGCTGATTGAGTTGCCTTGACTTCTTTCTTTCTTTGCTCCTGCAGCTCCATCAGGCCGCTGAGGTGGCCCTCCTGAGAGGGGCCAGGGCCATTTCACCAGAGGATATCATCTTTCTAATGAGGAAAGACAAGGTAAAAGCACACCAATATGAGACATTACCGCAACATAAATCATTAGCCTTCATATTTATGGACTACCGCTTGGGTTAGTGAGTTGTTTTATTGCTGTTGCCTTCGCTCGCTGGTTAAAAGCAAGAAGCGGGGCTAGGTGGTGTAATAAAAAGGTCTTTTGAGCTTTTTGTTGATTTTACACAATGTTTATGTGATTTCAATAAAGAGGGTAAGTAGATCAAGTTTGTTTAATGCAAGAACTGAAACACAATAAACATCATAAAAATAATTGATCATTAAAACGTACATTTCTTCTCTAATTACTGTGAATCAGTTCATTGAAACTGATTCGTTGAAATGAATCATACTAACCACATGCAACTCATAATCATCTTGCAATATTGCAGTATTCATAAAGCTGCTTCATTCAGTATCACCAGCAGTATTTATTTAATTTATTTTTTTTTAAATGTGATGAAGAACCCCACACTAGAAGTTCATATCACAGAATGCAAAGAGATTTGAGATATTTCTATGATTATAGTACATTAAATATGTTTAATGCAAGAACTGAAACACAATAAACATTGTTGAGAGATAATGCGAACTAACTGTTCATGAGTTTTGAATCACTTCATTGAAATGGACCCATGATTCACAAAAATGAACAAATCTTTTCATCTTTAACTGGGTTCTACTTTTTTTGTTTGAGTCTTATTTTTGCAGTACTGCTATATTAATAGTGCTTCTTAACTCAAAATTGAGAACACATCACCCAGCTCTAGACAGAATTACATTTTCTTGAACATTGTGAAACTAAAAGATCATTTTGTAGATGCAGTAATGGATGGAGGTGCAATATTTCATTTTGTTAAATGTTCCCCCGCCATTGACGAGATATCTCAAAGATGAGTTTTTACGCTAATCCCTGTTCTAGGTGTATTATGGTAAGTAAAGCTCTAGTGCATGTCCTGAATGAGTTACAGTACTTCCTGGGTCTACCAGGCTCAAAAACGGAAGGATCAGAAACAATATAGATCATAATATAGATCATATACATAGGTCATGCGCGTAGAACATGTATCGACCATTTTGAATCTGATTGTGACATGTATAGGCTAGTTAGTGATGGAGATACCTTTACAGATGCAGAAACATCTCTAGTTAGGTCGATGGATGGATCTATAACCTGGCGATATAAATACAGTATGTGTGTGTGTGTGTGTGTGTGTGTGTATCGCTACGTGTGTGTGTGTGTGTGTGTATGTAGCCTAAATATATGTGTGTGTGTGTGTGTCTGTTCTGTTTACTGAATGCAATTTCATTTATTGACTAAATCATTTACAGATGAAAAAATATGATATCTGAATTTTGCTCGAAAATGCAGTACTTTGATAAAAATTAATTTTTCTCAGTTTTTTGTTCAAAATTGTATTTATGATGAAACCTATCTGCATTGAAGTGATGATAAAACAAGAACACGCAAATATAGAATAACGTGTGGTTTTTGTTTGTTTTGGTTCTTTGTTTTGATGTATGTTCATATTTGCATCACAGAAAATATTCTGAAGGCCGTCAAATATAGGTGAACTTTTTTTTTTTTAAACACTGGCGGGGAAAGAGTTAAATGCTGAATCAAAACTAAAAGATAATTTTGTGCGATAGATGGAGATTGTTTTAGTTTGAGCGCTAAACCTGTTATTTATTTCTATCAGAAAAAATTACTGCGGCTCATCAGGTACATGCAGTTCAGAGACTACAAGTCCAGAGTCCTCAAAACCATCGAAGATGAAGACCTGCTGGATTCAGGTACGACATGTGCAGTGTTCTCCAGTATATTCATCTAGTTGAAGTTGAGAGGCAGTGAATCAAGTGTTTATTTATTGTTGAATCACATGCATCTCTGACAGGAAATAAGAGGCATGCTCATCGCCGTGACAACAAACCATTCTTTATTAGAATTCAAATTCAAAAATTCGAATCCTTTAGAACGTTAATGGTTCGGAACATCATGAAAAAAGCTGATTGAGAACCTGTTATCAATTCCCAACCCTCGTCGGTGTGTAATACTTTAATATATCTTGCCGCTTAGCATGTTTTTCATATGAATGATTTTGTTGGTAAAATATTTTAAACATTTTCCCCCATCAACAGCATTTTACCATTTAGCCGTTGCCTTAAATGACGAAGCAGCACATAATGAGTTGATGTGTAATTTTGCACGCCACAGTCAATCAGCGAGAGTCATTAACCAGAATGCAGACAGAAGCTTTGGCATGAATCTGCTCCCTCATCAATATCACCCAAAAACGAGCGTGGAGGAGGAAAACCATCCACACAAGCAAAGTAATGTCATGCGGAGTGCCATTAGGACTCCTGTGTAACATGAGAGATGGAAGAACAGTGAAATGCAGTCTCTCTGTCTGAACTCTTATGCTTTTCCATGGCTCGCTGTCTCAAATGTGTTGCTTTTCTGAACGCTCCTGACCCCAGAGAAGTGCCTCGAAGCGGGGATTATTCTGTGATTCTCTTCTCTATTATCTGCATTACTGCATGCGATATAAAATCTAGGAGGGAATTGTGTGGAGGCCTGCGGTGGGAGCCAGCCCGTGACAGGAGGTGGTTTTGCTCTGGTGTGGTGCGTTCGGAGGGAAACAGAGCGAGAACATTGGTTTTGATTTCTTTCTATGCAGTGTTCGTGCAGTGACCCCTAAAACAAAACTACACTGCAAATGAGGAACTTCTGTTCAGCCGCTATTGTCTTTTTTTAGATGCTCAGCAGATCTGTGCTCAAGGCTGGAGATTGTCATTGTGAAGTGTGTTGCTATATGGTTCGCAATTCATCAAATCTACTGTAGTTTCCTTTTAGCGGAGTCAAATTTACTTAATATCTTCATGCCAGTTCGATTAGCATGGTCACTGATTAAAAAAATAAAAGTGATTGCAGTTTGTATCTCATAATTATGACTTTATAAAAACTGGCAAATCTGATTTTTGTTTTCTCCGAACTTTCAATTGCAATATAACGTCAAAATCGCAAGATTCTGAGACTTGCAAACTTGCATGTGCAAGAAAAAAATAATAATTGTGAGATAAACATTTTAAATTTTTTATTCAAAAATGGCCTTTTATAGATTAGAGCTGCTAAATGCAACTATAAGGCATGTTACTTTCATCATGTATTCAGTTCTTTTTGTGTTTCAATCAGAAATACAAGTAGTTACAGATATAAATCAGGTTGCATGTGTTCATTCAATGCTTTAGACACATTGTTCTAGAAAACTCAGAGAATGATAGGAGAACTTTTCTATTTAGTTTAATAGAAAGTAGTTACCAAAACAATTTGGGTTGCAAATGCTTTTAGTTATGTGGTTGGCCGTGTTTAGATATTTAGACGTATTGGGGCAGTTTCACAAACAGGGTTTAAGACTAGTCCTAGATTAAAATAAATGTTAAGAGCTGTCTAAACTGGAAAAAGCTTGCACTGAGATATCTTAAAATACATTATTGCCATTGTTTGTTCTTAAAATGCTCACAGATAATGCATTTTTGTAAGACACGTTTCTAAAAATTCTCAAATGTCCTAAATTAGCAAAGTCTAGTCCTGGCTTAATCTACTGTAGTACCTATCCAGGAAACCGGCCCCTAGTCCTGTAAACAAATGACCTGGTAACTTACAGTAGGTAAGTCTAATAAAATTGCATGATATGAAAATGCATATTTTTATGCACATTTTTATGTTTTGACTAGTTTAAGCCTTGTCTGTGAAACTGGGGGTAAATGTATTTTTTTAACTTGTAGTTTGTAATTTTGAAGCATGAATTCATTAGATCATAGTTGTTTTAATGATGTTTATTTAACTAAATTTATATGCATTTCATTACTATATTAACTGCTTGTCCATTTTTCAAATCTCAGTAAGATCAGGTCTTGTTTTGTTTTTTGCACTAAATATCTTGTAAATACAAGTAATTGCGGACATCAATTTGGTCGCGAGCACTGTTGGTTGATCTTGTTTATGAATGCAGTCATACTGCTCTATAAACATACGCTTAATTTAATTAAGTTTAGTGTAGAAAAAAATGCATTATATTCATATTTATTTTTATGCAGTTTTCATTTTAAAATGCTGTGTTCAAAGCACCTCTGTAACGGGCACATTTTAAAAAAGCTATTTTTTACTGAATTTTGAAGGACAAGTTCACCATATCAAAGCAGTTTTATAGTGTTTATATAGTTAGATTTTAATGCACCATTTCATCATTATTAGATTAACTGTTTGTCCAAACCAAGATTTTCCAAGGCCTTTTATTCATCCAAATATTGTATCAGATGTCAAATTAAGGATTCTTTAAAGCCTGAAATACACTAGTAATTATGTACGTCAACGTATTTGTATCATTTAAAAGTGAGTTTATACAAACTGACGTTTTTAGCGTTTGATTGAGTTGCAACGTTTACAGAGGAAGTCCACAATTACAGTCTGCTCAAGGCAGTGCCGTGCCAGTCCCAACGAACCTGAAGCCCATAAAACCAGCTGTTATTTAGGTGTCATAAATTCAGTAACCTTGATTAAACATTTTCTGGGGCTATTTCTGTCATTCACAACCAGACGTTACTTCACAGAAGTGTGTTTAATCAGTGTATTTCCTTTCATTTAATTAACTTTTTCCTCCTCCTTTTTTAATTTTCCCACCCTGGAGCTTCGGGCCCATGATGCCCGCTGATGCTGAACCGCATGAACATGCTGGAAAAAGTGAAAGTGGTTAGCTGTGGTAGAGCGTGATTTTATGCTGCTGTGGGAATTATGTACATGGATGAAAAATCTCTCATGTTTCGGCTGCTTATTAGTCAGCTCTGCTCACTCTGGACATTCATTAACCCACTTCAGGAGAAGCATCATGGGATGTTTTAAACACTGGTGAAGAAGAAGAATGTTTGACCCTTGATGATGCTTATTCTTTAAAAAATAAGATTGCATTTGCATGTTAATAATGTAAATTTAAATATATTGTTACAGTTTAGTACATTTTAAAATGATACAGGGTGGGCCATTTATATGGATACACCTTAATAAAATGGGAATGGTTGGTGATATTAACTTCCTGTTTGTGGCACGTTAGTATATGTGAGGGGGGAAACTTTTCAAGATGGGCCATTTTGATATATCGCCAACCATACCCGTTTTATGAAGGTGTATCCATATAAATGGCCCACCCTGTAGTGCTGTCAAATAATTAATTGCAAATAATCTCATATAAATAATACATTCACACAATACACACACATATAGTATGTAAAGGGAAAACTTTTATTTCGGCTTAATCACGATTGATCATTTGAGAGTACTAGTTCAATTTCAAAGTATTGCTTTTTTGCTTTATTAAGCAAGAGACTTCTTTTAAAATTGTATGTATTTATTATAAACCCCTACATTTTTGAATGATAGCATATATCAGTACCACCTTAGAATAGGGAACACATATTCATTGTTAATTTGAGTCCCCCTCCCCAAAACCCTAATTTGCTGCTTATTAATAGCTAATAAAGTAGTTGTTAGTTTAGGTATGGGGTAGGATTAAGGAATCTAAAATATGGCCATGTATAAATAAGGCATTATTATGTGCTGATGTATTAATAATACACAGCCAATAATTTACATACGAAAGTCGAGAGAATTGTGAAGTATATTGAGATTTGACACTAATTTAATGTTACCGAAGAAACCGGATTTTACCAAGTGTGACATGCATCAACGTCTTTGTTGACCCTGGAACAATATTGTGATTTACCAATCAGATTTAAAGAACCAGTTTATAGTTTTTGTGGCTTATGATCGGTGTTTGGTGCTAGTACTTCAGGTTTAGGTGTAGGGATATGGTCAAGAATAAAATTTTGGATCAACAAGATGTTGTTCCAGGGTCAACAAAATATGTTAACCTATAGGAACACATCTGACTTAGCAAAATGTGCAGAATGTGGAACAGTACCATTTGATTCGCTTCTTAAACATCTTCAAATGTTCGAAATTGTACAACTTTATATGTATTTTTTTCAGGTTGTATTGACAACAATCCCAGATCTTTCATTTGGTCGGAGACGCTTGGCCTCCTGTTGTGTATGGATGTGTACTGTGGTCTGGATGAAAGCCTTTCAGCATTCTGGAATGAACATGACTTTCTGATTCCAACTCATGTTTCTCTCCCCCTTTCTGTTCTTTCTTTCCCACACGTTTCCTCCCGCTCTCTTTGTGTCTTTGGTAGCACATTGTTCTGAATGGCAGTAGGAGTGAGCTGTGGTCTCAGGTAACTGAGTGGAAGTGAAGGCCTGATGGAGTCCTTCCAGTCCGGCTGCTGTATACAGAGCCATTACGCTCCTTCTCTTGTTCCCCTTTTTGGCTTTATGTGGTTTTGGCTGGGCTAGTTTAACACAGCCTCTGGGTATGGAGCCCCATTTCCTGTTGCCCAGTCAAATGGTAATTACACTCTTTAATGTTAAAAGGTGAGTCGGCTTTCGGTCTTCAACTTTTGATGTGGTTATAACGGAAGGAAGTGAAGGAGGGCTATTTAAGGGGTCCTTGTGTCTCATGTTGCTTTTGGATAGGTGTTAAGTATGTCACATCTGCATTGTCATATTCTCTCACAAATTGGATGACTACAGTGATCCAAATATTCTGAACGGTTACACAACTCACAGTGACATACTGTAATTTTTCTTGCATTAGTGTATAAATGTTCTTCATGAATCACACTTAATTTGAGGATGTAATTTTTTCTGCACTAAATATTTCTGATTCTTTGTTGATGTGTTTTTCTTAAAAACGAGTTTCACATCCTCCTCTTCCTCTGTGAGGTTTCAGGCACGTACATTGTTGCCATGAGTTCTCCCACCCCCCTCAATGTCCTCTTTTTAAAAGGCGTCTGCTTCACTTCCAGCGACACGGTTTCAGGGGTCAGGCTGTGTGTGTGTTGTGTGTTAAATGTGTGTATAGCCGGAAGCACTCGCTCCAGACGCCTGGCTGCAAAATAGCAGGAATTGCGTTCTGAAATCCCAGGAAACATCCGTAATTTCTGCCCACATTCCTTTGCAGTTGACTGAGCTCTCTCTCCCCAAGCACCTCCCATCAGGAAGTGTCTGACAATGGGAGCAGAATGCCAGAAACAGGCAGACGGACAGAGCTGGGGGCAGCCAGGGGTATCCAAAGTCCATTCCCCTTGCCCTCCTACCCTAATTCAACAATCTAATGCTTATATAACACATAGGCAGTGAGGGTTATTCACAGGCGATAACAAAACTTTGTATTAGGATAAAGTGGAATGAAAAATGACAAAAACGTTTTTTATTTATAATAGTGGTCTTAGATTTTTTGACCCCTCTGTTTATACTAAAAATTGTTGGGGAACACTATACTTAAAGCACTGTACATTAAAGTAGTTTTAATGCATTCATTTTGTCTTGTAATGCAACTTATAATGCATTGTAGAATGTCTTGATTATATATGATATATTAAATTCAGTTATTTACATAATAATACAATTTATTAAACTGCACATTATGAAGACTTATAATGCATTATTCCATTTTATAACCCTTTATAATGATCTATAGATAAAGGCTTTAAATAGTGTGTGGAGGAGTGTATGCTCAAAAAACATACAGTATCAAACTTTTATACTTCCCCTTTTATTCTGCACAAACACATTTAATAGATTCGAAATTTAACAGTAATAATTTATTTTAAAACTTAAATTATTTAGAGAAAATATTAATTTCTTGAATTAACTTTTTGTTTTTTCTTGCAATATATTCAGATTACATTTTGACATTCTTTTTTTTACTGCATATTTTCACTGTATTTTTAATGCTTAAGTGCAGTCTGTGTGAGCAAAAGTGTCTTGGCGACAAAACTGATCTTATGCATTTAAAAATATTTAATTTATTTCTAAAAAAATAAATTTATTTTGAATGTCTTGCTTAAATAGTGTACTTCAAATGCTCTTATAGTAATTAAAATCTAGTAGTACATTCCAGAAATATGAAACTTGACTGTTGAATCAAGTCCTTACATTAAATTATTATCATGTTGGAGCTTTTTTTTTTATTTGTAGATCAATGTACAATGTACAATGATCTGATGTCGCTCAGAATGTATTGGTCCCTAAAAGACAGAAAGTCGTTTACTGCCTGAAGCTACTAAGCAGTCATCGTCTTTGCTTTGCAGAACAGATATTGTTGGTGTCAGTTGTATGCAGTGTTTGGTTTTCCATACAGACGTTTGTTGCTCAAAAGCTCAACCTTCACATTTTCAATGTCACTTGTGGTTGAGTGCGGTTGTCCAGTTCGATCTCACAGAAACTCTTTCATATTTTACGAGATGGCTAATTCGTACGTCCTCACTCGTACAAATTCATATGATTTTTGCTAAATTGTACATATTTTACGAGTTGCCAGTTCGTATGAATTTGTGCAAATGACCTATACCTAACCCGCCCCTAAACCTACCCGTCTCTGGGGTTTAGAGTAGACAGATCATATGTGCGAGGTTGTACGAATTCGTATGAATTAGCCACCTCGTAAAAAATTTGTACAAATTGATCGTGAGACTGTTTTGGTGTTGTCATTACTGTTTAACAGTCTACAATCTCTAGGACTCATTTTAAGAGCAAGTTTGGCTAATATTTGCTTTATGAACCGGTTATCTGTCACATCTTTTACATGTGTGAGGCACATGCTCGTGTATTTGCTATCAGTCAGTTATTTCGAGTTTTCAGAGCGTGCAAAACCAGTTAATTAACCTCAAATTAATCTATTTATGGAACAATATATTACATTTTTAAAAAAACGATGGTGATACAACACATGCTACGATAATTAAATTATTAGTCTTGATTTTACCTTAAGATAAGATCACATTTTTAGATTTATTCATCTAATAGTAATTTCAATTACTCTAAAAATTACATATTGATATAAAAAGTGCGATCACGTGTTCCTTTAAACATGCAGATAAATACATCTTTCATTTTTTAGGAAGCATTCAGCATTATTAAGGAAATAGCCTTTGAAGCCAATTTATGGGAAGAACTTCCTCAGGCTCCATGCAGACAAAGAAAGAAATAGAAGGCGCCACAACAATCATGTTGCAACAATACTGTGAGATTCCAGTCAGCAGCTGGGTAGTGAGATACACAGCCCTATCCGGCCCTATCCCTTCAATCCTGCTCTCCGCCACCTGGCCTATGTGTGTCTCCATATGTGTGCAAGTCTTGTCACTAGGCTTCAGGCTTAGAAGCATCCATCTAATTTCAATGCTTGATGAGACAACCCATGAATTCAGTCAGAATGGCCTAGAGAGACAACTTTATCTGAGCTGTTGGGGGAGGTTTCCAGACCATCTGCTCTTGTACCAGTGTGTCCAGGTCTACATGTGACCCGATCCTTTTTGATGGTTATCACAAGGAAAATGCTAAATGCTGTATCAGATATGGGCACTAAATGAGTATGGCTGCATATCATGAGTTACATGATATAATAAAAAGAACAATGTTTATTAAAAATATACATTTTGTGTTACAACTACTATTCAAAAGTAGTAGTCACAGAAATAAAATACATTTTAAAAGTATATTAAAATAGTAAACCAATATTAGAAATTGCAATAATATTTTACAATATTACTGTTATTTTTGATCAAATAAATACAGTCTTGATTAGCATCTATAAAAATATTACTGATCCCAAACTTTTGAATGGCATTGTGACTTCTTTTTTCCATCAAAGCTTCATGTATTTTATCATAAAAACAGCAATACTGTAAAATACATTTTGTCAGTTAATATAAAATTGTCACAATCCTTCACAAATCACTCTGACTTAGTACTCAAGGAGCATTCTTTTTATTATAGATTTTTGTGTTGCATAAAATTTTTGTAAAATAAGCATAGTTTTTTTCCAGAATAATTAAGAATCCAATGAATTCAATTCAATTAAGTTCAATGAAATAGAGATCTTACGTAACATTACCAGTTTCTTTTCTTTTTAATTGTTTCCTTAATGGGGAAAATCTTAATAAATAAAACCTTAATAAAGAAAAACTTACCAACCCCAGGCTGTTATTTGGTTCTGCATGTGTGTGTGTGTGTCTATTACCAAGTTAGTTTTATGTGTGTGTATATATATATATATATATATGGTGCATGTTCAAACTGTGGCAGGGTTCTTAAACAATTCCCCTTTATGATGGCTGAAAGACTCTCCTGATGCGAAACTGAAACGTTATCCAGCCCAGACTCTTTTACACCTGCTCTCGTCATAATAGCTGTGTGGAATGCGGAGAGAAAGTGAGAGAATACCTCTTTTCATAAAGCTGCTCTGAGGGGGACAGGTGCTGTCAAGGGGGGAACCGTTCAGAGCTACATGGGGGACTGTTGGTAAACACATTAAGAGGAGGGGAGTTTATAACAGAAGTGGCTCAGATGTTTGCTTGACTGGGCATAAACAATTCCTCACCATCAGAAGAACTGTTTGGAAAAACTACATGTGTTTAAACTCAGTTTTGTTGAAGTTAACCCTTTAATTTTTAGTTGTGTATGGCCACAATATAGATGTATACCATTGAATTAGCAATTTGCAATAGCAATATATTTCTGTATAGTTTTCAGAGACACCATAAAATGTGACTAAATGTGTATTTTCAAAGAATTTACGACTGTCAAATGGGTTTCTCAATAATAAACCATCAATGGTTATATATATATATATATATATATATATATATATATATAATTGGTATGATGAGGTTGGTATGACTATTGATGAGGATTGTATGATCTTTGAATAACATTGGTCTTTAAAAGCAAGATACTTGAAATGTCCTTGCAATAGTTCCACTTTAGCACAATCAAATATAATTAGTTGGACTTCAGCACTACTTCTGCAAAAAGTGCATTTAGTTGTTGCAGTCTAGCAGACATTAAATATACCAGTTTAGTGTGCTAAAAGAACAATTGCAGGGTTATGTCTTTACACATCCTTTGACACTAAACATAAAACCTTTAATGTCAGTCTCGGGGGATTCTTGTGCAATGACTTTTTGTTTCAATGAATGCAGTTTGGAGATTTGAGAAGAGTTTCTCTGTATGTGTTTGTGTTTGAGAGGAAGCAGAGGGGGTTTGGAGAGTGAATCTAATGCTCTTCTTTCCAGACGTGCCATATGGTGTCCGTGTGACAGGTGCATCTGCTACTGAGTTCCTCAGGCTTTGTTTACATAAAACAACAGCTAAATTAACCAGAAATCTTATTTCATCAGACATTTACTGAATTGTCCATAAATACATATATATTTACAAATCTCACAGTCACACTTGTGTACGGTAATCTGCCTTTTTGCATTTCTGTAGTAACGGCATGATTGATTGATATACTCTTTAAAATGTTTTAAGTAAATTAAATGGTGTGTTTACTAAATAGTGTATGATGAGGGTTAAATATTGTCAGCAAAAACAGAGATCTGGAATCTGGTGCATGCTTAAGAGATTGTGTTTATGGTATAAACAAGCGCTGTTTATCTATTGAGTGCCGCAAACAGGGGAATTGGGTCCGTAGAAAATTGGAATAGTTTTCCGCAACAGTGATATCATGGAATGTCTGACCCTCTGCTAGACACAAGAGCAGGCTTTAACACAGATTTTTCCAAACCCTGTTTTTATATTGTTCTACTGTAATTCTATCAGCACTACACATGCTCCGCTTAAAGATTTACGGTTTAAGATTTAATGTTAACGAGAAATACTTCAGAGCAGTTAAAAAACGTCCTGTGATGTAACATTTTAATTTTTTTTTTAATTTATTTTTTTTTATTTATTATGGGAAACACATTACAATTATTAAGCTTCTAAATGTTAACATTGGTTCATGCAACAACTGATTAAAAAAATATTTTGATTTATTAATCTTGTTAATGTTAATTTTCACATAGACTACATCATTTTGGGTTGAATGAATAAAAATTAAGGAACTAACCGCAAATTAATGATGAACAAGAGTATTTATAAACTATTGATTGGAATAGTTTTCTTGTAGCATATTATATTAAATAAAGAAAAAAATTCTATCTATGATCTATCTTGTCTATTACACCTTGATCCTTGATTGTTTGTTGCAATTATGTTATTATATTGAAAGACAAAATTGTCCTACATTAATAAAATCTATAAAAAGTTGCTTATTGTTAGTTCTTCATCTGAAGTAAAAAAAAAATCAACTTAATAATAATAACAATAATGTCACTAAAAAGTGAAAATTCTAGTGAAAAAGAAATGAATTAAAAGTGAATTCTAAACATTCGTAAAGAGTATAATAATACATCAACAATACTACATTTATATATATATATATATATATATATATATATATATATATATATATATATTGCCCAGTTAAAAAATGGTGGAAGCTTATTACACATTTTAAAACCATACCTTAACTGCCCTTAAATTATCGAAAGGGCTTTATTTTATAACGACACATTAAGTAATTCCTGTCACCAGTGTTTTTTGAAAATGAACAGTTATTGTAGCTTGTGAGTGTTTTCAGTGTAAATGTCAGGTTTGTATTGTAGTCCAGTGCTCTAGGCACATGAACAGCCCTTTGTTCTTTGTGTGGACTCTGATGTGCTGGCCAAAGCCTTCATTGTGTTCTGTGAAGTAGAGAAGAAAATTGCAACCTGCCTTTGAAGGCCACTGTCAGTGAGATATTTAAAGCTCAAACGAGCGGTCAAAGAGCAGACGTCACAAGCGTGTGACAGCGTCCCAGGTCTCGACCCCCACTATTACACCCCATGCACACCTGGATACCTAGAAAACGGATCCTTTTCAATGCAAGTTATGGAACATTTAGTCATCAAATACCAAAAAGATCCATTCCCTGATTTCTACAATATACCTCTCTTTGAAAGAAAGCTCTGTCGCTCCGCTTTACGAGGGGAAGATTTAGATGATGCCCAGAGGGCTGAGACAAGAGCCCTCAGTATGCTTGGCCTCACCTGTCACAGATGATATCACAGTGGTCATGGACAACTACACATTTTCAACAGTCATTTTAAGATGTGTGCAGCTGTCCTTGCATAAGGGAAAGGATTTTTTTGAAAGAGGTAGACGGGTCATTAGTGGACTACTGGCCTTCAGGCCAGGATGGATTTGGTTATTCAAATGAAAGGCCAAAAGGGCTGATTGAAATATGGCTGAGGTGATGAGAGAGATAGAGATCAGTGCGCCAGCAGCTGCGCTCTGACACCAGAAAAACCCTGATAATATACCGTCTAACCAACATTTATTCAGACACCTTCAGAATTTCTCACATTATTTCAGTTTATTTGCTACAGTTTAGAAAATGATGATCTAATATGACATGAACGTCCTACATCATCTGCTGGAACACCACTGTCTTGTGAGCGTGTATAAATAAATAAATACTTTTCTTCAGTTTCAGGCCTTTATTAACCTCTAGAGCCACGTGAAGCACTTTTTTTATGATGGATGGGTGCAAAATGTCAACACCGTTTCAAAGCAAGGTCATTTTTAATACAGTATTTGTCCCAAATAAGAATGTCATCTAGGATGATTTTCATTTTTGGGTGAACTATCCCTTTAACAGAATTTATGTTGTAGATAAGTGCAACTGGGGTCTTCCTGTCATTGTCTGTAGATGTTACTGCGCATATATCTATTTAATATTTTACTAAATTAAGAAATGAAGAACCCATGGCTGTTATGTAATCTTGACTACTTGTTCAAAGTCTAAAAAAGCACTCACACACACAGTATAAACAGACACACAGAGCTCCCATTGTCTTGTGTACATGCAGTAGCTCATGCATTTAGACATGTTGTTTTTAAAGAAAAGACTAATTAAGTAGAAAACCCCTCCTCAACCCTCTTTTCCCACCCATAATGGCCGCCACACTGGCCCCGATGCACATGCTAATGTGTGGAATGCGGCCATTTCCTCCCTCTCTAGGAAGACAAAGAGAATCAATAGAGAGACAATCTTTCCCCCCTCTCCTTAACCTTCAGTCTTGTTCTTTCTAAAAGTAAAATGCCTCTCTAGATATTACATTCATCTTTATGAGGGGAAAATCAATTTTAATGTTTAAATCCTAATTACATAATTAAAGAAGAAACAGATTAATGTGTGTGTATATATATATGGGTATGTCCCAATATATATATATATACACAAACACATAATATATATATATATATATGGGTAGCTGATGTATAAACATGTTCTATGGGGTGACAAATTTTTTTTTAAAATAATAATAATAACCTGTAACACTGATAGTAAACCTAAACTCTAAGGATGAAGATACATTTTTCAGGTTATTTGTATGTTTGTAGGCAATTTTTTTTGTCAACTGTATATATATATATATATATATGGTAGTTAAATAATAAATAAGAAAAGTAATATTAAATAATAGGATGTTGAAATCTAAATTGGTGAATAGCCAAATGTAAAAATATATATATAAATAGCATAACCTGCTGTTTTTGCAACTGTCATGCAAACTATTTTTACTATTCTAAATAAAAAAAGTGTGTTAATGTCTTTCCATATTTCCATAAAAAGAGAAACAGATCTTGCCTGTGATATGAATGGAGTCCAACTGTCTACTCGACAAGTGCAGGCTTGATGGTTTCACACAGCTGCCACTCACAAAATGCAGGGACTTTCTAACTTTCTAAAGTGTTTTTTTTTCTTCTCCAGAGCAGGTGCTGGTGTATTCAACGCATATCTGCAAAACATATTTAGGCCTGAAATTTATATTTTTAAGTTTGAGTTTCAAATTTGAGTTTTAAACTCAACTAATAAACCCCAACTAAATAAATGATCATCAGGTTTCTATATTCATCATTAATAAAGTACATTTATAAACCAATCTTATACATTTTAAAGTGGATCGATCTTGTCCTGAACCCTGTTAATACTTTTTAACCGATTAAATGTCATTTTTTTTTGCAATTAACAAATTAATGGTGATTATATGTGGCGTTTTGGTGATTTTAATGATTTGTTTGTTTTTGTTTTCATTCATTTTGTTAGTACTTTATTAATATTTATAATTTTAAAAATACAGATAATAGTAAGTTAGGTGACACATGTTTAGAACATCAGAAACCAGAGAGTGAATGAATACCTGTAAGCTTTATTTTAACTAAACGTCCCAGAATAAAATAATCACGAAAACATAGAATGAAATTTGCTAAATAACAATAACATACTGATATTTCTATAATAAACGCACAACCATATGCCGTATAGATGTATATAATGAATTCTTGAAAAGTTGTCAATATTTTGCTAATCACACACAAACCTTAAACCTTATGTTTTTTTTTATGAGCAGATCTGTCATTTAGCATTGCGGCCTTCGCTGTTATCTCATTTTGTCTTTATATCTGTTTGTACGCCAAAATTGAAGCTACAGTTAATAAATGTGTCATACGTGTGGTAGGGTGCGTGATAAAACGAGGGTGTGCGTTGTGTGAGACGGGGTCAGGCGTGTGTGTTTGTGAATAGAGTGTTTGTGTAAAGTGTGCAAGGGAGGTGTAGGGTATACGAGCAGATGGTAGACCTCTCCCCTGTAATGTCTGCTTCAGAGAGAACAATACATCTCTCTTTCTGAGGCATGGTTAAAGGGTGGAAGAGGATTGCTCTCCATGGACAGCTGGTTGGCAGCATGCCTCAAACACACATACAGACACCCCCTCCCCATCATCTACACAGACACACTCAGCAATTAACTGGCACGGGCCACGGCTTAAATATTCACCAGCCCAGAGCAAACAAAAGACCTTCAAATCCATTCTCTATAGCACATGGTCTGTATTTCTCTTATGAGTTTTCTGTTTAGTTCTGCTGCTTGTCATCGGTTTAGCAAATATACTTCACAAAAATGTTCTTTTATGTAAAGCGTTTGTCTTTGAAGAATAGTTTACCCCAAAAAATGAAAAAATCTCCCTAATGTTATTCCAAACGCAGTATTACAGTATCAACAAGAGAATCACAGTATCATTTTCTATATTTTTTTTTTCCCTCATACAATGCAAATGAACGGTGCCTAAAGCTGCAGTCCCTACAAATCTGCCTACTATCTTTTGCATTCTTTTGAAGAAAGTCATGCTTAAAACAACATGAGGTTCAATAATTTACAAATAAAAAATGTGTCTTATAGTTATATGTGATCCTGGACAACAAAACCAATCATTACACGTATGTTAGTAATAGGGTCAAAATTACAGATTTTTTCTTTTTTGAAAAGAAATGGAGATTATGTTCCATGAAGATATTATTAATATATACATTATTAAATTTAATACCTAAAATATATCAAAACATAATTTTTGATTAGTAATATGCATTCCTAACAACTTAAAAACTAGTTTTCTAAATATTTTGGTTTTTCAAATAGTTGTACCTTAGCCAAATATTGTCTTGTCCTATCAAACCTCTATAAAGCTTATTTATTCAGCGTTCAGATGTTGCATAAATCTAAATTTAAATATATAGATATATATAGTTTGTTCATTTATTTCATAAAACTATCCCTTTAAGACTTTTAATATGACTAGTATAAAAATACAGAAAGTGGGTACCAGTAAAATAAAAAATCTTTGTCAAAGTAACACATAGACAGTTTCAAACTGTCTAGCCTATTATATTTTTGTAACTACATAAATCAAGTAGAATTAATGAGCGCGCTGAAACTTCAAAGGAAAGTGGAGTAAAATAGAATAACAAAGGTTACAGATCTTTGCGACTTTTACTGCATTCCTCTCACCGTTACAAACAAAAACGCCTTCAAGAAGCAGGACAAATGCGCACGGGGCTGAGAGTGAATGCAGTCCCGCGCACTGCCCCCCTTCAGCAGCGCGCTCCGCGTTCTCCCTGCGCTCGCTCGCCGAGGGGAGGCGGGGCGAGCGACAAGCGGAACTGCTTTTGATCCCCGAGGGACTCGCAGCCTTCACATTCCGCGCATTCCAGGGGCCGTGAACAATCGGAGCTCGGTCATTTATTAGCAGAGCCCCTCCCCTCCTGAGCTCAGTCTGCTGGAGGAGCTCTCCAGACGCGCACACAGCTCAAACATACGCATGGAAATAAAAAGCCGTACCCAACGAATTTCCTTAAGGATTATATCGTTAAACAGATAAACGAGTACAGAAAGTCGTCCGTAACTTTTGGTCGTGATGCAATTGTGATTCGGTGAGTTTTTCAAACGTTTAAAAGTAGTTTGTTGTTGTAAATTGTCCCTTTTTTATGACACATTACTTGGTGTCTATCAGTGAATGGTGCTTTTATACTGTGTGGTTTAATGTTTATTTAATACACTGTACGTGTACGATAGTATTTTATGAATTGCTTTGTAAGCTATATGCTGTAAATCCAACTATTTGATTTGTAGAATACATAAATGTTTTTGTGGAAGGTGCCAAACTTAGGTTTAACTACAACAACAAAAAGACGAACTAACCAACTTTTATAATATCCCTTTGTTTATAATGCTCCATTTTGGAATATTTCAATGTATTACTACAGTTGTGATTGTAAAACAAAGGTGAGACACTAGATAGGAATTTGTCTTTGTAGCAGGAAATAGTTTTCGCAACTTTGGAAAGTTATTGGAGCCTACCCAATTTTCCTACACTTCTAATTCTAACCAAAATGTAGATATTTAAGAGGAAACCCAGTGCATGTTGGGGGTTGTAGGATGGTGCCAGTGGTATTTTGGGTAAACGTGGTGTTGCTATGGGCAAAGGCAGTCAGCCTAGAAGCATGTAGAGTGAGGCACCACTCAACTGGTGTTTGCTTTTGTAGAGTGTTGCAATGTAGATGAGCAACAAGCAAGCATTGCATTTAATTATTTATTTATTTATTTTAACCAGGTTCACAGTCTAGTCCAAAGAAAAACTCTCATAACACAGTATCATTGATTACTATCTGCAAAACAAAGACTGAAATGAGAACAGCAGAGGATTCATCAGGCACTGTGCTGCACAGACTGATTCAAGAGCAGCTCCGTTATGGAAACCCTACTGATCCTACTCTGTTGGCCATCCAGCAGCAGGCTCTGCGTGGAGGCAGCAGCGGTGGAGGTGCAGGAAGTCCTCGTTCATCGCTGGAAAGCTTAACGCAAGAGGAATCACTTTCCCCCCAGTTGTCCACCCGGCAAGAGCCCCAGGGCCAAGAGCACCAGGGAGACTACCAGCATTCAGAGAGTCCCGTCTGCCACCTCTATCAGCTCCACACAGAGGAGCTGCCTACTTATGAGGAAGCGAAGGCTCACTCACAGTTCCTAGCCTACCAGAGAGGTCAAGTAGGGCTTCAGCACGGCAGCCTAGAGACCCCTGGTGTGGTTGGAGGAGCCGAGCAAGAAGAGAGAGTGTGGGATATGAAGAGAGAACATGCTCGCTCGCTCAGCGAACACCTCATGCAGCTCTCGCTGGAGAGGAACTGTGCCCATGACATTATTCCCATGAGCTCATCGCATAGCTACCCCCAGCTCTCTAATAACCACTCTGGTCCTGTTGTAAACGAGAGGCCAATGCATGAGCCAGACCAACGTGGTCCACCCCCGGAATACCCCTTCATGGTCAGATCCCCTGGATATATGCTTAGTCATTCACAGGAGCATGGGCAGTATTACAAAGAACCTCCCCCTGCTTTCCATTCGCAACATCACAGGTACATTTAATTGATATTTTGATTGTTTATTTTATGTATGGGCACATTGTGGTGGTTTGGCATACTAATGGTTCATATTTTTCTCGATCAGGTTATTTCCGACACAGTCGCAAATGCCCCGCCATAGCGGGCTGCCCACGTTGACCCCTGCTGGTCAGGATGTCATTGTTGGAGGATACAGCATCCCGGTGAACAACTGCCAAGTAGAGCAGCTCATTAAAGAGAATGAAAGACTGAGAGGAGAAGTGGAGAGCTACAGCGAGAAGGCAGTAAGGCTACAGAAGGTAAGAGAAGGCTCTTTGTTCCTTCATAGAAACCTCGCAAAACTGTTATATCCTTGGTATTACCCTCACATTTTGCTGCTGATGCAAAAGAGGCAGCCTCGGCCTTTGATTTTCATTTGAGAAAGGACCAACAAAGCATATGAAAACAAGAAATCAATGTGCGCTGGTGTCTTGTAGCTGCCTAAGGAGATTAGCCCTCTCGCCGACCGTGCAGGAATGCATGCAAGGGAGAAGATCACAAGGATATCGTTTTAATTCGAAAAGCACTCATTCCTAGTGACTGAGTTCAAATTCCCAGTAACTTATTTAGCATGTGAGACAACACTGAATTTACCCATGCCTGCAATGCCAAGCATTTTTTGGTAATGTGATAATGCCATCACTTAAATACCAAAGTGTCATGCCAGAACAAGGGGGGGAAAAAACGGGTTTATTTTGTTTGTGTTGGGTTTGTTTTGGTAAGGTTTACTGGGTCTTGCATATGTCATTCAGTGGTGTTACATAGATTGAATTTCAGTTCGGATTCCACATAGTTCCTGGAATCAGAACAACTGTGTTCTTAAAAGAATGCATTAGATTAGTGGATCGTGAGGTCGCCTTGATATGAAGCGAAAAATTTTACAATTCCAAAAGGGGAGGCCTTCCTGTGTTGTTCCGTTACCCTCTTTGTTGGGATTCCAATGGGATGCCAATAAGGGCAGATGTCTATACTCATCTCAGCGTCTGTGAATGAAGAAGGGGCTTTGCGTAGCCCACAGCTGACAGACTGGACTGCAAAGAGCAACAACCAGACCCCACAGCTGTGGATTCCACGTCTGAATGGCCCCTTTTACTTTCACTCTTGAACAGAAACCCCACATAGCACACAGGGTCCTGCTTAAGAATTTAACCACCTATGAAATGACTTTGTTGTAATTCAAGGAAATCAGTGATATTGTATTGATATTGTGTTCTGTAATGACAGTTTAAACCATTTTGGAAATATGTGCTCTTTCATGAGCCATTTTCTGCGTCATAAATACCATACAGGTGCATATAGTGTGAAGTACTGTTCTTGTCTCTGAATGGTGTGCTTTCATCATGCACTTGTCCTTTGTTCCCCACATTTGCCTCTGGCATCCCGCCCTGTAGGGAGATGAATGTGCAGACACCTGGGACTCATAAGTGTTCTTTCTGGAATGTTGATTCAATTCCCAGTCGCTGAAGAGCTCTGTGAGAGTGATTCACTTGTGGGCAAGCAGCAGGAAAAGCTCAGCCAAGCACATTCCTCTCTCTTTCCCTTTCTTTACTGAATTGTTTTTGTCAATATGTCATTCTTGCTCTCTGAACGTTGTCTTATAATGTTTAGGTGTACGAAAGACAGTATAGCTGAGCCAAAAATGGAAATTCTTCTGTATGCTCACCCTGATGAGTTTCTTTAGGATAAAGATATTAAAATGATTTTCCCCTCTCTTGCAGCTCGAACAGGAGATTCAGAGGATATCGGAAGCCTATGAGACTCTTATGAAGGGATCTGCAAAGAGAGAAGCCCTTGAGAAAACCATGAGGAACAAGCTTGAGAGCGAAATCAAGCGACTTCATGACTTCAACAGAGATCTCAGGGGTAAGATGGTTCACATAGCTGAGTAATTGTCTTAAATATGAGCTACATGTTTAGGTATGAGGCGATAAATACTAATTGTTGACTCCCACATTAGACCGCCTGGAAACAGCCAGCAAACAGAGAGCAGCCATGGAAGTTGAAGACAAGAGTCGGCATGCCTTCGCCAAACTGGTTGAGCAAAGTAAGAATTCCCCTTTGCTTCACTGTAAATTATTTTTCTCCCAATGTGCGGTCAACCATGTGAGAAGCCCCAGCTGTTCCCACTGACTTTTAATGTTAATGTTGTAGTCATTCCTCTACCAATAATGCACTGCGTGATTATCATTGATGTGATTCCTGACAAAGCATTTGGTCTAATATAATTATTGCTAAGCGGAAGTGTTCAGAAGCAAAACAATTTTTCATTAACCAAAATAAGTGCTATGTAGGGTTCAGTGAATAGCTAGTTAGGTACATGCTGAATTCTGCATCTCAGTTGTTTTTAGAATTCGACCACCAACCGTTTTTAACACTGGAAGTAAATGTGACCTGGATTCCTGAAATATTTTCAGGTATTTTGGGATATTCCATCCTCCTGGAATGCTTTCCAACAGCCCCCACCACTAGTTCAGTTTCTGAGGCCCTAAGCACCCCTTCTGATGGCCTGTGCACTGGCTCTCCATTTTTGGGCATATTAGTGCTAAAGAATTTAGAGCTGCGTTAGGGTAAATTAGATTTGTTTTGCTAATCCTAACAGGGATCATTGTTGTTCAGCATTTGATTTGACCCTTTTTGAATGGATATTTTTTCTATTCCCCAAGGGTAGATGTATAAAGTGGTCTTTCATACTTGTGGATCAAAATTAGTTCACCTCCAAGTCTGAAACAGAGCAGTTTTGTGCAAACAAAAAGCCTGGATTTTTAAATGTTTCAAATTTCTTGTGAGCCAACACATAAGCATGTCCAAGCCACAATTCAGCATTTCTAAAGAATTATGATGTGTAAGTTAACATTTATGACCTTGTGGAGCTATTTGCTTTACATGTTTACTGCCTGCCTCAGAGGCATTCCAGAGATTCAGTTGGTACAAAGACGTGCCTGTGTGCGTAAGTGGATAAGAGGAAGTCTGCATTCCTTCCAAAGGCATTTGTTTTGGGTTGTATAATCAGGGTAGGAGCAGAATGGAAGACTAATTGCTGTCTAATTTGTTTTCCATCTCGCAAGGCATTCAAAGTGACCCAGAAACAAATGAGTCGGCTTTAGTATGTCCCTTTTCAACGAGCCAAGTCATCATAGAGCATTTCAGAATTCAGCATCCCGAATGGGAATTCATTGAATTGCTTTTGTAATTTGGGAATTCTAAAGCAGTCCGCAGTGTAGGTCAAAGGACACGCGGAAACTCTGCCACTCCCCTGCAAACCCAGACAGACATGTGTAAATCAAGCATGCCTCTTTTGTTCCAGACTCTTGTGGGAAGCTTATCCCCAGAGAATTGGTTAGAATGAGAGAATGCTCTGGACACACCCCAGTCCTACAGCACGGCCATTCATTTTGTGGCCTGTGTAACAACTAGGCATGACGAGTGCACAGCAAGCATTGCTTGTACCCTTGCTGTAGTAAGTTGTCTTAGTTCATAATTCTAATAATGTTTATCACTTTCTCTCCATAGATGAGGATCACCTTAGAGAGCGGGAACGTCTGGAAACAGAGCTGCAGCATCTGCACGTTTCAGGAGAAGAATGGAAGAGGCGCAGAGAAGCCTTGGAGCAAGCTCTGATGTCCGCGCAGACACGAAACAGGCAGCTGGAGGAAGAGTTACGTAGGAAAAGAGCTTATGTTGAGAAGGTGGAGAGAATGCAGAGCGCCCTGGCACAGTTGCAGGCGGCATGTGAGAAGAGGGAGGCGCTGGAGTTAAGATTGAGGACCAGACTGGAGCAGGAGCTGAAGAGCCTGAGAGCACAGCAGGTAAAAACAAATTTTACAATCTTTTGTGCACCCAACTGGTGAAAAAAATATGTTTTGGGTTTAACAAGTAAACCTTTCCTTTCTATTTCAGTGGCAGTCTCAAGCCCAGAAAATGAGTCCTGGGTCCTACTCGGACCTTAATGTGTCATCGCTGCATCAGCAGCTGAGGGAGCGAGAGGAGCAGGTTCTGGCCCTGGAGGCCGACATAACACGCTGGGAGCAGAAGTATCTAGAGGAGAGCACGATGCGTCAATTCGCCATGGATGCCGCTGCTACTGCTGCAGCTCAGAGGTGAGTCAAAGCAAATAATACAAGCCCTGCCTTAAAGCACAGGAAATTGAAATACATTAAGCTTGTGTAAACTCTAGTATAACGCTGTAATGCTTGTTTCAGGGATACAACAATCATCAACCATTCACCTCGCCATTCACCCAATAGCAGCTTTAATGAGGACCTGCCGTCCCCTAACCACAGACATCAGGAGATGGAAAACCGGTATGTCCACTATTACATTTCTCTTTCCACATTTGGAAAGTCAATCAAAATTATTTGAACGAACTTTCCTGTAGTGTCCATGTGCCGTATCTCAAAGAAATCTTTTTTATCAGGATTCGGGCGCTTTATGCTCAGCTTTTGGAGAAGGATGCAATTATAAAAGTCATGCAGCAGAGGTCACGACGGGAGCAAGGCCGACCTGAGTCACAAGGCCTACGACCTGCTCGATCTGTTCCCTCCATCAACACGGTTGACACCGCTAACAGCACCCGAACCAAAGGTGAGCATAGTAGCCATATATAGCGGTTTTCAATCCTGCAGAGTTTAGCTCTAGTCTACCTCCCTTATAACCTTTATTAGATGGTTCAAGTGTGTTAAATTTGGGCTACAGCTAAACTCTGCAGAACGCTGACCCTTCAGGAGAAGGATTGGACACCCCTATGTCTGTAACATATCTGAACCAAAAATTACATAGACTTTCAACTAGACAACTGGCAGCTTCTTTACTTAGCGTCTATGTAATGTCGCCAAGAAAGAATGTGCAAACCGAAATAAAATGAGTTGTGGCGACTAGCTGGTGTTCTTGAAATAGTCTGCATCTTGTGAAACGGAATGCATTTCGCTGTTCTCTAGAATAGATCCTCCAGAATAGTAAAGGGAGTTTACAGGATGCCAAATGTTTGTGTGGTGGAATGCCTATGTTAGAACTGGTAATGAAACTGCTTCCTTTTCCGTCTGCGATTTTAGGAAAGAGCCTCTCAGATGACCAGACGGCAGCCGCGTCATTGCCCCCGTTGCCCCATCCACTAGCCAAAACCCAGTGTCGAGACCGCAGCACCCAGTGTGAAGAACCTTCAGATGAGACCAACCCTAAAACAGAACCTGCTCCACAATCTTCCACTGCTCCCAGTTCTGGTGTGTACATGTACATGCACTGACATACAATGTGATAAATCTAATATGTGGTATCAGATGGCAAAGACAATGCTTAACGGTTAGAGCTTCTGTAATGATGGTGCATACTTGCCCTTTTGAACCAGAGTGGTTAAAGAGTAACCTGAGCACCATGTCAAAGCAGCGATTGGGGAGTAAACTCAAACAAAACATAGGGAAAGTTTTGTAAAACCTATTGCCTTGTTTGCTCTTCAGGCATTAGCCAACAAAGCTGAAGATCTTGTATTTCTTTGCAGATTCCACTGTTCCCAACACAAACCAGATCAGCAGCGCTGTTGAAAACGACATGGTGGAGATTCTCATCTAAAATGAATGGGTGTTCAGCTTGATGCTGCCTGCTGTTCATACACACAGAAGATTCTCATTGGGTGTCCGTCTGAGGACCAACCACATCAAGAGGATCCAGTGTTTGCTATGAGAAGGAGCTTGCCATTGAAGCAACGACAGAGAAGAACAAATAGTGGGAGTAACCTAAAATTGATCCTCGCTGAAGGAGAGCTGAGCTCTCCTGACAGTTCCTCCACACGTTAAAGGACAGTGTTCATTCTCAGCCTGGACAGTGAGATGTAAGGTCTGAATGTGAAGTACTTGGACAGAACTCTACAGAGCTCCAAAAAGCTACCATTAGACTTCTTAAGTGCTTATAAACGCATTGTACATGTTCTTTTGTATTTATGAGTATTGCTGCTGACTGTGTGACAGTATCGAGAAATAGGAAGAAATATCCCACTGTTGTGAAACGTTTGTTTTTGCATCTGCTTTTGGTTTGAGGAATAACCAAGAGCAATGTTGTTGTTGTTTTTTAACCGACTAAGTATACCGACCCGTGTAAGACTATATCCCACATTCCTAGATAAAAGCACGGACAAATATATCTCTAACTTTATGTGCTCCATGTATAGTAGATGTACCATCACAACTGCTTCATCCTTAAATATCAAGAAAAGAATAGTTTGGATTGTAGGAGGCCAAATACAGTTTGAACCTGGAGTCCTGGGATTAGACATTTTACCAGAATAGTTGGGTAAATACCTTCACTAGCACTCCCTTTGACTAAATTATCATTACAGTTGGCGTTCTTACTATAACTGACTGACAGCGAGTGCTTCTCGCTCCCAGATTTAGGTAGAGGAATGGGAAGCCTCCTTTTGGGGACAGTGTATGAGTACATGCTCTTCTAGCGACGCTTAGGGAAGTGTTACCCTTAGGAGGGACAGGGGGCTGACATTTCAGATGCCATATTATTATTATTTTGCGCCCAGAACTGCAACCACCATGCTTGCCACTCCCTCGCAGACAAGCCGGAGCTAATCTTCCCACATTCCTTTGCGGCGGAATGCCCCTGCTCAGAAAAAAAGGCTATCTGCAGTCTGACCTTTGGCCTTGTTTAAAACGGCTGGCATTTAGACCACCATCCTCTTTTTGACTCTGTTTATTTGTGTAGTGCTGCAGTAGCTGGTTCTACTGTTAGCATAGATTACGCTAATTTGATTGCGTGACTCAAAGGTTCTGCAATGTATCGACTGTGACTAGCCTTGATTTCTGAGACTGAGACTGTTCGCAATCAAGACTACACTTGCATTATGGTGGGATAACAATATAAAAGGTTACCATGAAAACAAATAGTCTTATCTTTGTGGGTAATAAGTATCATACCATGTTAATTTAACCTTTCACGCTAAATGCTACTTCGTTAAATCGTTAAATGCTACTTTTGTTTTCCTGTTGGCTCCGATACAATGCACTTGCTGGTCAATGCTTTGTAGTAGAGTCATGCTTGTTTTGTTCACTACTTGGACTGTTTACAAGAAAGGGCTGTTTTGAAACGAGAGAATTTAATATATTTTGTGTATTATTTTACTTTTTGGTGTTTAGTAATGTGAACATGCCAAAGATTTGCATTACGTTTAAGTTATATAATAAAGTATGAGCATTAGCGACGTGAAATGTAGATACGCAGTTCAAACTGGTTGACCCATATTTGAATGTTGCTGTGAACTTCAAGAATGGGGAATTGTTTTGTATGTCATTTAACATTTCAGTAATTTGAATAAAACTTTAATATATATCTTTACATATACAATGTGTTGGCTGGTTTGTGTCTTGAAGGTGAAGACGGATGCGTTTAGAGGGTGTGTATCCTCCTCAGATGTTACCATGTGCAAGTTTGCACAGGCTGCTCTTATCGTTGTCCCTTCTTTGGTATGAATGACATCTTTCTTTCAGAGCACAAGGGAGCCTTATTCACAACAGCAAAACAATTCTGCCACCTGCTTCACTGTTGGCAAGCGGTCTTCATAAAGGGAGGCCACATTCCAGCTTTGCTCTCACAGCCTCAAAAAGAACATTCCTCTCATCAACTGTGCAAATGTCAAAATGGAAGACATGGAAAAAAATGCAACACAGACCAAACTGCTATAAATGCATAAAGCACAATGATTAACCAAATGCTTAGAACACAATCATGGAAGTAACTACTGTATTGTGGTTTTGGATAGACATTATTTTAACCTATGTGAGCTCACTTTCAGCTCAAGTAGTAGGAAAGCTAGTAGGAAAACAAGCATATTGGGATGCAGGGTATAGGGCATTTAACTGCCTTAGGCAAATTAGAGCTAACCAGACAAGGGTCTGGAGTTTGGAACGCTTTGCAAGCCAAATTGATTCAAAGCTCCATAGCTGAACATCAAGAGGAATTTGCCCCCTGGTAAAGTAAAACATGTTATAGCATTCCATTCCAAATGGGGAAGAAGAGAGATGTCTGACATGTCAGATAAGAAATAGAACTGAAATGCTGTTCCTTTTTTTTTTTTTTTTGCACCCAGAGTAAAATTCTACACATCAGATGTTGATCTTTCAGAACTTAGGTGTAGTGGACTTCTCAGTTCAGTTATATATCTTTACATGATCAGTTTCGTCTTGAATGTTTCTGATTGCGGAGAAAGAAAAACAGACAAATGAGAATGCTGATAAAATGAAAATGATTGTATATAGTAATATTAAATAATTAACACAGCTAGATAATTTAATGATAACTTTTCATACTGAAAAACAGATTCAATACAATATTGTAAGCAATGGGTTCCCAAGTTCAGTCCTGTAGAATTTAACTAGAACCCAAATCAAACACATTAGAAGCAGCTAATTAGGTATATTTGAAACCTTCAGGCAGGTGCCTGTAATTTTCTAGTAATCCTGAAGACCTTAATTAGCTTGATCAGGTGTGTTTGTTTTGGTTTGGTGCTAAACTCCAGGATCTCCAGAGCCAGAGATGAAAACCATGCATTGTTGAAATCTTATTTAAAACCTCAAGAGCAGGGTTCCTCAAATCTGGCCCTGTTCTGGAAGGTTTTGCCGTAACTCTCATCAAGGATACCTGAGCATGCTAATCAAGATCTTGAAAAGTACAGGTAGGTGATTTTGATCAGGGTTTGAACTTCAGGACCACTTTCCGGCCTCATAAAAAAAAGTCTAACTTTTCATATTTAAGCAAGTGGGTTTGTATAAGGCACAAACCTATATAAAAAATGTGCCTGGTAGAGTTGCACCTTTTCAGCCTGCTCTATCAGCAGCATTAATCTCTCAAGAACTTTGACTCCCAAGTTCTCTTCATTAGATGCATTTTTGAAATAGTTTTCTAAAGAATGCAGACAAATGATTCACTGTATAAGAGCAGCCTTTTTGCTGTTGTCCAGCCTGCCAACTCAACGCATTCATGTTTCAGACTACTTTGTAGTAGCCTTAATACGATGATCCTTGCACACACCCTGAGCAGCGTGATTACTTAAAAGCTGTAGAACACCTAACAGTGTTAAATAAGTCCACTGAAAAGAAGACCGTGTGTGTTCTTCAGTGAGTTTCTGTTTTCAGGATAAATATTTTGCCTCACATGCCTCCCTCGGTAGGTGTTAGCTGGCATTCCATAAATGCCTTGCGAGATACCTGGCCGATGGGTTTGCTTGTGACAGATCAGTGTGACTTTTCTCAGCCGAAGAAGTACAGACGCATGGAATGCTCCTGCTGGAATGTCTCACTCCTCAGGGGGCTCCAGTACACTTCAAGGTCAACCAATGGCCTGGTGTGCTAGCAGTCACCTCCTTCCACTACCAGAATCAACACTGTCCTTGCGCAATGGCAGGTTCCTGGGCTTATTAATAATTTGTATGTTACTGAAAGCTTTTCTAGTCTCACTAGAACAGTCTTGTTGATTTCTGGTGTTCTGTCTAGGTGAGGGGTCAGATTGTTGGTCTGAGAGCTTCAACATCTGTTAGTGTGCATACTAAGATCTCACACTCTTCCATGGGGAATGTCATTCTTGGCACTCTGCTTGTTTTAGCAGGCTTCCCAGGCTCCCCAAATTTCAGTGGAATCATCAGGGACTTTCCATCTGCAAATTGAAAATTTAAAAGCCTTGAAGACATCAATCAATCAATCACTTTTATTTAAATAGCACATTTAACAATACAGATTGTAGCAAAGCACAGAACATTATCAAATAGGAGAACAGATTGATGGTAACCTATGATGATGAGATTTAACTATTTATTTATTAAATGTGGATGCGGTCTCTGTAATTAAAACGACGATAATCACTAGAAATTAGGTGCCCCAACTAAGCAAGCCAGAGGCGTTTATCTGCGACATCTGCAGTTTCTTCAGATAATCATGTAGAGCAATCTTTTTGCTGTAGGTGATGCTTGTAAATTTGCAAAGTGGACTATTACAATGCAAGAAGTGGGCAAGTGAGATAACAGTATCTCCCTCAGCTGTTTTTGTGAAGTCAATTTATGTTTAGAAGACGTTCACTAATATTTGGAAATATATATTTAGGCCTATACAAAGACACTCTTAAAAATATTAGTCTGACTCTTATATAAGGAGTCAAATATATTATATAAAGTTGGCATTGAAATCTTACAAGAATCATTAGCAGTTGACAATTGACTAAGTTAGGATACATTACTATGCCAGTAGGTGGCGAAAAGGTACCGTCTTATTAATAAGTCATTATAGAATCCCTTAAACATTTGTTCGGGAATGAAACCAGTTCATTCAGCAAACGACTCCAAAATAATTTACTAATAATACATAACAGAAAATTTAAAAAAAAAGCTGTATTTTATTTACAGTCTTTTGGTTTTGTTCAAATGGCTATTTAAGTTAAAATAACCTGTCAACAACAAATAGCTTCAACCAGCCTACTTATTGAATTTAATCAGTAGGCTATACATTTTATTATATCAGGGATATTACAGATCAGCAGGGAGTTAATTTCATAATCCATGCTATTTTTGCACTTTACACCACCAAAATAATTTGGCACAAACCCCAAAAGATGGTATTTCTCTTTCTTCTCACATAGGCCTATAAAATGATAGGCTAAATCAAATCAACATTGTCATATATTAAAACGACGATAATAGGCTACTTTATTTGTTTTTACTTAATTGAAGTTAAATTGGTCAAACTGCTTCTTATTTGATTCACTTTGTGATGAAGAAGCACTGTAGTCATCGGAATCCATTTGCAAAGCTTTTATTAAACAGGATGGTCAAACATGCAATAGTCGGTGCACGGGCAATCAGGTTTGTAAAGGACAAGGCAGAAATCGTCAACGTTAAACAGGCAGAAGGTTCAGGGCAGGCAGCAGAGTTCAGTAATCCAGAATTCAGTAGTCCAAAACACACCAAGAAAACAAACCAGAAAAACGCTTAGAATTATCACTTAGAGTAAATAAGACTTTGCAAAGATATGGCGTCAGCACGCTGCTTTTAAAGGGCAGATAATGCCGAACACCTGGTGTTGCAATCGGCCAGGAGTGTGGGTGAAAACAGTCCGGGTGGAAACGCTAATACTCTGGCAAAGGTTCCCGCTGCAATGAGCATCGACCCACGACCGTTCCTCGGGTCCGTAACCCTCTCAGTCAATCAGGTACTGGAGTACCCTGCCTCGCCGTCGGGAATCCAGGATTTTGTTGACCTGGTAAACGCCCTCCTGGTTCTCAGCAAGGGGAGGGACCTCTTGTGTCGTGGCCTCGTCTAAGGCTCCTCTCTCCGACGGGTTCTGCAGCAGGCTCAAGCAAAGACACATGGAACGTGGGTGCGATACGGTAGGGGGTTGGTAAGTTCAATTTAAAGGACACAGGAGAAATTTGTCTCAAGATTTGAAACGGACCCACGTACCTGCCACTTAGTTTTCGGCCGGGCAGACGCAATCGGAGGTCTCTGGTGGAGACCCAATGTCCAGGTTCATATGGAGGATTGGGTCAACGTCGGCGGTTGGCCTGGGTGGCTGCTCTCGGATGGCCCTCTAGAGCTGAGTGTGAGCTACATCCCAGGTTTGCTCACTACGGTGTAACCAGTGATCAACGGATTGTTAACTTGAAGGTTCACCTGACCATGGGAAGAGTGGCGGCTGATATCCCAGGATGCACTGAAACAGAGTCATGTTGGTGGATGGCTTGCATAGAGAATTCTGGGCATATTCTCCCCAAAGCAAATACTGGCTCCAATCCTCTTGATTACTGTGACAGTACGTTCTTGGGAAGCGGATGAGTTCCTGATTCATGCGTTCAGCCTGGCCATTGGACTCGGGGTGATATCCAGAGGTGAGACTCACGTTGCTGTTCATTTGTGTGCAGAATTCTTTCCACAGCTATGATGTAAACTGGGGCCTCGGTCGGAGACTATGTCCTCGGGCAGACCATAATAACGAAATACTTGCTCCATCATAACTTGAGCCGTTTCCCAGGCGGTCAGTAACTTAGTCAGAGGTACCAGTCAAAATGCTTTCGAGAACCGGTCCACAATGGTCAGAATGGTTGTGTATTGATTGGAAGGGGGTAAGTCCGTGATGAAATCTATGGCTATGTGGGACCAGGGTCTCTGTGGGATAGGTAAGGGTTGAAGCAGACCGGCTGGGCATTGACGTGAGGATTTAGACACTTGACAGATGGCGCATGAATTAACAAAATGAGTGTCGTGCACTGAGTGAAGCAACCGATCTCTCAGGATGTTAGGAACATAAATCTTATCAGGTGGACATTCAGCAGGTACAGGATCCGTGGTCTGAGCGTCAGTGTTTTTTTGGAGAATTTCCCATTGTACTGGTGTATGATCAGAGCAGACGGTAGAATAGGTTCATGTGAGCTGACGGAGGAGGTGCCATCGAATTGTCTTGACAGAGCATCAGCTTTTACGTTCTTGGATTCGAGATGGTAGAGATTTGAAATTGAAAGCGTGAGAAAAACAAGAACCAGTCGTCCAGTCGAGACGGGTCAGCCGTCGGCTCGGAGGAGCATCGCCGAGAGCTCGGTGTCCACCTGGAACGGAGCAGACACTGCTCGGCTCTCCCTCTGATGTAGCGGAAGCCTTTTCTACATCCTCGGGTGCACCAAAAGATACGCTGGGCCCGGTGGTATTCTAGGAGCGCAGTCTTCTGGAAACACTATGGCGGGACCACTGGTGCTGGCATTCCGGGGAATGGCTATGAGACCGCGAAGAAATTGCTCTTTTTTTGATGCCCAGATGCCCAGGGGGGACCTCTCGTGGCACAGAGTGCACTCAGTGGGTGAGGTCTCACACTGGCTACCAAAAGACTGGCACTCTTTAAGCCTTGAAAAAGGCTACCAGTCTCGCAGGTCCGTTGACAGCTGCCCAGATGATCTTTCAAAAGCTGCAACGACGAGAAAGCATGAACTCTTTTAGAGCAGACTCGATGTCATCAGACGAGGCTCCGAAAGCAAAAAAGCTGCGTGTGCAATCCAGTCATGCTCTCTAATACTCACGCTGTGATGAGATGCACCTGACGGTGATTATTGCACGCCAGTTTTCATTGGCCTTTTCCAAATGACTCGAAGACGAATAGTCTCTCATAAGAGATCCCATATGTAACGTCGAAGTGATTCGACTGAAAGGGTAACTTGGCTTTCTGGCCGAAAGTGTAGTTTAATTTTTGGCGTAATTTGCGATAGCAATAGTCAGACATTCTGTTCGCTTGAAACTTTAATTATGACTTTAATAATATTATTATTATTAATATTAATAATAATAATAAAAAAAAAAAAAATTTTCATGCCTCTTTGTTTGCACCGTGATTTAAAATGTGGTGGTTGCCTCTCATTTCAAATTGCTACAGATTTTTTTAAGGCCATGCAGTTCAGCCTTAACTGAGCAGATCAGATTACAGCAAAAAACAGCACACTTTTAACATTTTATATTTCTAATGAGATTTCAAATACTAAAAAAAAAAAACAGATGCAGGAAGGCGAAAAATAAAAAAAAATAAAAAATAAAAAAACAGCAGTTTAAACCTCCTAAACCTGTCTCTTAAACACATTTGCGAGTAATTAAAAAAAA
>JAUCMT010000114.1:10276732-10294354 GCA_032357475.1 Enteromius thamalakanensis
CACCACGAGCTGGCGCAAAAAGTGACGTCAGCAACCATCGCCGCACTTTTAGTAAACTCTATTTATCAACAGAATTTTAAAAAATAACGTATACATTTGTTTTACATGCCTGAAGTTAATATGCATTAGGAAGAGAAGAAAAAAAAAATATATATATATAAGAAAAATAATAATTCTTAAACATTGATAGAAGTCTATCATCAATCTATAAACTCAATAATTTGAGTGGGTTACATCCTCCCCTGCTCAAAACTCTGATGTCCTCATCAGATAATTAATTTCTGACCCTTTAAGGCAAAATAGTTTACTCTGAGTTTAGATACTTATTGAGACACCAGACCCATTAGGTTAAATAATAATTCACTCTGATTTTCCTGTACTCTCATCTGTTGTTGCATCATTTCTAGTACTTGACTGAAGTATTTGGGTTGGGATTCTATGTCTACACTTTGCAGCACACAATTGGCTTTCCAACCAACATAATCCTTCAATTTACTAGGGGGTCTCTTTTCTCTTTGGGGCCTTTTCAGCCCAACAAAAGAATCATGTCTCTCTTCCAAGCTCAACTCATCATGCTGTTCGGACACATCAGAATCTTCCTTCATTAAAGTTGAATCTTCTTGCTGAATTTCTGCCTCACTACCTTCTTCAATCCCGCTCGTGACAGGTTCATCTCTTAATGAGTCACCTGGATTCATTTCAACTTCTTGCTCATTTGACAGATTGACAGTTAAGGAGGGGTCAGGGACTTCTTGCGATGCTGTCCCCAACTGAAGCTCTGGGGCATAAGGATTTGGAGACATCTCTGAGTTCTCAGTGTCCAGAACTTCACAACGTTCTTCTTCTGAATTTCTTTTAGGGACTTTGCGTGGATGTATCTCTGCAGATGCAGGAACTTCATCATCCTCGGAAGGACTGGCTGGAAGAAACCCACATGGGAGTAAAAGATCTCTGTGAAGGATACGCTCCGCACCCTCACCATTCTCAGGCCGCACAACATAGACAGGAATCTCTGCATTGGGCTGCTTCGTCACTACATATACAGTGGATTCCCAACGATCTGCAATCTTGTGTTTTCTTCTAATGTTGACATTTTTAACTAAGACTCGATCACCTACATCAACTGATGCAGCTGTAACTTTCTTATCCCATCTGGCCTTATTCATTAATTGTCTCTTTTCAGCATTTTGAACAGCCAGTTGATAGGCGTACCTTAGTCTTCTTTTTAGTTCACTGACGTAATGTGTATGAGTTCTGGAGTTGTACCCCTTTGGATTAATCCCAAAGCAAAGGTCAATTGGAAGACGAGGCTGGCGTCCAAACATCAAAAGAAAAGGAGACTCACCAGTTGTGTCATTCCTAGTACAATTATACGCATGCACTAGAGGACGGACATATTTTCTCCAATGCTCCTTCTTCTTATCACTCAGGGTTCCCAGCAGATCTAAAAGGGTTCGGTTAAACCTTTCTACTGGGTTTCCCCTTGGGTGATAAGGTGTAGTGCGGGATTTCACTCCAGCTACTGTACACAACTCTTTCACAAGCGCAGACTCAAAATTGGCTCCCTGATCACTATGTATTCTTTTAGGGAAACCAAAATGGCAGATCAAGTTCTCCCACAACACAGAAGCCACAGTCTTGGCTGTTTGGTCCTTTGTAGGAAATGCCCATGAGTACTTAGTGAAATAGTCTGTAATTACCAAGATGTTACGGGTGTCGCTTGCGTCTGGCTCCAAGGAAAGGTAATCAATACAGACTAACTCCAAGGGAGCATAAGCTTTGATGTTAACTAACTCTGCAGCCCTTTGAGCACGGGCTTTTCTCTTGATGCATCTCTCGCAAGTTCTGCACTTTCGCTCCACACACTCAGCCATTTTTGGCCAATAAAATCTGGCTCGTGCAAGCTCCAAAGTTCTTTCATAACCCATATGCCCAGTTTCGTCATGAACTCCTTCAAGGGCTCTATCTCTGAAACTAGGGGGTACAACTAGTTGCCCATATTTTTGTCCGTACTGATCAGATACCATACGGTACAGCACACCATCCACTAAACTTAATCTGGGTCTTTCTCTCAGCATTAGACTCACTTCTCTTGACTCACCAATCCTTTCTGCATGAGTTAAAGTTTCCCCAGACTCCACCACACTAATTACCCTTCTGATGGCTAAATCCTCTCTTTGTAGCTGGCCCCAATCAGCTGGAGTCATACTAGGTAAAGCAGTCTGTCCAGGCAAAACTTCAGGATCTATTAGATCATCAGGAACTACATCCTCATCACAAAGTAACATCTCTACAGCTGGAGTTAAGATTACGCTGCCCTCCGGCGAGTCTTCTTCCTCACATTGCTGTGGAGTATGCACTGCACACGATACCGAATGTCTAAAGCACACAGCTTTAATCTCTTCCTGACCCATTTTCTCAAACTCAGTAGCAGCACGTTCTGCTTTGTTCATCAAGCTTGCAATTCGTTCATCTATCTCGATGGTCTCTGCATCGTCAGTGAGTGGCTCTTGAGGACGTCGAGATAGCCCGTCCGCATCAACATTAGTTTTGCCCACTCTGTATTTAATATCAAAATCGTACATTGACAGAGCTGCAAGCCACCTGTGTCCAGCCGCATCCAATTTAGCTGTTGTAAGCACATACACTAATGGGTTGTTGTCGGTGAACACAGTAAACTTTGTGCCATACAGAAAATCATGGAATTTCTCGCACACAGCCCATTTAAGTGCTAAATACTCTAGCTTGTGCACAGGGTAGTTTTTCTCACTCTTTGACAGGCCGCGGCTAGCGTAGGCGATCACTCTAGTCTTTCCCTCTTGAACCTGATATAGAGCGGCGCCAAGGCCATTAACGCTGGCGTCCGTGTGAAGAATATAGGGTATCTTCCAATCTGCAAAACCTAGGACAGGCGCACTAGTTAGCTTCTGAATGATAGTGTCAAATGCAACTTGACACTCCTCATCCCATTTCCCAAAAAGAGACTGTGTTTTACCCTTATTACGGCAAGCTGATGATAAACGTCTAGTGGAAAATTCACCTTGTAATAGCGCATTCAGAGGCTTAACTATCCTTGAATAACCCTCAACAAAACGCCTGTAGTATCCAGAAAAACCAAGGAATCCCCTCAGATCCCTAACAGTTCTCGGAATGGGCCATTCTTTTATGGCGGAAATCTTGTCTGGATCTGGGTGTATCCCTTGGGCAGAAATAATGTGCCCTAGATATTTGACGGAAGTTTGAAAAAATCTGCATTTGGAAGGTGCCAACTTCAGTCCGAAAGCGGAAATCCGTTGGAGAACCTTCATGAGTCTATCCTCATGCTGTTCAAGTGTGTCAGAAAATATGATTAAGTCATCAAGGAAAGCTATAACCTCCTGCAAATTCAAACCTGCCATGACTTTCTCCATGGTTCTTTGAAATGTTGCAGGAGAATTTGTCAGTCCTTGAGGTAAACGCCGAAACTGCCAGTTTCCAAATGGCGTAGTGAATGCAGTTTTTGGACGGTCACTTTCTTCTACCTCCAACTGGTAGTACCCACTTTTTAAATCTAGCACCGAAAACCACTTGGAGCCTGACAACAGCGTAAATGTCTCCTCAATCCTTGGGAGAGGATAGGCATCTCTCTTTGTCAGTTTATTGAGTTTGCGATAATCGACTACCATTCTCAAATCTCCATTTTTCTTCCTTACCAGTACAACTGGGGAAGCGTAAGGACTGTTAGACTCCTCAATGATCTCACTAGCAAGTAAATCTAATAGATGTTTCCTCAAATCCTCAAAATCAGCTGGCGAGACACGACGAGTACGCTCTTTGAAAGGAATATGGTCAATCAACTCTATCCTATGTGCTACGCCTAACACATGCCCTACATCAAGATCATGTTTAGCGAACGCGCTTGATGCTTCACGGTTTATTCTTTCTATGATGTGAGCTTTGAATTCTTCCGAAATAGGAGTGTCACCAAAGTCCAGAGTAACAGGATTCCCCGGTTTTACCAAAAGATTTGCCACCAGGGATGGGGTGGCCTGTGAAGTGGCAGTATCATCAAAAAGAGGCACAGACTTAACCCAATCTACAACTGAACACTCAGCAAGCACTCCCTTTGGCTGAAGGGTCACACTGTGATCTGAGACATTTCGGATGACTACCTTGACTTTATTCCGAGCACAGAGTTCTGCTTGTGTCAATTTACACTCCACAACTAAACCACCGGGAATGTGGTGCATCAAGGGCTCATCAATAATCATTGTCTTGTTCATGCCATGATCTTTCACTCGATATACCCCAGTCACCTCACACTTTTCCCCTTTTCTTATCGTTACAGACTTCTTGCCAGACAATCTAACAGGGGTTGTGTGCTGTGTCTGTTTGCAGGGTGTCAACTTACTGTCACATATACGATAAGCAGCCGTCCAATTGGCACTGATAGGCTGATGCTGTAGATACTCCTTTCTCAGCAGCAACCCACGATCTTGAACAAGATGGCGGAGTACATTCGTTCCCACTAGCAAGGGCAACCGAGCATTGTAAGCCTGATCGGGGCAAACCAAAGCCAACACAGTGACTACCTCATCTGTTCCACAAGCAGGCTTGGGAAACTGTACATCTATTTCAATGTACCCTACGTAGGGAACTATTTGTCCTGCCGCCCCCTCAACCCGGAGTAGGTCTCTCATAGGAGTAATGACCCTATGCTGTAAGTACTGCTTGTAAAAAGAGTCAGCTACACAAGTGACCTGAGATCCAGTGTCAATTAAACAGTGACACTCAATTCCATCCAACCAAGCTTTACTTTCCCAAGGTGCCCCAATTAGACCATGAGGAACCTGGTTACTCTTCTCTATGGAACTTTTCGCGATTCCAGCTTCTGTTCGTTCCTCAACAGAAGCTACTCCTAGTTTAAATGCGCAGTGGGTGTGGTCACCTTGGTAGAAGAAGTCCTTTGTTCATGCCTTTTAATTAACTTTTGCTGCACCAAGGCTGCATTCACTGGGTTAGTACAGTGTTGCAAATAATGGGAGTCCTCACCACAGCGGTAGCAGAACCCACCACTAGAGGGTGACCTGGGTGGAATTAAAGGCACAGGGCATGATGGCTTTACCTCTTTGCCTCTTTTCTTTTTGGATCCACTGAACTGATGTTGATCATATGTCTGCTCACTTGTGGAGGTTGGCTTTTGCGCTTTAGCCAACTCAGCTTCGAGCTCTTTTATGCGTCTGGTCATTGCCATACTGTCTTGCATTTCCTCAGGGGCTGTTGTAGATCTCTGATCAACAGTAACCTGCATTTGGCTCTGAGCTTTAGCGGGAGGCATACACAATTTGAGATTCATACGGTTCTCTTTAAGCTGCTTTTCACGCTCATAAGATCTCACTTTGAACAGCAAGCTTGAATAACTCAATCCAGATTGTGACGTGTCTGTTGGAAAGTCTCTAAGATGCAACTGGGTTATCAGTACTTCATCCCAGCATCCTCTGATGAACTGTTTGAGAAGTAGAGTATCAGAGCTCTTACCAACCACTCCCTTCTTTTCAACCACTTCCTGCATAAGAGAATAAAGTCGTCTTAAGTAATCAGAAGGCTTCTCACCCCTGTTCTGGTGTGTCTCTATAAACTGAATGTAGAGCTCATCACCACCCGTGACACTACCATAAGCCTTTTCCAGTTCCCAGACATACACTTCTGGTGGTGCATTGGTACCTACTCCAAGAGCAACATTAAGAGCAGGAGGGAGGAGACTATCCAAAACATGTCTTCTTTTATGTCTCTCAGTCAAAGAAGTGTCTGAGAGTAATTGCCTCACATACAATTGCCACGTGGTGAAATCGACTTCCCCAGTAGGCTTAGGAGAATGTCCGGAAAAGATTCTCAACTTTGGGGGTAAAGGAACCTGTCCCTGATAATCTGGGTCATGTTTCACCACATGTTCCACCACCAAACGCTGAACTTCTTGAGGTATATTAAGAGTGACTGGAGTTTCATGCATCAAATCCCTTTTAATAGGGGGTACCTCATCTTGGACTTCGAAAGACACTTTCGATGCTGAACACGTAGCTGCAGTCCGTTTCTCTCGAGGACTTGCATCAAAAAATTTTCTTGGAGCAGGGGTTGAAGTGATAGGGCCCCTGTCGACATCATCGGTCTTGTGTGCGAGCCTAGTCACCACCTGCTGACTTAAATCATTAACATCTACACAGTGAAGTTGGGCCAAACTTTCTATTTGTGCCATCAGCTGATCAGCTACATCATCCAAGGTTTGAAATGAATCTTTCTGCTTTGTGGATGGAGTGCTTAAGTGGAGTTGCACATCTTTTTCCTTTCTAGTATCTATTGGTATAACGCCCCATTGATTTTGGCCCTCAGCACTTAGATATTCATTTTCGGCAATTAATGGGGTGGTGACTTCCTGAAATTCACAAAGAAGCTCTCCTGAGTATTTGTCACCTAACCACTCTATTCTCTTTACCTCATCGAGATGATCAAAGAACCTTCTCACTTCTGTAAGAGTTGCGTTTGGATCTACCTTTGTAAGTATCACAGATCTTTCAGGATCAAAATGAAATTTCTCACACAGATCCATTGTAAAAGGGGAAAAAAAAAAAAAGTACAAAAAAAAAATTTATATATCAGTAGTGAAAAAGTTATTCAAAGCAGTTAGGACTATAATTTGTCACAAGTGCAGCCCCACGTTGGGCGCCAAATTTTTCTCTCTCTTATGTAACCCGTTCCTTGGATTTGTAAAATAAAAAAAAAACAAGAGGAAAAAAATATCTACTAGGTCTGAGCTCACCAAATATGTACAATTATTATTATTTGGAGTCTCGGGTTCGGGGTCTCACATTAAACAAAATTTAAATTAAGTTGTTCTAGTGAAAATATGTCTGCACTTGTGTCAATTCGGCTTTCAGTCACTAACGGCTTGAATAAAACACATACACAGAAATCTGTTTAACAGATAATATTTGTATTCAGTTTTGTTTTGTTCTTTAAACTGCAACTAGTAGCAGTATGCTTTAAGTTTCAACCTCCATATACTATGAAAAGAAATAAAATATACATATATATATATAATGTTATATGTACACTTCAGCTTATAAACAGTAAGCTGTTGGATCAAAATTACAACTGTAAAAAAAATAAAAATAATAATAATCCAATCAGTCTGAAAACATGAATATTTTAAATCCTGAATGAATTCGAAATGTGTTCTGTTCAGTTCAGTTCAGTCAGTATGAAGGTAAGAATGTCTACAGAGTCCTCGCTGAAACAAACAATGAGGAGATGGTTAATCCTTACGAACAAGCCCGCTGATTTTTTAAATCCATCCGCAGCGAATTCCAACTCGTCTCGTTCCTCCTGGCACGAATCCAGTACGACCACAACGCGATGGAGCCGTCCGATCTCATCAAGCACACAGCATCATCCAATTGCACGAGCACGAGCTAATGCAATGAAACAGTTCAGGCATGTATTTAAAAGTGGAATCACAATGATGGTTTTGATTAATATGAGAGCTGAATTTGCGGTTCGCATCTCTCACCACGAGCTGGCGCAAAAAGTGACCTCAGCAACCATTAACTTCACATAACATTGATAACTTAACTTAAAACATTATTTTCACAACATCAAAATAAAACGAGTGCTTGAACATTTAACAATTCTACAAACATAACAGAAACAGTTTACATTTGTCATGTGCAATTTGTCCGATTCACTAATGGAATTAAACATCCACAGCTTCTTGCATTAACAAATTAATGTACTGAATCAATACACGGAAAATAAGAATGCTTGTGACTTACCTAATGCAATGAAACAGTTCAGGCATGTATTTAAAAGTGGAAATCGCAATGATGGTTTTGATTAAATGAGAGCTGAAATGCGGTTCGCATCTCTCACCACGAGCTGGCGCAAAAAGTGACGTCAGCAACCATCGCCGCACTTTTAGTAAACTCTATTTATCAACAGAATTTAAAAAATAACGTATACATTTGTTTTACATGCCTGAAGTTAATATGCATTAGGAAGAGAAGAAAAAAAAATATATATAAAAAATAATAATTCTTAAACATTGATAGAAGTCTATCATCAATCTATAAACTCAATAATTTGAGTGGGTTACACATGCAGTTTTTTTTTTTTTTTTTGTACATTGCTTCAACTAAATATTACAATATTACAAAGTCGTTAATATATAATAATAAGTCTATAAATGCTATCAAAGTGTTTATAAGCGTAGCTTCGTTTACAGGTAACCAAGGTATAGGCTTTCTGGCAGAGAGTGAAGTTTAATTTTTGGCATAATTTGCGAAAGCAATAGTCAGACATTCTGTTCGCTTGAAACTTTAATAATAATAATAATATTAATAATAAAAGAAACAAAATGTTCATGCCTCTTTGTTTGCACCGTGATTAAAATGTGGTGATTTCCTCTCTTTTCAAATTGCTACAGATTTTTAAGGGCAGTTCAATCTGAACTGAGCAGATCAGATTACAGCACAAAACAGCACACTTTTAACATTTTATATTTCTAATGAGATTTTAAATATTCTAAAAAAAAAAAAGATGCAGGAAAGCGACAAAGACCAAAAAACAGCAGTTTAAACCTCCTAAACCATGTCTCTTAAACACATTTGCGAGTAATTTAAAAAAAGTCTAAGATTACATCACATTTTTAGATCAGATTCATATCTGCTAAATATATTTCTAATAGCAACATTCGCCCCTAATTGTTAATTAAAATGTTACTCACCCATCCTTTCATGTCTAAAAATGAATTGTGACAGTTCACCCAAAAATGACTATTCTATCATTTACTTACTAAAGGGCTTACTAAACATACAAAACTTACTAAACATATTTTAAGAAATCTCATTTATCCGTCCAACGTTGTTTATTTCCAAATATTCAATATATCTTCTTTTGAATGAAATGCATTCATGCTTTCTCTTTACATTATTAAAGATAATAACCATCATGAAAAATAGTTCCCATCAGTGTCCAAAATAGTTTTTTCCAGTGATGCCTTTACTGACTCAGCAAATGAAAAGCATATTATAAGTACTGACATTTACAGATGTTCTTGTTCAAGGATCTTATACACATACCTAGAAAAACAATTCAATAAGTCTAATGTGGTGTTGTTTGTCAGTTCCCAACGAGACTCGCTGAGATTCCAAAACCTCCAGGAGTGTGGATGGAATAAATTTTCCTCACCAACTTTTTCCCCCCATTTTCCTTTCCAAAGAAGGTTACATCCATCTAATCTAATTTACAAGATGTAATATAAGTCTCAGGTGACCCCAGATGTTTCAGCTCATAATACCCACAGATTATTTATAAAAGTCTACCAATCTTGAATGGAGCTAAAGACCTTTTTTGTTGACTTTCTTTTTGGTGGAGTTTCTATACAGCATCGTGGGAATTGTTTTATCTCCCCCCCAAAAAAGTTAAATTAATGTTAAATTAATTAATGTAACAGGTTAGAATTGGTTAAGATTCACAGGGCTCACAACAGGTCTGTCTTTAATAGATTTATCAGTTACGAGTTTTTACTTCCAGAACCACACAGTTGTGCTCTATACCTTATTCTCTATATAACAAAAACAAACAAAACATCCATTTATTTTCAACTAGGATCTCTCACACTCACGTGACATCACAGTTCTTCACCATGAAAAGTTTATTCTTTGTATGCATTTAAAAATCCTTGTCAGTTTAATCTTTTTATATCAGTTTTATGTCAACACACACGCACGTCAGTTTTTGTGATTTATGGAGACTCTCCAGGTGTAATGGTGTTTATACTGTACAGACTGTATGTGGTATTGCCCTACACTGACCCTCCACCTAGACCTACCCCTTACAGCAAACTACAGGCATTTTTAGATTTTCAAAAAACTCATTCTGTATGTTTTATGGCCTTTTGAATTACGGGGACACTGAAAATGTCCTCAGAAATCACCATCATATTGTAATACCTATGTCATTATACAAATTTGTGTCCTCATAAACCACATAAACATACACACACAAAATGCGTCCAGCAAAAGCCATCTCTTTTGCCGTAAACTTCAAACACACACAATTGGTTATGTTAGTGAAAGTAAACAGCAGCGTTAGATTTGTGAACAGGCAACAACACACTACTAACTTACTGCTTAGGTAACAACCAGACCTTATGTTTTTTAAATTAAGTGTTGAAATATTTATGGTAGGAAATTTACAAAATATCTTCATGGAACTTGATTTTTATTAAAATCCTGATTTTGGGCATGAAAGAGAAATTTTCTTGACCCATACAATGTATTTTTGGTTATTGCTATACCAAATAATACCCTATACTCCTAAAACTGGTTTTGTGGAGCAGGGTCACATGGGAAGCAGTGAACCTTCGCTTGTCAGTTTGTGCAAGTACACTATTTCTCTACTGTTGCATTTGACTTAGTCTGCTGTTTGTGTTTGCTATCGGTAAATTGTTTGTGAGTACAAAAAGCACATTAATTTATCACTAATTACATACACAAACATATCACAGACATAGTGTTGGATTTATTGTATTACTATGAGCAAATTCAAAATTCGACAGAATCACATGACTTACTAAAGTGATTAATTAGTGCAATCTATTATATAGTTACCATAAAATACTTTAAAAAAACAATATTTTAGCAACATCAATACTTACTGTATTTCTGTTGTGTCTATTGTCTAGTGACTGATGTCCAGTGACTGACAAAGAAATGTTTAATAGTCATATGTTTTAAAGGAAATTTTATTTCAGTGCGCTGCATGCAGTGTTAAAATAAGAAAATTCACTGATTAAAAAAAATTATATTGTTGCGTTTTATTTGCACGGATGGTTTTTGACTTCTGACTTTGCTTTGGATTGATTTTGATACAGATAAATGAAATACTGTATATTTATGTATATTTTTGTTTGTCTATTTTTGTTTTATTTTTTTTGTTTTCAGCAGACCAAGGATGGTTCTGAAGGCAATGCTCACACATCTTTACTCTCTTACTCTGTTCTCTTCTCGTTTTCTTGCTCTTTCAAGCTCACTTTGACATGTTCTCTGTCTCTCTGCAGAATGTGGATGTCTATATCGGTTGTCCTCCTGAAGGAGCTGTTTAAATCCTGTTACAGCCTGCTTCTGCTGTGAAAACTGTAAGGACCTGCTGCCAGTGATCCATGACAAATAACACAATCTGGCTCTATAACCAGACCAAACATGCAGATTAGAGATTTTGACCTCAAAGTACACGGGTATAATTTGTCAATAAAACCTACAAAAAGTGAAGAGAAGTTCAGAATAAAAATCATAAACTACTCTACTTCTTTATCCCTTCTACATTTTATTAGTCTCGGAGAAAGTGCCACTTGTAAGGTATTTTATAGAGTTTATGGCTACATAACTGCTGTCACCTGTGGTTCAGCCCAATTGCTCTCAAAATAATTTACATAGTTCACAAAACTATAGCCTACTATTTGTATTATTATGAAAGGTGGTATTTTAGGATTATGACAAGCTTTGAGTAATGCCAATAGGGTTTGGAAAGCAGAGAAGGAACCTGTTGACAAAGATAAATACATGTTTTTAAAGTAGCCTACTGGCAGCTACATCCTATATAACCTTACGCCATGCTTTTTGGCAGATTATGGGAGACATCCTAAAAATAATTAAGATCTCTCTCTGTCTTTCTCTCTCCTTGCCTACAGGGCAAGTCTACTTTCCAATGTAAAATTATCCAGAAAAAACGATGTGGTCTTTATGGCCATGTACTCATAGCATTAGACCTACTCATACCAATACTCTTTAACAGACTCAACAAATGGAAGATGTATTAATTTGAATATGCGAAGGTATGGTAATAAAGAGTATATGTGGTTTACTTCAACATCTGTACACGCAAAATAATATGTAAATATTCTTTTCTATAAACATATGGAGATTGTGCAAAAATAATAAAAGAAAAAATCTTTATTTACATGAAAGAGAAAGAAAAAAAACCCAGCTATATTGGCTATTGCCTAATGAATACAGAAGGAGCTCATTTTAAATATTAAATTTATAAATTCTACTTTAGAGTCAAGTCTTTAGATTAATTTCCATAGCCTATTTTTGCATTTTCATAAACAATGTTTTATTTATTTATTTACTTAAGTTTTATTATGTATACTTATTTTCTTATCTAACTTCAGGGTATAGATTATTTATTTTAATAAGTATTTATTTATTTATTTATTTATTTATTTATTTATTGTCGTGGGATTGTGTTAATGATGTCTACATCTTTGTATCACACGCATATTTATAAAAGTATCACCCACACACACACACACACACACTAGAGTATAACTCTTTTTTTCTTAGAAATAAAATACAGGAAAAGGCAATAATTTTGTCAGATTTATATCAAAGTCCCTTCTGCGCAAATGGGGGTTTTATTTTGAAATAGTTTGCGCCGGTCCGCCATTTCGTGTTTTTCGGTTGATGCAGTGTTCACACTATGGAGTGGGAATAGCTTCAGAGAGAGACACACGGTAGTATTTACAATATTTTTTTATGTTTTCTTCATGGGTATTATTTGTATTTGTACTACATTTCCATATTGTTGTCATGCGAGAACCCACATACTTCCTACAGATATCCTGTACTTTATAAATAGGTTTACGTTAGCTTTTGTCAACCAGCAATAACGCCTCTGTTTCGATCTAAAACATCTAACTGTTATTATTTTATCGTAGCTTGTTGACTGTTTGTATGATTTACTAGTGTAAACGGCTCCGTTTTAATAAAGTAAACATTAATGCTCCAAAAGTGATTGGTATCGTCACCAGCTATTGCCTATCGCGCCTTTATACCACTGTTTGAAGTGTTAGCGAATATTAACGTAACCGTTACTTGGTAAAAGAGAGCAAATGGAGAGCAGTGTGTGTTCTGTGCAATGCATCGATCCTATTTTGCCTTTGGTTTTGTTCGCTCGTATGCTTTGTTTGCAAATAATTGTGATCCGCGTCTGAACGTGAGCTACCATCATACATGTGCCATACTGAACTCTAGAGCTGCAGTCTCAATCCACCGTCGTGCATTTTACATCCAGCCCTTGTAAGACGAGTCATAATCATGTATTTTAAATCTCTGGGGTTGCTTGAAAAGTACAGCTAAGAGTAACGTTATAGTGAAAGTAAACTCTGCTGCACACGCAGTGGCCAGAAGCAGGGTTTCACCCTTCTGCTCTGAAGCACACTGCGCTCTAGTTCTTTTTTATAGTCATGTTTGTCCTTGCACTTTATTACATACAGATATTAAAACTGTTGAAATGTTATTGGGCTTTTCTGACAGATAACAGAGGCAAGATGAGTTCTCAGCAGTTTCCCAGAGCTGCACTGCCTCCTTCTGGAGCTGGTCAAACATCTGCTGACAGCAGCGTCCTAGGCACACATACAGGTAGGTGTCCTGGTTATCTGTAACAGATAAGGTTGTCACTATCAAAATATCTGTGGTTGATATTATATGCTTTTGGATCAAACCCCCTTGCTACAAGAAGTTTTTCTGAACCGAATTGCATTTTTGATTAATAAATAAATAAAATCAAATAAATTCATGTTTGCTGTGCTTGTTCGTAGGGCTGTACAGGTTTTGCCAGAATTGTGAGCTTATATATAAATATGGCTATAAAGTAATCAATTATTTTTACTAAATAAAAACAAAACAAGATGTATTATTAATATTGTAGTGTTTCACTGTAAAATATATATTTTTTAAATTAAGAAAAATAATGGTTGTGTTTCACATTACAACTGAAAAATGACATTTATGATATTTACCGTTACTTATGACTAATGTGTTGCAGTAGGCAGCGAGGACAGCAGCCGTGAAGTGGATCACTCTCAGGATCCTCCGGCCGGCAGTAGCAGTGGCAGTGCAGGTGGAATAGCATCGTTCCGTGACGATAAGCAGGAGACTGTGGTGGTCAGGCCCTACCCACAGGTTCAAGCTCTCGGTCAGCCTCCTGCTCTGCCCCAGCATGTGCCTATCCAGCCCAGCCCTCCTGTGACTGTGGCCGCCCCATCAGTCCAACTACTACAGGGTCAGCAGTCCAGTGTCAGTGAGGGATCAGTGAAGGTAACACTTTCACTTTCTTTGCTCTTGTGATTTAGTTAAAATGTTGTGTGCCTATTTGTAGTGATCAGTACCATCAAAAGTTATTTTACTACTATTTATAACTAAATCTCTCTCTCTCTCTCTATACATATATATGTTTGTGTATATATTAGGGATGTAACGGTATCAAAATTTCACGGTACGGTAATAACTCGATATGAATGGCACGGTAAGGTATTTATTGAAGCATTTACATAAAAAACAAAACTAACAGGAACTTCAGTTTTAATAACAAAAAAATCTTAAACCTTCCACACATCCGATTACATCATATGTCAATTTGCATATGCATTACTTCAGTGCCTCATATTATCTTGCTTCTCTGTGGTCACATAATGTTATTCACTGCACCCTAATTCTCAAAATAACGGTTTTCACTGATATTTTTAATGGTTTCTGTTGTCAGAAAAATAGAATGAATATGAAATAGTGACTGAAATGCACCCCATTATAAGGCCTACTGAACTAGCGCTACCTTACAAGATGTTAAGAATGATGGGCACACGTCTGAGCTGATGGGAATTGTAGTTCCCCCTACCTCCCGTTCACTCCATTCGCCTGAGCAAACTTTTCTCAGTAGACCTATTGATTTATCGAGTCATACGACCATGGTATTATCGACTTATTTACAATACCGTTACATCCGTAGTATTTATTATTCATTCATTATTCATTTGCTAAAATAATTTTTTTTTCTCATTAATGTACACACAGCACCCCATATTCACAGAATTGGTGAAATTTTTGTATATTTATTAAAAAACTAAAACTGAAATATAACATGGTCCTAAGTATTCAGACCCTTTGCTGTGACACTCATATTTAATTCAGATGTTGTCCATTTCTTCTGATCATCCTTGAGATGGTTCTATACCTTCATTTGAGTCCAGCTGTGTTTGATTGGACTTGATTAGGAAGCCACACACCTGTCTATATGAGACCTTTCAGCTCACAATGCATGTCAGAGCAAATGAGAATCATGAGGTCAAAGGAACTGCCTGAAGAGCTCAGAGACTGAATTGTGGCAAGGCACAGATCTGGCCAAGGTTACAAAAAAATGTCTGGTGCACTTAAGGTTCCTAAGAGTCTGCTCAAAATCTTCTCCAGAGTGCTCAGGACCTCAGACTGGGCCGAAGGTTTTTTGTGAATACGGGGTGCTGTGTGTACATTAATGAGAAAAAAAAACTTAAACTTAAATGATTTTAGCAAATATAACTATGTGAAAAAAATTAAGGGGGTCTGAATACTTTCCGTACCCACAGTATATATATGCACACACACATGCAGTGTACCCTAACAGCTAGTTCAATGGTATTTAAAAAGTTTAATCTTCCACTTGACTTTAGTTGGTTTTTTAATAGTCCCTATTATTCTCCCACATCTTCTTTTCATGAAGAGAGTTTATTTTTGTTACAGGCCTTTGTTAACCCTTCCTGTTCGTACAGACATGTCCTTTTAGAGTTAGGGCTGTGTTTTGTTCAGTCCAGATGATTCTCAATTTGCGGGCAGTCAAAGCTATTCAACATGACTGTTCTCTTTGAATCTGAGGGCAGATCCAGCAAATAGACAGAGCCCTGCCAGGAGCCCAACTAAAGATGCATCAAACAGCCATGCATTATCCACGCTACTGTTACATAATCAAAAGACTATGCAGGGTGCACACACCAGTTCTCCAACAGTTCAGCGGCTTGTCTGAGATTTAGATTTTACACAAGAATGCCTTTTGTAATGTAGTTTTAGTTTTAAATTGCTGCAGAATTCATATTTATATTATTTATAATAATTTTATAGACCATCATGGATGAACACTTAATTTGTCTGAATGCTCTAATTTTCCTAAATCTTCCAAATGGAGCCAAACCACATTAAGCAGCTTACAACATAGAAACCATAATTTTGTAAAAAAAAAAAACTTGTTTTGGACTAAGGAAATTCCTCCTGCAACTGTTTTGCATTTCGTTGAATTTTCACTTTCATATAGTCCTGTTCCTTGTCTTTTATATTCCAACTTAAATTTTTGCAGCACATCACAAACAGATTACTGCTACTTTCCTAAATACATCTTTTTTAACTTATTAAGTAAAACATATTAAGTAACCCAATCATTGTGCCTCCAATACAATTTCCAAGATGGTTTACAAATGATAAAGAAATTTGTTAAGCAAATGTAGGACATTGTTCAGATGTTAATTTATATTGGCCTCAAAAAGATGAGATCAACTGAGTGTAAATAATTATTTGAGATATCCTATTTTTTTAGAAAGTGTTACAATGTACTATAAGTACTATAAGATGTGTTTGTACTCATCACAGAATCCATTAGTTTAGTGTCACTGATACCAGCTGATACCTGGCACTTGTGAGATTATTTACATCCTAAAATGAGGTAATTAAAGCATTTCACCCCCTTATTTATGTACTTGATTTACAAATAATGAGCCCTGAGACCCCAGACTTAAGTAATGTAGTATTTCTTTATGGAGGACTATTATAGACACTATTGTGTCTATAATGACTTCTCAGAATAAGAACGGTATTTTAGTATCTGTCTGATGCAATGTTAAACATTTTGAGCTTTGGGGTCTCTTAGACCACAAACAAAACATTCATTGTGGGTAACAAGACAGACAAAGCCAGATGACGAAGAAAAACCATGATGCAGAGAAGACTCTTGCCCTTGCAAGGACTGCTTACATTTTTAATAAAAAAACACTTACACTTTATATCAGTCTACTAAGATGTAGAAGTTGGTCTGCAGACACAGTTTTTGGTTTCCATTAATAGCATTAGGTTCTCTGGAGAGATGTCTCTCAGGTCACGTACACACAATGGCACTAGACCACTAAGACACAATCACAGGGTAGAGTGAATGAGTTGAGCACTTCTCGTTTTAAGGATGACGACAGTGCGATTTAGAGAGAGAGATTACTTTTCTTATCTCTAATGGCAGAGCTATGCTAGATTAGACCGTCAGGGAATACATTTTATCGAAAAGAGATGGCTGGAAAGTTTTAAGGTGTAAATTGGGTGAGTTTTTTTAACAAGATTTTGCAAAGATGCATTATTTCATCTTTATGAAATCTAATGCCGGAGTCACCACACCGGACTAGAATTTGAAATATAGAAGTGGATGGTGTTTTATTCAAGACTGACTGTTCAAACTGCTAGATAAATGTGGCCAAATCAGGATTTTATTGCTCAGCCATGCATGAGACTTTAGCACAGTAAAATCCCCAGTGTTAAATCAACACTGCTCAGAGCACATATGGTCCCACTCCAAATAGTGTTAGAGAGTAACAGTGAATTGTTAAAGTCAATAAGGTAATTAAGAGATTGATTGTATGATGATTGACCATTATTGAAGACACATGATTTTAACAAACAGAATCATCAAAGAAGAAAATCACTATTTTTATGTCACCATTTTAGTGGTCAGTGTTTACTTTAGTTG
>JAUCMT010000114.1:10299581-10324327 GCA_032357475.1 Enteromius thamalakanensis
AAAAAAAAAATACCGTCAAATACCGTGACACCGATATAATTTTGAAAAATACTGTGATATAAATTTTTGGTCATACCGCCCAGCTCTAGATTAGACCGTTAACATCTCGCTCAAAAATTGCAGGTGCGCTGATATTATGCAGCCTCTAAAAACAATCCCCTTGATTAGTACACAATGTAAACAGAAGAGTCAAGCTTTAAATAGGAAAATGATCAAAACTCTTTGGTCAATTTTGAGCAAGATCCAAAAGGATCTAATCGGAGTCAATGATCTATGCTAAGCTAAAAGTGCTGCCATCAGACCCAGAGATCAGTTAAATGGATTCAAAAATGGTAAAACTCAACTGTTTTTTTCTAGGGGATATGGAAAATTAGCCTATTTTCAATAAAGGGGAGTGTTCCTTTAAAATAACCCTTGACCACAAAACCATAAAAAGGGTCAATTTCTTTTTAAAATTGAGATTTATACATCATCTAAAGCTAAATAAATAAGCTTTCCATTGTTATTTTTGACATTTAAGAAAAATATATAATTTTGGATAAAATAATGCTTATTGCTACAAATATACCCTTGCTACGTATGACACGTATCGCCACAGATGATTAGTAAAGTATCTGTTCAAAAATCCGACCTGCAAACTGCGAAACTGAAAGACGCAGATACTTATGTAGGGGAATTACAGTGAACCACAGGTCACTTTCATTTAACATACAGTCATCTTTATTAATAGTAGTACGACTTAAGTAAACTTATTTTTACAGTTTTGACACTACACTTTTTTCTAATGTAAGTCTTTGATCTTAAAATGCAGCGCTCATCTGTTGCTTTCATTGACGTGAACTGAAAGATTGTGTATTTCCTAGATGAAATCAACATCTGATGTTGTTTCATTGTAACTGCACCTCAGTATTCAAATATCCATACAATGAAACAATGCCTACTGTGAGGAGGTCCTTATAGTATTTGATTGCTCTTTGATGTCAGGGTATAAGACCTGGTCACACACACAGTACTGGGGTTAAACTCTCAGGAGACAGCTATGCTACACTATTGACTTTCTTGAATAAACTCTTTTCCCCTGAACTCGGATCAAGCTTGCTTATTTTATGTATTAGAGATATCTAATACATATGGCGAGCTGTTAAATCAACCAACAACAGAGAAATCTAAAAGACATCCATTTTGCAAAGACACAATTATGCAGCTAAGTGTAAATGGAAACGTTTTAACAAATCAAATAGATATTCGATTAGCGAAAATGCATGTAGTGACCAGGTGTAAAACAGGCCATAAGTGTGTTTTAGACCTTCAACCAAGACTGTGCTTTATTTCTCAGTCACAGCTCCAGCTCAGAGCTCAGCTCTACCTGCTCAGGCAGGTGTTGGTGTGGCCACCACTGTGCACTTGAACCCCATGCAGCTCATGGCAGTCGATCGCATCGGACTGCAATCTGCTCAGATCAGCACTCAGAACATCCAGCCAGCCTCTATGACTGCTCAGGGCATTCAACCTGCACCAATAGGAGTTCAGGGGCTGCATGCCACCGCACCAATCAGCACCCAGAGCGTACAGCAGGCTCCAGTCACCACACAACAGCCACAGTCAGAAGCGAAACCACCAGGTAAGTTTTGCACATTCCTCTCTAATCTCAAATTATTCTTTTAAATCCAAAAATAAGAATGGATTATCTAAAAGGATTTTTTTTACTCGCTCACTGTGCTTTGTGAAATCTGTTGTACAGGTGTCGTTTTGGCTGAAACTCCTGCTTTTGTCACTAATCCAATCGGGAGCCCTTTTAGTGGCACACAGCCTGTCAATACAATGGTGCAGACACACCCCCAGGGGGCGGCTACAGGTGCACCCACACTTGTCTCCTCCCCCCGACCTAGCATCCTTCGTAAAAAACCTGTGAACGAGGGGTGAGTAATCCTCTATTACTGTTTCATAGCTTATGTATTTATAGCATGATACCTACTGAGGGGCCAAACAATCCATCATGTTTGAACAGTTTCATTCATTCACTTCCTTATTACTGGCATCCTGAGAAGTAACCCAGTATCATGTGTTTGCGTCTTTAAACAGAGATGTTGATAAAATAGTATAAGAACGTTTTTGGGGTGTATTTCTAGGGCAGTGCGTAAAAGTCTGATCCCAGCACAGCCAAGTGAACATAACGCTGGCCGAGTGGATAGTGGGATAAGGCTCTCGGGATCCCCTCGCCCAGCGGGGTAAGCCCTGCCTGAAAATCCTTTGCTATTCTAATAGAAATAGCACAAAGACAATGTTCCTAACACAGGGTTCCCACAGTCCTAGGTGAATGTGATTTCCAGGCCTGAGAATGAACATTCACTCCAAATGTATGTTAATGTCTTATTGTTAATGATTAATATTTTTTTTTTAAATCAAAATGTCGTAACTTGAACTTCCAGTAACATTGATCACTAGTGGCATATACAGGATGTCCTCAAAAATGCTTGCCTATATATTTTTTCCCTCACTTTTTAATTAAAGCTGCAGTCCATTAGCCTGGACTGGCAAAGACTGGAAAAGAAAGGAGACACTAACCTGTCAGTTAAAAAATGATTTGGAAAAAAATGATTTGGAAATCAAGGAAGTAAATAACTAGCCAGTGGTCAAAACTATCGCTTACTTTAGCTTGTTTAACAATGGTACGCTTATAAAAATTAGTTTCTAGTTTAAATGGTACTGGTTTTTACATGCGATTCGTGCATGTTGACTTTACGTCACATCTGTAAACATAAAGACGTCCTTGCTAGTAGGCTATATTGCATGTATGGATTGCTTATAGCCTTTTCTTACAGCAGCTGGAATATTTAAATCTATCATTTTGATTGTAATCCGGAAAATGTTATGTTTATGAAACACATGTGACTAAAATTAGATTGTATTTCAGTGAATCTGATTACAGGTAGCTCATGTGGAATTTAGGGGTGTCCTTGAGTAGTCAACGATTCGATTCGAGGAGCCTGATTTGACCCGCAGTCAAATATTCATGGGGTGTTATGATCATACCTTTCGACTCTATGGGGGTGCTCAATGTCTGATTTCACGTATAACGTATGACAGAGATGCATCTTGACGGCAGGGATTTAAATCTTAATTTAGACTCAAATTGAGGCAGAGTGAAAGACTGGACTGTTTTGATCAGGTAGGGTATAAGTGATTTAAAAAAAAATTCAGCTGATTTATATATATTGTGTGCATTATTTATGTTATATAAGATTTGGTTATACTGTGAAGCCATTATCTTTAGCGTGCATAGCGCAAGCAGGATAAACAATGAAAAGCAGCAACATGACTGGGACTATCATATACATAACTTTATAATGAGAACACTGTTAATTACTGATAAAACGCTGTGAATTTTTTTAGTTTAGCTGTCGTGTTTCTGCATGTTGTTTCATGAAGAACACGTCCACAGAGTTTAATCAGAGCCTACAAGTTGTAATATCAACATTATGCTGTATAAATAAAGACACGTATTCTTTATGAGATAAATTAAATCCCACTAAAATCTTGCTATCATGCTTCATTCTACTGATCATCTTCAGCGCGCTCAGAACAGGAATGCAGAACATTAATAACTATTGTCATATACATTATGCGTTATAATGAGAGCACTGCTGTAAAACAAAAATGTTGTGAATTCTTAGGGTTCCGATGATGTAGTAAATCAGTTCAAATGAAGAATAATTTTGCTTTTTGGGTTGATTGAATTTCTTTGGCGTATTAGATATAGGATAGATCAGAACTGACAGGAAGTGAAGTGGTAGAGAGAATGGTGGGATGGATAAAAGGAAATTAAAATCTACATGTAATGCCAATACACACTATATACCCTTAATCATGCATTTACTAATGTTTATAACATTAACAATTTCAGAACAATGCATAACAATAATTTGCATGGTTTTTGTTTTTGAGCTATTAATGCCTTTTTCCTCAGTTGATCAGAACAAGAGTGGCAGTCTTCTATCTGGTGAAAATTTTGATTTGTGATGTCAATGTACAGCTACACATACACCACCTCAAAACATTAAGATTCATCCGCTCTGAGGAGCCGACACAATAATTACACAGAATAATCATTCTGCAAATAACTGCACTTGCAGGTTTTAAACAGAGATGGCAACAAAGAGGCAAAAAACTAACGGACTGCAGCTTTAATCTTCTAATCATGCCACACTATGCTAAACTCTTTTATCGCGTTCAAGCAAGTATATGGAACAGCCATTGAAATTTCCTCCTAGTTCAGTTCTGCAGCATTTCTTAAAAAAAAATGACAAGAAATAGGCTGTGATCGATGGAAAAATCAAATGTGGGAACCCTGTTAACAGTGCATGTTATCTAATTGCCTAAAACTGGTTTTATGTATGCAGATATGAATGTGTAATGTGTTTCCGCTCTGTCTGTAATTAGAGTAAAGCCCAAATCTGATGTTCATGTTGCAATGGCGCCCCCAGTCATGGCAACAGTGGAGGCTCTGCCGGGTCACGGAGGTGAGCAGCAGGGGCTGTCCACTCCTGCCCAGCATCACTCACAGGCCATTCCCACCCTTCTGGCTCCACCAGCTCCAACACCTCCTTCTCAGCCCACTGCCGTTCTTTCAGCCCTGCCTGCAGCCATGGCTGTCACTCCACCTGTGCCAGCCTCCATGGCCAATGCAGTGGCTTCTCCCACCCAGCCAGCGGCCACCAGCACTGCTGCCCTGAGCTCCACCCTTCCAGAGATTAAGGTGAAACAGGAATCTGAGCCAATGGACACTTCACAAGCAGGTAGGAGTGCTTGTCAAAACAGGAGTCTGCATATTCTTATACAGTTATGAGAGCTACAAACAACTGACCTCATCACATTGGCTATTTTAGCATTCCTGCTGCTTTTCACGTACTGTATGTCCGTCAAACAAAATGATGTACCTGGTGATTTTTGCATAAATTACCTAAAATACCATTTATTTATTGCGCAGATCAGATTATTTTAAAAAGCTAAATATAAAGGTAGAATAATTATGAAATTACAATATTTTTGATCAGTTATCTTTTTTTGCAGTGCCCTTGGTTCCTTCCTCAACAGGTCCAGCTCCATCTCTCTCCTCCCAGGCCTCCACCCTGGCCATATCTTCTCAACCCGGAGACCTCCTGCCTGGGGCCTCTCCAAGAAAGAAACCCCGCAAACAGCAGCATGTGATCTCCACTGAGGAGACGGAGATGGTGGAGACCAATAGCACAGACGAAGAGAGATCTAGCAGCCGAGCTCCAGGAAACAGACCTGAAAGACATGAGTCTCCACCTAGGGAATATGTTGGTAAGATTATCCATGTGTATATAAAATATCTTTTTAAAATTTCTATTTGAAATTAGTTAGCAAAGTAAATTTATAATACCTCCCAAAATGAGTGTACACCTGTTCACTTGTAACATTGGTTGTATTATTGCAGATGAGGATGGTGTTCGTTATGTACCTGTCCGCCCCAGACCTCCTCTTACTCTTTTGCGCCAATACCGTAACCCCTGGAAGGCTGCCTATCACCACTTCCAGAGGTATAGTGACATCAGAGTCAAAGGTATGTACATTTTGAACATTTTTCTGCTTGCTCAGTTTTTCATTGCTTTTTTAAAAATATGGTTAAAGTATTGAATAAGGTCATATTATATCATTTAAAACCATCTCACTGCTGTCTCCTCAGAGGAGAAGAAAGGAAGCCTTCAAGACATGGCCAATCAGAGAGGAGTAGCATGTCGAGCTCAGGGCTGGAAAGTGCACCTGTGTGCCGCACAGCTGCTACAGCTGGTGGGTTCCACAGCTGATGGTGTGATTTCAACCAGAAATCTCGCCAGTGGCTTAATTAGAGATTTACTGTTATATTATGCAAACAGCCTGTTATTGATGCAGTTGATGCTGCATATAGGTAACATTTGAATAAAATCCTTTCTTCACTTGACAGACTAACTTGGAGCATGACGTGTACAGCCGGCTGACCACCCTGCAGGAAGGCCTCATCCCAAAGAAGAGAGCTGGAGCTGACGATGACCTGCACCGCATCAATGAGCTCATACAAGTTAGTATCTCAGCGTTGCCTACCTTTGGTGGCTCAGTGTTACACAACACAACATAATCTCCACAACATAAAAGAAACAAGCTGCAACACAACAAAACCAGCACAACACAACAGATATAAGCCGCAACAAAATGAAAATGAGTAAAACACAACAGAAACAAGCCACAAGACGAAATTGGCACAACACAAAGGAAACTAGTCACAAAATGAAATTAATCCTATGCGTTGTGCTGTTGCGATTTTTGTTGTGTTGAGGAAATTTCATACCAACCCACCAAAAAAATTTGGATTTAGCAACAAAAATGTACACAAAACAAAATACAACAGAACATAAGAGTGTCTTTAAATGTTAAATATACGAATATTTATAACGTCATTCAATAACCATTATTTTTTTAAATCTTAAAATTAAGTCATCATTTATTCACCCTGGTCTTGTTCTAACTGTACACACTGTTCTTATATCCTTCAGACCATAAAAGAAGAGCATTTGTAAAATGTAACGCTGTGGTGACCAGCATAATTTTTTTTTTTAAAAAAGACCAGAAGTATCAAAGAATTGTCACATGTAGCACATGCAACACAGTTTTGTTTTCCTAACAATCCTAAATTTGATTTAAAAAAATGTACACGTGTGTGTGTGTGTGTATTAAAAGAATGTCCCAAACCCCATAACACCTTTACTGCAAGGGCGTCCATGACCTTTTGACCTGTCTCTTCCCAGGGCAACATGCAGCGCTGCAAGCTTGTGATGGATCAGGTGGCTGAAGCTCGCGACACCATGATGAAAGTACTGGACCATAAGGACAGAGTCCTGAAGCTGCTCAACAAGAACGGAACTCCCAAGAAGAGCTCCAAATTAAAGCGCAAGGAGCGGGCATAGATGCCAGTCGATGGTCTTAATCTTTGTCCGTCAGCATAGTCGAACACAGAAACGCTCTTCAAAAGCTGGACCTGTCATGGTTTATCAGGTTGCTGTGCACAATCATCTACTTATTTTACAGTCTCAAAGAGAGAGAAAGACGGTTGTAAACCATCCAACTGTTTTTACAGGAACTGCTGCTTACTGTGGACTGTCAGACTGTCCATTGGGTATGAGGCAGCCTGGTTAACCAATGCTTTTTGTTTTTCACTTAAGTATTTCCTTTTAGAAGAAACATTCTGTCGTCTCTTTTGTTTTTTGTTGCAGAGGCGATGCTTTTTTTTAAATGGACTTTAAAGATCAAAAGGTCGTATTTGCTAGATGTAACTTGTATTTCTTTTGAATCACACCAAGTACACACTGCACACATTAACCGGAGTGTGTTGGCTTTCCATGTTTTGGTGCCTTGTAACATGGGTGAAACTGTGGGATATATTTTTTTTTGTGTGTGTTAATCTCTTCCAGATTAACCAGAAAGTCCACAATTGAAGTATAATAGTCTTGTGTCTTGTACTAACCAGATAAGATGCTCTCTGACCCTTCTAGTTTTTTTTTTTTTTTTTTTATCACTGTAAACATTCAAGCGCTATGGTGACTGATGATAGTACAAACCAGTGAAATGTGTACTTGAAAGAATCAGTATAATTATGTGAATTTATATTATAAGAGTGTGTGGATTGTTTTATGTTTCAATGTAAGAAAATTGTTCTAAATGGAAGTGACGTGGTTTTCACTTGAGTCTTTTTTTGTGCTGTTTTATGGATATAATGTTGTTCTGGTTTTGAATAATAATTTGGCTGTTTTGTAAAAAAAAGTCCCCCCCCATTTATTTTTCTGTGTCTACTATATGTACTACTGCAGTGAAACTGGATATATTTACAAGGAATCTTTAGGAGGTACATTTGCTACTAAATTCACTTCACAAGACTTTGTAAATTAAAGAACTTAAGAAGAAAGATTTTAGATTTTGAATACTTTCAAAATACATTTTATTATTTCGTGCTTTCCCAGGGAATCAAAATCAGTCACCTTAATGTGATTGAGCACATCAACCTCGTTAGCACCATCAAGTTCAATTTGATCTGCAGAAAGTTGATTTTTTTTTTTTCGGAGCCAATGATACATGCAGATGCAGCAGGAAATCTGGCCTGCTTTTTCACTAGTTCTCTTTTCATTATTGATCAAATATGTTTCTAATATTGTGAAGATAGCAGCAAAATGTCTACCAATTTAATCATTCAAAAATTAATAAGTTGTCTTTATGATTTGCATTAAATTAAGGATATTACTAGAGTTGACGTTGATCTTAAAAATATCTTAGTATTTTAATAATTTAGTTTTTAGTATTTCCTACAATGTATAGCACATCAATGACCTACAAGGTGTGAAAAAAATATTACCATATTCATGCATTGATTGTGAGAGTTGAAGATTTTTATCTCGTCTTATTTCTTTCTAGGTTAAGTTCAAATATGTTTTCTGCTAAAGAAGGATATACATTTTTTTGAAATCTCAAATTTTTTTCTTTTGTACCTTATCTTTGGTTCATTATTGATTCTGTTGAAAGAATTTTTTTAACTGCCTGTGACGTAAAAACACCACACCACATAACCTCTAATCTCAGAGTTCCTGCAATGAAGTTTAGTATTGCCCGATGGAAATATGACTTTCCAGAATGGCTCCACCCTGGGTAACTATGACACTATTCTATTTACAACATGATTGCACTCTTATGATCAGATCTCATCCCTCTGTATGTTGTCATGCGGGTCCAAAGGTTTAAGACTTTACTGTTAAAAACTGCAAATCATTATGTAAAACTGAACATGTTCTGATTAATAATATTGTATTTATTTCTTAACCTGTCTTCGATTAAGATATTTACATCACTTGTGTGTCTGTGCAGGTTCACACTGGCTTTCCATTGCAATTTTCCTAGCATTTACTGGAAAAGGCTTAATATTGGAACTTTATTTATCTTAATATCCTCTAAAGCGCTTTGTGGTACGCGTACCATCCTCTAAGAATAACAGCTTTTTCTTTTTGTTCCTGTTTAGAGTACCGAGCTTCCTTGTGTTTATCATTATGGATGTGTTAGTCAGGGTGCAAAGTCAAAGTATCATAAACACCTGTTGTTCCTGAGCAGGCACCTGAGGTCGTTTCTTTTGACTGAACACTCACACTGTAGGGATCTGTTCTGGCTTCAAAGAAGAGAGACAAAAAATACTCCGCGATCAGGAGACTTTATCAAATATCCACCAGTAAAGGTAGATCAAATTGGGTTTCTTATGAATTCAGTGGTTAAGTTTTGTTGTTTTGGTATACATAATTAGATGAAACTATTGTATTGCACTTTAGGTAATGTGTACGTGTATGTTAGACGCCATTTTACCTTTGTTCATAATCTCCACTGATGAATGTTTCTTGGCGATATTTGGTTCTAAAAGGTATCCTTTGTTCTGTTATTCAGGCTGGAGGACAAAAGGACTCAGTCATGGTGGTATTAAGGAAGGTAAATTATTTAGAGTATCTAGATAAAGAAATTACTGAGGCGTTACAATGATAATTTTTAATTAATTATTTTTATTGATAGTGTAACATTAATAAAAATTAATAATCCAAATTGTATTTCGTAAATATACATGCAGTTTCCAGGTCTGTAGTTTAGGACATAGAGTTCAACCAATATGTGGTTGATCTGTATTTAATGTGTAAACCTGGACAGCATGGACTATAGTGCCACGATTGATATATATATATATATATATATACGTATAAATAAAACAGAACAGCATGATTACTGTAATTATACCATGGTGCATGGTGATGTATTATGGTATACTATCTTCAGTTCCTTTGTCTTTATTTAGCATACACCATAATATTCTTAACGGGTAATTCAAAATATCAATCATCCATTTTAGGGAGACTATGTGTGGGTGGACTGCAGTGATGGGGTTCAGATCGGAGCTGAAGTCAGACTTTCAAACACTGGGCAACTTCAGCTCATCGACGATGAGGGAAAGGTAATATAAATGCTAGCAGTCCTAGTTTACTGCTGCTTTGGATTGTAGAAGTGTAGCTGATATCTTCCATGGCATGATTTCCAGGAGCACAAGATTAAGAAGGACAACTCCCTGAAGCCCATGCATCCCACCTCTGTGAACGGTGTGGATGACATGATAAGGCTGGGTGACCTAAATGAGGCCGGACTGTTACGGAACCTTCTAGTGCGCTACAAGGAAGGAACAATCTATGTGAGTTTCGAACTGCCGCTTTAGATTTACAGGTATACATTTAAATACATGATTTAAAATACTACATTTCAAGAACCTAAAATGACCAAAATAGGGAATAAATTGTCCACTCAATTCACCAACTGTTCTTTGCGCTTCCTGTTTAATATCAAGATTGTTTCTATGGAAACAGCCAGTTCCAGGTTTGAGGAGCGGATCATATTGTTATACAACATTGACGTACCTGTAATACAGTAAATCCAGGTTTCCGCCCTGTCGTTCAGCTGTACTAATGTTTATGCACTGAGCAATTCCATATTGTAGATCTCATTATAGATGTATCCAGCTACAAGAGCTTAATAGCAAGGGCTTCCTATAATCTTTTTTAAAGACCTTGAAACTATTTTTTTTGCTTTGTTTGTTTTGACAGACATACACAGGGTCGATTCTGGTGGCAGTGAACCCATACCAACTGCTGCCAATCTACACTCCAGAGCAGGTGGAGCTGTACACAGACCGGCGGTTGGGTGATCTCCCCCCACATGTCTTTGCCATCGCAGACAGCTGTTTCTTCAACATGCGACGGAACCGCAAAGACCAGTGCTGCATCATTAGGTCTTTCAGTTATTCGTACTTGGGAGAAACTGGTATTTTGTTTTGGGTTAGGATTGGATTGTCTGAGTTGCAAACCCATTTAACTTTTTGTTTTTATCATTTATCTTAATTTCACAATTTATTTATGTTAATGGTTTAGTTCACATTTTGGAATATTGGTCAGCCATTTTTAGTCTCATTTAGTCATTCATGCTTAGCTGAAACTGACATTTTGTAGTTAAATTTTAAAAAAGTTGTATAGTTTTGTACAAAAATCTGACAGTTTACTCATTTCATTGCTCTATCTGACTTTCTCGATCCTGAACTCGATTTAACACATGACATGAAGCATCAATGGATGCCAATACTATCAGTAAATGACCACCTAATTTTCTCTTACTTTATATTTCAACCATATTTTATATTTTTATTTTTGCCTTTTTGAATGATCTAGTCCTCTATGCTCTAGTTTGAAGGTTTTGAAAAGAACAGAATATTCATTATAGAGTTTCAGTTCATAGCAGTATTGTGCTATAAATTGTGGGTTTTATGTGTAATAGGCAGCTGTTAAAACACCCAGACTACCCTTGACCTGTATGTTGGCAGATCCAACATCTGTCTTACATTCTGTTAGCGTTATCTGTTTGATGTGCTCTGAGAGCATCTATATGTGTTGTGTTTGTCAGTGGGGAATCTGGAGCAGGAAAAACAGAGAGTACCAAACTCATGCTGCAGTTTCTTGCGGCAGTGAGTGGGCAGCGCTCCTGGATTGAGCAGCAGATTCTAGAATCCAACCCTATCTTAGAAGGTAAAGATATTTATAAAGAATCACGCATCAATCAACATTGCAGTTCCTTATATAAGCATTTCAGTATTAACATCAAGTTATTTCATAGCTTTTGGTAATGCAAAAACCATCCGCAATGACAACTCCAGCCGCTTTGGAAAATATATTGACATCCACTTTAATAAAAACGGAGCAATCGAGGGGGCCCGCTTTGAACAGTACCTTCTTGAGAAATCACGTGTTTGTCAGCAGGTAACCATCCTTATTATTAGATTATACAATGTGACATCTTTCCGGGCAAGTTATTACAATTATAACTTATTTTCCAAATACATAATACTATATTTTTTGGCACAGGCCTCACAAGAAAGAAACTACCACATTTTTTACTGCATGCTCATGGGTATGCCTCCTGACCAAAAGAAGATCCTGTCTTTGGGACATGCTGCAGAATACAACTATCTAACCATGGTACTAAACTCTGTGCTCCCCCTTTCAATGTGTATTTAAATGTATTACAATGAAGTCTTTCTAGAGTGAGAATGGACAGGTAGAATACATGGATTTTAAAAGGATAATTGTGCAACAAAAAAGAAGATATTTGAAAAATGTTTCAGTGTTGTTGTAGAGGAATATCAGTGGCCCTTTAGAACAAACTCAGACATCCTTATAAGGATCAATAGATTAAACATGATTATGTTGGCTTATAGGGTCAGTGCACTACTTGTGAAGGACGTGACGACATAAAAGAGTACGCCAGCTTCCGTTCAGCAATGAAGATCCTGACATTCACAGAGAATGACACATGGGAAATTAACAAGCTTCTTGCAGCCATCCTACACATGGGGAATGTAGACTTTGAAGGTGAGTAATAATAAAGAGACATCAACTGAAGCAAAACCTTCAGGTTTTTTTAAGGGAATGCTTATTTGAGCTTTATTTCTATTTTCAATATTTAAGAAACCATTATGAACAACCTTGAGAGCTGTGATGTTCTCTCTTCTACACATTTCAAAATGACTGCACAGTTATTAGAGGTAATTAAAAATAAATATATTAGAAACCAGTTTTGTCTGCAAGCAGCAAGATCAAGCCCATAGATCTGATTTTTTTTTTATTCTCGCAGGTGGCCCCAAATGCCCTGGATGTGAGCTTGACACAGCGCTCTTTGATGACCAACAGGGAGAGTGTGTCTAAACCTCTGACCTCAGCTCAAGCAGTGGATGGCAGAAATGCCTTTGTAAAGGTTGTGCAACTGAATGTAGTTTCATGTCAGGTTTAATATACTCAAATACAGAGTTCTCATCTTCTCTCTTTGTGTAGGCCATCTATGGAAGGCTGTTTCTGTGGATTGTGGAGAAAATCAACAGTGCCATTTACAAACCGCCTCCTGATGACCCCAAACATGTCCGACTTTCGATTGGTTTGTTGGACATTTTTGGCTTTGAAAACTTCAAAAACAACAGGTTTGTCAAACACGCAACACTTCTGTGGAACACACAAAAAAAGCATTTTTAAACAATATCTTACCTGAAAAGTGGTTTAACCATTACATGTGTCACATACATTTTGAAATGTTAGTGACAATTGGTCACAAGTTACCGAGAACCAACGAATCAGTTTGATGCTGTTGCTGCCCAACCAATTTTAGGGCTGTAATTTAGCACATCACTGCATTTTTATTAAATGAAAATGGCAACAAGGATATTTCTTCAAAAATTCAGATGGTTTGGAACTACGTGAGGGTGGGTAATGATCACAGGATTATTATTTTGAGGTTAAATATCATGAACTTGTCTTTGATTCGTGCAGTTTTGAACAGCTCTGCATCAACTTTGCCAATGAGCAGCTTCAGCAGTTCTTCGTAAAACACGTCTTCAAGCTTGAACAACAGGAATACATTCGTGAAGACATTGTCTGGAACAACATTGAATTTAATGACAACCAGCGTACGCTTGATGTTCTGGCCATAAAGCCTCTCAACGTTCTCGCTCTTATTGATGAAGAGAGTCTCTTCCCTAAGGTTCGAAAATATATTCGCTTTTATTTACAATACAGGCTTTCTTCGACAATTTAAATCATGCTGTGACTGCTCATATCTCAAAACTGCAATTTCAGTCTATAAATATTTCTATACATGTTATGACCAGTTGTATTTTTCTCCAGGGCACAGATGCTACAATGCTTAATAAAATGAATTCGGTTCATGGGAAGGGTGAAATCTACATGCCCCCCAAAAATAATCATGACACACAGTTTGGAATCCAGCATTTTGCTGGAGCTGTCTACTATGACTGCAAAGGTAATGCAGGCTATCGGAGTTCCTCATAATGTACTTTTTTTTTTAGTTTTTGGCTTTAAAAATATCTAAAATAAAATGTACTGTCCATATAGGTTTCCTTGAGAAGAACAGAGATACTCTGAGCAATGATGTCATCCAGCTGATACACACATCATCCAATAAGCTCCTAAAGCAGATATTTCACAATGAGCTCATCACCACAGAGGCAAAAACTAGTTCCAACCACACTATTGTCACCCCCAAAAACTCACTCCGGGTATGTTAAAACCAGCGAGAGGCGAGTAGTGTACAAACTTGTGTGATTCAACCTGATAAAGGGATTACAATTTTCTTTACCTTTCATTTGCTATTCCTTCAGCAAACAACCGACTCAAAGAAACGTGTGCCTACATTATGTGGGCAGTTTCGTCAGTCCCTGGACTCTTTAATGAAGACTCTAACCGCTTGTCAGCCTTTCTTCATTCGCTGTATTAAACCCAATGACTTCAAGAAGCCTATGGTAAGTTCAGCTTATTTTCTCCATCTATTGACTTACTTTTCTATCAGTGACTCACTTTTCCATTTTTGTTTCAGCTCTTTGACAGGGAACTGTGTATACGTCAACTTCGTTATTCGGGAATGATGGAGACTATCCGCATTAGGAAGGCTGGCTATCCCATTCGTCACACATTTGATGAGTTTCTAGAACGCTATCGTGTGCTGCTCAAGTCCAGTGTTTGTGACCCCAAAACTGTGAGAGATGCTTCTGTGTTGTTTGACGTTAATTCAATGTTGCAATGGTTTCTGTAACATACAGTGGAACAGCTTGAGAAGGTTATGTAAGCGACTTTAGCCATTTTGCTTATGTTAGACACAGTCTGAATTAGAGCAGCTACATCAATAGCCAACAAAAACCACATCCTTAACCCTCTGAAAATACATGTCCACAAACACAAATAAAGCAAAAAAGAGCAGAGAGGCAAAGAAAGCCCTATTATTGGTTTAAAAAAAATTATAGACGATTCTTATGTTGTTTAGTGTTTTGGTAGTAAGATCATTTGTGGTATTTAGTATTCCTGTGTTGATTTATTAAGAGTTTATTTGCAAAACCTGATTTTAACAATTTCCAAAAATCATGTTTTTTCATTGTGCATTCCAGTTAATCTCAATCAAACTGCAGAGGATTTTACTAGATTAAAAACTAAAAAACCTGCCAACTTCCCAAATTAAACACAACATAGTTAAAAAAACATGCTTTTTGAAAACATAAATGCAAATGAATTCTTCATATGTTATTCTGAATTAGGCCTAAATATGCTTAAGTACATTTTTGTTTCGAATATTTTTAGATGGAAAATTTGTCAAACAATTCTAATTAAAAGCATAAAGTACTTTTTTGCATTACTGCTTCAATTAATATTACTATTGACTGTAATATTAAAGGAGAGTTCCAAGAAATGCTGTGAAAGCATTTGTAACAACATTCTGCCTAAAGAGGACTGGAAGATCGGCAAGACTAAAGTGTTTCTGAAGGTACTGAGGTGAATTTTTCTGGTACTGCTATAACATGCTTTAGTAGATCTGTTCTAACGTGATTCTTATTTGCATCAGGATTTCCATGATACCGTTTTGGAACTGGCACGAGACAAGGCTCTCAATGAGAAGGCACTTCTTATTCAGAGAGTCCTGAGAGGATATAAACACAGGTAAAAGATTCAAGACAATCTCCCACATTTGTAAAGTTTTCACACATTGGTTTTTATTAGTTGCCCTTGTGTTGCCTTGCAGGAAAGTGTTTCTGAGAAAGAGAAGAGCAGCTGTGACCATACAGAAAACCTGGCGAGGACACAAAGTCAGAAAACTTTACAGAGTGGTATGTTGTCATCTAACTCCAGACTAACAAATTCTAAATGTTGATAGTCATTACATGTACATGCATGTAGATTATCACTTGTCTTTCTTTAGGTCCAGCTGGGTTTTGCCCGTCTCCGAGCTCAAGTACGCTCTCGTCAGATGGCCTGGCGGTATAAGCAAAAGCGACAAGCAACTGTTCTGCTTCAGGCTCAGACTCGTGGCTACCTGACCAGGAAGGAGTGGAAACGAAAGAGAGCGGCTGTGATCCTCCTGCAGGCTTACACCAGAGGAACTTTAGCCAGAAAAGCTGTCAAAAAGATAAAGAGAGATGTAGGAAGTTTAGTTTTCTGATGGGTAGAATCACCATGTTTAGTAGAGTTTGCTAAATATATCAGGCTACACGTCATCTTCATATGTTGCTGTCTCTGGTGTTTGCAGGCTTTCCTCTCACTTCAGGAACGTAGAGCAGAAGAACTGGCTGCTCTAGAGAGGCAAAGGAGGCTCGATGAAATCCTGCGGCAGAAAAAAGAAAGAGAGGCAGCTGAACAGTTTGAATCCATCACAGACCAGGAAATGGTGGATGATATCTTTGGATTCTTGCCTAGCATGGTTGCCGGACAGGAGGGCCAGGCACCTGTGGGCTTTGAGGTGAGAGAACTTCTCAAAAAAAGCATAATGTTAATGTTTGGTTAACAATAACATTAAAACCAAAAACTGACTGGAAATGTTGTGGTTTTAGGACTTTGAGGGAAAGCGAGCGGTGCTTGAAGAGGTGGATCTGGATGATGCTCCAATTATGGAGATTCCAGAAGAAGATTATGATGATTTGGATGAGTACTCGTTCTCCAAGTTTGCATCCATGTACTTCCAGGGTGCTGCCACACCTACACACATTCGCCAGAGATTACGTCAGCCTCTGCTCTACCATGAGGACGAGAATGATGTCCTGGTAAAGCCACTTTTGACATTTACCAGATTTTGTTTGGTTAATTAAATGCTTCTGATATGTCACATTAACAATAAGTGCTTACTACTGCACTTTTTTTTCTTCTCCACAGGCTTCACTAACAGTTTGGTGGATGATCTTGAGATTTATGGGTGATCTTCCTGAACCAAAGGCTCTGGGGGTTTCCAGAAGTGGACCAGCCTTCGTGGAAGGATCTCTTCAGCAAGACGTGGCCTCCAGACAGGATAGACGTCTCAGCCATATGGTGGGCCTGGACCAGGTGAGGAAGCTCCTTTTTATTACATATTTTACACTTTAATAAAATATGGGTCAGACTAGCTGGCTGACCAGCTAAAAACCAGCTTGGACATGCTGGAAGACCACCAAAGACCAGCAATACAGGTCTTTTAGCAACTTGGGGGGGAAAAAGAAAATAAATCCTGCAGTTTTTTTTGGAATGCACTCTTTCCTGAAAGTGATGATGTGTTATTATTTCAGAGAATGAGAAATACAAGAAACTCTCCGAACAGGAAACTCAGTACAGTTCCAGAAGACGCTACCCGCAATAGAAAATCTTCAACTTTTACAGACATACTGGCCCGAAACAAAAAAGATGATGGTTTTCCAAGCCGCAAACTCTCTGCCATCCCAGAGCAGGGGCCGAGAAACAGAAAGACTTCAACTTTCACTGATATTATGTCCCGAAACAGAAAGACCTCCACGGTTGCTGAGGGGCCTCAACCCAACAGAAGAACCAGTAGAAAACCATCTGTTATTTCAGAAGAGGTGAGACGTTGCAAATGTTGTTTTTATGAGTCTTTACTTCTTTTCTTATACAGTAATGTCAAAATAAAAGCAACATTAAGACAAGTTTTTGAAGCTAATACATTAGCCTATTATTACAACTTATCTTAAATGCAACAAACAGATGAATGCTTTATAATTTTAATAATCCCATTAACTTTTCATGTAAAGGCAGAGGATGGGACTGAAGTTCCCAAACAATCCACTGTGCAGACTATTACTGAAGAAGATGAAATTAATGCAGACGGACTTACCCTGGATCGGCCAATGACATCTCTTGAAAAGTTGCATATCATTGTCGGATATGCCATTGTCAGGCGTGACCTCAGGTTGTTATTATTTAAAACCTATAAAAGTAATATATTGCTTAGTGGTTAGATCTTTCTGCTTCTAAATCTTTAATATCTTTCATTGTTAGGGATGAAATCTACTGCCAGATCTGCAAGCAGCTCCAAGAGAACTCAAACCGTGGTAGCTTTTTCCGTGGCTGGATCCTCTTGTGCATCTGTTTGGGGATTTTTCCTCCTACCGAGCGCTTCATCAAGGTGAATAAAGGACAGGTTTTTTCTTAATCAACTCTTTGATGCATAATTTCAGTATTTTCTTATGAAGTGATACTTTTGAAATTGTCTCTATATTACGTAGTCCTGAATGTTTTGTCTCATGTCCTCCCAGTACCTGCAAAGTTTTCTTCGTTTTGGTCCTGTGGGGTACGCGCCTTACTGCGCCGACCGACTGAGGCGCACTGTTGCCAATGGAGTGCGTGGAGAGCCTCCCAGCTGGCTGGAGCTCCAGGTAGAGACAGTTATGCCCCACTGACAAATGCAGTGTTTTTGGAATGAAAAACTTTCCATAGCTTTTTAAAATCGATAATGTCAAAAAATAAGATCAGTTGGGCAAGGAATCAGTTTTCTTGCTGTTTAAAATGAAAAGGAAAAGATTGTAAATAATGCTTTCTGGAGATGGATCATGTGTGTTCCAGTGTCTCCACTGCTACTGCCCATTTAGATTAAATTAAACACTTCTGAAGATCGTCATAATGATGGGCAGCTCATCAAAAGTTATGACTTCTGTTACATCTAGCATACATTTGAAAATATACTTCATTCCCTCACCGTTAAATCACAGGCCACAAAGTCCAAGAAACCCATTGGTATCTTAATAACTATGATGGATGGCAGGACTATCAGTTTGCCCGTAGATTCTGCTTCCACATCTAAAGAGGTCTGCCAGGTGCTCTCACAGAAAGTCAAACTTCAGGACACGTTTGGCTTCTCACTCTACATAGCTTTATATGACAAGGTATGAAGCCCTCACACTCGAATTAAGTTTGAGTCAGATTTTCAGTGTTATCAGAGTTTAAGACATGGTATTGTGCTCCCTATTTTTAGGTGTGGTCCCTAGGTAGTGGTCGTGAACATGTGATGGACGCCATCTCTCAGTGTGAGCAGGAAGTGAAGAGGAAAGGTGGGCAGGAGCAACATGCCCCTTGGCGTCTCTTCTTCCGTAAAGAGATCTTCACACCTTGGCATGACTGCAGCCAGGATAACGTCAGCACAGACATTATCTACCGACAAGTCATCAGAGGCCTGAAATCTGGAGAATACCAGTGTGGAAAGGTATGCTAAAGACCAATTTTAGTATCCGTTCACCCCCCAAAAAATACAATTCTGTCATCGTTCACAACTTCTGTAGAACATATTAAAAGGTGTTTTAAAGAATGTAGTCAACCAGTTTTGGATCCCATTAATAAATCCAATAGATTTATTGACTCGAGAAAAATGCTAAGGAAGTCAATAGGACCTGAAACCGTTTGATAACCAACATTCTTCGAAACACCTTTATTTGTGTTCCTCAGAAGAAAGTGGGTCAAACAGGTTTGACTTGGGGGATAGTAAATGATGACAGACTTTTCATTTTGGGAGGGCTATGTCTTTATGTATTCATGTAATGTATTTATTTGCACAATTTTAATTTTGGCAGTCATTTCAAAGTTTTTAAAAGGGGCATTCAGTGAACTTTCATATATTGTGCTGATTAAAACGGTAGTCTTCACTATTTATTTTATAAAGTTTAAGTTAATTTAATAGTTTCCCATTACCAGTGCCATTGTAGACTTGTTTTATTCATAGTAAGACATGATGACTTTATTTAGTGGGTAAAGGAGTCCAATAAATTATTTTATTATTATTTTTTATTTAAATATTTCATCACACATTAGTGGACCACATCATGTCATTCTGTGGCATTTCACCTTTGTGTTTGTATCAGGAGGAAGACACTGTTGCGCTTGCAGCAAAGCACTTCTATGTGCAGTTTGGATCAGACATGAGTATGGAGAACACTAGGACTGTAGTTAAGGACTGCATTTACTCCAAACTACTGGAGGCCAAGTCAGAAGAAAAGTGGATCCAGATGGTCAACACAGCACATGCACAGGTACAGATGCTTCTGTTATTGCTAATGTTAAAATAAACTTGATGCTTTCCACCCGTTTTAATGTTGAAGCATTTTACAAGCGTTTGTCTCTTTATGTTAGGGCCCATTAATAAACTCTCAGACCAAGTCTGATAAAGTCAAAGCAGAGGTGGTTGACTATGCTCGTCAAAAATGGCCAATGCTGTTCTCTAAGTTTTTCGAAGTTGCCAAGTTATCTGGTAGGTACTACATGCTAAGATGAGTATTGTTCATAATTTGGGTTCAGTAAGGTTTTTGAAAGAAATTAGTACTTTAAATACTTTATAAAAAATGACTGAAGAGATGCAAATGTTACAAAATATTTAAGATCTCTAAATACATGTTTGTTTAAACTTTCTGTTCATCGGAGAATATTGAAAAAATGGTTTCCACAAAGCCGCGTATTTGTTTTCAGCATTTATAATAATACAAAATGTTTCTTGAGCACCAAATGAATGATCTCTGATGATCACTGAAGACTGGAATAATGGCTGCTGCAAAGATTCTGCTCTAATTTTACAATAAATTCTAATGTAAAAGTTATTTTAAAGGGTTAGTTTACCCAAAAATGACATTTTTGTCTACTCACCCTCGTGTCATTTCAAACCCCTAAAACCATTCATATACACACAAATTATTCTTCTAGCTTCAAAATATTAAGATTGAACCAGTGATGTCGCATGGACTATTTTAATGATGTCCTTACTACCTTTTTTGGCCTTGAACGTAGTAGTTCTGCTGCAGTCTATTCAAGGTCAGAGAGCTCTCGGATTTCATCAAAAATATCTTGCTCTGAAGAAGGTACAGGTTTTATTTACAGGTTCAAAATGACACGAGGGTGAGGAATTTAGACAGAATTTTTGTTTTTGGGTGAACCATCTTTAACTGGTAATTGTATTTCACAATGTTACTGTCAAATTAAATATCAATTATGAGAAAAAAACCTACATTTTCTAACAGTAATGTACATTGAAAATTACAGAATTTCCACAAATAACGAAGAAAGTGAACAAAAACTTTATAATGGTGATAAATTAGATTATATTTGTCATTTTAATATTCAGGTCCTCCTCTACCAAAGAGCAAGTTCATCTTTGCCATAAACTCAATGGGAATAACATTCTTAGATGAACGAGAAAAGAATCTCCTTGTGCTCTCTTACCCAGAGCTCACCGGGGTCAACGCTATCAGGTTGGAGTTGGACAACAGTTGATTTTTGTCATCCTTGTATCATATTGTCTTGTCATTCACATGGTTAAAATATGATATTTTTGAATTGAATAAACATAAGTGACACCTTCCCAAAAATCCTCCAGAGAAAGGAAATGCGTATGTTTGCTGACTCTGAAAGGAGACTTCACACTGAATGCATTAATGGCCACTGAAATCTCAGATCTGGTAGCCATGTTCTTAGCAGGCCTGATACAACGTTCACAATATGCTGCGACCCTACAGGAGGTTAACAGACAAGGTCAGAAGAGAAAATATATGCCATTTACATTGTTATTTGATTGTTTAGGATCTTTGATTTGACTTGTTTTTGTCTAATGAACAATGTTTGGGATGTTTTGAAGATGATAAAACATTCCTCAGCTTTAAGAAGGCGGAGCTCATCTACCTCATTAAGGATGATGAGTTTTCCGTTGCTCGCGGTTGGTTGAAGGGTAAGAATGAGCGGACGGGACAAATCGGCGCAGTCCCTGCAGATGCTGTCTTGATTCTTCCGACTCTCACGAAGCCGACAAATGAAGTCCTGGTGAGAACTTCAATGTTTTCCTGCTCTATGTTCTTTAGATTTGAAAAGGTCTATATATTATGGATTATTCATCATAGCTGTGTTGGTAGCTAATGACTTCTAAATGACTTCTGTATATTAAGAGCCTGATCAGCTTGTCTCCAGATCAAAGGAAGACTATCATAGACAACACTGTAAAAGGAACCATGACTGAAAGAGTGGCTCCTTCAACTCTAAAAGATTTTTCTGTTGAATATTTCAGGTATTTGCAGCAACTGTTTAACCACATTATTATTGCTCTTATTTAAGACATACTAAATTCTTAAGCGCTTTAGAAGCAAATGCGAATGACCTGTTGTTTTTTTTTCATTGTCACAGGCAGCCCGTCAAAGATGTGAACAGACAGGTGATCTCTAAGAACGCAGCACCTGAGAGGCTGTGGGCCAACTCCAGAGAACCCATCAGACAACCCCTGCTGAAGAGACTGGTGGGCAATTCAGATTTAAGCCCACTAGCCTGCAATGCCTTCACTGATATCCTTTGCCACACACATACTTTGCACATTTATTGCACTCATATCTTTGATCATTGCTTATTGCCACAGTAACATTTGAGCCGTTATATATACACAATACATATCTAAATGTAATAATGAATAAAGCTGTAGAACATGGCAGCCGCTGTAGGGTTACATAAGCAATGATCCATAAATGAAACGTACCAGCTAACCTGGTTATCCAGGTAGGATACGAGCCAGGAAAGTGCAGATTCCTTGACTAAATGGTGCACCTATTCTGAAGTACATGGGTGACTACCCGACTAGACAGGTCCAGAGCCCCCTGGAACTTACAGACCAGATCTTTGGCCCACCTACACAAAATGAGGAGCTCAGAGATGAGATCTACTGTCAGATCATGAAACAAATGACCAGCAATAACAACCGGTAAACAGCAGTACATACTCAAAATCAATACTGCATTGTCTATCGAATGCCTGTACACTGCCACAAAGGTTTGGGGTCTGATAAATATTTCAGGCTTTTGAAAGAAGTCTCTTATGCTCACAAAGGCTGCATTTATTCCACAGAAATCCAGTAAAAAAAAAAAAACGTCTTCAGTGTCACATGATTCTTCATTATAACATGCTGATTTGGTTGTCAAAAAATATTTATTTTTATATTAAACTATGATGTGATTTTAAGGATTCTACGATAATTAGGAATAGTAAAAATAAATAGTAATATTTTATAGCATTAGCATACTATATATACTATATAAGATGTAATTTATTTGTATTTTTTATAAATAACACAACATCATATATAATAACGTTTTCTTAATATATATATATATATATATATATATATATATAATTATGTAATGTTTTACTGTCACTTTTGATCAATTTAATGCATTTTTGTGGAATACAAGTATTAATTATTTAAAAAATAAAATTTGACCCCAACCTTTCGAAAGCTAATACACATGCAATCAGTAAATAAGAGGAATGTCTTTTAAAATCCTAAAGACTTGTGAACTTTATACAAAGATGGGACAGAGGCACTGTTTCTCAATAGTTTTGTGCAGTTTTCCTTTGGGATTGTAGTTGCACCAAAGTCAGCTTGCCCTTAATAGCGGTGAGGGTGAATTATGCAGCCTTTAACCTCTTTACCCATGAGTGTTCTTTTTCTTTTTATAAGCTTTTTTTATCATTTGACCATTTAACCAGCTTATAGGTCTTGAAGCTTTAAAACACTGGCATACAGTTTTTAAAAAGTCTTTAAATTTCAGAGCCCGTATTTATGAAAAAGCATAGAGCTAAGAGTTGCTCTTAGTGGAAAAATTCTTAGAAATGTGGGTGTTTCCTCGTAAAGTTAAAGAAAAAAAGTAATTCAGAAAGCATCTTAACCTTTAAGGTCAGAAATTGTTTGGAGTACAGACGAGGACACTTTAAGAGTTTCTTTAGGAGTGGAGAAAATTGACAAAATACGAATAGGGAAAAAAATGTGCTGCACACAATGCATGGCAGTTAGTTAATAAGATGCTACACATTAGATCATGTTGTCTTATTAGGGACAAGTTAACATCTCAAACATCGCACAGAAATGCCATAGTGCCAGAAATAAAAATAATCACTATTTACATATTAAGCAAGCTGAAAAATGCAACTATGCAACATTGATGATTTGGGTCTGTCACAACCCCCTATAGAAAAGTAATCACCCAAACAATTACAGCACTGTCAGGAACTTATTGTGTCACTGTTTGTTTCCTATAAAATACGTTACATATGACACCATGGTCAATATAAAATAAAGAATATATATATAAATAGTTTGTGTGTGTGTGTGAGAATGAGAGAGCGAATGGTACAAGATAAAAGACTGCTTAAAAGACAAGCTTTAAAAGACTGTGCCATATCTAGCAATAGGGTCAGTCCAGCCTTCTCACTAAGAAAAATGTTTTTACTCACTCAGTGTTGCTTTCAGATTGGTCCTAAATAACTTTTAAGCTAAATTCCTGCCTAGAAATGTTTATGTCAAGTCAATAATTATGTTAAAATGGTATGTTAACATGTATAAATGTTCATTCTCAATCAGGTTCAGTGTGGAGCAGGGCTGGCAGCTGCTGTGGTTGTGCTGTGGTCTCTTTCCTCCGAGTAACTCTCTGCAGAAACATGCTCTGCGTTTCATTGAAACACGCAAACGAGAGCCATTGGCCACAGACTGCCTCCAGAGACTGCAAGGGGCTCGGAGGTATGGCCAGAATTTCACAACATATGTATACGCATATTTTAATCCCAAATCCAAAATGTTTACTATTACAAATAAAATCATTTTTGGGTATAACAACAGGAAGAAAGGCAATGAATTAACAGACTTTATTAATTGATGATGTTTATTAATTGAGCATACGTGTTATATAAGTGGACTGATATATACTGTAAAGCAGTGATTCTCAACCAGTGGGCCGCAGCCCTCTAGTGGGCCTTGGAGCGCCATTTGGTGGGCCTTGCAGGCAGTGGTAGATTACTCCAAATTAATTTTTATTT
>JAUCMT010000114.1:10324427-10353923 GCA_032357475.1 Enteromius thamalakanensis
AGGTGGTCCTCGAAATGTTTTCAAACAGTCAATGGTGGGCCCTGAGTCACAAAAGGTTGAGAACCCCTGCTTTAAAGCATGACTAGATAAAGACCCTATTGGCAGCCAATGTTCTACAACAACTTTGCATATTTTTCGACACGGATGCTTTCATATTTAATATAAATTCATCAAAATGTTTTTTTTTTTCTAGGTGCTTTTAAAATCACACACTGTTTGACACTATTAGCACAGCAGCACCTCTTAGCATTATAACCTTTGCCAGACTGGTGCAAATGCCAGGAAAGTGTCAGCACTGAGTGATAGGATAGTACAGAATTTATAGCGGCTTCATCTGCTACTGCAACTGTTCAAAGACTTCCACATTTGGGAAACACTGCTGTAGCCCTATAGTTAAAATGAGTCCACAAGCTGGGTCACAGATGATGAGAACTACATTGATTTGGTGTGTTAGTGATAGATTTGTCATTGTTTTTGTGCTAGGATGGAGCCTAGAAAGCTTCCACCTCACCAGGTAGAGGTTAATGCAATTCAGCAGAACAGCACCCAGATCTTCCACAAAATTCAATTCCCAAATGACACTCAAGAGGTAATGCAACACACTACTTTTTTTCTGCTTCCCAGTGAGGCACTAGTGCAGCATCATTTTTTTAGCCCTCCGGTAATAACATACAAAATTGTGAAAATATTGGTAGTTGCATAAACATGAAATCTATATCTGAAACACGAAGTCATGAATTTTATTCCTTGACATGTGTAGTGCAATTACTTTCTCTCTCACCCTTCTGGTCAGAATTTTGAGGTGGCATCCAACACCAAGATTAAAGACCTGGTCCGGACCATTGCTAATAAACTCATGTTGTCCACAGCTGAAGGTTTCAGCCTTTTTGTGAAAACTCCGGATAAGGTTGGTACCTGGACTTCTATGATTTATATTTAACTGTCATGAAAGTAAACAGATATTCAGGATCTTAAGACTGATCTATTAAAAAATAATCTGATTATTGGGAGAGACATTGCCTCCTCAGTAGGGTTGCCAACCGTTCTGTATTACATGAAACGTCCTGTTTTTTGGGCTCCCGTTTCCTGACTGATAACATTAAACATTAGTGCTTAAAGGTGCTCTATACGATGTTGCAGGATTTTAGCTCGATTTCATTTTTATCTCAAACCGTATGCATAACCCCTCGATCGTCTTGCTGTCTGCCCTCTGAATACATTGGGGAAAAAACCCGCTCTCGAAAGACAACACAGAGGCTTCAATAACAAAACAAACACTATGGACACAGGATGTGCACCAATGCAATAACAAATTTGGCCGTAGTTTGATATTGCATTGCACATCCTGTGTCCATAGTGTCCAAGACAATCAAGGGGTGATGCATACGGTTTAAGATAAAAATTATATCGAGCTAAAATACTGCAACATCGCATGGAGCACCTTTAATGCTGACCACATGAGAATGATCACCGATACCGTCGTCATTCAGTCACAGCCACCCTTACGCAGTATAGGTCTACAGTAAATCAAAAATTGTGAACATAACTGTTCGAGGAAGGCTGTGCAATCCTCTGCCGGCTTGTTGCTTCTGCCTCACAGCAAGCAAAGCTTGCACTAATGCCAATTCAGTCCAAGGGAAATTGTCTTTCATTGTTTTATTTTTCACTTGAGACACAAAAAATGACCAATTATTAAAAAAGAGTGTCAAGAACTAAAAGCAGCACATATTAAATCTATAAGCGGTCTAATTAAAAAATATATATGTATTTCAAGAATATACATATATATATATATATATATATATATATATATATATATATACACCCAGTACTGTGCAAAGGTCTTAGGCTCCTTAAGCTACTCCTCAGTGTCTACAGTGGTTATCAGTGTCAAAAATATTAATCTACCACTTTTTTCTGTCAGGTTCTGAGTCTGAATGAAACTGACTACTTCTTTGACAGCCTGAGACAGATTACTGACTGGTCCAGGAGAGCAAAGAGAGTGAATCAGGGTAAGTTTTCAGATTGAGGTTTTTTTTTACAAGACACTAAAAACTTTTTATGTGTTTTTGCTGTTCATGTACACCACAGTGAAATTTTGGGTGCTCGAAATGCTACAAAAGTTTTTGTAAACCATTCCATTATCGTCTCTGTGGAAACTAAAACAAATTGTGAATTCGTGAAAATGCTGACATCATGTTTAGTCTACAGGTATATGCACAGGCTTGTGGTGCTACTTTTAAAAATCTTCATCGCCAGCTACTGGCCTGGCATGTGTAATACAGCATTTGTAGACGTTTTTGTGGCTCCTTGTGAATGGGGATTGTTTTGACAACATTGACATCTGTACATTTGATTAAATTGTTGCCGTGTAGATGTACCCTAAAAGGTGCAACTTAGAGACGTCACCATTGTTACATAGTTTAGTCAGATTTAAAACAACTGCTCTTGCTTATACTGTTTTTAGCAGCGGGTGGTCCAGTGAATGTGTCTTACACGGTTTTCTTTATGAGAAAACTATGGTTCGGCATTATTCCTGGTAGAGATGTGGAGGCAGATCTCATCTTCCATTATCCACAGGTACTGGCAATTTGTGCCATGTTTTTAAAAATGTTCGGAAAATTTTCCATATATTTTCTGTAAATTTTCCATCTCATGCTATCTAGGAGTTGCCCAAGTACTTGAGAGGTTATCATCGTTGTACCAAAGAAGAAATGGTGATGCTCGGTGCTCTACTCTTCAGGGTGAAAGTGGACAATGATAAAACTCAGTTTCCCATGATTCCAAGAATGCTGAAAGAACTGGTGCCTAATGATCAGCTTAAAGCCATGTCTGCTGATGAATGGAAAAAGGTCTGTTTCAGTGCACTTCAATTCTCTGCATTCTGAAATATATAATATTATGTTTCTAAAGTGTTTCTTCTAACCATTTTCCAACAGCACATTTTTGCGGAGTACAACAAGCAAACTGGCACAACTGTGGAGCAAGCAATGATTGGCTTTTTAAAGATTGTCTACAAATGGCCCACATTTGGCTGTGCCTTTTTTGATGTGAAAGTAAGCAATTTGAGTTTGCAGAACAATAATATCTTTGCTAATATAAAAATTTGCTTGATTAAAAAAACGATTCTTGATATTACAGCAAACATCAGAGCCCAATTTCCCTGACATTGTGAGGATCGCCATTAGCAAACAGGGCATCACTTTCATTCACCCCAAAAATAAGGTATTGTCAATTAACAACAAACTTTTTTTTTGTCTCACTTTTACTGCTTATCGTGTGATTTCCCTACTTAATATTTGTATAAAACCTCAGATACGCGTTCCTGTACGCTTGAATGTAAATTTACAATATCTACTTAAAATATGAATCATGTACTTCATTGTAATTCTGTCTCTACTTTTAATTTTGTTGAACTAATTGTATTCAACTTCTGTGTTTCTAAGGACATTCTGGCAGTGCATCCATATAACAAAATTGCAAACTGGTGCAGTGGAAGCACATACTTCCACATGACTGTAGGAAACCTTGTCAGAGGAAACAAAATCCTGTGTGAAACTTCCCTGGTAAGTGACACAGATATGGCTTTTTCCAGTCTATGTCATGCGATCCTTCAAAAATGATTCTGAAATGCTGATTTGGTGCTCAGAAAACCTTTGTTATTATCAATGATTTTGCTCAGTAATATTGTTGTGGAAACAATGCTATACTACCATTTTAAAAGTTTGAGGTAAGTATGAAATATAAATATAAAATGTTCATTTCTTTTCATTAAAGAATTTTTCCACAAAATTATTTAGCAGCAAAAGCTGTTTACAATATTGAATCAGCATATTAGAATGATTTCTGAAGGATCATTTGACGCTTAAGATTGGAGTAAAAGTGGCTTATTAATTCAGCTTTGCCATCACATTTAAATTAAAAACATAAAGTCAATTGTATTGTAACAATATACACTGCCAGTAGTGTGTTTGTGTGTCTATATTCTATCTATCTTCTAAGATATTTGCTATTTGAAGTATAATTTTTTTACGGAAGTTCTAAGCGGTCATGTATTATTATTTTTTTCCGTCTTGTTTTCTCGTGATCTCGACAAAACAAAAGTTGCTTTCTCGTGATCACGTCTTAATTTTCTCATTATCTCGATATAACAAGAGTTGTTTTCTCGTTATCACGACCTAATTTTCTTTGCGTGTCTGACATAAGAATACCAGGCAGAATTATCTGCATGCTGCTGAAATTATAGAAATATACGATTTAAAACATATTTTTTGTTGTATTAAGCTCATTTGTTTTACGTTTCTCAAACAAAACGAAATAATAATGGGTTAAATTATTATTATTATTATTATTATTATTAAATCTATTGATTTCTTTCTGTTCACATTTCGATTTGCTGTTGAATCAAACTTCATTCCTTCAAATGAGTTTTTAGTTGAGACCAGAAAAAAAAAATGAAATCGTGATAATGAGAGAACAACTTTTGTTATGTCGAGATCACAAGAAAAATAAGACATGATCACGAGAAAACAAGACAGGAAAATAAATTATAATACATGGCCGCTTAGAACTTCTGTATTTTTCAGATCTTAAAATAACAAAATTTTATCCTGTGTTCATAAGGGCTACAAAATCGATGACCTGCTGACTTCCTATGTCAACATGTATCTTTATGAGAAGAGAGGACAAAGACGGAATCAACACTTTGACTAAAAACAACAGGCCAGCAAGACTTTACTGTGCCTTCCTTCACATATAAAAACACAACCAATGAGAAATGTTCAAAATATCCTTCATTTATCAAACTAAATAACTGTGGATTTATTGTTCAATGTCATGTGCTTTATATATACTGCAAAATGTGTGATGCCAAATGTTGTGATAAAGATTTAAAGCTGTTTTTTCTCAATATTCTGCCAGTTGACTTATATTTAATGATATAAATGCATCATTGCAGTCAGTGGATCATATTATTGATGCATTGGAGTGAAATTGTTAAATAAATGACTATAAGGTTTAGCTCTGTGCGTTGTGATTATTTGCCATATAAAGCTTTCTGCGCGTTTTCAAAAATAGAATTCCATAAGCCTTATGTTTATGTTGTTTTGTCCTGTTTTAAAGCAAACTGCTTTAGCTCTTGAATGTGACAGAAGATGAGTTCTTCTCTGGTTAACAAGCATGTTACACTGTGCTTTGCCCCCAGGGCAACAAAGTCTCGGGAGGGGGGCAGCATATAATGAGGCTTGGAGATGTCCCAATTAAGACTTGGCACTGTATTATTTAGCCTATTCTGGTAAAATTGAGGCAACTAGATAGTGGGCTCATTCATTAAAGCGAAATATATTAGCATATCGTTGAAGATGGGCCCAGACAGAAGAAAAAGAGATGATGTGTGTCCTACACAGCTGTGATCTTCTAGAATGAAAGACAGATTATAGCTCTTGCTGTTCGCTCGGGGCTCCACATCTGTCTGAAGATCACGTGCCCTTATTTTTGCCCTCCACTGCTCTAATGCATGATGCCCCAACAGTCCACAGCAGGGACCTGAGAAACAAGGACCCCAGTCTGTTATTCTCTGTCCTACTCGCCCTTGTGATTTCAACTCATATTTCTTCTCTTGAGTTCCAAGGGGCCTCGCCTGTCTGGCTTTCCCCAATGTACAATGGATAATCTCTTGTCTTTATTCATAAACTGCCCCATTAAATGCTCAGTTCATCTTCTGTTTATTGATATGGTTGAAGGAGGGGGGTAGAGTAGTATGGGGGGGGGGGTTGTAACCTAAAGGCACGCTAGTCCCCGTTGTCATGGTACCCCACCGACTCCACATTGAGAGCAAGGCATGCCATTATTCTCCCCCTGTCGAAATGTGCTGCTTCTTCTGACTCGGGTTATTGTGGAGTGCACAAGTGGCCCTCAGAAGAAAATAGCATTGCAAAGAAAGGCTGAGGTCAAGGGTCACGTTAGAGCCTTCCCATCGCGAACCGCGTTTTTGTGATCAAATTTGTCGGTTACACAAAAAGAGGCAGAGTATCGTATCTCACACACTGCTCAGCCTGAGAGCGTAGTCTCTCGACTCCATTAAACTCCACTGCCGCTCAACAGAAGCTCTCGCTTTTCAAGCAGCTGTAAGAAAGCGCAGGCTGCAGGACTCTCTCTCCTCTGCTCAACTCTTTCACTACTCCACTGGCTGCTGAGGGATCAACACTCTGGTAAGTCTCTCATTGACTTCTTATACTTTCTCTCAGTGTCTGCTGTCTGGCTCAGTTGAAACTTGTTTGCATTTTTAATTATTTGTATAAAAACATTTTTGTAGCATGTCCAGATTTGGTTTTTCTAGTTTACGTCAAAGCCATTTAATCTATTCATTTTGCATATTTATTTATTTTTTTTTTTATAAAATGACTGCATTGTTTTCCTAGTTTACATGCATGTCATTTAAACAATTCTCTATGAATTTTTTTTAAATACAGTTTTTAATCAAAGTTATTTTTGTGTGCTTTTCGGCAAAATGTAAAGCGGCCATGTAACAAAACCCATATTGTGTTTTCCTGTTTATGTGCATGTCTTTTTAACTATGCATATTTTATTGCATCTGAGGTGAGTTTATTGGCTAGAGAAGAAAGAGGTTTTTTTAAAACTGCTTTCCTGTTAAGCATTAGTTGGCCAAGATTTGCTCTGCTTGAATGAACAAAGTAAGTCACAATCACTTCAGGGAATCAGAAGCTCAGACGTTTGCTTTCTTGTGGTCAAATTTCATGTAGTTGTGTAATATTAAAAAAAAAAGAGAGAGTGAGAGAGAAGGGTTTCCTATGTCTGTTCTTGACCTTAAATTCTGGAAGCATGTTGGTCTGCGCTGAGCTGCAGTTCAGCTTTGGATAATCTGCAGTGTGCCTCACGTCTGTGATTACTTCTGCTTCTTTTGTGTGATGTGGTATAGGAGCATTAGTGTCACATTGCAACCCGAGATTGACCCCCACTTATTTCTTAAACACAAGTGATTTTGTATTGTCGCCAGCCTGCGGAGAAGCCTTGTGCTTCAAGACTTTCGGGTTTTCCAAACGTCAACCAACGAACACTTGGACTGGTGCTGCTGGATTATAGTATTCCATCTGAAATTCACATTTTTGGCAGAGTAAACGTGTTTTTCCTGGACCACACAGTATAGTGTCATACCACACACCAGAACCATTTATTAACATCTGGATTTCTCAATCGCTACTTTTTGTCTCCAAGAAGAGTTCAGGACAGTGTTTTGTTTTGTAGGGATCCACTTTTATCTGTTTAAATTACTGGAGGGTTTGGCATGTTCTGGGACTTTTCCTCCCCCTCAGTTACAAATCCTGCAGCACTTTGCTATGGCAGCATCATAAGACACTCCTTTGTACACACCCACTTTGTGTTAGTCTGTAGTGTTCTGAAAATATTGATAAAGAGTCTGCTTATTATTCCAACCCGTGAGAGGATATTGTGAAATGTTCTGGTAGCATATTTTTATCATGAGGAAAGGCTCTTAGTGCCTAATGCATATGGAATCTTTCAGAGAAGTATTCAAAAGGGTGCGTACTTATTCCTTAAAATAAAAAAATATGTATTACTTCAATATAAGTATTTAATATTTAAACGCCAAGTATTTATTACTTTATCCATTTTATTGTATTTTGTAAACAAATAGAAACTCACAGTACTTGGGTCATTATCATTTCTAAATGTAGTGACACCTCAGCTTTCTATCATGCATAATGATATTTTAAAAAATATCACAAATATAAAAAAAATCCAGGCTGTCAGCTACAGCTCTAGTAGTAACAGGTGAGCTTCTCCCTGGCTTTGAACCTTTCTTAAAAAGGTCTGCAGCTTATTCCTGCAGATGCTTCCATCTGATTATTAATAGAGCAGCTGTTATTGGATGGCGGGCTAGAATGAATGCCACTACCAAACAGATTTTGCTCACTGAACCTGAGGTAGACTGCATACGCCAGTAATTTGACAAAGCAAAATGCCACGAGGACAGCTGGCTCAGACTGTAAGCAGATAGCCAGGAGTGGCTCTGGTGTGGCCACCGGATGCACCAGCACCTTCATGTAGTCCCTGCTCCACAGGGACATCTGCTCCTGACTCCTGAGACACACAAATATCTAAACATCTGAATTACTGCCAAATACTCAGCTGTAATGCTCACTCCCTCACTACTCAAAGAAAACATGTAAACATGTTTCGACTATAGATCATACGGTCCACTTTAGAAACACATTCGAAAACAGGCCCTATCTTGTAGATGTTTTCCCTGTTGGTTTCTTTTACCAACTTTTTGGGTTCTATCAAATGAACTTGAATGCTGCATAGGCTGGTTTGGATGTGTAACAGAAGTGTGTGCCAAACATGGCCATTTTTGTTGATCTATCAATTTTTTATGTGTTTTTTCAAAATGTAAATATTTGATTAATCATGATTAATCGTTTGACAGCACTTCCTAAAAATGTCTTGACTGTCACGCATATTAATTTATCCATCTTAAAACCATCATAAAGTGTATTTAAAAATCTGGAATTGAGAAAATTGCTTTTTAAAGTTATCCAAATTAAATTCTTAGCCATGCATATTAGAAAAATGATCATATTAAATCAAATCAAAAATGATATATTAATATATTGGTGGTAGCACACACGTATGTATGCTTATGTATGTATGTTTTCAGATGTATTTATTGAATGTTTACAATATTTACAAGAATTCAAATTCCAAAAGTTTTATATTAGCATTTATATTTTAATTACTTTAAACAATTAATAATTTTTTTTTTCTTTTCCTCTGTTTACAGTTACAAAAATGGAGTCCCCCCTGACAGAACTTCCCACATTGCTGTCCAATCAATCTATGGAGAGCTGTCCACCTGTGGACAATACAGTGGAGAACATGATCTTTGGATTCTACTACATCATAGTTTTCCTCCTGGCGCTGAACGGCAATAGCCTTGCACTGTGGATCTTTGCGCGCCAGAGAGGCAACTCTTCTCCTGCCAATGTCTTCCTCCTTCATCTCGCTGTGGCTGACATGTTTTACGTGTTTGTTTTACCCCTCAGAGCCACTTATCATTTGAGCGGCGGACACTGGCCATTTGGTGAAATCCCATGCCGTCTTGCCGGCTTCTTTTTTTATGTTAACATGTATGCCAGCTTGTACTTCCTGGCTTGTGTTGCAGGCGATAGATACCTTGCTGTGGTGCACGCCGTTCGTTCCCTCAAGGTCAGGCGTCCTCGTTACGCTCACATAGCCAGTTTTGCTCTGTGGGCTTTAGTGATAGTTTCTATGGCGCCCCTACTGGTCACTAACCAGACTGCAGAAGTCAATGGCTCTACTGTATGCTTGCAGTTGTACAGAGAAAGGGCCTCCCGGCGTGCTCTCGTCTCTCTCGCCGTGGCCTTCACACCACCTTTCATTGCCACACTGTCTTGCTACCTGCTGATAGTGAACAGTCTGCGTCAAGGTTCAAGGCTGGAGCCGGCTTTGAAACTCCGAGCTCTTCGCACCATTGCTCTGGTCATGCTCATCTACATAGTGTGTTTTTTACCCTATCACTTAAGCCGTGCAACCTTCATCCTGGGTTACGGACACCCAGACTTATCCTGCCAAATCAAAAGAGGACTAGCCTTGGCTAACCGGGTTACTTCTTCTCTTATCTGCCTGAATGGTGCTTTGGATCCCCTGGTCTACCTGTTTGCGGCTGAGAAGTTCAGGGGAAGCGTTCGGAGGATTTTCTGCAGAGACAAATCAGGGGGGTCCGGCGCTACAAGCGGGGACCTGAAAGGTACACATGATAGCTCTCTGAGTGCAAAGTCTGAGTTCTGAGAAAGCGCTTAAATCATACAGATGGTATGAATATTTATCATTGGTTTCAGTGATTTGCCTACACCTTGCGATAGTGTATGGTTAGTTAAAGATCAGGAAGCCATAGCCAACCTTGTGATTTGGACATTAAAACAACTGTATGTTTAAAGATCAGTTTCAAAATGACTTTGATGGTACACTGATTTGATAAGCTGAATGGCTTCTGTTTTTTTCCCCTAACGTCTGTTCTAGGAGTATAAGTCGGTGAATGGGTTACAAAGGATGAATTGCTTAATAAATGCATGTTCACAGCTATCCGCTGTAATTACCACAATGATATTGTGTTTTCACACAGTGAGTATCAGTAACATTAATGTTTATGAATTAATCATTTGTATCCTTTAAAATGGATTCATACAATTAAGAATTGCCATTACCTTTTATCGTCATTGCGTAGTGACACAAAAACGAGATGTTCTCCATCTTCCTAAGTTGACTATTATGCTGCATTCCAGGCAACCCATAACCCATGTTTTTCCAAACTTCTTCCCTTGAAAGTGCACTGTAATGGCAGTCAAATCCGTGACTTCCCACCCATGCACTCGTACTCGCTCCCAGTTACGAGCTCTGACGTCACATAGCCCGCAAGACAACAATAGCAGCCCATTGTGGTACATTAAAATAAAAGGTATAACAGCTTATCTTGCCTTATGTGCCATTTTTCCTCCCCCGTTTCCCTCAAATCAACAAGGAAAGCACCTTTGGCAATAAAAGTTACTGTAAATTAGCATAAGCCCAGTACGGTCTGCCACGCTGGTTTGTTTACATCTAGCTACAGTTACCACAATTCCTTGAGCTCAGGCAGTTTGGCGTGACTTGTCTAGAACTCTACAAAGTCGTGGTTTGAAGTCGTGACTTAAGGGCTCAAAAACCTGCATGAAACTAAGCATAAAAGTCTATTAACTTTTTCTTTTTTGACATTACGCACGTTCCCTAAATCTTCCATTCTATGACGCATTAAGCCTTATGTTCAGGTTAGTACTTAAAAAGAGCTATCCTGTACTTCTATGCGACATACAAAAAAGGGATTACTTCAAAATATAGTATAAGCCTCGCTATCGTTTATGTAATGTTAGGCTATTTATATTGTTATTGAGAGGAAAGGCAACGCGCTCACAACATATTCATCGCAATATTCCTCTCAGCAGTGTGGACGGCATCTGGATGATCGTTGCAAAGATATTTAACTTTTTTTGGTCTGCAGTTAATTTGCTGGCTGTAGCGTTGAAGGTTTTTAAATTGTACATACAGCCTCTTTTACTGTAGGGGGCGCCAAATTTGCAAAAACATAGAAAACTACATACAGTTGCTTTAAAGTAAAATTCGGGATCGTAGGCTTTAAGTGGCTGTTGCGTATATCAGTCAAGTTGCCAGAACTAAGCTGTCTGGGACTAAAGACTCCATCAAGAAAGCATAAAGTGTGTATAAAACGGTGTTCTGCCTTTTAAGAAATGTATTTTGTGTTTTTATAAGCATATTACCTGTTTGCTAATGACATGCTCTGACTTTGTAAACCTTGTAAGCACTTCCTTAATGCATATCCTTAATGAAATCAGTGTGAAACTAATGCATTTCAAACCTGGTGTTAAAGCTACACATATAATCATTTTTAATGGTCGCCAGGGGGATTCTCGGGTTATAGCACTCTCAAGCTGTGGTAAGAAAGTGTGACAGTTAACAAACCAGTGTGGAGTTCAAATGAATACTACTTTTTTATATTCCTTGATGGCTATATGTTAATAAGACTATTTAGATGCCTTTACACTATATAGTCAATTAATATGCTTAATGTACCTTTTACAGTTTAAGGTATACAATTACAGTTTTTTTTGTTGGCGTAATATAGGCTACTGGTTTTGTTTTCACATGTTCAAATGAAATTGATATGTATCATTATTTATATTATTTTAATTTACTGTGTAACCAGCTGGTATAAATGTTTTATTTTTTGTCATCTTTTTTTTCTGTATTTTTCATGTAAAATCCATCCATGAGTCAATTTGCTAATGTATATAAATCAGCTGAATAAATGTAAATAGATTTAACCACAAATGGTTATTTGTGTTTTAATTCCCTCTCAGATGCGTTTTATACCCCCTCTTCTCATTAAGTGACAACGAACTTTGTCACATCTAATAAAGCTTCCATTACAGTCTTCATAACACTTGACTTTTTTGAGTATCATCTCATGTGAAATCTGCTAATTACAATAGGCAGAATCTTGTGAAAATATACGTTATCTACAGAATGCATCACACACGCTCTGTCCCACCACACTGCGGCCGTCGCCGCTGAGCTCTTATTGACAGCAGAACATAAACCGCTTTCTTCATGGCTGTGTGCATGCGAGAAAGACGCAAGATGGAAACCACCAGGCTAAGCGACTGTGGCACTATTCAGGTTCTCTTTTACATCATGTGACTCAAACTGTGAGCTGTCAGCAGATTATTTTCTCTCTCTCTCTCTGTCTAACTCTCTCTGTCTTTGCTTCTCTTTCCTCATATTTGTGCAAGGCTTCCTGTCCATTAACGTAACAGGGCATCTTCACCGAGAGTGAGAAAGAGGAGGTGGAGGTTGGTTACAGTAATGTGTGTGTAGTAAAGTGTATATCACTCTTTTTTTTTAAACGTGTAGCAGTACAATCACAAAACAAGTTTCAAACATTTAATATCACAAAGTTTAGCAGTATTTTTTAAACAGCTCGTTTCTATTCAGTGTGAAAGTGGGTGGTGACCAGTGGTTGTCAAACTCCAGAATTGTCAAAATGCACCAGAAAAGTGGGCCATATGAAAGTGGGTCTTCTGAGGCTAAAGTGTGCAGTTGCTTTGCAAGAGCAAAAATTTAAGATGCATAAATTGATAATGATACCCACTCCCCCATATAGTTCTAAAACCTCATTAATGTTTATATATATATATATATATATATATATATACATATTCAAATATGGCACATCAAACCCATCATCTCCTTTTGGCTTTGTTGACTACTTAATAATATAATTTGTATCTTTAGGGACACAATAGCATGATTCTGTACACTTAAAAAGGCATCTTTGTACCTTATCTACACCGAAAATGTGCGCATTATAACCTTGGGCTAGCAATATGTGTCTTTAAGGGATTACTTTTACATTTCAGGGTATTTTTTTTAAACCCTAAAGATAATTTACTTTTTTCCAATAGTGTATTATTATGTTCAGTGTACACCTGCATGAAAAGGGAACTTGCTCCATCACGTCATGTTAAATGAACTTTCATATTCATGTGCCATCAACACGCATATAAACACAAATGCTCACCCATATCTGAAGATGTTACAAGTTTGCACCAAAAGTCCCTTTCAGAAGCAGTGGTTTGGTCAAAAAGATACATTTTTAATCTCTCAAGAGCCTTTCCCTGTAAATGTTCATCTACATTTCTCTACTTTGCATAATGGCCATTAAGTAGACACTTGCATTGGTTGTCCTCTTCATAGTTTTGGTTAGCAGGGTTAATCATTGCTGTTTTATGAAAGAACGTACTGAAAACTCCTACAATACCACATGCGCCTTTTTCATCTCTTCTGTGGTAAAAAGAAAGGTGTTGGGGCCGTGTGAACAAGCCTGCTGTTCGGCCTCTCTTGCTCACTCTCTGTGAGTTTCTAAACTCTGTGTGCACAGAATGAGGAAGTTCACCCTTGTGTTTGTTTCAGCTTCCTTTTTGCAGCTTTCGCCCCTCTAACAGGAAGAGAGAGAAACAGCGAGCCGAGAGCCAGACAGTGCAGGAGCGGCTATCAGTTTTAACAACGCCATGAAACTAATCGTGAGACTCTGAAGGTGGCCTCATGTTGATCTGCTCTTGAAAACTTGCCTGGGGACAGAATAACCTGGGTGTCTTCAGACTGAGAAAGGGAAAAGTCTGTGGAAAGGATGTTTTCTCTCCAGCCATGGTACCATGGCAATATCACTCGGTCTACGGCAGAGGACCTCCTCTCCAAAGCAGGCAAGGATGGGAGCTTTCTCCTGCGGGACAGCGAGTCCATACAGGGAGCTTATGCCCTCTGTGTTCTGTGAGTATTGCTGCTGTTCACCTCAGGTGAAGGGATGTGCTGTCACTAATATAGTAGGTGAAAGTTTAGAATATTTAAGTGGTTTTGAGTCGGTATGCAGTTTAAATTTGCAGTGTTTTGGATTATTTACATTGAGCCGGTCATAAATGCATTATATTAACATGCTCGGTTTGGCAGCTTTAATAATAAGACCTTATTTGGGTCAAAGATACATAAACATGAAGGTTTTTGAAATCATGCATTTTAGAAATGACTTCCTTCTTCCTACATTGGTGCACATTGTCAAAATAATGACCAGGTAAAATGTTACCACATATAAACCACACACAAAAAATATTTGGTATCGATAAACAAAACAGAGGCCTATTTGTTTGCAAACTGAGCTCAGTTTCTTTGTATGTTCAGTTTAGGTGAAGTGTTTTGCAAATGTTTTTTTTTTTAATTATGCAGAAAAAAAAAAGTTGTGTCCAGTGCGATTCCTTGTGCAATGAAACTTTAACAAACAGTGCTGACTGAGACTGAAGGAAGTTGGCAAGGGGTTTCCCATTATTGCCGCTTTCTGCAAAATGGCCCTTTTCGCTGTTTATGTACGCTTTTCGATGTGTTATTATTGCATTATTTATGCTGCAGCTATGCAAATGACCTTCTCATTCGTTTGCAGGTTCCAAAACTGTGTGTATACCTACAGAATCTTACCAAATGAGGATAAAAAACTATCAGTCCAGGTAAGATATTCTACATTTTGTACCTGGTAGGAGGTGTATTTTTGGCTTGAGGCTTCCTGCAATAGCTCTGCTTTTACACTCGTCCAGACAGGTGTTGCATGCGCTGGAAGACTATTCTGAGCACTGAGGAACTACTCCTTGTGACGTCAAGTATTTGAAAGTTGCCAGAATGATGTGTTTGTTTTAGTGAATATAAAAAGCTTTTATGATGGCGCTAAAAAGTATTTGGACACTTTTAATCACAGTTCAAATAATGCAGTATTTCATTTATTGAGTACAAAATATCAAGCGAAGTGGCATCTGCAAATTGAGCTTCATGCATAACCAGTTGATCCACATTTTTTTTTAATGCAAACCACAGATGTGGTTGATCAGCTCCATGTTCTAGTCAATTCTGACAACTGCAAAATGTTCACATTTTGTCTCCAATTTGAAAAATGTATATATTTTTTTTTTTTTAAGTTTTTGTTAAAAAAAATGTTTCATTAAAATAAATATCATACAAATTTATGCTTTTATTTGTTTTTAAAGTTTTTATTACTCACCCTCGAGTAGTTCCAAACTTATGAATTTCTTTGTTCTGCTGAACACTAAAGGAAGATATTTTAAAGAAGGTACAAGCTATAACCAGGCTTTTTTTGGTCACCATTGAAATTCTAAAGTAGAAAAAAAATACTATGGAAGTCAATGGTGACCCAAAACAGCCTGGTTACAAACTCATACTCATCCTTGTGTTCAGCAGAACAAAGAAATTCATACAGGTTTGGACCTACTCGAGGGTAGGTAAATGATGACGGAATTTTTGGATATTCATTATTATTAATGTATTTTTTTGTTTTGCTATTTTATTTATTTTAATTATTAGAATCTGTCTGCAGCAACATTCATTTTCTGGTTTCACTAAAATGCTGTTTAAGCGGGGGGGGAAAAGAATACAATAAAACCACAAAGTGCTAATTGCTTGTTGTGCTCATAGTCTGCTGGTCACTTGACAAAACACTGTCCATCTTTATGACTAATTGCATAGAACATCTGGCATCCTACAAGCCGTTTACTATTTTGTGCGTGGTAATGAATGCGTGACCTTGTGACAGTTGGCTCTTCAGCTGCTGAAGACTCCACGAGACTGTTGTGTAGGCGTCTTGTCTGTCAAACTAGTATCTATTATGTCCACTGCATTAAAGCAAGCATTGGTGACAGTGCAGCTGCAAAACCAATTGGTGGTTTTATTCGAGCTGTTATACTCGTGACATACAAAATAAGGAAAGCAAAATGGGTGACCTTTGACTATAATTTGCATTGTTCTCTCTCAGCGCTACATTTTGAAGTAACCTGCACTCAAGGGACGGGGCTAAACCAAAAACTGTTGTACAATGCCCTTCAATGTCTTTCTACCACTGATCTTCCTCTTTCAAGCCTGCGTTGCAGCACTGGCTCAGTTTTAAATTATCCATCAGCGTGGGTGTTAAGCAAGCCACAGGGTTCCTCTTGCACCCCGCCTTGAATGGAAAGTTTTAAAAAAGTGTCATATTATTGAATTCGATTAGATAATTTCTATTGAAAAACACCATTTGTGCTGACCTTAAACTGCAGCCGGAGAATGTGGGAGGTTTACATGCTAAGATTATGCTTGTCGGACATCTTGTGATTGGTCGTGTTAAAATGGATGACATGGTTAAATTATTTTGTGCCGCAGTGCTTAAAAAAAAACAACATTTTTAAATAGACATTACAGTTAGTGACTTGGATTAGTTTGAATTAATTACATGTGCTTTATTTTAATACTGTGTAGTTTTCCAAGTCAAATACCAATCGCTATACCATTGGTTTTGGTATTTGTTGTTACTACGCATATAATTGAGTCAAAATGTTCGCTTAGCTTTAAGACGCACAGTTAGTCAAATCAGGTGACTAAGAGCTTATACTCCAAAGTCCTTTGAAAACAGTGGCTTATAAAACCTGCTTGGCACCAACTGAGCACTGTTTAAAGAGTAGCCATGCAAAATGAAGAAATGCAATGCACCGCTGTTTGTTTCTGAGAAAGGAAGAGCAGCTAAGAGAGTCACTGGAAGTATTACTGAGGGTGTTGTGTGTGTTTAAGCAAATGAGGAGTTTGTATATCATAAAAGGGCATAAATTCTGTAGATATTGTACGGTCTTCAAAACAGCAGATCTTTCTTGTTCATCTTGTTGCAGGCATCAGAGGGTGTTCCTATTCGGTTCTTCTCTGTGCTGCCAGATCTTGTGGAGGCGTATTATAAGGAGAACATGGGTCTAGTCACACATCTTCAGTATGCTGTGCAGAAAGAGGAGGAGCCGGAGGAGGAACCAGGTAAGTGAATCACAATAAGCTTTGACTATAGGTTCATGTCTGTGTTTAGATTTTTTTATATATTTTTTTTTATTTGTGTTTCCATTATTTGTCATAATTGTCAGAACTATTTTATTTTGATCCCTTTGTATGTTTGGAGACTATTTCCAAGTTACTGTAAGCATTGATTTTTTTTATTTTTTATCAAATCTTTATTTTCACAGAGCCTGTTAGTTTGCCGCCTCAGTTGCCACCAAGGAATATTGCAAGTAATGAAAGTAAAGATAGCTATAGTGACTCATCCAGAGGAACCGATAGAGGAACAGAGCTTGCCCGCCCCTCCATCTCAGACACATATATCCAGCGTTTGCAGCAAATTGACATATCAAAGTACAAGTTTTATCTGTCATACTTTATTCAGTACATCTACTGGCTATGATTAAATGATTTTTTACTTTAGACTGTCACTGTAGTGGCATTTTTCTGCCGTGTTAATGATTTTGATGTTTAATATCCAGTCTACCAGAGGACCATCAGAAGTCCATCCAGGAGTATTTCCGCTCTTCTGTGTGTCTGGATGCAGAGCAAGTGCAGAATGGCAACCCGACTCTACCCCACTTTAAAAAGCTCACACTGAGTATCTGCAAAACCCTAAACAGGTACAAGTGTGAAAGTATCTCGAGACACCAGACTGCTTTTATGAATGTAATCAGTTGTGCATGTATTTTTTTGTAGTGAAATTGCCCGCACACTTCCGAGTCTTGAGGCCCTGCAGAAAGTTTTGGATCAACCGCAGTCTCCTGGAGCTGGGAGGCTAAGGAGTCAGGTCAGTACGAATGAATAAAACCAGTAAGTGTTCAGTGACAGTAGATTCTGTAAAGAATTTACAGGACAAAAGAAGAAAATGCTATTAATTTGATCACAACAAAACAAAGAAAAATCTGATTTAATGCACACCTTTTTTGTGCACGTCACATAGCCTGCAATAACAATCATTTTTGTAATTGACTTTACTGATTTACTCAATTTAGAGGTACAAGATTTCAAAATAAGTTTAATTTGTAGCTGATAATTATTGAGTATTACATCCAGTTTTGAGACACATTGCTCAATAAACCATACAATTGCAGATGTTAGAACAAAAAGTATTACAACACTCCCATTTCTGCATACAGATAAGTAAAAATCAAACAATGAGAAAAGTAATTTTATTTAATTGTATTATTTCCCCCCCTAAAATGTCAAAAAAATAGATCTGCTGATTTTACTTCTTTTTCAGTTTTGTGGAGATGCAAATCAGTCTGTGGCTTTCAAACTGGAGCAACTGACTAAGCTTATATATTCAATAGAAGACAAGGTACCACTGTTCTTTGTTTTTGCATCACAGCAAATATAACAATATTCCTACTGAAAACTTTATTGTAGACTAACATCACATCTTATTTACAGACCAAAAATGCTGTGTTTGAATCTGTGGGATATGATGGAGGGCACAGGAAGTCACTTATTCCTCCGGTGACATTTGAAGTAAGTAAATTCTACAATATTGATTAAACGTAAAGGGATTTAATTATTTAGAAGATTAACACAAGTAAAATGTGTGCCCTTTGATCACTGTTTTTATACAAAGTGAAAGCTATATCCTGTTACCTCCTTCCTGCTCCTCGTAATAATGTCATAAAAATGAAAGCATGGACGTTTTCACTGCTGCTGCTTTGCTCTCCAAAACCACATGCAAATTAGAAAGAGTCTAGTTTGCCTATGTGTTAGATAAGCTATGACGTTAGGGTTCGTCTCCTCTGCACACAGTCATCATAGAGGACCTTTGTAACACTGGTTTAGGTACAACACAAATTCTGCAATTCATTTTGCTGGTTTTATTGTCTTTTTCTGTGCTAACAGGTAAAATGCGACTCCCTTGGAATTTCAACCAAAATGTTCCTCAAAGTAGATGTGGAAGGCGGGAAGGTTTACTTCAAGAAGTCGAAAGATGGACCTGAGGACAAATATTATGTGCACAATAAAAGTATGCTGAACCGTTTCTTTGCACACAGTTGAATTTAATGACAGTGTTTCAAGTCAGCAGGGCTTAATTGCAAAATAAACCCTGATAGAAAGATTGGAACTCGGATGCAAAGTGGTCTTTATCTTGAAGGGCTGCTATAACGTGCGTTATTTGAAGTTTTTTCCATTATGTAAGACAAAAGAACTCACAGAGAAACAATGGTTTCAAGAGACAGGGAGGATTGTTACATATAGTCATGGTCATTTTACAACATCTTAGAATTGTGTAATCATGTGTAAGATCACCAATCAATAAGAACGTGGCAAATTCTTCATTTTCAGTCTTGCAGTTGGTGAAATCACAGAAGATTCACAACAGACTAGCACTGGTGGTAGAGACAGAGAAGGAAAAAACTCAGCGGAAAGACTTTATCTTTGACGACACAAAGGTAAAAATCCTGCTGCTTATACAGCGATGAAAGGAAAAATATCCAGTATATAGTTTCCATATTTTTAAACATGACCTTGTGTGTAACTGTGTATCTCGAAACACGTTTTTTTTTTAAGAAAAGAGAAGGCTTTTGCCAGCTTCTGCAGCAGATGAAGAACAAGCACTCAGGAAAACCTGAGCCGGATATGATCACCATTTTTGTTGGCACTTGGAATATGGGTAAGATACATTTGGCCTTCCTTTACATTTAAGATTTTCTCTTTGAATTCTCTTCAATTCAATTATTTTGTAGCTAAAGCACGTGATAAAAGTGCTGTTGCACTTATTTTTTTTTTCTCACTAGCCTACCCTTGTGAAAAAGAACATTTATATAGCATGTATTTTTACTACTGAAATAATATGCTTTAAAAGAACCTAGTTAAATACTAAAAAAAAAATGAATCGTTTTTAGACACATAATGCATGTTATTTACAAATAAACAAAATACATTATAGTTTAAGGTTGTATAAAATATAATGAGCTTTTTTGACCCAGCTTCAATTGTCTTTGAAGTATAATTAAAGTGTATTGAATGTACTGAAAAGCATGTATTGTAAACTAAATATAAGTTAAGTCATGTATTTAAATATTTGTAATTTGCAAGTTGGTACATTTGAAATATATGGAATGTCAAATAACACACTACTGTTAAAATTATGACCAAGTACCTTACATTTGCTTAAGTGTATGAAAACACTTCAAAGCTTGACAAAAAAGTATTAGTATTATGATTTAAAATTTACTTTAAAAAAATACAACTTTAATTTGACATTTTTACAGAGTAGACACAACTGAGTCGTAAAAGTGTTCTCTCTAAAGTACCTTTTATTTGATTAATATTGTATTATCTGCTAATACAGTTTTTTTTGTTGCAGTGTAATTATACTTAATTACTTATTAAGTGCTAATTAATATTAATTAGCTACATGTACGTACGATATGGATAGGCTTTGGCTAAGGTTTATTAGCATGTAATTATAAGATTTGAAGTACTCTTTATTAATAAAGAGCAGGCTTTGTAGAAAAAGCTACTTCCCCTTATTTTCAAGTCCTGGCATTTGTATGATATAAAATATGAAGTTTACTGTAACAAGAGATGAAGTGAACTGCAAACTTAAGTGAAGTGAATTGTACGTTTAGGAAATGCGAATCCACCAAACAACATCACTTCCTGGTTCCAGTCAAAGGGTCAGGGAAAAACCCACGATGACACAGCCAATCACATCCCACATGATATCTATGTGATTGGGACACAGGAAGACCCACTGGGAGAGAAGGAATGGATAGAAACAGTTAGAGGAGCCCTTAGAGATATAACCAACATTAGCTTCAAACAAGTAAGTGATCATTCTTTTTTCTCAAATGAGAAATGCCATGCAATCAATATCTGTTATTTATGAATGTATTGAATGACCTTGCATATAAGCCAATTGATGACAGCGGTGTGTTTGGTTTTTTAACAGATAGCTACTCAGACGCTGTGGAGTATAAGGATTGTGGTTCTAGCTAAACCGGAACACGAGAACCGCTTCTCACATGTTTTCTGTGACAGTGTTAAGACTGGCATAGCTAATGCTCTGGGTTTGTTTAAAGCTTTTTTCCATTTAAAAATGATTAGGAATCATAAAATCACTAAAAGCTGATTGTGTGTGTTTGTGTGTGTTTATAGGGAATAAAGGAGCAGTGGGGGTGTCTTTTATGTTTAATAGAACCTCCTTTGGGTTTGTCAACAGTCATCTGACCTCAGGAAGTGAAAAGAAGCTGAGGTAAGCCACAACCCAAAAACCTGTTTGTGTGACAAAAGAGACGCTGACATGTAATACACACATAGGAATAATAATTATTAACTTACTCCTACTCTTTTTTTTTTTTTTTTTTTCCAGACGAAACCATAACTATGTTAGTATTCTGCGTTTTCTGAATCTGGGAGATAAGAAAGTTAATCCTTTTGACATCACGCATCGCTTCACACACCTCTTCTGGCTGGGAGATCTGAATTATAGAGTAGAATTACCATCACAGGTAGGTAAAAAAAGAATGCGCATCAGCATATATTCAAGCATGTTATAAATATTTTCCTCCTCGATATAATATACTCGAACATGTTACATATTTGCATGTTTTTTATAAATATACTCAAAGTTGCATGTTTTAAAAATGTATGTATTTTTTTCGAAGTCATATATAACGTATTTAACTTATTTTATAACTTATTTAACTTTATTATTCATTGCCTGTCAAATGCAAACAAAACAAATGATCTGTTCATAAAAGAAACAGCTTTTCTGTTTTCTATCAGATAATAAGCCTCTTTAGTGGTCATTTACAACATGTTTTATCACAAAAGTAATTAATGCTATAAAACAACAGCTAGATATCAAGTTGACACGTCCTGTGGTGTTTACTGATTCCTTTATAATTATGTTTGCCTATATATTAAGAGCTCATATAAACTGGAATACTGATACTTTCACTAATTCATTTTTCATTCTCCCAAAACCATTTATAATCGTCTAATGGAGTTTTATTTTTCTTACATATTTAAATTTATAAATGAAATTCCACAGCAATCAATTTGAAATCAAATGAATTAGGTTAGAGAGAAAAAAGCAGAACTACAAAGACAGAGGAATCCCTGTTATAGCTCATTTAACGTATTTTAATACGTTGTTTTTACAAGTTATACATCAGCTACCCACATTATGGTACTTTGAGGCATAAGCTGCCTTTGTGGTTTTCGAGAGCGTAGTTGTATTCAGAGCAGGCAGTTCCTCTATTAAGACCAGAGCTGTCACGTACAGCAGCTCCTGACAACAACTGACAGGAAAAGACAAAACTTTTGCATAGTTGTTTGCTTTTTGCAGGAAGCTGACAACATTGTAATGAAGATCAAACAGCAGCAGTATCAGGAACTCCTGGCCAAAGATCAGCTGAACATAGAGAGGGAAGCTAAAAAGGTCTTCTTAGACTACGGTGAGAGCGCTTGTGCATAATGTTTACCTGTCCGATTTCATTTCCACTATATATTTTGATAACTCAAGACAAGGTTACTCGGTAACCATAGCCAAAAAACATTTAGTTGAACCAATGTCTGGCCTGTCAGAAAAAAAACAAGCAGTGTTGAAATTTTCAGAACCACAGTGTTTACACTTCCACCTATAAACTGCTCACTTAGTATTCCTCTACAAAAATGGATGGAATAGGGGAGTGTTTTAAGTGTTTAAGTATCGAAAAATGTTACAAACATCAATTCAAAACTAGCTTTTGAAGTGTAGGACCACATGCTTTTAACTGGAGGTTTACTAACTGTAATCCAAACAAGTATTTGAGGAATTGTATTCATTTGTTTGATAGTTTGTAATATCCTTCTTGCCTTTCCAGTGGGGCTAAGCACACTGCATAAGATCATACTAATATATTCCAAAATTAGGAACATGCACTAGTTGGAGTCAGTAAAATGTTCTAAAATGTTTTTGAAAGAGGTCTCTTATCAGCATAAAGACTGCAGTTATTTCATAAAAATACAGTAGCAACAGTCATCTTTAAAAATAACATCACAATTCAAAATAATGTTTTCCTATTTTAATATATTTTAAAATGAATTTTATTCCTCTGATGGTAAAGATTGACTTTCAGCAGTCTAAGAATTATTTGTTTACATAATTTACTTGTTTGTGTGTGTATATATATGTAAATATTATATTTATATATGTGTGTGTGTGTGTGTGTGTGTGTGTGTGTGTGTGTATATATATATGGCAAAAATAAATAAAAAGTAAGAAAACTTTGTGCTGCTCACTAATTTTGTGAAAACAATTCTTTTCCGGATTATTTTATATTTTAAGAACTACACATCTCTTGTAATCTCCTGTGATTAAAAATGTCTTTACTATGTCTTTTGACCCATTTATGCATCATTGCTGAATAAAAGTATTAATTTCTTTATTAAAAAACATACTTTGTGCCTTGCGGTCAACATGCCAACATATGGCACAGTTGCGCTTCAGGGGTTTCGGGTTTTAAAAAACCCTACATTTTAAACTAAGTAGTTATTTATGGTATATACTGTACGTATGCCAAAAAAAACACTATGGCACATTTGATGTAGCTCATAGCTGGACAATCGTATGCCACTGCACTACTTTCAAACCTTTTTATATGTAAATGTACTTGTTGGATGTTCAGCCACCTACTTCTCTTTTAACATCTTTCAGCATCTTCATTTTCATTTCTGACTTCCCCCTCCCATTTTTCCATTCTGCATGTTTTTGTAATCGAGACCACATGCCATTGTTTTAATGCTTGTTTGGTATGTTTGATTTTACAGAGGAGGAGGAGATAACATTTGCCCCCACTTATCGTTTCGAGAGAGACACACGGGAGAAATATGCCTACACTAAAGCTAAAGCCACAGGGGTACAGTGTGGAAGCCATAATCTATACCAAAATGTATTTATTTTAAATTTAGTAATGTAAATTCTCTTTACATAAATATTTGATCTCACAAACAGACAAAATACAACTTGCCTTCATGGTGTGATCGAGTACTTCGCAAGTCTTACCCGATGGCGCATGTGGTTTGCAACTCATATGGTTAGTTCATTTAATAGAAAATGCAAGTTCCAGTACATCAACGCAGTTAAAACGTCACTACATTAATCAACATCACTCTTTGATGTTTCAGGATGCACTAATGACATCATGACAAGTGACCATTCCCCTGTATTCGCCACATTTGACGTTGGTGTGACTTCTCAGTTTGTCTCAAAAAATGGTATGATCTTGTAAATATTTCACTTTGACAGCAAAGTCAAAGTTTCCTGTTACTGTTATATCCTGCCAGTGGTGTTGTGCTGTTGCACTTACGAATTATTTGTGCTTCTTACAGATCTCTCCAAAGATGCTCAGGGTGCAATAAAAATCATGAACTGCGTGGCTGATCTTTATACCAAATCAAAAACCAAGTTCTTCATTGAGTATCACTCCAGCTGCTTGGAGAGTGAGGAGCTAAAGCCATTATACTTTCAACTATTACAGCATAAATTATTTCAAACCAGTTTAAACCTCCCCCCTTTCTTTGTTTGTGAGAACAAATGAGCTACAGTGACGTAAAATACTTTCCATTTCATTTTCTAGAATTTGTGAAGAGTCTCGAAGGAGAAAACCAAGAGAACAAAGATGGCCCGATAAAAGTACGATTTAACGGACAAGTTGAGGTAAAAACCTTGTTTGATGACCTTGTTTAGGTTACATTTAAAGCTCAGCCACCAGGTTTACGTGGTCTTTGTGAAATTGCTTTGCAGCTCACGCCCATCATTGCAGACCCGGAATACCTCCTTGATCAGCACATTCTGATCTGCATTAAATCTACAGACTGTGATGAGTCATATGGTATGTTTACTTACAATGTGTGAACTTTGATTGTAATTCGAGCTTGGCTAGTAGCTCTCACTATTGCTTATTGACTACTTTGTACGCACATTATTTTCAGAATATAGTTCATATTCTGAGTATTTAACACGATAACAGAAATTAGCTGTTGACTCTATTATGTGTCCAAAATCCCTCACTTGTTCTCCAGTCTGTGTGCACGAGGCAGTAGAAGTGATAAAATAGAGCAAGGCATTTTGCATATTTAAACATATTACAACGTTCACTTGAACCCTGAAGCTGTCGCAACATCATTCTCCATACATTCGTCCTACGTTAGCTTCCTTTAGAAAAAAATATAGTGCGTCTTTTGATAATAACAAAGTTTTGGGAGGAGCGCTGGCTGAATTAATCGCAGCTGCATCGCATCATCTAATCAGTCTCCTCGTAACGGTAACCCAATCACATCCTTCTTACCTTCTTTAAATAAACCCGTTTTCCCATTCACCTCCTCTTCTCTGCTCCATCCACTCCTTTCAGGGGGGCAACTGGAGATCGAGCCGGGCGCCGAACCCTTGCCCTCGCTAGGGCTCAGAACGATCTATTAATGAGAAAGCGTGAAAATCATTGTTAACTTAATTGCACATACCACCGTGCCATTATTGTTGTTTCATTGATGTTATATTAATAAAAATATTAATTTGGTTTTCCATGGTTAACCTAGTTTGGAGAAAGTAAACTACTTATATAAACTACCTTTTTAAACGTCTGTAATCAAAAATATATATTTTTTTGTTTAAGTCTCTTAAAAGTTTCTCATGCTCATCAAAGTTGCATTTATTTTGATACAGATAAAACAGTAATATTATATTATATAATATATTAGTAATATAAATATTATTGTTGTTTTTTTTAAATAATGGTTGACTATTTTAATAAACTTTAAAATATAATGTATTCCTGTGATGCAAAACTGAATTTTCAGCATCGTTACTCCAGTCTTCAGTGTCACATGATCATTCAGAAATCATTCTTATTTATTTTTTATTCAATATTGGTTTTTGCTGCTTAATATTTTTTAAATCTGTGCTATTTTCATCAGGATTCTGTGGTGAATAAAAAGTAAAATAGAACATCTTTTGCAATAATATTCACTACACAAATTTTTTTTTTCAGTAAGGATGTGTTAAAATAATACAAAGGCGATGATAAAGAAGTATGTTTTAGAAAATATTTCTAATTTGAAAAAATGCTGTTCTTTTTAACTATTTATTCATTAGAATAAAAGAAAAACGTATCACAGGTTCCAAAAAAATAAATAATGTGACACTGAAGACTGAAGTAATGGATGATGAAAAGTCAGCTGTTTATCAAACGAATAAATTATATTTCACAGTATAGAAAATAGAATACTCTTATTTTGAATTGTAATAATATTTCACAATATTACTCTTTATTTTTTGTTTTTGTATTTCTGATCAAGTAATTTCAACCTTGATAAGCAGAAGAAATGTTTGTAAACACTTTCAAAATCTTTCGGATCCCAAACATTTGAATAGCAGTGTGTATTCAAAAACCCACACCAAGAATACATCATAAGCTTATTGTTGAATGTTCTTCTGTATTTAGTACCTAGAATGGTCCTATCCATGCAGTGCACCTAAAGCAAGATATATAGACAAATATGAAAAACCTGGAGTTGAACTATAGAAAAACTATATTTATATGTACCAGAACTACTAGCATATTCCTGTAAACATGTAATCAGAATAAACTGAACAAACTGATTTCAAATTCTGGTTAATACAGTCATGTGCCATAATCTGATTTCAAGAAACTGGAGTACTGACTTAATCTAATTGCATTATGTGTGTTCATGATGCTTACATATTTGAAATAAAAAAGTAATCTGATTTGTATTGGAATATTCCTATGGATGTACGCAATTACGCTATGCTCCATCTAGGTGAGGGTTGTGTGGCTCTGCGTTCTGCTGAAAGCTCTTACACGGAGTTCTGCATCAAACTCACACATCACGGTGAGTGCACAGGTCAGCTAACAGGTGGCATTCAACTTCCCAAATCTGACGGAAAACAGACAGAGAAGCTGTATGGTGAGTGCATGCTTTGTTTCTGTATAGCAGAGCTACTTCCAAACTGTGCTATAGCGCTCTCCTCCCCGAGCGTTCCTTTACTCAGGGTTATGTTTCTTTAATCCAGATTTCATCAAAGTCGGAGATGACCCAGGAACTGGGAAAGGCAAATCAGGAGATAATACCAAAATGTAACTTATTTTAATCTTTCCTCTTTTTTTTACTATATAAGCTTTTGATTATGCTTGTACAAATAAATAACTTTGCCATTCTTTGACAGGTCTTCTGATATTAGTAACCCCAGTTATATGGGTGTAGGCTACAAGAGCAATAACCAGACAGACAGGGGCAACATTATGTCCCCAAGAACAGGGCCGTCCTCAAAAGGCATGACGCACGGCAATCTCTCACCAAAAAAGAGTAGTTATGAGCATACTACATCCAGCCCAACTACAAAGACATCAAACCCTATGTAAGGTTTACATACTTACAGATGCAGACATTTGTAACGTAGTACAAAACAGCTTGATATTGATATTTTTCTTATGCTATAATTTTAATGTATTGTCAAACACTTACTCTTTTAGTTATTTCCCTAAAGTATAGTGGCTAATAACATGTGTATCTCCAACACAGTCTCACGAGCAATTCGTACATATTCCAAATTTGTGCCAATTTGTACTAATTCGTGGGGAATTTGTACGAATTTGTACGACCTCACTCGTACGATTTCGTACGATTTGTCTAGAACCACGTGATTGGGTAGGTTTAGGTGCGGGGTTATGTTTAGGTCATTCGTACAAATTCATACGAATTGGCATCTCGTAAAATACGCACGATTTAGAATAAATCATGAATTCGTACGAGTGAGGTCGTACAAATTCGCCACCTCGTAAAATATGTACGAATTGCCGTGAGATCAGGTTGGAATCTCACATTCACAGAGAATAGCTTACTTGCAAATTAATGTGTGTGTGTGTGTGTGTGTGTGTGTGTATATATATATATATATATATATACATTTTATCTCATCAATATATCCTTTTGGTGATCTCATAAATGTTTTTGATTCAGACAAATATAGCAAAGGTTATCTTTGCCATTATGTTACACCCACTTAAATGTAATAATTTAAAACACTTTAATTCAATAATTTACACATTTTTATTTACACTTATAATTTACACTTTATTGAATTATAAAAGAAATTTAAACACTTATATCATTTATTTTAAACACTTTCTATTCATATTTTAATAATAATTTTTTGATGCCTGAATTAATTTGTAGCATTTAAAACAATTTATTTTAGTGTTTTATTTTTTGGTAAAAATTAGTAGAGCATTTTAATCTGCCTTTATTTTGATGTCAGGCTTGCCAAAACAGCCCCATTTTTAATAATGCATTTCCAATATTATTATACATTTAAATGAATAAAATGTTGTGTCTGTTCTATTACTACTATGAGTTAAACTATTATTTTTGATGACTGCTTGTTTTAAGACAGTTTGCATCTTTTAAAGGGATTACAGATTGATGAACTCAATATTATTTTTGTGCTTGTTTTGGGTTTTAGATCTGAAGATGGGCAGCCTCCAGAGATGTTTGACAATCCCCTTTACGGCTCAATGAGTTCATCACGAGGAAATAAAGACCAACTTTCTCCCCCAGAGGCTCACTTCTCCTTTCCCAAAACAGACCTTGATGCTGACCGCCAGCACCCTGTTCCGACCCCTCGCTTCCGCTCTTTTACCTGTTCAGAAAGTAAACCCCAGACATCATCAGCAACAAGCATGATCAGTGGTCTACTACCCCAGAACATCACCAAGAAGCCAGTGGTGCCTTCTCGCTCTGAAGGGGGCACGACTGGGCCTAACAGACCTCCGGTGCCTATGAAGTCTCGCCCCGGTCAGCCACAAGAGCTTCAACCAAAGCCCAGAGACTACAGAGACAGCTCTGAGCTTCCATCCAAGTTACGCCAACAAACCAGACAAGGCCATCCCAAAGACGGTATGATAACCACAATATATTTTTCACATTCCTCCTTTGGGGAAAACAGTAGATCAGGGGTTTCGAAACTCATCACAAGACAGCGAGTGTGTACAGCTTGATTTTAATGTTTTTAAATAATGTACACTACCGTTCACAAATTTGGGGTCAGTAAGATATTTAATGGTTTTTAAAGATGTTTCTTTTGCTCATCATTTATTAGATTAAAAATCCAGAAAAAAATAATATTGTAAAATATAATTTCAATTTAATATAACTAATATAACAATTTAATGTTTTCTGTGTGAATATATTTTAAAGTGTAATGTATTCCTGTGATACAAAGCATCATTACTCTAGTCTTCAGTGTCACATGATTCTTTCAGAAATCATTCTAATATGCTGATCTTTTATTGTCAGTGTTGGAAACAGTTGAGCTGCTTTTATTTTAGGATTCTTTGATCATTAAAATATTAAAAAGAGAAGCATTCATTTAAAATGTATAATAATGTTCAGAACTACTGTTACAGTAGTTTACTGTTTCACTACTGTTCAAAAGTTTGGGATCAGTACATTTTT
>JAUCMT010000114.1:10354023-10373933 GCA_032357475.1 Enteromius thamalakanensis
AGGATCATGTGACACTGAAGACTGGAGTAATGATGCTTTGTATCACAGGAATACATTACATTTTAAAATATATTCACACAGAAAACAGTTATTTTCCATTTAAATTATATTTCACAATATTACAGTTTTTTCTGGATTTTTAATATAATAAATACAGCCTTGATGAGCAGAAAAAAACGTCTTTAAAAAACGTTAAATATCTTACCGACCCCAAATATTTGAACTGTTGTGTATATATGTCAAATTTTCCTTGATATTTAATTTCTTTTATATAAATACCTTTCTCTTCTCTTTCAATTGCAATGTCTATCCTCAGGGCATCATGAGACACAACAGTCACAAATAAAGACGGGTCGGCCATTAAAATGATTTTCTACTGATGTATCTTGGCAGGAGAACCGCTGTCAGCGCTGGTGTGAGCTTCATATCTGATACTTGAGACTCTGTAGTACTGGGCACAAGACATAAGCTTCTTTATCTCTGAGTACTGAAATTAATTACTGTATAAATTATAGCAATGCAAAGAAAATAATTTGAATATTGATTTTAAAATGATGAATGTTTCACAGTTTGAATGTCACTGCATATAGTAATACATACAGCAATCATTTCTGTTATCTTCTGTTTAAACATTTTATGTTGGTTAAAACATTTTTATTAAAGTGAGAAGAGTGAAGATATGTAATCATATAATAAAGCCAAGTGTTGTACAGTCATTGTTTTTTATTATGTTTCATATTGTTTTACAATGGAATTGCAGAGCTTAGATTGTAAATGACAAGGAACAAGTAATCAGTCTTGATTCTACGATTAAAATAAGACCAATACAGCATGTCACGTATATCACCAGAAAATAAATAAAGTTATGACTAGTGCTGAAGAAAAAAGAACTACAGGACTATTTTGGAAGGCTACAATTATGCAAATACTAAACGAAAGTTAATCATTTTGCCCGTGTTTTTTTTTTATTATTTGCCTCCATCTGCTGGTGAAAGAGCGAATTGCCAGAGATTTTATTATTAAAGACAATGGGGTGTAAGTTTGCTATTAAAGTCGTGTGAACACAATAAAAGTACATTTTCCGGCATTCATTTATTTTAAAAAAAATGAATAAAAAAAATGTAAAGATTTTATGAGTAAACGGACATTTCCGAGTACGTTTTTACATTATTCTGTATTTGAGAGGTATCTTCCGCGGTGCGTTCAGATGACGCAGGCATTCCTCCACCAATAGGAGCGTTACGTCTTCACTCGTCTAGCCAATAGAAGCACGAACCTGGCAGCTCTCTTTGATGACGTATATGATCTGAAGCACAATACCGCGTGAAAATGGTAAGTGTTGTTATTCAGCAATAATAAACGGTGCTTCCGTTAAAATTAAACAAGTTTGCAGCGACCAAACAAACCCTTCTGCAATATTTAAAATGCTTTAATGTTTACTGCACTCCGCTGTAGCTGAGGAATTACTAATGGTAGTAGCCTGCTAACGGCTAGCTAACTTGTGCCATCGCAAACAGCTTTTATGTTATTGAAATTAAATTTAAAATCGACATCTGATATATTTAATACTTTGGTATTTCTGGTTATTTGATAAGTAATTTAGAGCAGTGTAAACTACTTTTGTTGTATGCAATTAGATGGCGTCGCTCATTGTGTACAACGTTGTACTGTATTTCACATCGTAAATTACATTACATTTTTTGTATAACGTTAGTTTGATCAATTTTTATTATTGTAACTTACCTTAACATTCAAACATTTAATTCCTCAGCTGTTCTACTCGTTTTTCAAGTCATTGGTTGGCAAAGATGTTGTGGTGGAGCTCAAAAATGACTTGAGGTAAGCACTTTAAAATAACGTTATCACGACATTTAAAAATACAGTAACGTATGTGTGGTAACTCATTACATTATTAATGTTAATTTTGCAGCATTTGTGGAACATTACACTCAGTTGATCAGGTATGGCAGCAGATTGGTCTTATTGACACACATGCAAATATTGAATGAATTTCATTTAAAAATTAAACATGTTCTCCCTTCACAGTATCTGAACATCAAATTGACAGATATCAGTGTCACTGATCCAGAGAAATACCCGCACATGGTGAGAACTTGTCAAGTGTGTTCTTTGTTATAGATAAGGAAGTGTGCACACTGTTTGAACCCCAGATTGATAAAGAGAATTAAAACTTAAATAGCAGAAAAGAGCAGTTGTTTTTCTGGTCTGTGCCTAGAATCTCAGTCACTTGAGCCTGTCATGTATGAAAAGTTGAGTTTAAACAAGAGGACAATCTCTATATATGACTCTATTGTTGTTTTTTTAGTTGTCGGTGAAGAACTGCTTTATTCGTGGATCAGTAGTGCGATATGTTCAGCTTCCTGCAGATGAAGTGGACACACAGCTGCTACAGGATGCTGCACGAAAAGAAGCTATGCAACAGAAACAATAATGTGTTTACATTTAAGAATATTTTTTTGTTGTTGGACTGCTCATAAGCATCATCTGTGGAGCCTTGTAGATTGAATGTTTTTTTTCTATCTGAAACTTATGTAAAGTTTGGATATTTTCCTCCCCCTAGATATTCGTTTAGATTTGTTATTATGATGTATGGTTTTTTTTTTTTGGTTTTTTTTTTGAGTTAGCAGTCGTTTTGTGCTTTTAATGATGTTTGGAAGGGTCTGTATTGCATCCAAATGACTTTTGTTTTAGTTAAGTTCTTTGACCTACTAATACAAAAATAAAGTATTTTCTTCCACGGTCTACTTTTTGTTATTATAACTCCTTAAAAATATTACTGTTTAAATATGCATACTGTTAGAGTAAACACTTTAGTTGAACATGTAATTAATTATTTTATAGGTGTTAAAAGAATGTTTCATATCATGGGTCTCCAACCCTGCTCCTGGAGAGTTCAGCTTCAACCCCAATAAAACACACAAAACATGTTAATTGGTTACTCGATTATACTTAGAGACAGGTTTGTTGAAGCACGGTTTGAACTGAAGTCTGCAGAAACGTAGCTCACCAGGTCACGCTACAGGTTAGGACTTTCCACTTGTCTCACATAGTTTTTCGATTACTATAGTAGGGAAGTATGTGATTTTCTCCTGCAGCTTAAAATGTGAATATGCTGGTTAAAATTTAGAGACAGTGTGTACTTGTTAAATATGAATGGGAAACTTTGTTTTTAGTGTGTATTTTTCCCTGTAGTGAAGTTCTGTAACTATTTTATGAGTTATTTGGAATTGTACTTTAAAACTTGAAATGAAACTTAAGATTCAATTGTAAATAATTTATTAAAATTTTTAGATCCATTCATCTTTTTCACTGTACAGCTTATATAAACGTGCCCCTAAAGGTACTCCTAGGGTCAGTGGATAAGATTTCTACTGACATTTTTGCTATGTATAGTAACTAAAATTGTGAAGCGTATATAATGCACAAACACACGACCCTAAGGCAATATTTGGCAGTAGCCAGAAATAATAATCAATTTTTTTTAACAGGCTCAAATGTATACCATTATAGTATTAATGTTATTAGCACCCAATACCATCGCAGAAGGATTTGCTCATTAGCTCACCAATGAACTTTGTTAATCTGTTAATTTGGTTGAACCAGGTGAACCCAAAATAAAACGGAGACAAATTGCTATCAGCCGTTTGTTGATTTTATTTTTCAGCGCTTATACAGACACTGCTACGATTAAGTTAAACAGATACGGGGTTTAATGAGAATGGTAGGTGTTATTTTAATCATATTAAGAGTTTGTTTTATGAAGTTTATGGTTATTTGGCGTGACCTTAGCGGTTTGATGTTCCGTGTCATTTCTGCACGCGCCCGTGATATCCGCAAAGATACGTATGGCAGCATATTTTATTACAACTACTTTTCTCGGTTTTGTTTTGTTGGTGTTTATCACACAAAGGTTTATTACTACTGTCAGGCATCCGAGAGAAAAAAAAAACTATGGGTGACTTTATTTTTTTGTCGTCATACCAAACCGGTTCCCATGTGTTTTCAGGAGAAATGTATGAACGAGCGCTTTGACAAGGATGAAAGTTGCTCTGAGCAGGACGACGGCAAAGTAAGTCTAGAGAGGAATCAGGAAGTTTGTCGATTATTTAATGACTAGCGAAGTTTATGTTCCTTGTCTTGATGGCTTATTGCTGTGTCAATTAGATGGGCGAGCTCCTTGCCAAGAGTTCAGCTCTAAACTCCATACTCAAAGAGCTGTTAGAGGAAAAGGTACTGCATTTATTGACACAAATAGAATATATTCCCCCTTCTTTCTCAGTGATCTATGTTTTCCGTCTTGTTTTTTAGATATCTACTCAGAGGAAAAATCATTGGATACTTGGCCCTGAGGACCTCAATGATACTCTTGTTTGTGATTTTGAAATTGAAGAAGGGCCCTGAGCTTTATTATTTACCCACGTGGTGTTGGGTTTTACCTGTGAATAAATGCTGCAGGTGAAGTGTAGGTTTTAAAAATTGCATCAGCTAATTGTAACTTATAAATAAAGCATGTGTATATATATATTTACTTGCTGTGTTGAAAATGTGTGTAGGTTGTATGTGCTTGTGAGGGCCGTATTATTAAGAAATGTCCTCACTGATTGTAAAACGTAAACCAGTACGTGTAAATGAGACATTAATAAGGGTCACAAAACCTTGTCTAGGGCATGGGCCCTGCGGAGTTTAGCTGGATTTGCTAGGTATGTTTTTAATGTCCAGGCTGTCAAATTGGAGTTAACTCCGATGGTAATACTGGCCTATATATGAGCAGACTTCTGTCCCCACAGAAAGAATTGTGCACAAAAATGGGGAGTTTAAAAGATACTGGCTTAGTACAAAAACAAAAGTCCATGGAAATTCTCCACTATGGTAGAAAATATGTCCGTTGCACTTTGAGCTATATTGTCACATTTGTGATATATTGGTTTAGAAGAAGGAAGCAGAAGAATTTCAGACCTGTTCCAGAGTAACGTAACAGGATCTGATACTTTTATGGTTTGTAATGCAGTTTTCTGATCCCTCCTCACAACCCCTCAGAATGGCTTTTATGTTGCAGATTTATACTACATGACCTTGTGTTGAGCTGATTAATAACTTTTAAATGGAAATTGGTGTCTGTATTTTGTATAACACAATACAATACACCGTAATTTGGGGGTCACCAGACTCTCTTCTGGAGGGTTTGTGTCCAGCAGAGTTTACCTCCAACTTGCCTAAACACACCTGCCAGGATGTTTCAAGTATACCTAAGCTGTAAGACCTTGATTCGCTAGTTCAGGCGTGTTTGATTAAGGTTAGAGCTAAACTCTGCAGGACACCAGCCCTCCCAGACCAAGTTTGGTGGCTCTGCAGTAATGGTCCAATAATGTGCGCACTGTCAGTCCGACCATCAATTTTGCAGTCATAATTATTTTGGCCAATGTTTTAAATATCGGCATATTATACCTCTGTTTGCTTTGTAGATGGGGCAGTTTGTCATCAGTTGACATCTGTAAATTAAATGAAAAAAACTTTCTGAACCATTCTGGGGGGAGTTTCCCAAATGCAACTATGGTAGCAAATTCTGTCGTTACCAATAGAGTTCGATGAAACTTACAACCACAGTTAGCTAACAATGCTTTTGGGAAATGAATCCTTGTTGTGTTGAAGCACTATGGTTCATTCTTTCTTCGTGATACTCCAGTCCTGTTTAAGGAATTGATACAACACAGGTATGGCACTTCCAGTGTTGCTTTTCACTACCCCAGCTTGTGGTGATTTAGTTCCTTGCTTTTTATCTTGACTCTCTAACAATTCTGCTATTGTTGTAACATGCAAGCCTTCCCATAATGCTAAGCTTAAGATAACAATTATGCTATTGTTATAACATGCAAGCCGTCCCATACTACTAATTATATATATATATATATATATATTATATACACACACACATATACATACATGCATACATACACACAGTGGGGCAAAAAAAAGTATTAAGTCAGCCACTAATTGTGCAAGTTCTTCCACTTAAGATGAGAGAGGCCTGTAATTTTCATCATAGGTATACCTTAAGTATGAGAAAAAAAAGATCCTGAAAATCAAATTGTAGGATTTCTAAACAATTTATTTGCAAATTATGGTGGAAAATAAGTATTTGGTCTATAACGAAATTTCATCTGAATACTTTGTTATATCATAACATATTATGTATTCTGTCAATGTATATATTATGTCAATGGCAGAGGTCAAATGTTTTCTGTAAGTCTTCACAAGGTTGTCACACTCTGTTACTGATATTTTGTCCCATTTCGTGTCCACTGTCAGGGCCAGATTAACAACTCCAGGGGCCCCTAGACTACAGGTTGCTGTAGGCACCCCCCCACCCCCGCTGTCATATTTTCGGTTACACATTGTATATGCCTGTATCATTCATCTGTTAATATTGTTGTTCAACTGTGCCGTGAGTGATACGTGTCTGACGTTTATATACTGAAGGCGAATTTGCCTCATCCAATCAGCGTCCGCTTATTTAAATGTTTATTTAAATCCAATGGATATTAAGTTTTTCCTTTCTTTTGACCAATTGGCTGAAGCCATATAAAGCCTGTGCATTGATCCGGCCGTGCCCACTTTATATAATATGGAAAAACATCTCACGGCAAGAACTGGCAAATCTGGTTCAATTCAGTGTTGGTTTCAGTTGAAAGTAGCTAAAACTTGTAGCGAAATGTCACCTGAAGACATTGTAATGGCAAATTCACTGCTCTATATAAAGATGAATATAGATCAGTGGGCAAATGATCATTTAGATGAGATTTGTCCAAATAGTTGCTATATTTGTACCTACAAAATAGCTAAATTGGCAACACTGGTTCAGTTTATGAGGATGAGATGCACTGTGGTACTTAGCTGGTGGCTGCACAGGATATTAACAGTGACCTTTGTTCAGGGACTCATTATTCCATTTCTGCTTGTCTAATGCCTGTGAATCTTGTTCCATTTGTCTCAGTGGCTTTAGTCATTGTTAAAACATTTACACAAGCAATATGCTGGAAATAAAGGCTGAATGCTAGAGGACCTTTCTTTTTAGCTATGTTTAGAATAAAGAGGCTTTACGCAAATGTTAGACATAGAAATCCAATACTTTTATTTTACATTCATACATCTATATTTTACAGTAAGCTTAATGCATTTTTTTATTATTTAAAAAAGCCCGATCCCAAAACAAGTCCTGAAAATGTATAGCTCACGCAATGATTTGCATTTTTTCTTTAAAGTGTGTGAAAAGCATTTATAAAGCACACATGCACACACACTCACGCTGTCCTTCTGTCACAAAAACATTCTCACATGTTTACACACTCAAAAAGGGGAAAAAAAGGACACGTTGCCCTTCGGTTGTACCTTAGTAGAGCTGGGCTGAATGAAAAGAAATTCAGACACCATTGAGAAAGGCACCTTGAGTACACAGTGTATACACAGACAAAAAGAAAAGAAAAGAAAGACAATAGTACAACCTTTTACATAGCTTCTAGAAACAACGACAAAACTGTAAACCTTCACTTGCCAAAAGGAAAAAAAAAAAGTCACGTTTCTATACAAATACATCTGAAGCAAAATATCTCCTTGGTCATAACATAGCAGTACCTTTTTCTTTTTTTATTATTATTATAATCATTATTACTTTTGAATGCATATGTTACCATGTAATTCCAGATCGGCTCTGCCAGCAGAGAGCAATCTTGATGTAAAGTAATTACACTTTGTCACAATATTTATGCAGTTGCCTACATAGTGAAAGTTTATCAGTGGCAACCCACCTCATGCATGTTTTCCATTTGAGAGAGCAGCCATTATTCTCAAAAGTACACGACAAAAACCAAGAATGATATTAAATGCTATAGTCACAGTTAGGAGTTCCTCTTGCAAGACAGAGGTCGTTCCAACATAGTGTAACCTGTACAATATATATATATATAAAAATCTATAGACACACAATTCTTTGCTTTGCGAGAAATGTGTTTGACTTAAAATATTCCAACTTCAATCAAAATCCCCAATACCTCCAGAAAAGCCTTTTTTTTTCCTCGTTAGAAAATACTGTATTTTCAAAAACCGGATTTAAATGTTTTACATTCCATCCTTCTTCCAACAAAATAAAGCTTTTTTTAGTAACTCAAAACGTAAAAACACTTTGAACGTTTATATATATATATATATGCAAATATAAACAATAAAGTGACTACAAGAGACCATTATGGTTCTATGTTCAAAAGGTAGAGGAAACCCGTTTAGACTGGCATTTCTAGCCAGTGTTTTGTTTGTTTTTCTTTTCTTGTCCGATTAACACAGTGTGGCACTAAAATTTAGAATGATTGTACAAGTCAGGTCATATAATGCCATGGTCAGGTCTGCCCCTAAGTGCCTTCTCAGCATGCCTTCGTTAAGTCGGTTGGTAGGTCTGTCGAGGACATGCGATACTGGATCTTGGTGTTGGTGATTGCGCCGTGTTTCTGCCGCAGGTGTAACCGCAGCTGACTCTTGTGGCGAAAATGCAAGTTGCATTTCTCACACTGAAAAGCAAACGCGAGAACAGAGTTTAAGGTGAGGGTGAACACTTTTGCACTTTACAGCTACCGTTATGCCACCGCTCTGTATGTGCTTACATGATAGGGCTTTTCTCCCGTGTGTATTCGCAGGTGACTTTTCAGCGTCTGCAGATGACGGAAACGAGTGCCACAGATTTCGCATGGATATGGCTTCTCTCCGGTATGAATCAGAACGTGAGCCCGGAGGTGAGCAACCTGCGCAAAGAGGTCACGTTAGTCCTACAAATGTCTTTTTCTAAATCAGTGCCATTGACTGTAACTCAAAGCACTCACCTGCACAAATCTAGCTCCGCATGTCTCGCACTTGTATGGCTTTTCTCCTGAGTGAATTCGTGTGTGGGTTTTGAGGTTAGCTGGTCTGTTGAACTGAGCCCCGCAGATATTGCATCTATACGGTTTCTCTCCTGCAGCACAAATGAAAGGAGGTTAAGCAAAACATCGAACGGCGCAGCCAAAATGACATTTGTAGCAGCGGCTGTTTATTTTTACCGGTGTGAACTGTTTTGTGACTGGCAAGGTTTCCCTTGTAGCGGAATGCTGCTTGGCAACGGTCACATTTGTATGGCTTGTCGCTGTGGACCTGAAGCGTGTGGCGTTTCAAGGCTTCCTCCTCTGCAAACTTGGAGTCGCATTCATTACAGAAGAATGTTCCGTTTTCTGCGAGGCGAAGGAGAAACCGTTTTAGGTTGCTTTTGGAAGACGCAAACAGGTTTTTAGGAAACTATTAAGAAAAGGATCTCACCACAGCTGGAATCTGAGTACTCCGAGTGCATCTCGGACATCTCCTCGGCCAGACGCGAGGCAGACGTGTTGGGACAGACGTCAGAGTGCTGTGGAGACTGGGAGCCACAGGACGAGCACTTTAAATGGCTCATGTAGAGAGAAGAGTGGCTGTCGCTGTTCCTCTGCGATCCCTCTAGAGTTCTGCTGAGGAAAACGTCACATTTTAGGTCTGCGGAGACATTCACTCAAATTTTTTTTATAGGATATTGAATGAATTTCACACATTCCTGCTAAGAGGTAAATCCTCTGTGTGCTTTAAGAGGATTGGAATGGATGAGGAAAAATTCAATCTGGCTTTGTGGAGGTGGTGGGAGGAGAACCGTTCCACAAAATACTGACAAACCTGCACTTCTCAACTTTATTGCATTAGGAAACAAGATCTTCTTATTGCAACACAGAGGCTGTTTAAGAGAGTCAGATTTCCTCACCTGTTGATGATGTTATTGAGGCGACTGGCCTGAGGCACGGTGAAGTCCTCGCTTTGCTCGCCGATCTTTGTTGTCGCCTTCGAGTCGGGATGTTCAGAATCAACATGGTGAAGAAAAGCAGACAAGCCTGGCCTCTGCGGGGAGTGCATTCCAGGGTCACGAGGACTGGTCTCCTCCTCCTTGGAGCTCTGATTGAGAACAATGAATTTGTATTTCTTCCAGTTACGAGCTTTAGGGTCTTGAGTACCTTGAGAGGTTGGAGGTTGCAAGGACTGTGCGAGGGCTGCGTTTTTGCTGCTGCTCGATTCCGTTGGGGAATTAGGCTGGCAGTCTGATTTGAGGGGGCTCTGAGGACTGCTCATCAAGGTTTTGCGTCCATTAGAGGATATGCCCATAGAGTAGTGTTGGTGGCTCAAATGCTCCTCTGCCAGGGAACTCTGCTCTTTTCCAGTCTCCCTCTGCTGCTGCTCCTGGGTCAGGCTGGTAAAGCCGTGCTTTCTGGAGCTCATTCCAATCGAATGTACCACTCCCTCCAAGGACTCCCGCTTCATTTCCTCATCCCTTCCCAGCTCTCTCGAGGAGTATGAACTGGCATGGCAAGCAATTGAGCTCCCACCGGTAGCGCTACGGGTGAAATCGGCCAGCACGGGGTTGTTGCCATCAGCGGGTGAGCAGTGTTTGTGATGGATGATCCCTCCCTTTGAGAAGTCTGAGAAAGTGTTTTTGGTGTCTGTTAGCTTGCAGAGAGGAAAGGGAAAACCTTGCATTGGAAACTGGCTGTAAAGGTATGAGCTGTTAGGACCGTTGACCCCGTTAAACATGCAGACACCATAGGGTCTCCCATCTCTGAAAGTCGCTGCCCGTCCTGGAACGTTTTCTAGCACCTCGTGGGGCCTGTAACTGTGAACGTCTTGAGGTAAAAGCAGGGGGCTGACCAGAAAGTCCTCTCTGGGAAGTTTGATGGAGGGGTCACTGCATAGAAATACGGAGCAAATTAAAAACATCTGCTTTCTGCCATACTTTCAAGTAGGCAAGTAATATAATGAAGGACTAGAAGTGAAATATACCTGGACTTTATGAATCTGTGGCAGGTGTCAACAACATGATCCATCTGTAAATAGATGGCTGTGTTCATGATGGCCATGATGAGGCTCTCCTTCAGTGCGAGACGTGAAGTGTACATGAACTCCAGAAGGATCGCAAAACCCTCTGGGTCGACCTTCGGGTCCAGACTGATGGCGTTCAGGTTACATTTGTGTGAATCAGTAAAGATCGAGTAGAAGAGCCCACTGTGGAGAAATTATGATTTTAGTAAGTCACAAATGAACTTATTTCCACTACAGGAAAGTATGCAACAAATCCAAATAGTCTTCAATTGCACCTGCATGCCATGAGGACCGTTTTGTGTGCTCGAAACTGTTGTCTGTTGACCAGAATCGTGACATCTGTAAGGATATCTCTGCTACGCAGTCGGTTCAGGTTGAGCAGAACATCACTTGCATGACGTGTGAATTGGATGCAGCTGTCGGCTGCACAAGCCATTTTTTCGAGATCTGTTAGGAAACAAAGTAAACCATGTAATCGGTGCTCCATGAACAACATGCGCTAAAATCTGAAAAGTTGGGTATTATTCTTACATCACAAAAATCTTTGAAGCTCATATTAGCTGTTTAAAAACTTCAGAAACAAAGGCAATGCTGTTATTCTTTGCTTTTTTTAGGGAGGTATGTCAAAACATCTATTAAGATAAGCGTTTTAATCCTGTTATGCATCTCAAATTTGTCAATGTGTACCTCCTCTGCTTTTCTTTTGACAAAAGAACACAAAAGGAGACGTTATGGAGAATGACAGCCTCAGTCGCCATTCACTTTTATGGCAACTTTTTTTTTTGGATACAATAAAAGTGAATGGTGACTGAGGCTGTCATTCTGCCTGACATCTCCTTTTATGTTCCACCGAAGAAAGAAAATCATTAGGGTTTGGAACAACACGAGGGTGAGTAAATGATGACAGACTTATAATTTATGGGTGAACTATCCCTTTAATCTGAAAATCAATTGCATGTATAGTTTCTCAAAGATGCAGCCGAAGTTCCCTCTCTCTCCGGTAGGTGGCGACAAATGATGCAAATATTTAGTTCATGTCCAATCCACGTGCAGTTCTGTCAGGTCTGTAAATAATTTTTCTTCCACCTAAAATTGTCTTCTTTGATTTGACAGCATTATCCTTCAAAGTTCACATTTGCAATGAAATTTGCAAGGGTAATCACAGAAAACGGTATATTTATCTTAATATGTACCAAGTTCACTGAAATGTGCATTTACACTGTTTTTGCCTTTTGAAGAAAATTGCTTCTTTCCCTGCGATTTTTAAGTCTTTATGTGTGGAGAATAAACTAGAATGAGTCATGGGAAAATGTCGTTAGGCTGTTTATTGCAGTACTGTGGACCGATAGACTTCACTATTGAGGAATGAGTGTAATAACAGACAAAGTGGAATAGTCAACAAACACACCCCACTTATTATGTTAATACTGTTCAAGAGTTTATTTTTAATAGATGAATTTTGCGAAGAAACATTTTCTGCTCTTCAAAGTTCAGATAATGAACGATTCACCTCAGACGGTTCTCCGAGTCACATCTGGCGCCTTGACACAAATATAGTTTTACTGGACTCCTTTAAATAGTTAGGCGAACATTTCTCACATGTTGAACATTCAGTATTAGAGATTCTGTTTCCATTTGAGCCTACATAACATCAGTATCCCCGACCGCGCGATGTCATGGTGCCAAAGCAGCTTAATCAGCCCATGACTCTTGTAATGCTCTCGTGTGAGGGGGCAAACACGCAGATGGCAGGGAAAGAGATCGGGATTTTAACCATGCACAAACCTAAAAATCACACGCACTCAAAAACCCACCATAACACTTTCACCCGCTCTTCAGAACTGCTCTGAAAATGTTTTCTACTGACCCGAAGAACTTTTGCAGCCACTCTAATTTCATGCTCTGAACAGCTAGTTTTATTCCGTCAATTCTGTAAGAAAACGAAAGATTTGCGTCCACGAGATGTCACCCAGAGACCGTTTTGACGTTCAGCGACGCAAAACGACACCTGCAACTCGCATATCATGTCATATTTGGCAACTTCGCCGGTATTTGGCCATCCTAAATCACTACGAGCGTATAAACAACGTCAACTTCTCGCGAACACAGAAAAGTGTCATATGGCAGAGCACACGCGCGCGCTGTTCAGCTCCCATTAGTTTCGCATTCTTACGCTCAGTTTCCATCTTATAAAGCGTTAAATCTTATTTAACACTTTTACCCTATATAACTGAACGTTATGAAATGTGCTCACACTCCGGGAACAGAGCCCGGTACACAACACGCAAACAGCGGACGGAGATTTACGAACCACTCGCTCAGTGCTTTAAAAATAGTCTGCTTTTTATTTTTGTTTTCATAAACCTGTCTGTTTATCCATAAGCATATATACATATTTCTAATATGCTGCATTTCTGACGAGAACATTAAAACACATTTTAAAATGAAACGCCCAACACACTGGTGACGAATCACAAATAAATACGTACATTTAAAATGAAAACACAAGAGTAGGCTACAGAGAGAAACTTGTGCAGGTCTGCTCTCGAGCTGTTACAAGTGACAGCTACCGAAGCACCATACAAACTTTTTTCTATTGCATATCTACTTCCAAACACTGGCAGATTTTGCTGTATTACTATAAAATGTAACACTTCATGCATAAACAAAAACAATAACGACAACATCAACGATTACATTAATGGGTCTACAGAGGAAAATAAATAAATCAAAAACAAATGACAAACACACGCTCAACAACTGTTCAACCAAATCAGAAACAATCTCTCAGCACGGGATGTGATTTATTCCAGCATATACGCAAATGAAAACAGTGTACGCGGCTTCTGGCACAGGACAACAAAACCAAAACGTCTAGAGAAACAGCGAGCGAGACAGCAAACTCCGGTTTCCGAGCGAACTCCGGGTTTTAAAACATGCACTGAAATAAAAAGAGTCGGATGCCTTGGTTAACGCTTCTATCTTTAAATTTGACCACGCACTACACAGCCCCTGGTTTATAATCTCATCCCCAAGTGCCATTTAGTCAACTTTGAAAGCTGTCTTGTTCGGGGGAAAAACGCGCACCGCGTCTGAATTTTCTCCCCTCTGCTGCCTGCACACACTATTTACAACCCCACGATCCCGCAGCGAGGACTGACAGAGTGTGGTTCGTGCAGGACGACCTAAACTGTCAAACGTATTTTCACTAAGATGGACCCACTACATAAACACTGCTCTAAAAACTGTTCACAAAAACACCTAAAAATCAGTCGAGATAAACATTTAACCATAAAATCCAATAAAACAACCTAATGAACATGTGAGAGTAATGGCAACAGCGCGCCAGAGGAAAAGAATGTAAAAAAAATCACCTGGTAGTGCTTTCCTAGAAACTTCTTGCATCACCACTTCTAAGAACCCCAGTTCTAAGAATCAGGAGAGCTCAATTCTCGGAATTTGAGCTGGCGACCATACCATTTTTAGAGGACAGGGGAGTGTGATATTTTACCTTAAGTTTGTATTTCTTCGCTTATTGTCAATATTTTATTTTCACACGGTTACACTTCAATAATTAACTACAATGTATTTGAATTCGATGTTTAAAATGTAAATTAAATAATCGAATTAGCGTTATGATCGAGAAAAATAGTTGCGTTCAGCGTTTCATTCCTCCTCCTTCATGGACGCGTCCAAAACGAGACGGTCACGTGGTCAGAGAAAGTGTCTTACGTACGTTGTCTCTTTAGCCCAGCCTCAAAATACTCAGAACTAATTTGCTATTCCATGACATAAGCAAAGTGTCCATTCGTTGCCTTTCCCTGTATTAAACCCACGGCCATAACCTAGTCTATACAGAGCATATCTGGAGCGCTTATTCACACGGACACATTTTGTTTATTTATTTTTTTCAGTGATATTTTTTTCCATAACATGTTATCTCTTCAGTGCCGTGGACCTGCTGGCCAGTGTGCATAAGGGTTTGTTTGACCGGGATTATATATATATATACGAACATTGAGACATTGTGCTTGAATACTGGCTTAATTCAACATCTGAAATGTCGTATTTATTACGAGTTTTTACTTTGATACTAACTGCTTTGTTCTCGTCGTGGTTTGTCTGTCACATGTGTATATAACCGGCAGCAGGATACTGACGAACTACCATTAGTAGCGATTATCTGGCAGATAACATGTCGATAAATGTGTTTGGAAATCGATTTAAGTAATTGTACTTGAGAGGAATATTGATGAATATTTATTTTACGTCTTAAGGCGCTGTTAAAAGCCACTTCGTTTCGGAACTGTGCAATATTAATAGTCTAATTGTCAGGAGGCAGTTGAAAGTAGAACCTTACAGCACCGGTACACGAGCTTAGTCTTGTAAAGATGCCAGTGACAGGCAGCAATTGACTGACGAATTAATCTCATTCTTACGCACAGCTCCGCGTTACTAAACCATATTTGTAGAGCCGCGCGTTCTGTGCGCATTAATTGATGTCACATTCTCTGCTGTTGAAGTATCCATATCCGTCACGCTTTAAGTCAGATAGACAGCAGCACACAACAGCAGCAGTTCGTACAAAACACTTGTTGTTTAGGCCCACGAATATGATGTTATTATTGCTTAATTACACGTGGTGCAGGCTGATTTATTTTTCTATAAACTACGTTGTGCTTAATTAGGTTTTGAGCAAAAGCTGAATACAATTTTATAAGCTATTCTTTAAAAACGTCGAAACTTATTTGAACACGTCATTTGAAGTTAACCTGCAAATGTCAGCTCATGTTCACAGGTTAACCTCAGGCCGCCGCTTAGCAGCCTTTAATTCACACATTATTGTTTTTTTAGTATTTTTACACCTTTTTTCCCCAACCAGACAGTGCTGCAGAATTGTAATATTTTAAAGTAAAAAAGCTCTGCATGTTCTAACACACCCTTCGCAGTTTCAATCGTATTTTTTTTTAAGTTAGTTATATTTATTGATGCCATTAATGACACCTATTGACGTTTATTCTGTCATCTGGTGAGACTGGTTTTTGAGAAGCATCTGCCAGAAAGCATAAGGAGGAGACGACACGTCTGTTTTCATTAGCATATTCTCTTCCTCTTCCAAACGAACACGTTTCTCGCTTTCCCCCCACATCTGTAATTTACTAAACGCGTGCAGTCTGGGGCCAGTTGCATAGCCGTCGTGTTAAAACAGGGTCTTAAAAACTAGTCTGAACAACAAGCAACGAGCAGTTATTTTTTGGATTAAAGTTTTTATGTAGGCTAACTGAAGAAAAAACTGTGACCAGTCTCAAAGAAAACTGACTAACTTTTAAGACTAGTTTTAACCTTTTATGCAACCGGCCGTTTTGGTCCAAACGCACGGCAGGCGTCGTGTTTTCAACCAAACTGCAGAAATCTCCGTGTAGCCTCTTTAAAAGTCTAGGACGGTCTCTGAGTGTTCACCTTCAGAGACAGCAGTAGTTAACTCCATCCCTATCATTTTATGACAATCCCTGATTAAAAAAATAAAAAGTAGTTACTTTAACCCATCGGACGCAGTGGATAAACAGCAGTTTTTCATGGTTCGGTTAAATTAGACACACATTTTTAACCATTAGCCTATTATTTTAACAAATATATCGTTTTTGATGATTATTGATGATTTTCCCTCGGGCAGTTTATAATCTCACATTGTTATTGCTACTGCATTTTAATTATATAAGTATGTAATATATGTAACATGGATTGTAGAATTCAAGGAACTTTTCCACTAGGTTGTAATTTTTGGCTGGCTTGTAGTTTTGGAATTTGTTTTGCTCTGGACACTTTTACATCTCAGGCCTGTTTGCAGCACAGCTCAGGGAGTAGATTTTGAGATGTTTTTTTTCATGCTGGTGTGTCAGCGTGAGTTTACATTAGAGTCATGATGAAGATTGCTTGTAAAATTGTTACTGTGGAAAAAACGATCAAAATTAACTGCATGCAGAACAAGTTTTATACTGTCAAAAGCTTTTTCCTGCTCCACATCGATTAAGTCTTTTACAAAAGTAATGTGTAATAATCATATATATATTTGTTCCTTGCACTTGTGTTTTGTACATGGGTTTTTCAAACTGTGGGATTCATGTAGATCCATAATGACAATGATAATAAAATAGTTTTTACTGATGTCAAGTCTGATTTGCCTTTTTGAAATGCAGTTCTTATATAGGTATGTATCTATTGAGGTTTAAAAACATAATCAGAAAATATGAGTTGAATATTCACAGTAAAGAGGAAGGATGAACTCGCTTTTTACTTCGACACATTTTCAATTTGTCATAATCACTTTTACTTACACTTTTTCTGTAAAGCTAGCTGTCACTGGACAGTTCTGATCTACATGTGCTACTTTTTATATAACTTTCACCTGTTTTAAGTTTGAGCAGTCAAAAGAATTATCATCAGGATATTTGCATGTTTTTGTGTGTGTGTGTGTGTGTGTTTGTGTACCATAATAATATTTTTAGTTCAAGGAAAACATTAAGGGGAAATGCAACAAGTAGATTTTAATATTTTTGGGAAATGCAACAAGTAGTATGTGTAACAAAATACTGTTACAGTATTTTATTATATGTTAAAATTTACTCAGCCAGGTTGAATGCTGAGTAATTAGCTTTCTGACTCGCTCACCTGAGTAACTTCGTTTGTGGCTCCAGTTGGGGGGAACTGGTCCGTCCTCCCTTGAGCCGTTTATACCCTGACACAGAAGGAGCATCTGTTGGGCTGTGGTGGGAAAAAGGAAGAATTTCAGTGCACATGTTTTTCCTCGTAACAGATTCATTGTATTTGTCTGGGTTCAGTTGGTGCCTCTGTTCTTTTTGCAGCCTTATATTCTGCTGATTAATTTGTCGTCGTAAATTATAGTTTTAGGCTTATTAATTCTGATGCCATGAAGACCAAAAAACATATTATATTCATATATAATGTCATCACATACTGGAACTTAACTTGTTATCAGTTTTATCAGCTTATGACTTAATTTATGCTTATTAGTGTTGTTTACATAGGCCCACATACATGTAAGCCATTTATCTTTCAACAAAAAAATTCTGACTTAGAAATGCATGCATCAGGGCATATTATAAATATATTTAATAAAAATGTCTTGGCAGAAAAAAAGGTGTAAAAAAAAAAATCAAAAACAACTGGACTTACTGAAATGAGTTTTCTTTTTCTGTATGTGTGAAGAGGGTTTGCTATTTTTTAAAAATAAATCAAAATGTAAAGTGACGAAGATTAAGTTTGTATTTATTGTTTTTCCTGCTGTATGTCAGTTATAATCTCCAGCTGGAGTTCCCTCTGTGTCTCCACCACAGGGCACTCCAGCCAGAGCAGTTCCACGCTCCGAACTCCATTGCCCATCATGCCTCATTCCTGGGACTGATAACACGCCACAACTGCACTTCATTTACACACGCACCTGCACTTTATTACCACACCCACTTACTGATTGCTCACACACATAAAAGCCAGACTCAAACTTCTATTCACCGCAAAGTCTTGATTTGCCATGGCTGTCATTTCCGAGCGTTTCTTTCCCCGTGTTTGTTTTGCCTGTTGTTACCGTGGACTGTATTTCTGATTCCTGATTGTTTGCTGCCTGCCCCGACCTTGCTCTCTCTCCTTGAACCGTAATTGTTTGCTGCCTCCCTACCTTTGTATCCCGACTATGATTCTGTGTTGTTTGCCGGTTTCTGACCTTGCTTGTTAGACTGGATCTGCACACCTCCAGCCTCAGACTCCCTAGTCATTGTCACCGAAACCACTCCTGAACTCTCAGCCTGCCCTGTTCACCCTGTTACGGCAAGCCCTGGACCTCCCGTCTGGCCCGGCTCTGGCCTTAGGGACCCCCTTATTAACTCTCGCCTGACTTTGTTACGGCCATGAAAGCCTCCAAAGAACCTTAGTCGTGCCTAGTTCCAACCATGGAGGTCAATGAACTCTCACCCTGCCCTGCCACGGCCATGAAAGCCATTTCCGAGCCCTTGTCCTGCCCTGTCATGGCTATAGAGGCCATTTCTGAGTCCTTGCATTGCACTGGAAGCCGCCTCTGACCCCCTGTCATGTATTGTCTTGACCCCGAAGACCATTGAACTCTTGTCCTGGCTTGCCATGCCAGATGGGCCACCATAGAACCTCAGCCTCACCTTGCTACAACTAAGGAAGCCGCTTTTGAAAATTTGTCATGTCTAGTTACGACCACGGAGGCAGATGTCCCTTCGTGCTGCCCTACCACGGACATAAGAGCTGTCATTGAACTCTCGTTACGCCCTGTTGTGGCTAAGAAGGCCATCTCTGAGTCCTTGTCCTGCCTGGTCACAGCCATGGAGGCTGATAACTCCTTGTACTGCCCTGTTACAGCTAAGGAAGCCATTTCTAAGTCATCATCCTACCTTGCCTGCACTGTTTTGCCCATGAAGGCCGCCTCAGAACTCTTTTCTTTTCTCTGATGTCTACCCTGCCGTGGAGGCCGTCTGTGCCACCTGCGCCATCTGCCTCGCCCTGGAGGGTGTCTGTCCCGCCTGCACCATGTGCCTCGCCCTGGAGGGCATCTCTGCCACCTGCACTGCCCTGGAAGGCTTCTGTTCCATTGTCACCATCATCCGCACCGTCCGGAAGGATCTTTGCTCCGTCTATCTTGTCCTGGGGGTCATCAGCTCTTTTGGCCTCGCCCTGGAGCGTCTTTACCCGGTCTGCTCAAGCCTGGAGGCTCTCAGGAGTGGAGCTAGAGTTCCCTTGGTGTCTCCACCAGAGGGCACTCCAGCCAGAGCAATTCCACACTTGGAACTCCAAACATTGCCCATCATGCCTCATCCCTGGGACTGATTACACGCCACACCTGCACTTCATTAGCACACCCACTTACTAGTGATGGGATTTATGGCTCTTTGACGGGATCCGGATCTTTGCGATCCGTTCGTTTCAAAGAGCCGTTCAAAAGA
>JAUCMT010000114.1:10374033-10393279 GCA_032357475.1 Enteromius thamalakanensis
CCGCGACTCGGCTCCCATCGTTCATCTTTATGAGCCGTTCAAAAGAATCGGTTCGTTCGCGAACGTCACAACTCTACCACTTACTGATTGCTCACACGCATAAAAGCCAGACTAAAACTTTCATTCACCACAAAGTCTTGATTTGCCCTGGCTGTCATTTCCGAGCATTTCTTTATGTGTTTGGTTTGCCTGTTATTACCATGGACTGTATTTTTGATTCTTGATTGTTTGCTGTCTACCCCGACCTTGCTCTCTCTCCCTGAACTGTGATTGTTTGCTGCCTGCCCTGAAATCTGCCTGTGTATCTCAACTTTTACTTTGTGTTGTCTCCATTGCACTGTTTGCCGGTATCTGACCTTGCCTGTGCGACTTCTGTAATAAAAAGCTGCAAATGTATTCGCACACCTCCGTTTCCTCCATTACAACGTCTCTGTCTCAGTCTTTTCGGGTTTCATTACTGTCCTTGCTTTCCTCTTTGCATAATGGTAATGTAAACATATGATGTAATTTATTCTGAGGGGATTTTCTTTGTAAATCTGCTTGATAGCAACAGTGGCAGCAGTGCAACATGGAACATCAACAGAGGAAGAAAAAAAAAAAATCAAAAACACTCCTGAACTCTGGTGACACCTTAGCGTGACTCAAAAGAAAAAAATCTCACAAAGTAGTGAGATGGAGATCAAATCCAGAAAGTGAAAAAGTGACAGATCCTGACATATATTTTTCCTTTCTGACTGATTTTTTTGTTTCAAAACAAGGTCTATCTAAAAGTTGTGACTTCAATCAGTTTTGAATCTTCACACGTAAGTAATGTAACATATATATATAGTTAAATAAACCCCACTAAATAAAGTTGAAATGTGTTCATATAATATTTAATGTGCTTTTACACTAAATATTTTTTTCAGAAAAATCTGTAATATTTCTAAAAATACATCTTTACCTCATAATTACACTGAAAGAAATGTGCCGCTATTGTTGAAGTGTACAAGACAGGAAGACATGTTCCAAAAATAGTTTGCCTCTGTGCTACCTTGGCTAGTTGTACCCCGGATTGTGTGGGCTGATTTTTTAGAACAGAGGTGGAACAGACATGCAAGATGGAACGCCTCTATACTTTCTTGTGAAGATCCTGCCTTGGTAGTCATAATAGAAGCATAAAGCGACAGCATGAATATTTTTGACCTTCTCATGACAGCCCACAGTGTAGAATTTAATTTCAACAACAACCCACATAAAATGCATTTAGTGTTGTGAAGAGGCAGAAGTCATTTACTTTCCTCAGTTTAACACTGATTGACCTACTTTGTTTTTTTGGCCTGAGGAGAAAATTGAATCAACGTAATAAATTGATTTTTCTGACCCACTAATATATTTTACCAGCTTTGATTCAAGTGTGTTAGTTTAGAGTACATCTAATTGTCGTAGATGGAACAGAACAGCTAAAGAAAAACTTCTCTTGATGGATTTCTGTCTGACCTAATGCTTTTCTCACATTAGGTCAAATTTAGCAGAAGCTGATTTCAAACACTTAAAGGTACAGCGTATCTCGGTATATCCCGTCCACAATGACATTTTTTAAAATCTTGTTTATAACACACATTTAAAATTCTTACATAATTTAAAAACTCATTTTGGAGTTTATATACTAGTTTATACCATCCTTAAAAATGTCATGCGGTGTAACCATACCTTGAACACAAGTACACATCTTTTTTTATCTTAGTTTTGTTTTGTTCCCTTTTTCATAGTTTTTAGGGAGTCACACCCCATGACATTTTAGAGCATGAACCTTTTTCATATAATAATTAGCATTGAAGCAGTTTTGTTAAAATATAATTTTTTATGATTTTATATGTAAATATAACATATTTCAAAACTTGTTTTTGTTCAAAATTTTGTTTTTATGATTAAAGCTTTTTTCAAAAATGTATTTCTTTATGAGACGTTTTTCTCTTTATAGTTGTATTACACTGACTTTATGCGCCCCAAAAGGTACATATAAAAGGGAATTTTAATACTTATTAAATATTTAAGATTGTATGAATAAAAATGCATTTTTTAATGTATTCCGGTATAAATTAATAGAATGAAAAAAATGTCATTGGCCTTACTTTAATGTATAGTTATGGAAAAAAGAGATTCACCCTGAACTGAGGTTTTTCTGCCAAATTATGTTGCTAATTATTTACAGCATTACTTGTATACTTTCCCTCCAACCTTCACATAACTCCTGCCGTCATGATTAAAAAAACAGAAAAAAAAACTCCCTTTCCTTAATGGAATCATACGGATATCCACCCATCTGGATCCGGCGCCCCACTAAAAACACCCCAGGTGTTCGCTAACCAACAGGGGAAAGTCTTTTAAATAGTTAAGGCCCTCCTTCACAACAAGCACCGATTCAGCATTGCCAAACAAAGAGCATGTTGAGCTTCAAAACAAAGAGCAACGTCAACTTTATTTCAATCCACTGGAGGGTTGTTTAAGGCCCTCCGATGTGGTTTTGCATAATACACGGCCGTAAAAGCATCCAGGAGTTTGTAGAGAAATGTGTAATTTACCATCGCCCCCCGCAGTGCCCAACCACATGCGCATGAGATAATTACTGCAAAACCTTGGCAAACTTTTAGGCAATGAATTCCACACAAAAATAAATGACCCACTTAGAAAAGCAGGGTGCAGAAGGGGAGCCTTGATCAATACTCCATGCCTTACACAATCCGCTAGCAGCTACCGAGCAACAGGCGCGAATGACACATTGTTAGGTTAGGGTGACATCACTGAGTTGTTCCCAGGCCACTTTGGTAGTGATTTGTGTTTGCATTCGAGAGGGAAACGGGTTAGTGATGACAAGAGTTTACAAATACTTATTCTTCAATATGAGTCTGAGACTACTATCCCAGTCTGTTTGAACAGCAATAACAAGCCGCTTTGGCAGTGACCGTCTGTTCTGTTTAAACTTTTACTTACAAGTTGTAAAACAACTGTCTGATGGTGCTGAATGGGCACAATGTACTGCCCATTAACATTAGCCTGAGCGCCGGAAACTGCCCCACAGTCTTTTCTACACAAGCGGCAAATTTGTACCCCCATCTGATAGCAACTTTTTTTGTTTTTTAATTTTTTTTGCCAGCTTCAGCCTTCATTGTCAGCAGAGTCTTGAGCCAACCGTGTTCATCAGAGGAATGATGCAACGGAGCTGTAACACGGTGCGGATCCGCTGTTAGCAAGTGCACTGAGGTCCTTTTAGTTCTTTAATATAAAAAGACTGCTTTTGGGTTGTGAATAAAAATTCTAAAGGAAGCTTTTTCTTTTCTAAATTTCCATAGAGAATAGAAGACATGTCACATGGATAACCAGTTTTTAAGATCAGCAATTTAATGCATAGTTTATACTGGTATCACACTTTGCTTTAAAACTTTACTTTTTTGTATTTATGTTATATAAAAATGTGTGCATATGTGTGTATGTATAAATACATATATATATGCACTACCATATGCTACAATATATAAAGTGTTTGTTTGTATATCCTTTCTGCCATACTACATCTAATTAAGTGACCTCATGATGTCAGATAGACATTTAAAGCTCCGTTGCATCATCAGACTGTAATATGAGTCAAATTGTAAATTTAGAGTCATGGCACTGATGTTAAGTGTGATTAGAATTTAGTATCTCTGTTTATGAATGTGCTGTTTTACAATCATTGAATGCTAGCATGTGAAATACAAAAATTATTTTTGTGTTTTTTGCTATTATTCGAATTACGCTACAACCTACCCTAATAATCTTCCCTCTCTTTTAATAAACATTTTATAATAAGCCAAATTATAAGAAACTATATCGCCTGTAAACCAAACTCTTAGTTGGCACAGTGTGTACTGAAAGAAGTTTGGCAGATTCCTGTCTGTGATAAAAGAAACCCTGAAGTGTCGGTACTGTTCTCACTCACTCTTGTATCTGTTTGACTTTATGCTTGGTTCACAAAGCCATGAGAACCACACTGGTCTTCGTAAACTGTAAATATGGCCTATTTACAGTTATTCGATTGCATTTCTCCACATAATTTCAACACAAATCATTACTGCAGTGCACAATTACAGACTCCCTAACTGACGTTTATTCAGACAGATGCTAAAAAATGATAGTGGGATTTGAAATGTGTCACATTAGCAAGACATTTTATAACCAGGCTATTAACATCATATACAAACATGAATTATCATACATTTTGAATCAAATACACAGACTAATTTGTATTTTAAAAGTCCTGGCCTGTAATTTAAGTATGCACCTAGTCTTGTTGCTTGTTTAGCTGCCTTTGAGAATGCCATATACCAGTTATGTTGAAGACCCTACTGTAGCACCTTTTTATGATGAAGGTTGCAGACAGACAACACTGAGCTGTTTTCTATTCTTTAACATTTAACAGACACAACCAGACGAGGTAAAGTTGTATGTATTTAACGCCTACAGTGCTTCATGCTCAACTCCTCAACTGTGGTGAGAAAACCAGTTTCTCTGTGGTCTGATCTGATGTTTCAACTTTCTTACATCCCACGTCAAATTTACCATTCACGTTCTTATAGTTTATGAGAAGTTGGTGAGATTTTTGCTCGATTCCAAGACATTTGTAGACATTAACTCAGTTAGTTTCAGGCACCAGATGCATAATGCTGACATACATGAGGTAGATCAGATTTAGACTGAAGCGTGGGCCATGCAGTCTCGAGGTTTTGCATGTGAGCTGATCAGCACAGGATGTCACAGCCTAAACAGCAGTAGGCGGGGCGGGGTGGGGTGGGGGGATGATGTAGAGTGGTGGAGGTACTGGTGCTTTGCCTTCCTCGGTAACGTGTGGGTATGCTGTCTGTAAGCAGGGCCTGGCATGGGGGGGTTGGGGTATAGGCACACAGCTGCCACATTGACACCATAGGCGTCCTCAAACAACCTGCTGAAGATGCGTATGTCATGCTGTAAACTTTTGGAGTTAATGATTCTTCGTGATAATGGCCATTTCTGTAACACAATCTTTACACAGTTGCATTTTGGTGTAGTGTTAATATATTTAGTATAATATATAATATAATATAATAATATAGTATAATATATTTAATATATTTAGGTTAAACCGATAATGCCAGATGATATTTAGCATTTTAGGTGCTACCACATTACCACTATTTTCAGAGCCACTTGCAATTGTGTCTTTAAGCACTTGTGTTTACATTAATATTTGACAAAATGCATTTAATATGTACTTGGATGTTTTTACATTGCACATATTTAAAAATCCCTTTTTGCAAATATATGTGTAATTATTTACATTTGCAATTACATTATAAATGTTATACCTTAACCCACCCTTAAACCTTACCATATACCACCAAACCTGCCCATAACCTTAACTATAAATGTTTTCTGCAGTTGAGTTCAACATGAACACAACAGGTACATTTTACCACACAATTGTCAATTATTATGATCCTAATAGTTAATCATAATATTAAAAACACCTACTTTTCTATACAAATTAAACTTAAGTTATACTTTATTTTAAGGTGTTCATGTAACAGTGTAACTACATGGCCTAGCTATATGCTTTTGAAAGAGTAAAATTCTTCTCTTTCAGTGAAAACCTGATGTGTTAAGAGCGTGACGGTGGGATTTGATTACTTGAACAGCACCTGGCATCTTTTTTCCGCAGATTTGAAAATTGACTTTTTAAAGGAACAAATTCATCTACAAGAGCAGCTGAACGCAGCAGCAGTCCTCATGGAAATTAGCACAGTCACTTGGGGAAAAATCTTTAGTGACTCAGAGACAGAGACACCTCGGAGGGCGAGTAGAGTTTTCGAGTTTTAGTTTATGAGGTAAGTCTGCCAAAACTCAAGTGGAAATGTTTCACATTAGTGTATAGAGTAGGTTTTAGCTAATGCGATTGGCAGGTGATGAATATAACATGCTACAGTACCAAAAGTTTGTGTGTGTTTCTGTGAGTGTAAACATTTATTATTATTATTATTAATCATATACTAGGCCTTTTTATTTACACATATTCTTCTATAGAAAAAGAGTTTAATCACCGTACACCCCAAAATAGTGCTATGCCATGATGCCATGATGAAGATTCTCTTGCTTGTTTTATACTTTCTCGCTTAATAGTTCTTCTGACCTTGTCTTCACTGGCTCTTTTAGTTTCTTTAGGAAAACCACTTGCAAAAATAACAACAAAAAGTGTAAATAAGGCCAGTGCACATCTAGTTTGACTGATTAATTAGATATGGCAACGTGGTGTGCTGAAGAAGGGGAGAAAAGAATTCGGTGTTTTTTTTTCTGTTTTACAAGTACAGAATGTTTTCTGAGTCCTGCGCCACCTGGCGGAGTGCAAAAAAGAGTGAAAGCAGTCCTTTGACATGACAGGCGGTGTAAATTACGCACCCGGTCTGTATTTGTACAGTGTTCACTATGTAGGTTAAGATTGAGCAGTTCTCCAGAGCGTCTGCTTCATCCTCCTGTTACAAACATCACATAGATCACGTTTAACCTCTGAATTCTCCGTTTGAAGCAATAACAATGACTCATACTTTTCTCATTTTCTTGCTTCAGAGAGCGCAGAGCGGACTGGAGGGCAGGACGCCGAAATGTAAAAATATTACTCTCTTTTTTTCATAATCCCACCCCTTTAGCACCCTCTCAACCTATCATGGACTAGTTTTCGAAACAGCCCATTTGTTGTTGTCATTGTCTTAAAGTGTCAAGGGAGCTGGTTGATCGTTATCAGAGAAATGCGGGACTCTGTTTTCTGTCTTAAGAGTTCAAACCGAATGCAACAAACACGCGCTTATGTTTTTGTTGCCTTTAAAAATACATTATGTTATGTTACATGTTGTGTGGTATTAAGGTTATGTACTCTCACTCCTCCAGATGTAATTAGGCGTTAATCTCAGGGAGAAGATGTCTCGAATCCATTCATTTCGACGCGTGCTATTTCTTCCTCTCCACACCTTGCCTCAAATTGTGGCGCAAGACTAATTTCTCAAACGGCCTAATCCCTTTAAGAATCGCGCTTGCGATGTCATGCTCTCTTGTGGAATTGGGATTTGGAGAAATATGTTGTACTACATTTTCATGCCAAAAAGAGTCTTTCTTGTCATTTGGTGTAAATGGGACTTGCTACAACTGGGAATAAAAATGCTTCATGAATTTTTGAGCTCAACCAGAAGAGTTATTTGAGATCTCAATTATGCGCCATTTAAGTATTAACTTTGTCAGAGATGTTTCTCCTAAAATACACGAGTGAAACAAACAAGACACATGTTGCGCTAATAACATTTAGCTACATGAATAGATCATGTCTTAGAAGAAGAGGAATCTGACAAAGAATCCTTGCTTTCATTCTGAAACCTCTGCCTTTCAATTAGATTGAATTAAGGTATTAAAAGGCTTATTCATGGTTTTAATTAATCTGTAGGTGCAAGGTCATATTTTTATATATGCTACCATTCAGATCGCCATATTACACCTGCTTGAATATGTGCCTATTGTACACGGTTCTAAATCATATTTCTAAATCATTGGTTTTTTAATAAGTGAGAATTGTCCACCTGTGCAACGTACAGTAAGACAAATTAGGCCTAACTCTGAAGCAAGCCTTATAAAAACAGCATATGTGAGTTTCTAAAGCTTTAAAACAAGCTTTTATCCATCCACCAGTTCAAATCTCTTGCCACTGCCTGTCTGTAAATGTACCAAATCTCCTTATTTTTCATCACTGTTTAAGGCAGCTTTTTTTTCTCTCCATAGCTTAGCCTATTGCTGAATAAAGTGAAGAGTTTGGTTTGCCCAAACATTTCTTAAATCACAGAAGTCAGTATATCAGGAAATCCAATCTGGCCGAAATGCCCCAGTGGAATATCCATTAGGCCTGTGGAGGGGTGTGGTTCTGTGTTGCCTATCTTTGGCTCTCTCCCTCCATCCATCAGAGGGAGCAAATGGAGTGTAATCCATGATAACATGGATGCAGGGGCTTTTGGCCTGGATGAAAGCAATTCCACCAAGTCCAGAAATCAGCCCCACTAAAACCTGATTTTACTTGGATGGTATCCAACTTTGACCAATTCTAAAATCCCAAGAGGTAGATAAACACGTATTTCCAGAAATTTTTAATAACATATCAATTTACATGGGATTTTGGGAGAGGATTTGCAGTAGTATATTTTGGTGGGTGAGTTATAAAATCCTTGCGAAAATACATATTTAAAAATTTATTCAGTGCTCAATTGGAAAATCTACAGCGGATCGTTTTCTGTGCGTCAAAGTTTTATGCAAGGTTTAAGACTGCAAAAACGATCAGTCCAATGTGGATGCAGATTATTGTATAAGGGTATCACTTTCATAAGACAGATGATCAGAGTTTAGATGTAAAACAGAGGGCATGCATTCTCTGTTGCCAGGTAACTCACATATCTCTGTTGGAACAAGTTGTAATACCAGCTCTCTGGTAATACAGCACTGCAGCTAATTTCATTTCCAACCTTATAAAAAACTTCAATATTAGACATGCTGACCGAGAAGATTCAAAGCACTGAGCTTGTTTGTCATCATCTAAGAGAAAAGTTTTGTTTTTGGTCTGTTTTTCTGCAAGTGAATTAAAAATTAGTGCACGAGGGCATTTTTTTTAACTCTAGTGATGTTAGTGATCTAAACATTGTGCGTTGGGTTAAAATGAATGTATTGTTCTTCCACTTAATTGCAGCTGGAGTTCCAGATGGCGTCAACATATGTATTTTGCTCTGGCAATATTCCAATTGCGTATGGACCCAGCCACCCATCAACACTCACTTGCGCTGGATTTGACTTTGACTCCTTTAAACCGTTCTGCTAATGTTTACACAAACAGATCAGCCAGAGTCAGCATCACTTCTGTAAAGCTGCGCTCTTTCTGCATGTTTGCTGCTATGTTGAGAACCTATAGTCATTATGGGAAGAGTGGTGTTAATCATCAACTGTGAGGCACATCAGCGCAAATAAGACATTTTTAGCCCAACTGGAGACTACTAATAGAAACTCCCATAGGGACCCGTATGTAATTATATGGAGTTCATTGACTCTATGGGGTGGTTTTATATTTACACCAGTGCGTTATTGATCAAACCTCTTGGAAACGTTGATTTCTAATGTGATGTTTGCAAATTAATAATGGGTTTGATTATCTCGAGAGTATGATTTTTGCATAAAAAGTGCATAGCTAAAACAACTTTGGTCTCTGCCTGACCTCAAGAGAGAGGTGGATATTTTTTCTGTATGCAGAAACAGAAATAAAGTCAAAATATTCAATAAATGAACTGATGAAGGTGTTAGGGAAATTTTTCGTACTTGTAATTGTATTCTTTTATTTAGTTTTATTTTGCAGACACTGATTTCTTTGAACGTTACCACAGACCCACTTGTAGCAGGTCTATTTTTTTTTTGTTTTGTTTTTCAGTATTTAAAGTAAAAATGAGCATTGTGCACCTGATACACTTATTATATGGTGTTTGGAAAGAGTGAACTTTGACTTATGCAAGAATTCAGAGGGGTTAAGCCCAGCAGACTTCAATGCATCCGAGTACATTAGTGAGCACGAAAGGTCCTTCAGGAAGACTTTGTGAATGAGACAGCGCAGTGTATGTTGTAGCAGCGTTTCCGATGTGAGCACATGAGTGGAAAATGAGCTTTAACTAAGCTTGTAAACATGACCATCTCCTCCATGGCTTTTAATCAGCTTCGTGACTGTCCCACTCCAGAGAATTAGATGAGAGATCTTTGCAGCATAAGTAATGCTTGCATACAGATCCAGATCCTGTACATCAGTAAGTGCATCTGCAGTGCTGTTTTGAATTCATATCTCTCTACAACATAAATTGTTTTGCACACAAAATTGCAAGAGAGGTGATTGTTTAATGGCTGTTATATCATCATATGCCTGTGTCGTGTGCATACACTGACCCAACATTGTCTTAAATTCATGATGCAGAGCACTTACATAAAACGTATGCACACATAATCCCAGTGTAAATGATGCTTATGGATTATGCTGTTATGCTGCTGTAGTGATGTGTGCACATGCTTGCTATCTCTTTATGATTTATTTGATGAGTTCAGCTAGAACGTTCAGCTTTAGCATCACTTACAAATTAACTAAACTTGAGCATGTACAGAATATCTGTATTCTGAGCTCAAATGTTTGTTCAACAGCTAAAACAGATCCTTTTTTTACATCCTCCCACACTTACCTGTGACTTTCACTGTCATGTCGCTGGAACTTGAGACGTTTCCACTCTTGATTCGTGAGCTGTTATCATGGCAAACACCCAAATCGTGTTGTTTTTATTTCTCCAGCAGTTATTTCATTATCTTCTCTCTATGTGAGTTCATGGACACCCAAGTCCTAATGCTTTTTGATTTGTTAATTTATCACAGTAAGCAATGTTTTGAAATTTGTTTAAGCCCACTTGTAATAAAGTGTACTTGGCAGAAAATATGTAAGGGGAGGGAGCCCCTCTTTAAAATGATGTCAAATACTTGTGAATTAAATCAGAATGAATAAATAAGAAGGTCAAACTTGTTCTCTTAAGACTGTGTAAGCGAATGCCAAAAAGAGAAAACACTCAATCTAAGATTAAGAGAGAGTGCCGAGTCCAAACAGCTTCAGGCACTTTCTTTCTGTTCTCCACTTCTCTCCTCTCTCTGGTGCCCGCTCATTTTGCTCACACACTTTACATTCTTATATTAAAAATTCATTTCATCTTGACAAATGGGGCAAGCTCTGGCTTTTTCTTGGGAATTTTCCCGAGCGCACATTGCAGGTAGTTTCACCTTAGAGGGATAGTTCACCCAAAAATAAAAATTCAACGCCTCATATCGTTCCAAACATACATGACTCAGTTTCTTCTGTGGAACACAAAAGAAGATATTCCGAAAAGTGACTTTTTGTGTTCATACTGAGAAATTTGCCAGAATTTCACTGTTGTATAGACCCTATTGACTTTTATTGTATGGGCAAAAACAGTTCTTTAGAATACCCCCTTTTGAAAGAAACTCCTACAGGTTTGCAACGATGTGAGTAAATGGTATCAGTTTTCTGATTAAACTAGCACTGAAATGAGTTGCAGCTGATATTTACTAATTTGTATTAATTTCCACTTACCAATTAACCAATACAATCACACGGCTAATAATCTAAAAAGAGTTATGAAGCAACATTCTAAGACTGAAAAAAGGCAAACGTTGAGTTTGAACCCTGACCTCTTGCAGTGTTTCAGTGTTGGTTTACTGAGCGTGTCAAATAAGGAAATTGCTCTGCTGGCATCTCTTTCGTTTTCTTCCCAATTAGTGCGTTTGCTTTTTATTAATTTCCTTTGGACTACTTTACTGCAACCCCAGCAGAAAAAAGAAACTCGGCACTGCTGGGACTGTGAGGTCACAGAGGAGAGTAAGTAAGAAGGTAGTTAAAAAGAAAATTCTCACCGTGTTTCTGCTGCATGGAGTGGGGCATGCTGGGAGTGAGGGATTTCTCAGCGTTCGCAAGCAACCCCCAGCCTCACCTCGTCTCTAACTCTGAAGCAGGAAGTGGGACACCACTGGACAGTCCAAAAGTTGTCAATGGGAGGCAGAAGTCTCTGTTTTTTACAGTCACAGAACTCAAATGTCGTTGATGCCTTGGGGGGAAGCGGAGGACATCCGGAGTTCAACGAGAGGGAAGAAAGCGGAGCAGACTGTGACAGCTCTACAGCGGAACACGAGGATCAGTGGCAGCGGAGCTGGGATTGGCAGGAAACCTGGCACACGGCAGAGGGGCTCAGAGATGAGCGTACAAGCTGGCAGATGTTGAAGATGCCTGGCTGGATTGGGGAAGGCTAAGTAGGCGCTGGTTCCCGCTGTCTCTTCCGTCTTACAGGCAGTCGGCGGCCCCCAGAATATCCCGGCGAGCCGGAGCTGTCCCTGGTTGGATGCGTTTGCGAGTGAGTGTGTGGAGGAGGAGCGGCGTAGCAGAGATCTGAAGTGAGTCGACTGAGCGTGCTCAGCGTTACAGAAGAGGTCCACAGGGCATCGGTGGCACTCTAAGCTGATAGGCCAACAGTGATCTAGCGTACATTGTTTGGTGTGCGCTTACTTGGTCCACTTTCCTTGAATGCTAAAATTAAGGGGCGTGCTCCATTTCTTTTTTGGTGCGGAGGGGGAACCCTACAGATTAAGTTATCCTAGTAATCCCAGTCTCTTCTTTGCTTTCTGTCTCTCTCTCTCTCTCTCTCTCTCTCTCTCTCTCTGTCTCTTTGAGGTGAAATCTGAAATCTCATTGAGTCACATGAACTTTAGACCTTGCGATATACCCATTAATATGGAGCATCTCTTGGGCTCCATCTGTCAGATTACAGTCTTTCATATAAAGCTGTGACACATTGTTGTATAAACTCAGCTTTTATACAACAAACATTTCAGTGTCCTCTAGCATTAATCTACCTAAGCTCATCTCAATCCACAGAGCTGGATATTGCTCTTTATAACTCATCTAGCAATGGAAGCTGATATTACATCACTCCAGATGTCACTTTTCTTCACCCCTGTTATTCACGACAAGCATCTTGACAATACTGGACAATCCTGTATAACACTTTAAGGTGGTTCACTCGAAAATGAAATTGTGTCCTTATTTTCTCACCCTCACGTCTTTAAAAACAGTGTGATTATTCTTTCTCCTTCAGGACATAAAAATAATTCTTTAAAGCAAACATTATGCTGCTCTTTTCCATGAAATGAATGTGACCAAAGCTGTCCAGTCAAGAGTTTCTGTCAATAATGACTAATATTTGGATGAAGATTTGAAATAAAGAAATCATTCATGGTTCTCTTTTAGCTCTTTTTGGAGATTGAAATCCTTTGGTCCTCATTCATTTTCAACAATTTTATGGAAGAGAGCAGCTCTAAATATCTCCATCGTTGTTCCATGGAAGGAAATTAAGTCATATGGGTTTGAAATTACGTAAGTGAATAACGACAGGAGTTTCGTTTTTTTTGGGTGAAATATGACTTTAGTGTCACCTTTTCAGTATCTTAAAGACACTGACCTTTAAGGCCTGCGAAACAAAAGGCCATTTTTTTATCAGCCAGGGGTCTGTAACTTGCCAGGGGTCCCTGAAAGTACTCTTGGGGTAGTACTCTTAAAGGAATTGTTCACTTTGAAACTAAAATCTAAAGTTTATCAGCTTACGCCAAGGGCATCTAAGGTGTAGGTGTCTTTTTTTCTTTATTAGATCCAATTTTTAGATTTTTAAGTCAAACCGGTGTAGTCTGTCAATCATATAATCGTCAGTATAGGGAACTTTCTTTATGAGAGTATAAAAAGACATGCACAGAGAAATCCAAATTAAACCACACCCCATTGTAACCATACAATGATGGCCTAAGACACGAAACAAAAGCTTTTTGTGAGAAAATGATCAGTATTTATAAAAGTTTTTACCTCTTGTACACCACCATGTCCAAATGATCTGAGGGCGCGCATGCATCCGGCGGGTGATGGTCAAAAGTAATCTCTCACATGTATACGTCACTCTTTGTTTATACAGATATTTTAGAAGTGTTACCTTTCACTGTGAATATCTAAACATATTTAGACACACAGGAAATCGCAATGGAAGATAATTTTGATTAGACTAATCCAGAACGGCCACACACGTCACACACCGCATGCGTCCGCGCCCTCAGATCACACAAACGTTCTCACACAAACCACTCGTTTCATGTCTTAGGTCATGGTTTAATTTGGATTTCTCTGTGCATGTGTTTTTAACCTCTAATAGAGAAAGTTCCCTATACTGACCGTCAGTGTTGTGCATGAACGAGTTCAAAAGAACGCATTCATTGAACACGTTCATATTTCAGTAAACTTTGAACTGAACGCAACTTATTAGTAAATCAAGAACTTGAACGTGAATTTTATGTGTGATGAACGGCGTAGATGTTGTTCACTATTAGAATGCAATTAAACATTGGGATTTATTTTCACCTGATGAGTCGAGACAAGGTCGGCTCACACATTTAAACAGCATGTTGCGTTGTCACTCAAGCACTAGAGAAGGGCTCCTCCGCTCGAAAAATTAAATGCACAGGCTGACTCTCTCTCAGCGCTTGTGTGTAGTGCATCTTGGGTAACGTAGTGTAAATCCAAGGACAGTCGAATCTAATAGTCTTTAGCTTCACACTACGTTTCCCATTATGCACACACATCTCAATGGAGGTAGGTTATAGGTGTACTGTATGTTAAAACAAAATAAATTTTCATTTAGACTATATATCGCAGCTAAAAATAAAATTAACTGAACTTTGAACTAGTTCAAAAATTAAAATTGTGAGCTCTGAATGTGAACAGTTCACTTTGAGCATATGTGAACTGAACTTTGAACTAGATCATGAAAAGAGTGAACTTGCTTAACACTGCTAACCGATATATGACTGACACACTAGCGGTTTGACTTAAAAATCTCAAAATTGGATCCAATGAATAAAAAAAGACTTTAACAAGACAAGAACATTGTAAGCCAATTTAATTTCTTTCTGGTACTTTTTTATTTTTAAAAATAAAGATAAATAAAACTGTTTTCTATACCTAATTAAACTTATCTACCATTTATGTAGGCTTTTTAGTAAATGCTTTTGTCAAACTTATTGTATTCAAGTTGTTTGATTGAATGGTTCATACAAGGTAATTAAACCTATGATTACTGTTTGAGTTTCAGGAAAATATTTAGTTTGAAAAAAATGCATTTTCATAGCAGTTTATGTCTGATTCATATTTAGAAAATAAATTTGATTGTGCTCACATGTGATGTCACACATTTACATTATAAGCTTACACAAATTCCAAGACGTCATCTCAGACATTGTGTCCAAACACTTTAGTGCCTTACAGAGTGCAGTCAGTGAGATGTTCTCTACGGTCACATGCTAGCAGACAAACACATACAATTTAACATTTGAGGTTAAGAGGCCAGAGATGTTTCCAGATGTGCCTAACCTAAAACATGGCTTGTGTCAAAAATGTGTTCTGACATTTGACATCCCTTTTCTGATGAATGTGTGTGTATTTATGCCTTGTCTTAGTAATTCTTGAATATCTGACCTATTTCTTTTCTAGATTTACTCTCTTGACTGAATGTTACATCAAATAATTATATACGTATATCGCAGTATGTGGGTGTTCTGGAGTCTTTATGTTAGGCGTAAAAAAACATGTCTTATAAAGCCTTTGAAGTTAGTGTTTAAAAGACAACTGACATAAAAAGGAAACTGCCACAGATACTTGCAACAGATTTTCAGAGAGTTCTAAATTGCTTTGTTGTAACCTGGAACAAAAGAGTCCGGTTCATTTTATTGACGAAAAAATATAATCCTTTCAAAACAGACCTAAGTGATATTATATGCTTATTTAAATGTGTGTAAAATAGTAAACCCCAAAACCTTGCAATAGCGCCACAATCAGAATACTTGCCACTACCGTGGAAGGAACTGCTGCAATAAATCTCCCATAACTTCCATAAAACAAATTACAAATTGTCATTATTTCTACATTCTCATAGATTCAATTTTTTTTACAAATTTAACACTAATGCCTGCTTAAATGTGGTATTCCATTTAAGCCATTGAAATTCCAAAAATTCTTTTTAGCCAATGGTTTAATATCATTTAATAATTTCTGATTTTATTTTGTAATTTGCCGTTTATTCTCACTCTCGCTTTCCCCCAGTTTTCAGGCACTTATATTTGATTTTAACTGTATGTTGTCATGTTATGTATAAAATCAAGCCTGGAACGGGAAAATAAATGAGAAAAGTACTTCCACGACAAAGTGCTGGAAAGTGGACCCTCACAATTGTGCTATCAGTCAATTTGATCTGCTCCTGATAAAATTGTTTGCATGTATCCCACTTTTTGCTCAGGCATGGCTGAGTGACTTTTGTGGTTCTCTCAATTCCGAGGTGTCTCATTATAAACACCATCTTTTAAATATTTTATCTCCTTATATAGATGTTGTGTGTGCACACTGCAAGTCTAGAGACACTAATTAGTGCTGTCATAAACACTCCCACATGCCTGGGTGTTCACTTCACATCACACAGGGCAAGTAGGCGGTGCTCCTCCCTCTGAGTCTCGATCTCAGACAGAAGGTTTGGCAGACTGTTACCAATGACCTTTATCAAATCTTACAGTAATGAGTTTGCCAGCTTATGGTAATGGGACTTTGCTTCAGCATTGTGCTTTTTATTGTTGTATTTCAATCAAAGAGACACAAAAATTAACATTCTGTCATTTACTCATTACTGTTGTTGTAAACCAGTAAGACTTTCGTCATCTTTGAAAAACACATTAAGATATTTTAGTAGTCTTACTTTCGCGACTTTAAAGCTCATAGGAACTTAATCTGGCCAAGCTACCTTACTTACCCGCCTTCTGGGAGGTGGGCTTAACTTGAGTCCTCTGTATACTACTGGACGAATCTTTAACCAATCAGACCACTTATTCCGATGACGTATGCGTAGCGACGAAACCTGAAAACACCGTAACCAATTGCAGCTAGCTTCATTAAAGCAGTAGGAAAAGGTCTTTACTTTAAATAAAAAAAACCCCGTCATGAAAATTTCTCAAAACAGCTGCTAAAGAACGATTGTTGCTGTTTGATACACGCCAAGTCGCAGAGCTCGTTTCTCATTGGTTCCCACTTTTTTGGGAACAGAAATGCTCTAAAACGGCAGCTTGGCCAGACTAAGTTTGGTTCGAAATGAATGTAGTGTCAAAGGAAGTATGGGCGGGCCCAGGCTAATATTTTAGACCTAATATTTACCTCAGAGATTTCTGCCCCTTACTATGTCAATGCAAACTGAAACTGATTTGTTCAATCTTTATTTGTGAATTAATGCCTAAATCTGTTCATCATAAACCAATCGTGTCTTTTCAGTAGCTTAATCTGCTAAATTCATTTGGATTAATTTATAATGTCTTTATGAAAATTTTGACGCTTCAAATTTTGGTTGCTTGTACTTTCCATAGAGGGACAGAAACCTCTCAGGCATCTTCAGTTGTGTTTAGAAGATGAATGAATGTCTTTTTTGTGGCTGAGAGAATTATGAGAGAAATTTGCTTTCAAGAAGAATCTGATATTAGTCTTTGAAATAATAGTTTACTCAGAAATGAAAATTCATTGTTTATTCAACCTCATGTCTTTCTAACCTACAGGTAAATGACTTTTTTTCTTCCTTTTGCACTGGTTTATTGAACCTAACACTTATTGGAGTCCGTTTCAGAGTTAAAACCCAAAAATGAACATTTTGCTGTATTTTACTCACCTTACTCACCTGAAGCATCCTAGGTGTATGTGACTTTCTTATTTCAGAAGAACAGAGTTATAACAAAATTTATCCAGACCCCTCCAAACCTTTAAATGGGTTTAAATGGGGGATATAGCTGCTACACATCGGAAGACGGTGACTCCGGGGGATGAATAAAGTCCTCCTGTAGTGAATCCATGCATTTTTTGTATGATAAGTATCCATATTTAAAACAAAATAAGCACTTTTCTCTCACGTCTGCTGTCTGAAACCAAAAGCAGTCCCGGCAAATGACATACATTGTTAAAAATTAACGTGATTTTAACGGTGAAAAAATTGTGAAAATGCTACGGTAAAAACCTGTTAAATGGTTAATAATAAATTGCTGTAAAATGTACAGAGAAAAACCATAAACTGACATTCCCAGAATTCCCTGCATTGAATTAGAAATTTTTGAAATAGCTGTTTTTCTTCTTATTTTTATTATCATCTGTTATGTTTGTTACTTTTAATGTTGTTAAATTAATGTTAATTTAATGTTTATTAAATTAATGATTTCGATATAAGCCAAGAGGAGAGTGGTTTTCCTTTGCTAAGGTAAGGAAACATTGTTTCCTTTCAAAATAGATTTCCCAGAGGCGCACGCGCGATGCATACATCCGCCGGGACTGCTTCCGATTTCAACAGACAGCAGATGTGAGAGAAAATTGTGTATTAAGTTTTAAATATGGGTATTTATTGTACGAAAACACATGGATTCACTACAGGAGGACTTTATTCACTCCCAGGAGTCATGTGAGAGACATTTTATTACGAATATGAGTATGTAAGGCTATTTCATGTCTTCCGAAGAGTAACGGCTATTACCCATGTTAAACGCATTCAGAAGCTTGGAGGGGTCTGGACAATTTTAACTATAACTCTGATTGGTTTCATCTGAAAGAAGAAAGTCACATACACCTAGGACGCTTCAAAGGTAAGTAAAATACACGCTAATTTTCATTTTTGGGTTAACTATCCCTTTAATACAGATGTTGTTGCATTATTTGCATGAAGTTGATGGTATGAACACCAGTAATGATTATGGTGCAACCTCACCAGGATACATTTGAAATACTGAGCAGTGTTTACAAATATTCAAATATAAATGTTTTTAATAATAAAATCTTCTAAAGTATTATTGTTTTATTTTAGTAAGATTACGACTAGATAAACTTTTCAGTAACACAAACCCTGCTCATGGAATCCCATCAATGTCTTTTTGCTGTTAAGAAAATTGAATCAGACAGTGAAACATATGACGTTATCTCATCACCAGAAGGCCATTTGCTCTGACCACAGTCTCTATCCTACAAAATTTAAAGGCTTCGCTTGGTTTACGTGCAGCCTTGTTTTCCTCACAATATCCAGGACCAGCTCTTTACAGATTTGCATGGTAAAATCATTCAGGTGAGTATAATATAAATGGAGTAATGTGCTGAAAGAAGGTAAGGAGAGACAGACTGTCTCATCAGCTCAGTGTCTCACTCTGCCTGCTACATTTGCCGCCTCTTTTAACGTCAGGGAAACTACATTCAGCTTTTCATTGCTACAAGCATGTCAAATGCAGTTATTCAGGGATTTCTCAAACTTTTTTCGTCATTTTCTCCTTTCCAACTCTTTTATAGGCCGCACTAACGGAGCCAAACTTACAATTAGACTCGTTTTCAAAGCAGACTTCATTACATTACATTACATTTTTCTCTCTTTGTTATATTGCCACCATTTGCTAAAATAATTTAAGTAATTTTTTCTCTCATTAATGTACACACAGCACCCCATATTGACAGAAAAACACAGAATTGTTGACATTTTTGTAGATTTATTAAAAAAGA
>JAUCMT010000114.1:10403310-10430173 GCA_032357475.1 Enteromius thamalakanensis
TCTGGAATGAATTTTAGATCTTTAAGTCCATCTCATGAAAAATCGGAGCAGAAACAAAGGTGTTGCGTTTATATTTTAGTTGAGTGTACATGTGTATAAGTGCTTTGTGTGAAAATGGGGATAGGCATCATTCTCATGTCGTTCCATATCTTTGAAACACAAATTAAGATCTTTTTGATGCATTCTAAGCGCTCTCTGACCCTCACATAGACAGCAGCAGGGATCCTTTCATGATACATGTCTGGCTCAGAAACATAGTAAGGACATTGTTAAAATAATAATCCATGGGACTTGTTCAACCGTAACTTTAAAAAGCTACAATAATACTTTTTGTGAGCAAAGAATAACTTTATTCTATGTGTCACCCTGATAACATGGATGATTTTAACGATGCCATTGCTGAGTTTCTGAGCCTTGATCTTGTAAGGTTCTTTGTTGTCAGTGGGAGGGTCCGATCAAAAATATCTTAATTTGTATCCAGAAGATGATTGAAGATCTCACAGGTTTGGAACCAGGGTGAGTAATTATTGAAAGAATTAACATTTTTGGGTTGAATACCCCTTTAAATAAATCACACAAGGATGTATTGCAATAACAAGTTCACTGTATTGTGCAGCTCTACTAGTTACTTTGCTTTATTATTACATATTGTTTTTCTATTTTTTTTATGGCAGTGGGTTAATATTTTTCATGCAAGAAAATAACTAAAATGGCCCTGAAAAATGTTTAATCAGTAATCCAAAAATAAGCATATAAAAATGATTACGTAGGTCAGATCAACTCGTCGTTCTGACAACCTACTGACGTGATTTAAAAAATATATATTTTTGCACATCCTTAACAACGGATAAGTGTTTTTCTACACGTGGATAAACCAATATGTGTTGAAGCTGTGCAAAACTCTCTGACCTGCTATAATTAGTTCTTTAGGTGCAACATGATAATGAAACAGCTTTATGAAATAGGCTTATATATGGCAATATTATAGACATACAGAATACAAAAATCTAGTATTTTGGTCTTGCTAAAAATAATGTTCTTTTCTTCGCTGTTGTAGCATGTGCTTCTTTGTAGTTGGAGACAATTTAAGCTGTTGAAAGAAAACTATTAAAAGCAGTTTGTTAGCACAATCTTAGGATCTTCTGATGATCTTCTGGCTGTTGTGATTCATCCATCTCAGATTTTTTGGAAACACGTGATGTTCCTTGGAAGGGCAGTGACATTTGCAAATTTTTAAGATCTTGTATTAGTCATCAAGTAATATTAGCTGATCCAGAGGACAGTATAATATAAAAAGTCAGTATAACTAAATTAAATATGCTTTTATATTTTTTTATATGCAGCCTATGTAACTTTATTCAGGATTTTACTTAACCTGGTCTCATAAAAAGATATACCTCGGTGCACTTTTTGTGCAACACTGTTTTTACATGCCTTACTGCATGTTTTGCCCCAGTTTCAAAGAAAATTGTCCACTGAGTGGTGCTAAAACAAGGGTTGAATACGTGAACCCTGGCCCTATTTATTATGCTGATATTGAGGTTCAGAATTAAAATATTTGGTGACTTTTGCTAACAGTTATTCTCAATCATGTTAGAAATGTGCCCTACACCAAATCCGACCCTAAACCTACACGATAGTGTTAAGAAATGCAAAACTTATATAAAAAGGCATTTGTTGATGCAACCGTGCCATTTCAACTTCTTTTTTGTTGAATCGTAGTTACATGGCAATCAAACTGGAGTTCCTCCTCTCTCAAGTATGTCTCTGTAATCTGTCGCACAAACCTTTGAAAACCCATAGATATAAAGGTGGATATGCAAAATGCTAATATTCAAAAGCAAACATCCCAGTATATTAATATTGTTTTGAAGTCATAATATGATATTCTTAAAGTAAATGTGCGAAAATTACACTTTATTAATCCATGTAAATTTGTGTGAAAAAGAATAAAAGATGTCAGAGCTTTAGCTGCCTCTAGTGTTCATTTCTTTTGAAAACTGCGGTATTATGTACTTGTTGGTACATATTTTGTGACTCACTTAAAAGTGTACCTTTATGCCATGAAACCAGGTAGATTTTAGATTTGGTCTCCATTAATAAGGGACAAAAAAAAAGTTATCAAAATCCTGCAGTGCTCAGTTGTGGGTTGGGCCGGCCAGCGCTCCTCTGAGGAGTGCAGGGCCAGAGTTAATTAGGCATCTTTAATCACCTGAAGTCACTCTCTGACACCATTTAACCCCCTTGTAAATGGGTTATTATTACTTCTAAAATCCCCTCTGTGGATTCAGGCATGAAAGGGCTATTTTAGCTCTGCTAAGTGAAACCCTGTCAAAATGCACGAGAAGCATTCCCCCCCTCCAGAAATAAGGAAATACCAGCCTGCTCTGTTCTAACCATCTTTTGCTTTCTGTGGAACCTGTGAAGACTTCTGCTTTGTATAAACAGTTCTCAAGATTAGACATTCAGGGCCTGAATGTGTTTTAATTACATTTGGTATCTTTATGATTATAATATCACGGAGCTCTGCTCTTTACGGGAGGCAATCAGTGAGATTAATTTCACGATTTGAGGAATACATGCTGTGTTTATTCATTCATGAATGTAAGTTTTGTGTCTTTCAAAATAAGCTCTGCACGGCGGAGCTCTATGACTGGAAACATCTGCACATGAGTGACCTGAAGCCAATTATATGTTATAATGTGTTGACTGCTTTATAGGGCCAAATCTGGTCTTGTCTTGTACTTTATTAACCAAACTCTCAGCTACATTTATCAGCAGAAGATATAAAATGAGTCTACATTCTCAGAAAACACATTGCTCTTTTAAAGAGGATGCAGTGTTTTTCCCAAATAGCTGATAATTATAATAATCATCACACTAGATGGAATACAGGTTTACTCACAGGTCTAATAATGATCCCTGTAAGAAATGTTTTGTGAAGGAAAAGGGGCTTTCGATGTGAAATGGATACACAGTTTTAAGGCTCTCGAGTGTGGCAGTACCTCTTTGCTGATGTGGATGGAGCACTTGATGCTCTTGGTCATTATGACAGTCCGCGGTTGTAAGTTTAATATAAACCTTCACATGCGTAACTGATCATGTCTCTGCACTCTTTCTAAACCATTATATGCTCTCTAGTGTGCTTCTATTATGTGAGTCTCAATGTGCATGTGCTTGGGTGAGTATTGACCCGTGTTAAGGTTGATCTCCTGCTAACAGAAAGCTATTGTGGCACAGGAGGATGTTCTCAAAAGGTGATAAAGTAATACGGGTGATTTGCTTTTGTTTTATTAAAAGCTACAGAAATAGACTTCATGGGTGCTCTGATTGATTGAGTGCCACCCTGATTTCCATGTTTGGTCAGTCACTACAGTCTGTTCTGTGGAAGACTGCAAAAAATTGTATTTTAAAGGTGTAAATCAGGGGTGCCCAACCTTGCTCCTGGCAATTGACTGCCCTGCAAAGTTAGTTCCAACTCTAATCTACCACACCTGAAGCAACTAATTACGTGTTTTAGGATCGCTTGAAAATTAAAGGTATGTGTGTTTGATTAGAGTTGGAGCTAAACTTTGAAACAGTCGATCACCAGGAGCCAGGGTCATTTTATCTTTAGAGAGCATTGGTCTTCTAAAGTTTACATTTATTTTAATGCATTAATTGCCATTTCAGTGGAATTATTAATTTTGTGAAATTTAATAGCAACTGTGAAAATTGTTTCTAAATTAATAATATAAACATTTTTTTCAGTCTGGTCTTCTGAAGCTTTTTGTATTGGCCAGACAGAGATTTTCACTCAGTGTTTCACTTAATATAGTCTAAAAACGTAAAGACACCATTTTTATTCATTGAACGTTCATGTGTTCATGTATGTTTACTCTCCATTTGATGTGTTTTGTGGTATGCTTTGATAAAATGGTTGTATTAGAACAAATATTATGTTTCTTATATGTTTGTGTGGGTCAGTGTCATAGCGCAGTATGAGGGTCTTGTGGTTCAGTTTTTGTTTTCCTCTCTGTAGACATGCGAGAGTACTTTTAGATACTGTGGTTTGCTTTATTCTTAGACACTATTGTAAGTATGCTTGCCCCCCCCTTAAATAACTCCCAGCAATTACCATTGTTATTCTGCAAATGGTACGAACCACAGACTTGGCTTCTATGTGCCTCTGGCCAGTGAAAAAGAGTGGCATTCCAGACCAAAAAAGCAAGCCGAATCAAATTTGCCCCCAATCTTTTGCCTATTTTTATTTCCATATTTGGAAATGTTTACCTCCTCATGACTCCACAGTGCAGCAGGAAGAAGCACTATGAGTCATTTTAACAGCATAAGGGCCTGGCTGTGGGTCCTCCTCACCGAGGGCTTCTCTAGTCCATAGACACACGGGATGCTGTGAGTACTGTATCCTCTTCTGTTCTCTTCTATAGTTGTGGATGTGTTTAGACATGTTAACCATTCTGCAATTCTGTGGCACATTAGCCTATTAAGCTCTAGCCGCAGTTGTGTTCTTCATAGTGGAAGTGTAGCTTAAAACAAATAATATATAAACATTTATAGACAGGCTGCCGTTTATGGCCTTCGTTTCTTGGGTGAATTGTTGGTAGGAGCTACCTGATGTTTTCCTGGACGTTTTGAATTACTTGTGTATTTATTCATTCTTACAGTTATTGTAGTTATACAGCTGATATAGAGTGGTGCAATTAATATAAATTGACTTCTACTTTGGACAGCGTGTATCTGGGCTTTATTTCAATCTGTGAGTTTAAAAGAATAACCTTCAGTAGGTTTAGAAACACTTCCACTGTCTGCATACATACACATGTCCTTCCTATATTGTCAACCAAGGCTGGATTTTCACTGAAATGGAAAATAAGGCATTTCATTGTGATGTGCGCTTTGCATTTTGCTCAGAGGTGGCTTCGCACATCATAGGTATGTGACTCTTTTCTTTGTTTGGTAATATTTGCTGAGGAGATGTATTTGTGGAATGTGTTACTCATGGTGTGAAGAACTACTGACAATTATTTTGAGCTATAATGCCTTTAAATGGAAAAGCACAGATAAAATGTAGTTGCAGGACGGTTTATTTGTGTTAAGCAGGAATTAATTTGTTCAGACAGGACGGTGTGTTTCTTTGACCATGTTCTGTGGGTCACTATTCCATTGGGGTCTCAAACTCAGGCTACCCGTGGACTGATAGGGGCCGTTGTCTGGTAGGGTTTAGTGGAGCAGAACAAATAAAGATGTTTTTACAATCATGAATTTGAACTAAATACAGTTATTATACATAGACAGAACATTTTTCGGAGTTGGGCGTCTCATCTCTCTCATGCCTAACATACTGCTCTGTGTGTTTAGGGGAGTAATGACGCATGAGATTGTAATTCCTTCCTTGAGAGCTGTATTTTTCTCCTTCAACATTAAGCAGATACCCATTATCCATTAAGAGACCAGAAACATCTCAATCTGCTTTTAAAGCATTGGTTATAAGTAAAACAAACAACAGAAATATAATAAATGATTTGTATGTTTTGTATGTAATACACAAACAAACACAAGACACCCTGGAGCGCAAAAAAATTCTTAAGTAGCATGGGTGTATTTTTCAGCAATAGTCAAAGTTAGCCATGTCAAAAATCATTACAATATTAAGTGAAGATCGTGTTGAGTGAAGACGTTTTGTAAATTTCTCATTATAATAAATTGCAACTTAATTTTTGATTAGTAATATGCATTTCTAAGGACTTCATTTGGACAACTTTAATGGCAATTTTCTCAATATTTAGATGTTTTTTTTACCCTCAAATTGTAGTTGTGTATCAGTCAAATATTGTGATTTTCTAAGAAAGTATACATCAGTGGGAAGCTTTTTATTTACCATTCACATTTTGTATAAATCAAAATTTCAAAAAATGTATGCTTATGGCTTGTTTTGTGGATCACATATGATAACATAACATAAAAGAAACAAACAAAGCTTTGGGCACTTTATTATCATTATTATTTTCAGTTTGTAAGGAGCTTTCTTGGGTTTTCCAACAAATTTTTTTTTTGGTCAAAATTTTGGTTAAATTCTTTATGTTAGAAGGGATTTTCAATTCTTTTCCTTGCAGGAAAGAGAATATAATGTGCCAAAATGTTGGGTTATCTTAGTTTGATCATGGTATTTGTTAACAAAAAAACCCTCACCTCATCTGAAACGGCACATTCTAGTTTTGCGTCTTAACCCACTGGAATTTTACCTTCAGTTGGCGAAGTAGATCAACCTGTACTTGTTTAATAGGAATGTCTTTTATCAAAGTACTGCATCCCACCACTTTTTTTCCTGACCGCTAGTAAACCAACAGTTTAGCTGTTTATACCTTCACATTCCACTGCTACCACACCAAAGCAGTGACAGGGAAAGGTAGACCTTAATGGGATTTTCCATAGCCGTGAGGTGCGATATACTCGACTTTAATGATAGAACGGTGTGATAATCTCATTACTTTTTGCTCAACAGTACTAAAGGGTCTTCATATCCAGTGATGGTTGGCTTCAGGCTAAGTTTACTGTAAACTCTTCAACACTTGTCTTAATTCAGTTTGGAGCCAGTGCAAACAGCAGCTGGGGCACTTAGCATCAGTCAGAACGTTTTACTATTCATGAATCATCGCTCTGTTTTATGTGAACTAACTGAAGTCTTTGTTAACGTTTTTGTTTTATTTAATGATCCCCCAAATGTGTGATGACTCATCTTGCTAGGTGATAGTTAACGCTTGAATTTTGTTTTCAATTAATCAGAGGGCAGTAACAAGTGCTTCCATTAAACGACATGTCGGATTGCCAACTTTTCCTTTTAAAAGGCCAGGGGATTTGTTTTAAAAGAAGACCGGAACCTCCTTCGTAATGAGCCGTCTTGTTGTTTAGCTCTTATATTAAGAGAAATTAATAATTTTTCTTTTTGTGGCACACTGAAATATGGTAGCATTGCTGTGAAGAATCCTCTACATCGTTTTTAAAAACTGGATTGTGCTTGTGCTTGCTTCTCAGCATTGGCTTTTTTTTTTTTACCAAAACATTCTTGTCTTCAGTTTGAAAAATTTCTGGTGTTTGTTTTCATAGTGCGTTGTCAATTTAAGAGAATATCCTGACAACATATAAACTTCAGGATTGATTAATGAAAGCAATTAGAAGCCTGGGCAGCTTGCAAGAAAATGAAGTTAAATAAGTGGATGATTATCTATTTATAAAAGGATTCACACTGAGGGTTTGATTGCATTCTATTTATACATGCAGTTCCTCTGAGTTTAATGACTGAAGGTTAAGACTTCTTTAATGAAAGCATCGGCAGGAAACTTCAAACATTTCTTTAGTGCTTTTCTTTGCGGTAAAGCCAGTGCCCTTATTTTTATTTGTGGTCAATGAAATACAGTTTATTCTGTGAGAATATATTACGTTTTTTATGAGTCAAAAGCATTTAAATGATGAGTTAAATGAAGAATTAGATAAAATGTGTCAAAGGTTGGATTATTTTGGATAGTTTGGAAATTAAAACACATGTCTGGTGCGTAAAGGTGTGTTGTACTAGCATTCAGCCTACACTAAACCTGACCTTAAACCTAACCTATAGGGGCAGTTTCCCGAACAGGGTTCAAGACTAGTCCAAGATTAAAATAAATGTTAAGAGCTGTCTAAACTAGAAAAGGCTTGCACTGAGATCTCTTAAAATACATCATTGCCGTTGTTTGGTTTTAAAATGCTCACAGATAATGCATTTTTGTAAAACATATTTCTAAAAATTCTTAAATGTCCTAAACTAGCAAAGGTCTGGTTCTAGCTTAATCTAATTCCTATCCGGGAAACCGGCCCATAGTGTTTAAAAAGAATTAAATAAATAGATAAAAAAAGATTGCTGAAGCAACTATGTCGTTTGAGTCAGTTTCTACAAGCATTTGAGCTCAGATGGCCTCTTGTGGCCTATTTACTTTTAATGCATTATTTTTAATTAAACTGCATTTATTTTATATCGTGTGTTTTGGACTTTTTAATATTTAATGGATACTTTATGGGACTATGCAGACAGCAAAAGTACGTAATCACAGATTTTGAGCTTTGGAAGACTATGAGCCCATTTACACTTTTTAATCTGTCACAGAGCCACGCATGCTTTAGGTCAGATTAAAAATGCCAATATCTAACAGTAATGTTATCATTATGTCCCCTTACAGCAAAGGCGCAGTTTTGCGATCTGCCAAAAAAGGCATTATCCTGCACCTCTGGGGGCTCAGCCTCAGCCCTGTTCTTTTGGTATCAGAGGTCACCGGCAGATTAATTTCTTCTGACACACAGGCTGTATGTTAATGGAGCCCGGTTTAAAAGGTTGCATGTGCCAGACTAACAGATGCCATTTCGCTAGTCCTGCTATTTTGTTATGAGGCGTGTTGGCTTGAAATCAGAGCAACCAAAAAGCCTAAATCGTGGCCCCAGAGGAGAGGTAGATGTTGGCCTGTTAAATGATAGCTTGCTGAGAGACGCAGCTAGAGCAGCAGATATTTGCTTCTGCACCAGCACCATGCCAGCCATTCCTGTGCCTCATTGGCTTTAGGATGGATCAGCGGGTATGGGCCCATTTCTGGAAAACATTTTCAGGCTTAAATCACAAATATGGAGCTTTTTAGAGCTAAACAAAGTGGCAAATTTTCTGCTTTGGGTGTAGCTGTGGAAAAAAATTGGACGTCTTATGATAGATAGATAGATAGATAGAAGCCTTTATTTGTCACATACACTGTTACATGCAGCAAAATGGGACCCATTTGGTTTCTTAAGAGATGAAACTGATAACTGCCCTAAACAAACTTGAAAATGATATTTGATTGAAGTAGCCCATGGCAGTGAATTAATTATACATAAAATTTGATTTAGAAAAACACCCTTTTTCTTTAAAGCTAAAGTGGACTACCGTATATGTATTAAATAAAGACAAATAAAAAATAGTGCATACTCAATAATAATGGTATAATCATAAAAGTGCATTATTACAGCTTTTGTTTTATTATTAAATATTTTTGATTTATTTATTTTGATAAGACTTTTATAAAAGCCCCTGTATTATCCTGTTGATGTATTAAAAAGGACATAGTGCATACTCAATAATAATGGTATAATCATAAAAGTGTGTTATTAAAAAAATTGTTTTATTATTAAATATTTTGTATTTAGTTTAATTTTATTTTATTTTAATCAAAAAGCCACTGTATTATCTTGCTGATGTATTAAACAAAAATAAATAAAAATAATACATACTCAATAATAATGGGATAATTATAAAAGTACATTATTAAAATCAATCAGACTTTTATAAAAATTTTTCTCCCTTTTATACATGGTTACATTAAATTAAAACATAACAAAACAATTGAATTAAAATTAAAATTAAATAAAAAATGTTATTAAAATAAACCTCAACTAATCTATAATTATATTGATGATAATAATTAATAATAATCATGGATTAATGAATAAATTATTAAAAAAAAATAAAAATAAGAACAACTTTTATTCATAATTTTATCTCATTCATTCATTCATTCATTCATTCATTCATTCATTCATTCCACATATCTTTAACCAATATTCAGTCATGCAAATTCTGTTATGCAGTTCTGACATAAAATATGCCCCAGTAGTCTGTTTATTATGCAGTCAGCTGTGGACTGGTTTCATGGTCATCAAATGTTGTTTTTTTAAGTTTTGTTTGTGTGCATTGATTCGTTTTAAGGTATGTTCAGGTCATCAAAAATGTAGCATAAAAGTATGAGTCATAAATTAAGTGTCTGCTGTCACTCTCCAACTGCAAAGTTAAAAGTTAACATTGAGTTCCCAAAAGTCTCTAATCTTTGGATTGATTTAAAAGCCTCTTAAAGTGCAATGCTAATAGAAAGTGTTATTATTACAAAGTACAATGCAAAAAAGACTGGAGCCAGAAAGAAATTAGAAAGAGCTATAATGAGTTATTAAATAGAGTAGCAAAGTGTTCTGAGGTCTATAGAGAATAAAAATGACCCTTTGAGTCGCCATTGCTGGCGTTTTAAACTAATTCTCTATCCATTATTGGCTTGCTATTGAACTTGGTAGGGGTCTGTCTCAAGCAGTGAAGGAAAACGTAGAAAAAGGGTTTATTGTCTTGTAAAAAAAAAAGGATACATTTGCTGAAGTCATGCTAAGTTAAAACCTTTTCATTGGAGAGAAATTTTCTGACCTAGCAAATGGAAAGTCATAATCAATGCTCTCTTAAAGGCTGTTTTTACAATCTCCTCAATTGCCAGCATAATCACAAGTAGCATAAACAAAATCTATTAGTCGTTATTCAATAATTAGGACCTATTGACTGCACTGAAGCATTTGTCTTGTGCTGTAACTTGTGCTTAATGCGTCTCCCTACTGCTTCTGTACAGAGATAGTGGTTCTATATAAAGACTAAATAAAGCCTTACCATGAAAATAATCAGCTCGTTGTGTCTGCCAGGATTTAGTGCTAATTTCAGATCTTGAATTAGCCTGTTTTTTTTAAAACAAACAAATTTAGTAAGCAGCCGAGTTATAAGAAGAATGACAATTACCTGGTCATTGTCCTGCAGAATAAACTGCTTTGAGATGAAACAAGAGTCGGCCCGATCATGCTGTCAGGGCTTGTTTTGTTGTAATGACTGCCGGACTGTATGGTTTCTTATACATGGCTTCTTCCCCAATCATTTAGAGAATCTGGTGGGTATGACCAATATTTTATACTGTATTATCAGTTATTATTGTTTACAATAATAGTACAGTACCATTCAGAAGTTTGAAGTCAGTAAGATTTGTTTTTTCTTTTTGATAAATTATTACTAATTATTACTGATATATGTTTTAAAATATAATTTTTTATTACAAATTTAATTTTTAATTTAATTTAATTTTTTTATTATTGCAGACATTTGTAATTGACAGTAATCTTTAAAAATGGTTTGAAATAATGTACTTTTAATTTAATTTAGTTTAACTTTTAATCTATTTAAAAAAAAATTTTAAGTTGACACAAAGCAAACTTTTGTAACGTTGCATGATATTTGCGGGCCCGTCATATTGGACAGATGTACACACCTGCTATCCTCTCTTACCACAAGAGGATGCAGAGTATTGTATTTTGTTTAGCATTGTCTCCTACAGAGACAAGAATGCCGCTTGGCTTCCTGGCTGGAGCAGGCAGGCCCTCTCTCTTTGACCACAGTTGCCTCTGCACAGTGAACGTGTTCCTCTGCTCACGTGGCTCACAGCCGGGATTAATTGCCACCGAGCCCTCTGTGATCCAGGAATGCAATTACCTACTGACCCAAATCATCTACTTGGCAGGAAGTCCTTATCCCTCACACCGTGCTGCCAGCACCTGCCAGTAGACACTTCTCTTTCCCCTGCCTCTTTTTATTTTTTCTCTCTCCCTCATCTTGCGTCACACAGCTGATGTCTGGCAAGGGATGCTCACATCAAAAGCAGCTGAAAGCAATATGAGTATTCATGGAATGCGTAAAAGTTACACAGTTTGTAGTAAGCTATGGGACTCTATGTAAGGTTTGAAAAAAAACATTCAATCAATTATTTTTTTGAAAGAATGTAAAAACTCCTTATTGTCAGGCTTTATCAATTTAATGCATCCTTGCTGAATAAAAGTATTTATTTCTTAATATAAAATAAAATGTGTAGTAATATATATGAACATAACATTGACTCCTTAATGACCCCTACAGCCCAGTTAATTTGTTTCTTACACAAAAAAAAGTCCAAAAAAATACTCATACTTAAATAAATTTTGGCAAATCATGAGTAATTAATTAATAAACTGACCTAAGTAGGGATTATCATATGATTCTGGGCTTCCCCTGGACGCTCAGAGGGAAATGATTCACAAGTGCAATGATTGTTGAGATTAATAATGTAATTTGTTCTGTCCCATAGCCTCTGATCTTCACTTACACTGATCAGAACATTTTGTTCTGACTTGTTTCTGGATGTGCATTGGAGTCAAATGCAATGGCAGGCTTTGAGTTACTGACAATTGGCAGTCGCTATTATTTTGTTTATCCAAAGGGAGTTTTGAGTGTACGTATGTCGTAATCACAAGTGTCTCACTTTGCTGGACCTTTCTGTGACTGCGTCAGTGGTCCTCATCTATAACCTTTGTAATGATTTCATATGGGAGAGTGAGTGTGGGAGTTTTCATTCAATAGATGTTCTCAAGCCGTTTCTTTGTGCTGTTGTGAAACAGAATAAAAGAGCCTTGGCTAGAATCCTAGCTGTATCATCAGCGACGACAAACAACAATCCTTCAGTTCTTTTAATGTTAATGAATGAACTAAAGCAAGAAATGTCTACTGTATGTGCCTCACTCTCATTTGACAGAGATCAAAGGTTGTGAAATTACCAATGAACAAAAGCCATTCACCTGTTCAGCCATTGTTGTTGTTTTCAAATCATTATAATGCATTAAATCCAGACTTTGAATTAGAGCTTATTTTGTCTAATGCAGATTTATTAAGCTGAACATTGTTTTTAATTAATTATTTTTAAATTAGGGAATCACTCTTGTGTCCAGTTAATTGAGGTTTTCCTTTCCAGGTATTATTATTGTAACAATTAGAACATTTAAACACGAATAACAAATACATTACAGTATGGGATTTCTAGTAATACCACCATCTTATAGAACTGTACAGTCTTAAATTTGAATTTGCATGCATTTAAAGACAGTCACCCCACTACACATACAGGGTTACACGACCCCAAAATGGAAATTTTGTCATTCATCACTTAGCCCCATGTCTTTGCAAAACCATAAAAGCTTTGTTTGTCCTTGGAGCACAATTTTTTGATGTAAACCAGGCTTGTAGCTGTCCCATTGACTGCCAAACAGTTACCACTGTCAAGGTGCAGAAAAGTATAAAAGACGTCGCTTGAATGCTTCATCTGCTATCAGTGGTTCAACGGTAGTATTATGAAGCTACAAGAAAACAAAAAACACACATTTATTTAACATTTTGGTACTGTAAAGTCACCGTAGCATCATTTTGTAGACCAACCGGTGGACCCAATCAACGTAAAGAGTTCTGTGTTTGTACAAATCGCTGCGTCAAATACATACTCGACTTTTCTGCACCTTGACAGTGGCATTTGTTTGGCAGTCAGTGGGACACTCACGAAATATCATTTCAAACCCATTTGTCTTTCTTGTATACAAGGGTTAATAGAATGCCTGGCTGCTCTTTTCAATATGGTAAAATAAACGGAAACTACAGGCTAATGTGCATATTCACTATATTTCAAGTATTCTGAAACCAACACCTTTGTACAATTTATTGGTAACACTTTTATTAGTTAAAATTGGTTAACAATGTTTGAATGAACAGCGTTTGTTAATCTTAGTTACTGTTAATTTGAGCATTTACTAATGCATTATTAAAGTCAGAAATTGTGTTTGGTAACATTAGTTAATGCACTGTGAAATATCATGAATAAACAATGAACACGTGTATTAACAAACATAAACAAAGATTAATAAAGACTATAATAAATGCATTTTTCATTCAGTTTATGTTAACTAATGTTAACAAATGACACCTTATTGTAGTGTTATTTTAGCAATTTATTTATCCATTAAAATGTATCAATTTAAGTCTGACACTTTTTCATGCACTGTATTTGAATATGTGCAAGTGCAAATGAGAGGTATGGAAGAGGGGAAAAATAGTGTCATCATCCAAAACTCTCAAATCACTCTCAATGTTGTATCAGGACCCTTTTTTAGTGTTTTTTTACAACCCCCATTCACTATTCAGTCTCATTGTGTATGTACATTTTTGGGTGACCTGTCCCTAACTGTCTGTATTGTGTTGAAGTTACATCATCTGAATTCAAAAACTTTACGGACTTTTAGCTTTGTTTGCATGTTGGTGTAATCAGCTTTTAATTTCTGTGCTTGGTCATACTGAGGCAAATGAGTCAGTAATGCGGCACCCCAGAGAAGAGCGGTGAAAGCAAGATTCCCAGTGTAGCCCCACTCACCAAACGTGGGCAGAAATAGAAGACTGTATTACCGGCTATATTAGGGGCCATGGCTGTTCTGTTCCATTATAAGCCTAAACCCTGACAAACAGGATTAAGCACACCAAAAATACAAATTCTCATGGATAGAGTTTTATATTTTCAAAGAACTCCTAACTGACACATCATTGGATAGATTGGGATGATCCGAGGTATTCCAGCGAGAGCTAAGAAGGATCATACTGAATCCAAAGAGCTCAGCAGTAAAAGCCTTTTTTCCTGGGGTGCTTGCCTGTTATGTTCTAAATTTTTGGCTAGAAAGAGATGCGAGAGGGCGAGATTACAGCTGTCCTGCAGCTCGGCATGATCAATGTTTAGGGCCAGGGCTTCCTAGATCACTGCCCTTGACAAAGCTGGTCAATTGCTTGTTATGATGATTTATATCATTGTCCCATTCAAGATATTGGAAAAAAAGACAGGGAATGAAAACAAACAACAACAAAAGGTCAAAAGGGTTTAATGCATTGTCCTGCTGCATTAGTGTTCTAAGGGTTTAAAAAAGGTCTGAAAGCATAGAGATGCCATTAAAAGGAGAGTTGAATTGGGTGGGTTAGAGTGAAACGTATTTGTTTAGGTATTGCAGCTAAAAGCATAAAAGCTTGCACATATGTGCATTTGTTTTTCCTGTTGGAAAAACATTGACGACTCATGGTGATGTTTTTCTTTTCTCATTCTGTTTAAGAGTATGAACTGTGGCAACAGCAGCTACTGTCGCTCACAGTCATCTGGATATGGGAGCTACTGGCCAAGCTGGAATGTTAGGGTCAAAAGATGTTAACATAATCAGCTTTAAATAATACCGTATTTGCACAGCAATGGCAGCGCAGAAGCTGTTTCTGAACCAAAAGATGCATTTATATGGACTGTTTAATGCTACCCAGAGGCACTGTATTTAATGCAAGCTGAGGAAAAACTGAAGGCTGTGACAGAGGTTGCATGTTGTCTATAGCTTTTTTTTTTTTTTACTAGCTACTATTTTAAAACTTAATTTAAAACCAACACCAATACTACTACTACTAATAGAATAGATAATAATAGATTTCAACAACAGTTTTCATATGTGATCAGGCTAAATCTAATATTTGATTTAAGTTGCCACATATAGCAACAATAATTACAGCATATTTTTTGTCCAGGTTGTGCACTAAACAAAAAGAAGAGACAGAACACAACAATAAGGAAATTCATCCGGTCTGATGTGTCAAGACCAAAATCCATTCATAATTTGTATGACAGTTGTGTGGTGTTTTCTTGGCTTTACTGATGCTTATATAATTTCAATCACATTTAGCTTTTTCTGCAGAAAGAAAAGTTTAATAGAAAGTTACAGTAAATACAGTAAAATGAACGGAGACTACAGACTAATGCACACTCAAAGATATACTGTACACTGTACGTATTTCAAGTTTTCAAATATATTGGTAACACTTAACATTAAATTAATTGGTTAAAGCATTAGTTAACATGGAATTAAAATGAACAATACTTCTGTTTATTAACAAAAAAAGAAATAAAACGAAATGATTTACAGTATCAGTATTGCTTGACTAATATTCAAGATTTATACTGTGCCCATTTCTAATGTTGCAGCGTATAAATTTGGTTCTCTTGCATTTTTGAGAAACAATTGATTATCATTGTTAGCATCTTATTTTTTTAGAATTTAGGCAAGGTTTTTAAATTGAGTTTTAATAATCAAGTAAACCAAACAATACTGACCTATCAACATGGATCAGAACTTTAATATTGCCACATTTTTAATCAGTTTACTCCATGTTAGATGAGGAAAATCCAGTGTAAAGCCTGGGGTTTGATGTTTGTAATCTCTTCAGTGCTCTTGTGCTGCTGTTGGGGTGCTGATGATGAACGCTAGTCATCAGAGTGAAGCCGTGAGGGCTGTTGTCATATTAGGTGATTTAGTTCACAATTCAGCTTCATCAAGGCAGTAAAATGAGTTGTACTGGCATACAGATAAAGTGTATTTTGCAGCTATAATGAAATATCCCCTGGTTTAATCTTTTCTGGATTCTTTAAGTTCAACTGCATTTATTTAAATAGAAATCATTCTAAATATTGCTGTTACTAATTTATTTAATGCATTCTTACAGAGAAAAAAACATTTAATTTAATTGTTTTCTGATTGGATATATTTTTTTGTTATTTTTTGTCGTTTAATAATTTTTGTCGTTTAAAAGTCTTATATGCCCACTTGAGAAGGATGGTACTTTTTAGTTAAACACTTGAGTTGAAATCGAAGGCGGAGAGACACAGGAGGAGGGCTGGATTTTCAAATCCTTATGCTGTCGGGCCAAATAAGGAAGGAAAGTTTCTGGTAGCTGACAGTTGTAGCTAAAATTCCTCACGTTGCAGGCATTCCTGCATGCTTTTAAACAAGTATTGGACGGGTGGGAAGGGAGAGGGTGGGCTTACTGAACGTCCTGAACACGCAAGCCAAAAAAACAACCTCAAAAATGGGAGTTATGAGTTTGTCCAGCTGTTTTAGCGTTTTATAAAAGTCCTTGTTGTGATCCACAATCCTACTTACCGAAGGGCAGTCCATCATGTTAATGGCTGAGGCTGATAGGATGTTTTATTGGATCGTGTGGAGTGAATTTGCATCGTGTCAGAGTGTCCCATGAGGATGACAGATGCTGATTTGATAAATTGCATTATACACACCAGTCGCTTCCTGAGATCAATGGCGGACTACATAGAAAGTCCTGCCCCATGGTATAGCGCTGTGGGGTACAGTTAGTCCCCAATCTCTGCAAAACACAACACACACACCCACCTACCAGAAGAGACTCTGGAATAGATCTCAGCCAAGCTATTCCTTAGGGTGTTCGCATCTGTGTGGTTATTGTTAAGGCAGAGCTAAAGCAGCCTACTTTGGAGAATATAATACAAAACAAGTGTAACTCCCTGTAGGCAGTATGCTTGTACTTCTGACAGAGAGAAAATCAGCACTGCTCGTATTGCGCTTATTATAAGTGCAATTTTAATGATTTAGACACATTAATTGCATCAGCGCTAAACCAATAGTCTAAATAAAAGCATGCGTCTCCTGAAGGCCTTCGACTTCAAAGGATATATCGTTAAATGTTGGTATGAATGATTTAAGCCTACGGCAAGATGAGAGACCGGCCAAGTCAATGGCGCATCAATCATTCACAGCTTAACATACGTCCGTCTAACTGAGTTTGGCAATGCAGAATATTCCCTGGAAACAATGAAATGGCCGGAAAGTAGAGAGAAAAGAATGGAAAGACGTTGAAAATGCTGAAAAAACATGTAGGAAAAATTATGGGGAGTGCGACTGAGAATTACAGAGGAGATAATGAGAGAAAAAACACAGAATGAAAATTTGGAGGAAGTAAAGCGGCGGCGCAGGAATAATTTAGGGCTCCTCATACGGAATTCAAGTCACTGTTTTGGATTGTTTCTCGCCTCACTTTATCACAGATTTGGCTGCTTGCTTGCTTTCCTCGTGCTTTGGGTTCAGAATGGCCTGTTTCTCATGGTCATCTTCTTACTTAACAGCGTAAAGCCAGCGTTGAAAGGGTTAAATACAAATAAGAACTTCGACCATAAAAAGCAGGAAAAATGTCATTTGAATAAATGTAAACGTGCACAATGTATTTGTTATTTTTAGAAAAAAAAAGTTATATATTTGAGGTAAAAACCTGTTTGACAGATTATTTATGAAAAAAAAGTAGCAATGCATAACATTTTACAGCCTAAAATAGTTTTACCTTGTCATAAAAAATACCAAATTTTCTGCTGTTTTAAAAAACTCTCTTATGATATTATGTACTGTTTTTGTTTGCATATTTCTGCATGTTTGAGGGTCATTATGTGACTTGTTGTCTAAAAACAAAATTGTATTGTACTTAAAGTGTTAGTTCACCCAAAAATGAAAATTGTGTCATTAATAACTTACTCTCATGCCGTTTCAAACCTATAAGACTTATAAGATCTTCGGAACACAAATTAATATATTTTTGATGATATCAGAAACCCATCTGACCATCTGAGCATATTATATTATGACTGATATTATCCAGATCCAGAAGCGTAGTAAAAACATCTTTAAAACAGTCCATGTGACATCAGTGGCTCAACCTCACTTTTGTGATGCTACGAGAATAACCGTGGCTTATGTCTTCCGCCATGATCAACGCATCGCATATGCAAGCTTTAACGTATTTGACGTAATCAGCCTTGTTTGTACGCAATCTGCGGCTGCTTGTGCCTAGAAGAAAACGTGCACTTAGGCTGTAATGTTCTCTACGGAAGACATAAGTCAAAGGAGAAGAATGGTTGAGTATATAATGTTATTTTTGTTTTCTTTGCAAAAAAAAAAAAAAAAAAAAAAATCTCCTTTTTTTGCAAAACTGAAGTTGATCCACCGATGTCACATGTTTATATCAGGTCAAAAAAATGCATCATATGCTTGCATGCATACAATAACTTATCCTGGGATACCACAAAAGACACTCACTCAACCAAAATGAAATTACTATTATTGAATCATAATTTGAGTCACAAGTTGAGTCAGTGAGTTCATTTAGATTAGATTTATGTGAAAATAAGCATTAGTTAAGCATTTTTTGGCCCCGGACACTTCCAGATCCAATTCATTTTCATTATACCAAAAATAAAGAGACTGGCCAGGATTTTCACGCTTGTGTTTAATAGAGGAACGAAAGTCATACAGGTCTGGAACAACATGAGCGTGAATAAATAATCACTGTTTTTCCACGATACAATGAGTCACATATTTTGCAAAGAGAGCTTTCATAATGTTCGAAGAAGAAAAAGAATTATTTTGCCAATTACATAAGTGAGGATCGGCACACAGAGGTGAATGCAACAGATTTTTCCTCAGTTATGGATTCACTTATGGCTACTGGCCATGCAGAATTTATGAGTCTATTTCATTTATTAGTGTTGTGATTCCAACGGCACAGAAACTTTGCCAGCTTTCAACTAGATTTCTTTGAGCCGTATTTCACTGCTTGTTGGCTGGAGTTTCTAAAAATCGCATGATGCTTTTCTTCTGCTCTGCTTGAATAATGGGGTTTTGAGGCAAAAGTGTCATGGGCTTATTTTGTTTTCCATAGTTTAATTGCAAAATATGCCGTAGGAGCCAAAAAACATGTTCTTAATGAGACAATGAAACCTTTATTCAGAATTAGGGTTATTATCATTAACTATAACTAAACCATAAAATTTCATTACTTGAAATAAAACAAACATTACCTGAAATAAAATAAAATATAAAAACCCTTAAACTTGTTTTCAGCTAGCTGCCAATGCATCATTTCTCATTTTTTTTAGCACACACATAGAAATAATAGAAAGAATGCCCCCCCAAAAAATAAAAATGATAAGAAAGACTAAACACTTTAAACTTAAACATATTCAGAACACTAACAAAAATTTTATTAGTATGTTAATGATACTAACATAACACTGTAGTCTACAGGATACACATACACAAATCATTTTAATAATATTTAAAATATTATGCTTGATTTTTTTATGGTGCATTGTACTGTTAGTTCCTGGATGGCCATGAACGGACTTTTTGTTGTAATCTTAAAAATACAGTAAGTTAAGTATTGTATGGCTGATGAGCATTTAGAATGTTGGCTTGTCTGGCAGGATAAAACTTACTCGATATGGATGGCTGACTGAACACAATGAGGTTTTATTATTATTATTATTTTTTCTTAGCACCCTCAATCAGAGCTTTGAAATTAATGCCTGTGGAGACAGTGCAGATAAAAACATGAAGAGAGTCAGTCAGAAGTGATACCAATCACATGTAGTGGCGCTGCTCCTACTTCTTTTTCCCGGCGGTCTTCCTCATGTCTTGGCAACGTGGGGAACTGGCAGTGTCAATTTATCAGAGAACAAAAGAGACACTACAGTATGTGGGTAGGGAGTACGTCTGTAGGCCCTTGGAGAGCAAATAGACCCCCCAACTCCTACCTGCGTGTTCAAACTGGATGCCGGATGCATCACGTTTTTCAAACAGAAAAGTGGAACCTCATAATTAGCATTATGGAACTTTTACTTTTGTTTGTTTTTCTTGTCTTGTCTTAATTCCAGAGCTCAATGTCCTAGAAAGTTTAGAAGGAAATTAGGGTGATAGATATTGTGCTAATTTGTTCTATACCGAAGTGTGTAAATACAGTGCAGGACTGCTAAAAGTTTTGACTTGTTGAAAATAAATATGAATGTGCTTGATGTTTATAAAGATATTAACAGCACTAAGCCACAAAAATAACTCATTTTATCTTCCATGTGACTGAAGCACATGTACAGAAGTCTCTTTTGTGGGTTATGTCTTCAGTAAAAGTAACCAATCTAATTTGTCTCAATATATTAGATCCTTAAAGTAATATCATCCTAATATACCTAATATGCTATACTGTTAATGATAAAAACGCCAAAAAGAAAATAAAAACTAACTTAGTAGCTTTAATTAGACATATATATTTAATTTATACTGTACAGTGAAGACCGTTAAAGTGCTTTTGATTATTCAGTTTCTGTATTTGTTTTAGTATTTGTCAAATTGTCAGATTGTTACATTTGTGTTCTTATTTATTAATTAAAATAAAAAGACAAAACAACTAGAATGTAATATATTGTTCATATTAGCCACATTGAGTACAACTGATTTGTTGTTAGCTAATTAACAAGAGTACAGATATTACATGCACTATAAAAATGTATGTGATTTTAGTAAAAAACTGTGAAAATGCTACAGGGAAAAACTGTTAAATGGTTAACGGTAAAAACGTAAACTGACATTCCCAGAATTCCCTGCATTGCATTTCAAATTTTGTTTAACTATTTTGTAAACTAGTTGTAACCAGAGCCATACAGAGAGAGAGTTGCGACACGGATTTCCAAAACGCTTGATCGTCACGTGACTCACGTAGAGTCAAAATAGTTCCAGGAAGTTCTTGGCGGGCAATTCAAATATATAGTACTAGAAAGACAGAACTGTGATTTTTGGTAATTAGTATTCGATACATGGTTTGATTTACAATTTGTACATACTGCGCAAGTTTGAGTATTATATTTATGAAATTACAGCATTGTTGATTTTTTAAAATATAAAAATCTTCTAATATTTTAAGATTAATTTGGTCACTTACCGTTAACTGCCTATTGTGTTTTTACACTGGTATGTTAATTAAGTCATGTTCATTGCGTTTTAACTAATTTATCCCCCATGCGCTTCATATGCGCCAGAACCCATTTGACTGCTGACTTAGTTTTGCGTCTTATCCCGCGTATTTCCATAGGCATATTTCATAGCTGAAATAAAACGTATACATGAATGTAAACACTACCAGGTCTTAATGTGACAGAAGAGATTTTTTACAGTGTGTAGTTTAAATATTTTGTTTAAAAATCTTATTTAAAATATTTTATCTTAATTTAATCCTGGAAGATGCACTATTTCTTAATTCCTGAATCACAAAATAAATATGAACAAAAATTTACAATGTATCAACTTACAATGTAAGTTAATGTAAAAATGCGCCAAACACTGATTGTAAACCATGAACTGGTTCTTCAAACCTGATTTGTCCCAGAGTCAACAAATATGTTGATCTAGGAGTGTTGCACGTTGCAAAATCAGGTTCTGCATGTCCTCATACATATTCTGTCTTTCTTGTTCAGGTCTGTGATCATCTGGTGATTTGTTTTCCTCCTGAAAAAGGTAAATATTAAATACATTTCTAATTTTTCAAATTAATTATCTTATTTCATGAAATATAACATTTTAAATGCATTCTAAATATCTCAAATTTGCATTCTAACCAGTGTAGTCATCTACCTAAACCTAAACTTTGTCAAATGCTGCATGACAGGTCAGACCAACAGCCAATCAGAATGTATTTGACATTTAATACACTGTGGTGTGTTGTGAGAAGCAGGATATTAGACCAATGAGATTCTCGGGTAGGTAGGGCTGACTAAATTCTGTGTAGTTTTCATCGTTTTTTTCTCCCCGTCCATGTGTGTTTTTTTTTTTCCTCTCTGTGGTTTGAGCTGGGCTTTCTAGTTTGTTTTGTTCTTTTATGTAACTTTTGAATGCTTTACATTCTCTAAGAGCTGCCTCACCGCACTCCTGACATAAAGACACGCATAGAGAGAGAGGGTAACTTACATATGCTAGCCTGAGTGTCAGAGAGGCCAGCGGCAGGACACAATGTAATTACTTTGATGTACAGTCTAGTTCCTATCTCATTGCCTTTGCGTATGTGAAACAGACTCACTTTTGCTCAATTAGCAGTAGATCCAAAAACAGCAGAACATGATGCATTTAGTTACATAATCACATACTTGCAGATCGCCAACCAATTGCCCTTCTACTTCACTCAGAGGAAGCTGTGTCCAACTGGCTGACATGAAGGTTCCCAGGCCAGGCTTCATGTTACACCCTGTGCAAACCTTCTTTAGATCTTGAGAGGATTGAAATACGTGACTTTATTTAAAGTGGGAATGCCTTTAATATCAATGTAACATCAAAATTTACTATTTTCTTAAAACGCATTTCACTAAATGATGTATTATGTCTCAGGTTTTAACCCATTGTGTCCAACAACCTACTGAAGGGGTGGTGCCAAAATCAAAACTGCATTATGGGTGTTGAAGTTTTGACAAAATAGAGCCCACAGCTCCTTTCCTCTGTTTTCTGTAGATAAGATTTATTTATTTTTATTTAATTATTTATATAGATAAATAATTTGTGTCGGCTGTTAACATTCATTTTTGCCATTCACTACATGGAGCAATGCATACAAGATTGTTAAACATGTTAAACATTAACTTTTTAACACAATTCATACAATTTATGAAATATTCTGTTTAAAGCTTGTGTATGATTTGACCTGAGGAAAAAAAAAAAATAAATAAATAAATATATATATATATATATAAATCACTCATTATTTACATCTTGTAGCTATACTCACATTTAAACCAATTGGCACTATTCGCTTCACTGTAACACATATTTATGCTTGTATTAAAGGAAAGGATGGATGACTGGAATTAATTTTTTGCATTGAGCAACATTTTCCCACAAAATCTGTCAATTAAATTTTTATACTGCGCACAAAATATTACTACAGTGCATTTGAAGTTTTGAAGCAGAGCCTTTAAGTAAATTTTTGATTTGAATTATGTCAGATCTATATTATGATTCTGTAATTGTATGATAGATGTGTTTCATATGATGTTATGAAACATATTCTAGTTATTTCACAGCTGCAGTGAGATCTCTAAGGGCAGGCGCCTCCATTACACTAAATGAATTTGTTTTTGCGTGTACTGATAGCACTAAACGCTTCTCACCTCTTAATTGATTTTCTCATTCATCTCCGGGGAATGTTGTTCACAGTCATGGATGCTTCTTAAGGAGCCACGATTCAAACAGGCAGCGGTGTGGACAATCCACCCCCCCTCTACACCCGAAACTAAGACGTTGCCCTCAGAACTAATAATGGGTTTTAGCGCATGCTTCTCCGATTGATCTGCTAAAACTATAAGTGCAAGCAGAACAAATCCCTGTAATGATTGCCTCAGGAGGGGAGCCAGTGCTGCGCTAAGAGAGAGAGAGAGTGTGTGTGTGTGTGTTTGCCAGCTCATAGTGCCACTCGCACAAATTATCTCCCCACTGTACACCTCCTCACAAACCTCTTTCCAATTCATTCAATCAAACTAGGCTCTCCACTGTGTCTTGTATAGTTTGAATTTTAATACTCTTAAAATCTGATGTTATATTTCTTTCTTCTGAGATCTGTTGCTAAACACACTTGGTCAATTATAGATCTATAAGCTACATAAGCAGAGAAAGAGAGACAGATGGGTAAAAGCCCATTTGAGACTGAGCTTTAATTTGCTGATGTTGCAGCATGGAACAGGTGACCATTAAGTCCATTAAGTACTGTTTTGAAAATTTTAATAATTTTTTTTGGGCGGAGTACCAAAACAAACTTGTAGCTAATCAGCAGTAAGGGGCGTGTCTATTCATGATGTGGAGAGAGGGAGTTCAGTGCACATGACAGACATTAGCTAAGAGCGACAGAAAGATGGACATGCCTGGTGTTGAGCGTAGTCTTCCATGTGAAGCAGAGCTAAATCTTTCATGCTACAACACACAGTACTACCAAAACACATTCAAAACAGTAAAACATAGTAACCATAGTAACACACAAGTGGTTTCACTTATTGATATCGTTATACCCTTGGCCAGCTGTCACAGCAGATTCCGCCATAATCGTTGCTTGGGTTATGTACATATATGTGGGGCGGAGCTATCAAAATATAGGCGAGACCTTTTTGGTGTAGGGGAATATTTGTTTTGGTGATTTCAGTTGTCAACATTGGCTACCAGAAGTAGTTTACCCCTGACTTTAATATGCATCATACTCAGTGTGCAAGGTTTCTGTACGTTTTTTTGGATGACGAATGCAACAAAAAAAACGATGCAGAAATTTCAGACTTGGTGTGAAATGACCTGTTCACATGAAAATTTGGTCTGAATTTTCACAAATCATTTGGCTGTACAAATCTATTTGCGAAAAAGCCAGACAGACTGTATGAAAATGTAAATTCATTCTCTGACAGTAGGTGGCACTGACAAAAACGTAGAAGACACGGGGCCAATTCTGAAGTTAGTAAAATAATATTTGTAAAGGTGCATCTGAAATTGCACTATATTTGAGTTGACAAATATTTAGCAAGGAATGAACTTTGCAGCCGTTATAAAATGTGTTCAATATAATATGAATGTAATCCCGATGTACTTCATCCACCATGTTGGTTTTGTCATGTGACCTATATCAGTTGCCTCACTTCACTACCATTGACAGCATCCTTTCCCATGTCTTCATTAAGTTTTTTAAATGAAGCATTTTGTAGAGCTTCATCAAGCTTAAATTACCTGAGGTTAGAATAAGCTTGGGGTTTTGGCCTTTTTTTTCCTTTACACCTTGTTGATAAGGGCACATGGATAAGAGACAGAAAAAAAACTGTGGCAGAAATGGCACTAGGCTGTAAATGTGTCCAAAACATTTATTGAACAGCAAGCCACTCTCTAGTTTTGTTTTAAAAAGACACTCGTTTCACTTAGTTAACTCCAGTTTAGAAATTTCTTAAACACCATTTCTCTCTGGAATTTATGTTGACTTTTCAATAAGACCCTATGTCAAGCGATATAGCAGTCCTTCTCCCCCAGCCTGCCTTGATACTGTCAGAAACATGTTCTTCTCAAACAGAACTGAGACATCAGTTGTACGTGTTCATGTGTGCGTGTGTTTGAGAGCTGACACATGCCCAGTGGTGTTTGTTTTTCAGGGCATGACTTGACCGCTGCTCAGAATTCCATCTCGCCGGCCATCTGAGAGATGAGCTTCAGGGTCCTGTACCACAACCCTGAGCTCGCAGCCGGATATTTTTTTGTTTTTGTTTTGTGTTTCTGTGGGGCTGTAGGTTTCCATGTACACAACACTGTCCAAATACTAATCACTTGAAGTAGTTCAACTTTGGTCATGCTATTCTAGCAGCGGTTGTACCTTTGTACCTTTTTCACCCTAAAGGGTGCATATTAGTACCTACGTGGTATTGCAATGCAATAACCTAATGTAAAGTGTAAACTTAAGTATTAGAATATTCATAAAAGAAAAATACAGCTTTACATTTCTTTCCAAAAACAGCGCAGATTCTGCAGGCATGCCATAGGCAGAGCTAAAGAATCACACTTTTGCACCAATTTGCACCAAAATACAGCTATTTAATGCAGTTTTACTCACTGCCTTTGGTTCCAAAATCATGACTGGGACCTTTTTATCGCTGGCTCTATTTTTCAGTATCAAATGATGCACCAATCCAGCGTTGAACTGGGCCATGGTTATTAAACATTAGTCAGTGAAATGACAGAAACTCCATTGCTGCACCAAAAAAACAAACTGCATCTCTTGCTCATGTAATTCTGGGTTTCATGGGAAGCTGAACAAAGTTATCTTCCCCTCACAGCCAAAAACACTCTTCTTCTGAGACTTCTCGAGGAAGTCTTGTGCATCATTGCCGATGACATTTAAGGGGGTGATCTTCCGGTAGAAATACAAGGAATTACACTCTTTGTAATTACAAAAATATATATATAGAAAACGCAACAAGGGAACTGTGTGCAAGTGAAGTAGAAAACAAAGTGAGTGATGGTGCGTTGGTGGCTGGCGCTGGTGCTGTGGTGCTTTTCTTCCTTTTCCCAGGTGACAGGTGATCCATGAAGCCAAGGTGATCCAGGCTGAGGTCTGGGAGGATAAAGAAAACAGCGTAAGCGTCAACATCAGGAGTCAGGGCTCATTTTACCAGTCGTCTGACGGCTGTATTTAAGCCTGGGTTTCCCATGACTGATTGGCCCACAGTGATTGTTCCCAGGTGTTTTTGATGACTGCAAGGACGACAAACCCAGCCTATCTATGACAGTGTAGGGCCCCTGCCATTGCGCCATGAACTTACATGCTGAGGTGGGGACCAGGACCATCACCTTGTCTCCTGGCTGAAACGCCCGTGGTTAGGGTTGGAAGACGGTCCCAGTCCTTTCGATCTTCGGACGCCACCCGCCGCAGCATTTGTTTTAGGGTCTGGTTAAACCTCTCGATGAGGCCATCGGTCCAGGGATAGTACACGGAGGTCCTTAGCTGTTTTACTTTCAG
>JAUCMT010000114.1:10430273-10465126 GCA_032357475.1 Enteromius thamalakanensis
GCACCACAACCAAACCTCCTGGTAAAAGGGGAATGTTTACTGGTTCTACCAGCCAAGCAGAGCCACCCTTTTTGTCCTATTCTACTCCCTTGATCAGGACTTCTCGCAAGAGAGTGAATATGTCACCAGTCCTCCTAGACTGGTTTCCCACACATAAACGCACCTCCTCCAGTGCAGACCCCCTTAAAAGTCAAATCACAAAGTCCAATTGTTCTTCCCGTGTCTGGTCTCTGGCTCGTAGAACCCGTTCTACTTCCTTGATAAACTCTTCTACAGATCTCCCATCCTTATTATATTCCCCACTAAAGGGCTGAATCTGCCGTTCACGAGGAATGTAAGATCGGGTTATATTAGCCCCATCAACCCCCTTATTGGCCACAGTATCGTCCCTCCAATCTTTCAGCTCTTGAATTTGACGCCTCATCTGCTCTAGAACGTTATTACCTACTGCCCCGTTAACAAACACATCTTCCCCCCATTTTTTTCCAATTTGTGTCAAAATGGAAATAATTCAAAACTAACAACTCAGTCCAAAACAAATGTCTTTTGTGCGAAACTCGTCCACACGTTCCAGTCCTTTACAGTACCTCAAACACCTTTGTACTGATACACAGTTCCTGGGCACATCTGTGAAGTCCTGGAAGCCACGCTGCACTCTGACAGAAGAGATCCCACCGACCCAGACCCTTCTTCTGAGCCGCCGTCACGCCTGGCACACCGGAGTCCCACGTCGTCCTCCTCGTCCACAACCGCACTCCTCCACGAACTGGATGTCCACCGCCTTCACAAAATATTCACCACTGCCGTATTGTTAAATGAATCCGACTGAATAAGCTACCCCACTCCTGGTACCAAAAATGTGTGACAGGGGATTTCAAAATTACCACCCAGAAACACATAGAGCGGTTCACTTATTTTGTAGCTTATTCAGTCCCATTGAAAAAAAAATGCTCATTTAGAAAAGTATCCCAAAATGTAAATTAAACAGTTCCAGCCAGCACTTTAAGAAAATATACCAGGCTAAACTAACAGAGTTGTCTGTAATTTAAGAACAAAAAAAACTAAACAAAACAAAAAGATACACTGAGCTGGAGATGCACTTTAACTCTCACAGCTTGGTACTTCCCTGTTTCAATTTACACTCTATCAGTGCACAAATATGCAAAATACAATACAACAAAATATACCCAATACGACAGTGGGAATACTGTAAAAAGAAAACAAAACAACATAAGTACATTCTCAATTCCCCACCTGAACATCACATGTGTAAAAGGGAAAGAAACACAGCACTCACTTGATGATGAGCTCTTATACCCCAACTCACATACACGCAATGAGCTGTAATCCCCCAGACATATTGCGGTAAACAGTGTGAATAATCCTAGAAAGAAATCAAACATCCGTAAACAACAATCGTGAAAGACCTTTTATACAGGCAACTTAAACATGATACCAACGCATGGGGCTACGTCAGAACATTCTGTACACGATAAAACTTTACAAATATACCATCTCTTTGAGATAACAGGACAGAATATGGGTCTATAAAGAACATTTAACAATATAATCAACTTAAAATACCATATTTACCGTTGGATGGTCTCTAAATCCCTTAACGGAGGTTTCTATGTCCCTCCCCCACTGCTTACTCTGTTTTCACTGCGCATGCTTAATCCTCAAAACCTAATACAACACCACCTGCTGACGACTCCAGGGAAATACAGGTACTACTGTCTCTTAGGGTTTAGCACTTCACAGAAATAACTAAATAAGACCAAATGAGTTTGACTACGCAAGGAGAGAAATCAACTTTTACAGTTTTTACCACTTGGTTACACAAACAAGTAAGTGGAAAATACAAAAAAGCAGCGTGGAGTGACAGAAATATCTACTCTGCCTTTTTTATATTTTTCACTTTTTTGTTTGTGCACCTTAGCAGACATTGCCTGCCATCTGAAGTGTTAGACTTTTTTTTCTTTAGTTGTATCTTTTTATTTAGGAAGATATTTTATTCAATACAGAGGAGATACTGTAATTATTATTAGGATCTATGCATGCATTTTGTAATATCATTTGACTTTCCCATTGCTCACAATTTAAATTTGTTCACACTGCAGATGAGGAGACTGCTTCTCAGCCTAAAAAGAGAGCTTGTTTGGGAACTGACCTGACAGAGCCGGCAAAAGATGGCACAGTGTGGCGTAGAAGAATGGACTACTCAATGCACAGCAAATTGAACATGTTCATTGAACCCTCCCTGAACTAATGGCATTTATGGCAGACGGGTGGACTTCCTGGTTTTTATTAATATTTGTAAATATGTGTACAAATGGTTGGTTTCTTTTCTATTTTATTTTGTACTGGTTTTATCAATAAATCTCAGCAACAAACGGATAAAAACATGTGTGTTGATTTCTCCCTAAGATGGCAAGTGAAACACAAGTTTCCTTCAAGTGGCTCGGCATGGCCCCACCTTGTTTACATAAAAAAAACATCAGTTTGAAAAATAAACGGTGATATTCATCAATAGCAGCATCAAAAAGCAGTGTGCTCACTGGATGGTTAGTTCATTATGAAAAAAAAAATATATATATATATATATCATTTGAACTGACAACATTATCTGCATGATGACACTTTGATTATTAATATTATTGTGAAGTCAGATGAATGAAGAGTGCGTCCGTCTTGCGTTACACTAAGAATATGACCACTTTACTCTTCGCAACAGTAAAGAGACTGAACTGACTCCAGCCAGAGGGGGTGGAGGTTTGGGGGATGTTGGTTGGGGGTGGATAAAGGTGTAAATCTCTCCTTATTCACACGGAGAGCACAGCTAAAAGTTGCAGAGCAGGTTTTACCAAAGTGTCTGTTTTAGGACAAATGCCTCCTTTGGTTTGGCCTTCACAAATTTTTGGCATACAGAGTATGACATGCAATATAAAAAGCGTTTTGTTTTTTTCTCAAGACGTGGCACCTCTTTACGAGAGACAAAGAAACTTTCAGAAAGAGGGACAAAGAGAAAGACAAAAATTGCATCTTATTTTTAATTTTGCACGCTGCAGTTGTTTTGACTGTACAGAGGTAAAAATAAATTGCAGCAATGACCGTCCCGATGGCTATCTAACTTCAAATATAAGTTTTCAAAGAATGCATTAATTACCAGTATTTTAATTACCAATATTTCTTTGTGTTTTCAAAATCCCAAACAAAGGCCAGACACATATTGACTTCCGATTTTTGTTTACTGTCATTATGGTTTATTTGATCTTTACATTATTGTGACTTTCCTCTTACTCCGCGTCATACTCCAGGGTTCCCTTAGCAATTTAAGCACATTTGCACTTTTCAAAAGCGTTTAGAATGGAAGAGCATTAAATACATAATTAAAATGCATTTTATAGAGAATGCATGTTAGGTTTTTTTTGTGTGTTAATTTTTTTTTGAGTGGTTGCCGAAATGTACTCTAAATATGTGTACAAATGGTTGGTTAGTTTTTTTTTTAGTTTTTTTTCCATAAAATGGAAGAAAAAAAAAACATGTGTTGAGTTCTCCCTAAGTTGGCAGAGTGAAACACAAGTTTCCTTGAAGTGGCTCAGCATGGCCCCACCTAACAAAAGCATGTGTTCACAGGTGATTAAGGATATTAGCTAAAAGCCTTCCAGCCAATCGGCTGCCCTGCGGGTTTTATAGGTAAAAAAAGCCAAATGGCTGCTCTCTGGGTTTTCTAGTGTTAATGCCATAGATATACTGGGTTGGTCGTTTAGGCACAGAACCGAAATGAGGCACAGAAATCCGCGTTTTGATTCGGTTTGGTACATACCGGTTACTTGGTACCGGTGTTAAAATGGTTCCGGGTTTCGGTACCCAACCCTAGTTAAACACGAGAATCCAACTCTTTAGCTGTGTAAACAACTCAGAATAAATGGAACAGCATCCCCTCTGTGCATAAAACCGTAATATTAGTTTTTGTATTTTTTTTTCTATCCGTTCCTTAGTGCACTTATTGAATCTTTTGCCCTATGAGTCCTATGTGGTCTGGACACCCATGTTGGATTAAATTTGACAGATGAGACAGACATAGCTTCCTTGTATTTCCTTCTGCTGCTCTAGTGAAAATCTGAGTGTCCATTGCCATGGAAACCCTGAAGACCTATCAGGTACAGGCTTTGGGGGTCATTTAGTTGTGGCATTGACGCAATAGTGACCATAGCGACATAATTGTATTCTGTACAGTACTCACCGAATCTTACTTGCGGACAGTGCACAGTCTGATGTCAGATCATTTAAGCGGATTTGTCTTAAACTCAATTGACCAAAGTTTTTTTTTGTGGTGACTCATTCTAAAACTAGCTGGGAAATGTTATGTGTTCATTATTCATCATGGGTCATTCATTTATCAATTCATTCAGTAAAACTACTGGCTTTTAAGACCATTTCCGAAGTTAAATGAACTGTGGAGAATTAGGTACTCATGACACAACCCACCCGTTCTGCGAGATGTGAGCAGTCCCCAGACACCTATTCACTGAAAGAACTCTGACTTCACTTGAAAGCAGAACATTCCCATTGCTCGGTTTTCATAGCTGTCATACATGCTGTCAGAGCATGTGTTTGCATACAAAAACTAAAGTAATATGTGCACATATATATCTGCAGATATTTGTCTTAGGTGCCTTTACCGAAGTCATAGTAACCTTTGAAAGTATGTCATTATAATACTTTATTTTTAGCACAGCTGTGCTGCAGAATGAATTAAACATCTTCTCTTTGCAGAATGTTTAGTTTCTACATTTATTGTTAAATTACTGAGGTATTTTCTCAGCCAGTTATATTTGTATTTATATTTGTATAGCGCTGTTAATTAATAACACATTTTTCCCAATTTTAAATGTTTACATTAAATGTAAGTAATGTGTCTACTTTCATGGTTGGAAATAAGTTTTTGGAGAATAAAATGTCAAAATTAGTGCTACATTGACATTCAGTGTAACCGTGTCTACTCTGGTCGCAACTGTTGTTGCGCCGCAACAGCTACAGTCTGTCTACACTGTACACGACAAAGAGACCATTGAAAATAATTTGAAACTTGTATCAATATGTCACAAATAGAACGTAACACTTGTTTTCTGTCTGGAATTTGTCGCATCGCTCCGCATCAGGTGTAGACCGTAGAATATGTTATAATGTATTATATTGTGTCACGCCATGTCCGATGTACACACGGTGTAACACAATATTTTTTTGTAAGAATTCAAACAACATGCTTATTCTTGTACATATTCAAATACATACAAGAATACACAAGCATATTGCATTTTTGTGTTTTAAATGAGTAAAAAAATCGTACTGACAAATGGGCAAAACCTAGGATTAATGGCAAATAAAAAAAAAAATTAAATGACACCTTTTAGTGTGCCATGAATTGATTTTTTTGTAAATATACCTGACAAGATTTTTACACTGTTATTTAGTAAATAAGGAAAAAAAAAAGTGTGATATTTATTTTTGGCTAAACAAAATTGCAATTAATTAAATAATTTTTATTTGATATGGCAAACCAGCATCATTACTTCGGTCTCAACTGTCACACTATTTACCGTGGCAGTGCATGTCAAGTGAGCAAATTTACACAAAACAGCTTTATTTTTTTCACTTGATAAATTATTATGAATAAATAGTTTTGTCACTTGATAAATAAAATTAATGCATTCTTTAAAAGCTCTTACTGATTTAAACAGTAGCGTTATAATTCTATATAGTTTCGTATTTCTTGTATAAAGACTACAAATGAAAACTATTCAGTGTGGAAACAGTTCCATGTACATTTATACACCCCTCCTTGGTAATTTGCAGGCAAGTAAATATTTGTGAAAATCCGAAAAAAGTCTCCAACCGTTCCTTGGAGCTATTTTAGATTAATGTGATGGCAGGCGAGTGAGCAGTATCAGCTACGGAACGTGGTTGTGTGTAGCTGCAGCAGGAAGAGGGGAATTATAGCAAGTGTACGCCTGGGGCCAGTGTGTCTGACAGGGCCTGTGCGGGGGGCTCGGTGCAGGGTTCCTTGTTTTGCTCCTAGACTGTTTGTTGCTTCTTTGGATTCCTGGCTCTAAGTTGTTGTTCTCAGGCCAAATTCTCATCGAGCACACAGAGCGAGTCAAAGAATGAGCACTGAGTCCTGCTGCCAGCTGACTTTGAAGAACAACCCGAGCTTTCCATGGCAGCCATCGCTGTTACTGCTTCCCTGGGAGAGACGCTCTGAGGGAAAGCATTCTCCATAAAATGCTAATGTTAAATACTTCACTGAGCTGGAGATTCCCATGCCATTGGGTAATCCATCACCTCCTTTCCTTCATTTTATAGAGAAGTCATTTGTCTCTTTACACTTTTCGTGAATTCTCTTTAAGCTCTTTGCTCACGACAGTCAGGAAGAATCGTAAGTGGCCTTTTTTTTGCCTAATTGCTAGAGCAATAACAAAATACAGAAAAAAATGTGTGTGTGTGTGTGCATATACATATAGATATATTTTAATGCCAGATAATTATTGTTAGATAAACATGATCGTACTTATAATTTTGGTTCAGACAACCTAGTTATATTGAGTAAATCCAACATAAGATGGGATGCAAATCAATGAGAAATGACTAAGTGAATGTTTTGCAAATAACATAGTTTCGAGAGGATCGCTGGACGAATTAATCATTCACGGCTGGCATCTCATTATCTAATTAATTCCCTCGTCAATTCGTACCCAATCATATTCATTCCTCCTCTCTATAAATATCCCCGCTTTCCTTTCTTCCGCATCTCGCTTTCGTACACCCCTCCTCGACCCCTTCTCCGCCGAAATCTTGCCCTTGCTAGGGTTCTTGCTAGGGTCCTGTGCTCCCCGGACAGCACGCCAAATTTGCTATTTTATTTTATTAATGAGGAAGCGTGAAATCTTGAAATAATGTTAGAAATAATTTTGAATTTAGTTTTATTGAATGTTAAATGTGGTTTTTGCTCATATATTTATTTTCTGCAAGTTAGTTTTCAGATTCATTTTATTAGGTTATGTTCATAAGTCAATAAATAAAAATGAACAAGTTATTATATTTCTGTGAATGTTTACTCAACAGGAAAATTATTTGCTTAGAGACAAAGTCAACTGCTAATATGAGTTGCAAATATATATTTTTTCTACTTAAAGGGATAGTGTACTCAAAAATTAAAATTGTGGGAAAAAAATATGTATGATAGTAATGATAAAATTGTTTACTCACCCTCAAGTTGTTCCAAACCTCTATGACTGACTTTCTTCTGCTGTGCACAAAAACGACAATGAATATATATGTATATATACATATATATTAGGGGTGGCACGGTTCAAGAAAAAAACCTTTGTCTCGGTTCGGTGCATGCATGTGACAGTGCTGCAGGTCACAATACTGTACGTGTAGAAATGGTGAGTGAAAGAGAAATGAAAGGCTGCCTGGAGTCGGAGGATGCGCCAGCGTCGTATAAATCTGGTGTGTGGGAACATTTTGGATTTCATGTTACCTATTAGAACCTATACTGAACTAAGATATTTAACACATGTCATTGTGGTAATACTGTCAAAAAATAATATGCTTTAAACACAGTTGCTTGTGTCTAAAGTAAAAGTAAACAATCAAGAGAAAAACTTGCCAGTATATTAGATGCATGCAGCTCTTAAAGGGACAGAACTAAATATGCCACAGCTTGACATTTAAGAGATAGTTCACTCAAAATGATAATTGTCATTATTTACTCACTTAAATGTTTTCCCAAATATTTTGAGGAACCAAATAGTTTCTGTTCAGCAGAAAAAAGAAACTCATTCAGATAAAAACGAGCTGAGAGTGAGTAAATGATGGATGTAGTGTAGAAGTATATAGTGTTTCACCTTTCATGTTTGTTAATTCAGTACTGCTGAATACACCTACTCTTCCTGAAAAATAAAAGCACTGTTTGCTTTATTCATATTATGTTTATTTGTAATGTGTATCTATTTGAATAACAAAGATAAAATGACAGCTTTGGCCTAAATATCTGCCCTTCGTTATTTTATACTTTGTTACCTTGAAAGTCTTTGTTTTTATAAAAAAAAATGCTAATTAGTTTGTCTTCACTGCTTAGACAACTTGCAAAATAGTAAAATCAATGACAAAGGATAATGATAAAATCGTGATATTTTTGAAAAAAAAAAAACGTAATATGATATTTTTGCCATATCACCCACCCCCTCTGTAATTTGCTAAATAATCTTAAAAAACCAATTTGAAAAAGAATCGGGATAAAAATCATGAATTTCCCCAGAAAAAAATCCTGATCCCTATCGCCCACCCCTAAATGTAGCTATATATACAGTAGTCAACATTTGAAGTGGATCAAAAAAGTTTATATATATTACAATATACAATTACATGCTTCAATAAAGCATTCATTAATTTTATAAATAATCAAATTCTAATAGCTGACCAGAAAAAAATCTTATAAAAGGAAAACAAAACTACTAGAACTGAGGAAACAAGACAGACAGAAATTCAGTAAAAATAAATAATATAGAACTTAGTTCGATGCCCTGTTTTACATGGAGAAACACGGTCTCGACAAAAGTGTGATTCATTTGTTGTGGCATCTATTACAGTGCAAAGTGGCTGCACATCATTAACTTGGAGTCTGAGTTTACTGGGGGAATGAGGCCGACAGTTCATTCTTTCTTTTCATTTCTTCTACTTTCTCTTTCACATCCGGCAGCAGCGATGCGTTCTCATTGAGTCTGATTATGAAGTTTGAAAGCAAATTTCTTCTTTTCTTCTTCAAACCTGCCTTCCCAGATGAAGAACTCTATTAGATGAGGGGAGATGAAACGTGGCAGTTAAGAGTCTGATATGCTCAAACGGTCCACATCCTCTCCCATTTGCCATTTTGCATGTGATATTTATCTTGCAGATACTATTAAAATCAGATGAAGCGTTCTTTGACTGATAGACAGAGTGGCTGCACGGCGTCAAAGCAGAGAGATGATTATCACAATCTGATATTGACACCTCATTACGTTCATACTCCTGAACAGAGGATGCAAAAAACTTTCTTTGTGCGTCATAGAGTTTGCTGCTGTGTTCTTGTGTGCTCTTAACAGTTCTGCTTGAGGCCAGACGAGATCTCTGCTTCACTTTTGATAAAGTCATTCAAAGGCGACTGTCAGGTTACTGATGGTCAAATGGTGATGAGGGTTAACCGATATTTGAGTTTTTTTTTTTTTAGACGTTTCACAATTGTGTAAATATGAAAAGTTAGAGACGAGGCAAAAAACAATAAGCAGATATGCAGATGTGCTTTTACACTCCCATCTAGGCCACGTTTCACGTGGTCTGTATTAATGTGTTTAAGATAATTGGTTGAAAAAAGTTTTAGTGTATCCTGACTGAGTTAACTTGTGTTAGCTGTAATATTTGTTTTGATATGTATAATTCAATGCATTTTTAGAGTAAGTTTGGACACTATGTAAGAGAAGTACATTTTTATTGGTGAATCTAAAATTAAGCAACAGTTGATAATTTAGCAAATCAAGTGAAGTCCAAGACTAATGATTCTTAGTAGCAAACGACATTAAAACTCAAAATGGAATTAGAATTTAATTCATTTTCATCAGTAAAATGGCTAATTTCAATAAATTGGTTAAAAATTAAGAATGAATTTAGAACTTGGTTTGCATCATCCCTCAAATATTCCCTCTGCCCTATTTATTGACATGTTTTAATAAAAAAAAATAATATTTTTTAATTATTATTAATAATAAAATTATATAATAGCAACAACTTAAAAAGAAATATCTAGAAATTTTACTATAGTTTTACTTAAAAAAGGCAAGAACTGAATTGACACACAGTAATATACAATAAATATATTAAATGTGATGTGATGTTTGGGTGAATTATATATAGTATATAATAGGGCTGCAGCTATCGAATATTTCAGTAATCGAGTATTCTACTGAAAATTTCATTGATTAATGGAGTAATCGGATAAAACATTTGTGCTTAATTTAAGAGCAATATTAAATATGCTAGAGAAAATAAGACATGTCTCTTAAAATTAAAAACTAATTGTTTTATTTATTTATTTTTTTAATCAACAATATTTAAATCATTTATTTATTGATGACATTTATTATACATCCACAATATCTTGGATTTTAGTATTGTGAAAGATTTTAGAGCTGAATTCCTCCTACCCGCCTCCTAATATAATTAGTAGCTTCCTCAGCAGTACCATGGCTATTATGGACAGATGCTGCTCAAGGGGTCAAATTAATGTGAGAGTCTCATAACTGTAACGATCAGCTGGATGTGCCAGCCAAGGTCTGGATGGCACTCCAGCGCCACGTGAACTCTGTGTCTTTGTCTCTGTTTTCATACCTGGACTGTTTATCATTGAACTCTTGTCTTCGCCCATCCTATGTGTTGTCATGGTTGCTCATTCAAGTCTTCACCCAGTGACGCAAATCCTATGTATACTTAAATAAATAAATCCTGGATGTGTTTGTGTTGGCACGGTTCATTGTCGTTCTGTCAAGTGTTTTCATTCGTGTTCACGTTCTTTGTTGCTCTTTTTTGGATTTACCGTTGCCGACCCCTGCTGTTGTTTGGATTATCAGCTTTGCCTCACCCCTCGGACTCTGTTTATTGTTGTATTGACCCACGCTACGTTTTATGACCATTCTCTTCTGTCTCTGCCTCCGTTAACCCTCTTTCCTGATGATGGACCCTGCCTGTCTCATTTCGTCCTGTAATAAACAATCAGCCTTTGAATCCGCTTGCCTTCTCGTCTCCTGATTGTGACAATTACTGTCAAAAATGTAGCTGTATAACGGAGTAAAATTAATACAGACATGGTCGCTGCACCGAATTTAGCAAACAAGCAGTAAATGTCTGCATTAGAGATCTGGAATATTAGATTACTGACACATGCCTGAGAATGTTTACGGTATGTGAGTGAAATCGGAGTAGATTTATTGCATGGATTATACATTTATGAGAGGGTTTCAGTTCGTTATGAGCCATCAGTTAAGCGCCGACAGCCATCGGTCAATTAAGAATTACAGGCCAGAAAAGCAAGCAAAGATTTTGAACTTCCTCAGTAATCCTCTTTGGGTGTGACAGGGGTCAGTGTACTGTGGAGTGAGTAATGATGGGGTGAAGGATTAAATATGGGCTCTCCCGTTAAATGTGTCCACAAGTACCAGACGGCTGTCGCCGGGCAGGCTTTGGGCTGCTTTTACTCTTATCTGCTGATTTGATAGACAGATGAATCGCTGGTGTCCAAATGTGTCCAATTTTCTGACTTACACGATCACTTGTATTTATCTGGTGATGACGGGCGCGTTTATATATGTAAAACTGGGGATGTGCTTATACAAACCGAAGAAATCTGCTAATCATTTCTAAATCTCAAAGAAGTTAAACAGTGTCTGTTTTTTTTGTTGCAGTTTAAACATGTTTGTTGTTTACTGCTGCCTAACTGGTGGATCGGGATACTGATACACAAAGTTATGGGTTCAGTTGACCCTCTGTGAAGTCCCTTCGTTATTGTTGCTATGTCCAACAATATTCTCACACAGTGAAAGAACAAGGATAAAACTGACAATGCGCTGACATAATAGCTAAAGCAGGCTTTTGGTATAAAATAAAAAGTTTTCAATTTTGTCATTTTTAAAAAAATGTCAGCAATAAATACTGTTTTGTCGATCTTTAATGTGTGTGACAGACCACCTTATTGCCTCAGGTCAAATGGCACATGAAGTGATAATCTCTTCCTCTTTACTAGGTATAGCATGAAAGAAATCTGCTCTTGTGTCTGCTTTGCTTGTCAGACAAAAATGGCAGATTCGGTGTTATGATTGGTTAGATTGCCTGTCAACTCCATACCAAGGCTCAATTCCCGGGAAACACACAAAACCTAAATTGTTCAGTATACAGTAAATGCTGTTCTTTCTGTTTATGAAATAACTGTGTGAGATATTAAGCGGCACAACTGTTTTCAACATGTATAATAATCAGATTTTTTTATAAAGTAGCAAATCACAACATCTGAAAGATTATGTGATACTGCAGACAAGAGTAATGGCTGCTAAAAAATTCAGCTTTACATCACAGTAATTATTTATAAAATAAAAGACATTTAAAAATAAAATAGATTTAAAAGTGTAATAAGAACAGTACTATATTAATCAATAATTTATGTCATCAGGCTTCTTGTTTCCCATTGGTTAACCAACCATATCACTGGATGAGCCGTACTTTTTGTCTTTGAAATTGGCATTAAATCAAAATGTTTATTGTATTTTCTTTATTTTCTTGTGATGTAACTTTTTCCTTCTCACAAATACAAAACAAGGCCAGTTTGATTCAGATATGAAATTTACAATTACTTATTTTCAAACTTCAACAAACAACTGATGGCTAAAATCACGCCCCACCCTACAATCAAAATCTGAATGGCATGTTGATTGGGTTCCAGTTGTTATTGGCGGCTCTGCTTTATGATTTTCGGTAGAGTTAATTTCTCCCCCCCCCCCCCAAATTATGTGTCATGATGTAGGGACAAAATTTCTTCATTATATATCTGAGGCCTTGTAGAAGAGGCCCTGAAGGCAGCAGAAGGATCGAGCAAAGCTCTTTACTCTCTATTGGCCAGCAGCACCAACAAAGTGGCAGGCAAGCTACCAAAATCTGCCCATAAATAATTGGGCTTGTTGAATTCAGTCACCCTGCACTTAAGCAGCCTGCATATGACTCAGTTCTCCTCTTTTTTTTTTATGCACTTTGACTGTTGCAAATGAAGATGTTTCAGACATCTTCAAATCGATCTCACATGATTCTCCCATAAGCCTGGTTCTTTCAAGAACAAATTCCAGCGTTTTAAAGATTTCACTATTTAGTGTTCTGCATTTAGGCATGAATATACAATTAAAAGTAGCCTTAGTTAACCTGGGAAGCACCTATTTGAAACCATCTCTTTTCCAGCTAAAATCGTCTTGCGCTTTTTTTAATGGAATTCAGCAGATTCTTTTATTCATCTTTTTTGGAAAAGTGTAGGCTGAATAAAATGTTGCTTGTGCATTCTTAAAGACTTCACAGAACACTAAACAATCCTCATTTTCTGGGTCTACATTATTTAGGTGTGACGCATGAATAGATGCATTCGGATGGTGGGGGTTCTTCACTTGTAAAGCTTTGAGACTCATAAAATATCATCAGCCCTCCTCGGTTTGAAAGGGTTTTGTTGTTGACGTGAATGTTCCGGGTCGTTCAAAGCAGTACATAACAGGGTGATTAACGTTGTGTAATGAGGTTTAATTGAAATAATGAGTATGTCATAATGGGCTGTTTACCATACAGACTTCTGTTGCTTTTCATGAGGAAGAAGAAGAAAACTGTGTCAAAGATGAAGAGGTCCAAGATCAGGATCCATTACTAAAGACGGTTTAATTTGAGAAAAACCATACGCCACATTTCAACTTGTGTAATTAAGTGTTTTAGTTTAAATGTCATGAATGTATTTTCATGAAATACATGCCATATTTTTTATGCTCCTCAACTCAAAAATATCAAAAACAAGAGAAAATGACGTTCATATGACATTTATAGACATGTTTTTCACATTTGATTAAGCAAATTGACCCATTTCTTATGACAGTCAGTGATATATTTGTACACGTCACCACTCATCCAAGCTGGGAAAAAGATTAAACTGTCATTAACTAACCATGTATGCAACAAGGAACCAAGATTGGGTCTTGTGGCGTTCTGACTCCATGGCCTTTCTGCAAATATATTTTATTTGAGTTTATGAATGCAATGTGAATGCTGTTGGTTTCCAGGTCATAAACACAATTACCAAACTGATTTATTGGATGGCAGACTGTTGAAATTTATTTCAATTGTAGGTTTTTTTAACCAGCATCATAAATCAGGGTAGTGCTGACAACCAGAAGTAAAATGAATTTAGTGTCATGGCCTCATGACTGTTTGTGCGTTCAGGGTCACAGTGCAATTACTTATATATATATATATATGCATGTGTGTAGTTCTTCTGCGCATTTGTTTAAACTGTATATCCTAAGCTATTGGGTACACGTTAATGGCCTCTCTTTTCACATGACCCTTCATACAGATTTCTACCCACTCTGATACACACTTCCTTTTCTCACATCTCAGCATGGAGAAAGACTAAACTGAGTCATCTGAAAGCACACCAAGCCATAGCAAGAGAAGAGCTCTCTCAGTATTAATAGCAGACTTCTGCTGTGATCCTGCAGTGAGAAGAGACGCGCAAATGATGTTCCCGGACTGGGCTTTAACCTTTAATGTTTTAATCATTCCAGAAATTAGTGCAGTTGATTTAAAGATCAAGGCTGGAGTTCGCTCTGTACTTCCTTTAGTCAGAACAGGTTGCTATCTAAACTATCTTTCTTCAAGATTAGCGTGTCAATCGTTTAGAATGTCTAAACTAAACATGCAGATTTCATTTTGAAGGATCTACGGTTTTGTACACGTGGATGTAGAACTGAAAAGGGAAATCTTATCATGTCAGTCATATTTCAAACATCTGTTATTTCTTAATCTCGCCAAACCTTTGAGGATGTAATTTACTCGGCAGGATTTTCCACTTTGGAAGCAATAAAGTTCTAATGGGTTTGTTTTGCAGGTGTTTCTGAAGGTTTATTTGGTTTTGCATTCCTTTAAGTTAACATAGTCTTTTGGAACTGGAGATGGCGCCTTTTCTTAGGGCTGCATTTATGTATTTATATATTTCTGTAAATATATACTTCTAATACATACATCAATTTTCATGACATGACTTGAAAAGCTCTGTTCAAAAAGCTTTACTCTGAGCTGTACTCTGAAGATCTTTTAATGGAAACTAAAGTTTTAGGCCGTAACAATTTGGATATGCATGTTACAAGAAATAAAGTTGAAAATAAAGAAATTATGACATAAATATTAGTACAGTAATTTTACAGTTTCACTAAAAAACTATTTGGCCTTTAAATTTAATGACACTCTGTCTTAGACTTTAGGCTTTTGATATTTCTATATTAGTACTAATTAGTCTACTATAAAACTATAAATCTAAATTTCTAAATTTAAATAAAATCTAAATAAATTTCTAAATCTAAATTTCTCTTTCAAATAATTTCCAGTCCCTCATTTTCTGCACAGATGTGATCATATGGTATTTAATGCATATAAAATAGTTTTTTTTAAAAAAAAAAGGACATTTTGAAAATTAATTCTTCCTGTAACGCGGTTTTCTGTATATTTTAACATTCCCATAATGCTCAAGCAGTTTAACTTATCCTCCAATGACCTATCAGTACTTGTTTATATCTTTCAAATGATCGTTCCCTCATTTGTTTGTGTTTGTTTATGGGTCGAAGATCGCCTTGGGGTCTATTGAGGTAAACGGCGCTGACATGTGTCAATCTTTTAAAAGTTGCTTTAAAGGTGGTAAGCATGAATCCCTAAGATGTTCTACCAAACCATTGGCTGTCTCCAAAATCAAAAGCTGCTTATTATGCAAGCTGTCCAAATTCATTTGATTCCTCCCTTTGCCAATATGGAGCTGTCACTCTCTATCAAACGCTGATATTTATATTTACCGTTTTACACTGTGAAACTCTGGATCCCTGTCACGGGGGAGCTGAATTGGAGAGTCCCAAAAAACCATGAATCCATAAAGGCGCTTAAGAAACATTCTGACAAGCTGTGAAGACGCGAAATTTTTTATGGGTTTGATAAACATGTTTTGTTATCAGGGGAATTGAATGCATATTTTTTAAGCAGACATGGAAGAGAGTCGATACTTCAGGCCTGTTTGGAGGTCTCAACCTTTAAAAATCAACATGGGGTAACGTATCTCTTGATGTCCTCGCACGAAACGATCAAATGCCAACATGGCTTAAAAGTGCTCAGCAGGCAGTATGCTAAACATGGCGAGGGTCTGCCTTCATCTAGATTTGCCTGGTGTACGAAAGCGTTTCCGTGTCTGCCGCAGATGGAGGGGGAATTGAGATCTCCTCCATATTAGTGATGCATTGTTTTAATCCCATTTGTAATGCCTATCAAACGGCATGAGCTTTCTCAAACACTAGGCTAATTTGGAAAACAAATCAGTGGTGGCCTTGTCATTTGATTAGTGCAGGTTTTGTTAGACTTCCTTATTAGCCTAATTAGCTCTTTGTAAGTATGAGATATCTGCCCAGGGGATGTGGCCAGTAGAGAAACTGACCTCCAACACAACTGACCCCTCGCCAGCTATAATTCCTAGAAGATGTAGATGCCAGCAGTTGACCCTATATATAAATACATTTTTTTTTAACAATCGAGTGATCAGGGATGACGATATGACCACTTCTCCAAATGTAGACAGCCAGACAGTGTCCCTCCCCTCCCATGTCAGATAATATAAAGAGACAGTTTGAGATTGTTATCTGTAACAAACGCTGAATTGCCGGGTGAGCAGATTTAATAGGCAAATGCACTGCAGACTGAGGTTTCCAGTACATGAAAATCAGCTGGGATAACTACAACTGATGGATAACCGTTGTTCTTCATTAATAGCAAAAGCCTGTCCAACAGGTCCAGTCTCGCTGTTTTATCTTGTTCCTAAACTGTTTCCTGCCACAGTTCCACTGACAGTGTTGGAGATTAGAGGGAAAGACAATAATGCTGTTGGATATCTTATAAATTGGGGCTTTAGATAAGGAATAGTTGACAATGTATTCTGTGTGTATGGCTTTTGATAGTACTGTGTCTTAGGTATCAACAGTGAAAAACTATACTGATAACAAGAACAATGTCAATTGACTGAACTTGTAGGCTCCAGTGAGAAAGTTCTTGAATGTGTTGTTAGTCAGTTGTGTTTTCTCTCACTTTTGTCTCTGCGGGATTTACTGGAGGGATAAAGGTCAGGTAAACTTGATGAAATATTAATAACTCTCTCTGCAACCAGTGTTGGCTTCTGCTAGTGTTCAGGAAAATCACCACAATATGCATTTGGTGAATGCTGCAAAAAAAAAAGTAAAATAAAATAACTATAAAATAATGACTATAAAGGTTTATGTTTAGGACTTTTATTGTTATTGTTCTGAACTTTTTTATTGATTATTGAGGTAATAGTATTTTAAGGTACTTTTTTACTTTTTTTGATAATTAAAGTGAAGTACTGTAAGTGAAGTGACTTGTGGCCAGGTACGGTGAACCATACTTTGAATTTGTGCTCTGCATTTAACCCATCCAATGTGCACACACACCGTGAACACAGACCCGGAGCAGTGAGTAGCCATTGCTGTGGCGCCTGGGGAGCAGTTGGGGGAACGGTTCCTTGACCAAGGTTCCCACCTCAGTTGTGGTATTGAAGGTAGCGATAGCGCTGGTTATTCACTCCAACCACCTACAATACCTGCCGGACCCGGGACTCGAACCCACAACTTTTGGGTTACAAGCCCAACTCCCTGTCCAAAACATTTTAAAATTAAAAATATTAATATATATATATATATATATATATATATATATATATATATATTAGTGCTTTTTACATTAACATGTTATTTTATGTGTTAATATTTTTTTAACACAAATTAATCATTTGGTAAGGTTTGATCGCAGCATCTTGTCATCTTCGCAGCGCAGAAGGTAATCTGTGTGATAAGGGTACAGCAAACCAGTGTTGCCAGGGTCTTGTTTTTTTCCACACAGTTTGACTATTTTGAAAATGCAGTTGTGGGAAAAATTACAGAGTTGTGCATTACTAGATGTTGCTAAAAATTACACACTGCACCTTTAAGGCTTTTAAACAGCAGAAACATGACAACAACAACTATATTTTTTTTTTTACAACAACCAATACTTTTGAATAATAGTTGGGTAAATATTTACTGTGATTTAAATGATATGGCTTGGTCATCTCAATTTTTTAGGTCGCTGACAGCACTTTTTTTTTAACAGTGGAATGTAGCAGAAGTGTAATTCATTCATTCATCCAGGCCAGTTGTTTTCAGTTGTTTGGTAGATGAAAATGTCAGTTGAATATTTAAAAACAAACAAGCAAAAAAAAAAAAAAAAATTCAACTCTGACTGAGATGACAGTGTGGATCAAAGAAAACTGGACTTAAACTCCACTCCCATCCACTTCCAATATTAAACTTTCAGCACTTGGAAGTGCTCCAAAGTGGCCGTTTGCTTTTATTAATATGTCAACACGTGGCACGGTGTCAGCCTAGTGGTACTCTCAAATATTTACCCCACACGCTCATAAAACATTTTCAGATCCGTAATGCCCACTTGAACCCTTAACAAGGCCATGTTTCCAAACAGCAGTGTAGGGATGAGGCGATCCCTCGTCTGTGTAATGTTGCATTAGCCTGCTCAAGCGTTCAACCAGCTGTGGAAAGCAGAGAGCTAAGTGGGCTCGGCCCGGGGTCCTGAGCACAGATGGGGACCTTTTAATTTTTAAAGCTGTTATTCGTGTTGCTGAGCTCTCTGTGTATTGTGTCACGGTGCATATGAGTGCTAATTCAGCCCTGCATCTCATTCATACCTTCCCTGCTGTATTCACTCAATCCACAGAGAGAAGAAACATCAGCGGCCCTTCTCTGACCTCAGATACCTTCTGCTGTGAGAGTGTTTGTGGTTTGATATGATGAGATTCGGTCAGATTTGAATTCCTAATGGATAAGTGGATCAGTGTCACACGGACCATTACTTTTTTTTATGTACTACATTTAGTCCGATTTCCCGTTCATTCCAATCAAACGTCTCGTATTTCCATCAATCCATCACTTTAAACATTAAATAATTAATTTATCCCAAACCAACATTTTAACCCTCCCTCCATCCATCCATCTATCCATCCCATTGAAACACCTCATTTGTCCTCTACCTCATTCAAACACTCCATTCATCCATCCTATGGAGGGATGAAATGTTGGATGTATGCTGGTGTTCTCCAAATCCAAATTGTCCCTCCATCTGTTCATCCCATTCTAACACATCTATTCTTTATTCTTTTAAGTTCTCCATTCATCCATCCATCTCTCCATCTGTACATCCGTCCTCTATCCCATTTACACATCATCCATCCTCCTTTCATTTAAGTTCTCCATCCATCCATCCATCCCTCCATCTGTACATCCATTCTCTATCCCATTTACACATCATCCATCCTCCTTTCATTCAAGTTCTCCATCCATCCCTCCATCTGTACATCCATTCTCTATCCCATTTACACATCATCCATCCTCCATTCATTCAAGTTCTCCATCCATCTATTTGTCCGTTGGTCCGTCTGTCCGACTGTCAAACAAAACAATAAGAAAAAACCCAATGGGATAAGAAAAAAAAATTGAGCTAACAAACAACATTGCTTTAGTTAATATTGGTTCTTTTTATCTCTGGTAATATTTTAAAAAATATCAATAAAATATAATTAAAAAAAACAATAATAAATAAATATAAATAAATAAATACATAGATAAATATATATATATATATATATATATATATAGGTAAACTTATTTATTTTGTATTTTTTGCAGTACAAATGTCTGTGTAAGAGTCCTCATTCCATCATCTGTCCTTTTCAGACACAGGAAGTGTGTATGTGACTTCTTTGTCATGTCAGAGTGCAATGTGGTATCTTGTTTATTCTCAAGTGTCTGCAGCGTTGTTTACGTGTCACTTGAACCTTCAGATCAGGGCCAGCTCTCAGTGTCTGTTGCAACACATGACCTGCCATGTCATTGCTTGACAACACAGCAAAGGCTGACAAATTGTCACAGGCCATTAAGATGGCTTCCATGGAAAAAACAGCGCCAAGAGATGGAGAAGATAAAATGAGATTCGTTTTCTACCTAAAATGTCATCCCGTGTGGCCTTCATGTTCTGATCACCCTCAGAAAAGCCCTTTCATATCACATTGTTTTCAGATTCCTTTCACATTGATATGCTCACACACTTGCTCACAGGCCTGTTGAGTATTTGTAAGTGTCACTGTGAAGTCTGGCAGTGGGAAGGTGGCAGTAACTCAAGTCTACAAACACATGGACTTATCTGTTTAATTAGTCAGCGAGCGGATGCTTTATTTCTATACCGTCTCCCTTGGGCAGCTGACCACTTCAACAGTAAATTTATCTTTTACTTATGACCTGACAAAACTGTGACTGTAATGGTATTAATGGTAATTATGATACTAAGCTAGTAAATACTGAATATACTGTTTATTTATGTACTATGGCACAATATTGAATTGAATCAGTATTGAAGTTTGGGTTGAACTTTATTTTTTACGGTACGTGTACTTACATGTGCTTAAAGTGTGCCTACAGTGTGTTTACCTAAGAAAGTACTATAAATATGAGGTAACTACATAGAATATGGTGGTTAGGTTTAGGGGAAAGTAGGTTCAGGGTAAGCACCTAAGTATTACCTAGTTATTGTAATTACCGTAATAATTACATAATATGTACATAAGGAACAGGGCAGTAAAATAAAGTGCAACCGAAGTTTGTTACAATATTTACAATATTTTTTGTATTTTTCTGTTCATTAATTACCATTACCAACACTACCATTCAGATGTTTGGGATCTAAGTCTAGATAGGCATTTATTTGCTGAATGTTACAATAGTAATATTTACTTTTATACTATACTATTATACTATTATACTATATTTACTATATATGTTAATGTTGAAAACAGTATTTTTCAATCAATTTATTAATCAATCAATATTTTTGTGGGGGAAAATATTCAGGGTTCTTGATAAATGTAAAGTTCAAAGGAATAGCATTAATTTGAATTTGTAAATAATAAAAAAGGTTTTACTTTTGACCAATTTAATGCATTCTGTTTGGAGAAGAAGAAAAAAAAAAAAAAAAAAATATATATATATATATATATATATATATAGTGTGTCTATATATATATATATATATATATATATATATATAACAGAACAAATTTGAGCTCTTGATATGACTTTTATTTTGCTCCTCTTACTTTTGCAAAACACAGTAGAAAGGAAAGTCCCTTTGTACCTCTTCCCACTGACATCCTGTGTCTCCATCGGACTGGAGTCTCTTTGATCCACGTTGATCCCCCTGCTCACTGTTTTCTTTCTCACTGAAGAGGTCGGGGTTGAGGTTAAGCTGTGCTTTATTCTTCTCACACACACTCTACAGGCATTATAATAGAGTCAGCAGCAGAGGTCAGGAAATATAACACACCTCTGAGTATTTGTGAAGAAACGTGCTGTATAGATTCCCATAGCGCATAGCGTCTACTGTGAAATCATCTTTTTCAACCTTTACCGGAAAAGTTCAGGTGTGTTAGACCCGTTACTGTGATAATGTCCCCTGTCCTTGCGCTGTTCCGTTTTTGCCCTTTGATAGGTGTGTGTGTGTGTGAGCAGAGTGGTGGGAAATGGAGAGCTCTGACACAGAAGGATCAATGGGGAAGCTCGGTAAAGAAGTTCTGCCGTGTGGTGCAGCTAGACGATATTAGAACACAATTGTGCGTGGGCTCTTTTGGCTTGTCTCTGGAGGGAAAACGTAAAACCTGCATCACTCAGAAGCAGCCAAACAGCGTACACAGCTACAGCTACAAAAAGCAACAATGGCACCCACAAAAAAGACCAATGGCAGAAAAAAAACAAAGATGTGTTGTGTTGAAATAGTTCAAATAGTGTTTCATTCGATTTCAGAATGGTTGCGACGGTAAAACAAGTGCTATTAGAGAGTTCAGCCAGTGATACATTTTTTTCTCTTTTGTCTTTGCCTTTTTCCTTGTCAATCTCTTTCTTTCTGAATTATTCTTGAAGTGCCCCTATATTGTGGGTTATGAAAAGGTTCATTGTTTTGGTTTTGGGTGTCCCCAACAACAGGTTGCCATGCATGCAAGGTCAAAAAAAACACTTTCATTGTCTTATAATATGCATTTATTATTACCTTATTTGACAGCTGAAACAATTTGAATAGTGATTCATTTTCCAAACCCCTCTTTTGTGGGATGCTAATCTGTAGTAATTGAACAGATTGGTCAATTTAATTTCCATTTCATACCTGTAATGTAAGAATTAATTTATGTTTTCATTCAGACCAATGTTAAAAACTCGTTTTCCTACTGTAGCTCTGCGTGCGCATTCAAGGGGGTGGACAGTATGCTAATGTTTCATGTTGACGTCACACGAAACAGCTTGGAATAAAATGTCTGGTTTTAATGACTCAGAGTCGACTGATTATACACAGTTCAAGAACAACTTTCTAGGAACTTCAATTTCTTCAGGAAAAAAAAAACTTGCCGGATGTTTTTATTAATTTAGAGATGTGTTAATAAATAATAAAGTAAAACAGTACTTGATTTGTACAACATGGTACTATTTTACCATAAACTGTATATACCATGTTAATGAGTAATTGACTACATTTACATGCGCACAAATAATGCGATTTATGTCCAATAATCAGAGTAAGAACTTAATCACATTATGATGTTTACATGTCAAGTGCAAGCTTTTCACTCCTGTTTACATGCAATTTTCATATTCTTATAATTCGCCAAGAATTGTGATTACATTTTTACTGCCATGTTCACATACCCCACTGTCATAGCGCAGGTGCGTTACCTATTATCCACTGTTTAAAATTTCTTTTACATCTAATGAAAAACTCTTTTATATTTGATATTCGTTTCTATGTAAGAGTAAGGAACTGAAGCAAATTACAGTATGTTTGTTTTCCCAAGATATGCGATCCTTTCTTATCCACAAACGTTTCTTATATGTGTATTATTACAGGGTTGTGTGATGCCATTCATTTAAAATAAATTACCATAAAAAAGTCAGGGGGAAATAGTAAAGGAGATATTTAAAATACCTGTTTTCTGTGAGTTTGTGGCGCAAAGATACATATGCATTTTGATAAGGCGGATTAAGGAGGTTTTTGTTTTTCGATTTATTTAAATCTTTCTATAGATTTTATGTATCATGTCCTTTCGCAGAGATTCGGTTAATTTTTGCTCCTGTTCAAGAAGCAAATGCAGAAAATCACACTTTGTTGATAATGTCAGTGCACACAAATAAAAGTAGACCCAGTTCTGAATGATGTAGCTTACCTTTATCAGAAAAAATCACAACGAATGCTATTTTGTTTCCACTGAAAAAATAAAAGTGCTTGCACTGGTTCCTCCGTCTCCTAGAGCGAGCTTCTGGTCCCGGAACAAATTTGGATATGCTTGGCTAGTGCACATTTGTTATTATAGTGAGGCTTAATGTTAAAACTTTTTTAGATGCTTAAATTGTTTTAGTATGTAAGGTACATTGATTTTATTTTAGGTAAATCATGATGATTCAAAAAAGGCATCAGCTATTCTGCTGTTGGCCGATTGTTACTTTTAAAAAACAAAAACCCCAATGAATGCCATAATAATTTTACCGTTACACACAAAATTAAATTATTTTAATAGCTGAAACAGTAGACTGGTCAGGGGTGCGTTTCTCAAAAGCAACCATGGTTGCAAGTTCAGTCGTTCCCAATAGAGTTCAATGGAACCATCGATCATGCTGCTTTTGGAAAACGTACCCTAGAGTGGCAATATTTCAATTGAGGTGTTTACATGTCTGTGTTTTTTGATTTAAAACATCATAGGCCACCTATGTTAATACAATTATGCTTGCTGCGATTATGAGCATAATCACATTATTTAAATTTAGAAATTTTGCGTTTACATGTGTTGAAGTTTAATCGCAATACTGTCAAAATCTGATTATAATTGCATAAAGAGGGTCCGTGTTAGTGCACTCAATGATAATCAGTGATTGAATTCAATTTAAAATACATGTGACAAGTTCTTAAAAATCTAAATTTTCCATTTACAGTTTATTAGTTTAATAATTTTTTCATAATTTTTAAACTTTCAAAGAAAGATTATTCTACATTAACATATTTTCCCTACACTTTGATTACATAGATATCTTGTTCTTACTTAATATATTTATATAAATATATTTGTGTATCACAAATCTAACAACACAGACTGATGAGGGCCTGTAGTGTTGCAGTTATTAAGCCATGAAGGTTATTATTAATCAGTGAGTTTTGTTTTTGATATTTCGTACCACCCTGACATTTTTGACTTAACCTTGCGATCAGGTTGACATGCCATGTATTTCTTCTAACCTGTTTCTTCTAAAAGATTCTTGTAAAGAAGAGTGGTTATTTAAAGAAATCCATCCCGAGTATAATGAGGATTTTGTTAAGGCCCATCGTGGCAGCCAGTCGAGACTCAAAATACCATATACCATATATCATGTTCATAAGAACCACCTCAACCATCTAGTTATCTCATTACGCTATACTCTGCAGATAGTTCACATTAACATCAAACTATTTTGAACTACCAGAGCTATTTTGATCCCCGCATGGCACAGGTTCAGTCATTTGCACCTCAACACCTGTATCAAATCCCGCTGCATTTTCAACAAATATAGCAAAGGATTTTATTTATTGCTATTTATTATCGACACTCACTTGCAGCTCATAACGGGCCTTGTAGAACCCATTTACTATGAATAATTCTTTAAATCAGTCTGCTTTAGACTGATCTTCCACATTTGTAAGTAATATTCCAAATGATAATAATCCAAGTAGGGAAGTAAAAGTATGTATTGTTGAGTTGGTGCAATTTTTAGCCCAAATAGACAGCAGCGACCCTGCAGCTAAATGCCCAAGCAGGTAAACAACACTGGTTATGTAAATATGTCTGTCTCAGAGACAAGCTGAACACAAATAAGTTATTTTAATAAGCTGGCTAGAGCTGTGGCACAGCAGTTAGCACACACGTGCTCCTGAAGTTGTCAATAAGTGCATTAGAAGTCATCAATATTGTCAGGTTGTTAATATTGCTGTTACTACGGCTTTCACCACGTCAGTGAAAGGTGAACTGCTGTAATGTTCCTCTGGCAGCTTTCTAAGCTTCGACACAACTAGTACATCCCCAGTTCTTCATTGCGTGATGTATTATGGTTTCGTTCAGATTGATACATGGGTAGCAACTGGTGGTTATTTGCTTCTAAATATAGAAAAGTGAGTGGTGTATGTGAAGTAAAGGATTATATCCAATTACAGCCTCTTATTTGGCACCTTGGCACGTTCCAGAGAACTCGAGGAATGATTAACACCATATTTGGTTTTGCGGGATGCCAAGTCCTGCGACTTTAGATTTGAAAATATACACTTATAAAAGGATAGTTCACCCATCCAACCGAACCCTTCTATATTTAAAAAAAAAAAAAAAGCAACAAAAAAAACATTTTTTTAAAGGAATGCACTGGCCACTTTTGTCAATATATTAGAAGAGGAAGGCTGTCATGTTACAAAAAACCCAGCATACCGCTATCATAAAAAGGGTTCATAATGGTGCAATCCAGTCCTCTGAGAAGTTTGTGTTTAGTTGTGCTTATGACGCCAAATGTGTTAAAAATCAGTACTAGAGAAAACTCTGTAAAATTGCTGCGGCATTTCCTTTTGCTAAAAAGGCAGGGAAACTATTACATCCATGATGGACTTTCTCCGAGCTGTCAAATTAAAGCTGACAAATAAACAGGTGCAACTGGGTGCAGATTACATGGAGTAAGAGTATGCATTGTTTGTTTATATATTACTTGCATTGTAACGATAGCCATAACAACATAAAATAATCTAAACTTTGTTTTGTACCCAAAATAAAATCTTGAGTTTCACCACTTTGTGGTGGCATTCATGTGTGCTCAACTTGTAAATATATAATCTTTTCGTCAATACACAGATGCGATAGATTTGTAAAGAGGAATAAACTGCAAGTTAATCTTTGCTTGGCGTATTTGTTACTGTGTGCACAAATTGTTTCTCTTGAGTTTGATAGGTATTTCATCATTTGTAGCAAGTAGTTCACAAAACCAGTCTGAATGATTTGAGTTTGACTTGGATAATTTGAGCTTCATTTGCCATGACATAATTTGCAGTTATTTGACAAACAAAGATGTGGTGCACTCAGATTTTCTGATGTAATAATGATATTTGATGGCACTCTGAACTTGTTCTGGTTCTTCCATGCCTGGTGTTTGAAATGCACAGTTTCCTTTGCTAAGTCCATAGCTAAGAACAAAGAGAAGCCCCGTTACACAGAGCTCTAGGGATGGAAATTTGGTCCCTGATGAAAAGAACCACAATGGCTCATCCACCCATATCTATGTTATGTATAAAAACAACTCGATTTTTATGGAAGGAATGTAACACTGGAATTCAGACGGCGCTACACTTCCTCACACATTGTGGGCATTCTGGGTGCTATGGGACTTGTGCATCTCAGTGCAATATAATAATGTGGTCTTGTTGTTGTTTTTTTAGATTTCTCGACTCCAGAAAGATGTGGGGTGGCCATAATGATGGTGACCAGCAAGGTCATGTGAGTGCACGAATGGAGACCAGCTTACCCATGGGTACCACCAGTATTTCTGTATCCCAGCAACAGTCGCCTAAGAAGTTTGCTCCTGTTGTGGCTCCCAAGCCCAAGTACAACCCCTATAAACAAGTCGGGGATGGAACACATGAGGGAGCTGGTAAGACATATAGCCTTGACTTTTTCGTTATTAGCATTTGTACATATTTGCATATGACCGTGGTCAGAAAGCATGTACGGGTTTCCAAAATGTGTTTTTGCACTTGAGAATCAGAACTGGGAAACGATGATCGACTTGGAGTCAAAATTCAAAGAAACGGTGAGGCAAATTAAATTGCACAGACTAAAATGTGGCTTTTACCTGAAAACTCAAGATGCAAAACTTGCTTGAAATAAGGATGTTACCGGACCATGACTGCAGGACACAAGGGCTCTTGGTCTGCCTTGCATCATACTAAAAAGTCTCGCCTGGCTCTTTGAAGCTGTCGTCTTGCCAATGACATTTTATTTAGGAGAACAGGTGACCATCTGACCATGAAAGTCCACCACTGGTGGACATTTATATGCTGGGTCTATCTTAGCAGTGTGTGATAGAGTATGACATCTGGAAACACATACTCTCTCACACACACAAATACACTTGGCTGTTGGCTTTGTGGTATTTCTACTTTAACTTTTATGGCAGTGTATTAACCCTCAATATAACTGACATATATTTGCCAGTTCTACAAAACAACAAAATATATAGACTAGTAGTTATATCTTGACCCACAAAAATATGAGCCAAGTTCATAAATCAAATGATCCAGATCACATAGTAGGCCCAAATATATTGGAATACAGTGGACATAATCAGCACGTCACATGAATGTCTTTTCTTATGATTGTGTTAAAAAATTTGTAAATTGGCTCCAAAAGTTTTGAACTTAACTCACAATATTTAAAATGCTATTGCATCTTATTTTTAAGAAAATATTAAACCAAGGTAAAGAAATATAGCACAAGAATTTTTGTAAATTTTATCCACACATGGAAAAATAAAATAATTTGCAAATTTAAAATGATTATAAAAGAATCATGATTATACTTAACTATCATTTTTAACTAAATAGTGATGCGTGGGTTTATTTGTAATTTATTTATATATATATATAAATATATATTTTTTAATACTTACCTGTAAGGTTGGGTAAAACAATAAGGTTCATTAGTTATTGCTAACTAATGCATTAACTAACATTAACTAGCAATGAGCAATACATTTCTTACAGTATTTATTAATGTTCAAAACCACAACTGTTCATTATATTACCTCATGACCATTAACTAATTTGAACAGATATAACTTTACCTTTTAATAATAGTAAATTTTGAAATGAATAAGAACTAATATGTCATTTTCATTATTAATTAACTCATATTAACAAATGGAACCTTATTGTAAAATGTTACCAACATATGATTTATTCATTTATTATTGTCTTATTATTGTAGATTTTATGATTCTTCATTGTCAGTTTGAAAATGTTTAAATTATATTTATATTAAATGTATTAATTATAGTAACCTTTCGAACAAGTCTTGTTGAAATTTGACGGATTATGTCTGTGGTTATTCGGTTTTAGTTTAGCATTAATTCTAAAACCCTTGAGAGGATCAGAGAGTCTCTTGGTGGTAAATGTGTGAGTTGTTCGTATGTAATCGCTCCACACAATGATCAGAACTCTGTGTCATATGCGAGAAGGTCCATATTGGCATCGTGCTGGGGACCCACAGGGTTCGAGTGTATAGAGATTCATTGTTGGCTCATGTCCAGGTGTTCAGTAGCATGTGATGTTCACATTCACTGGAGGTCTTGGGTGGCACATTCCATTAGAGCAACATGGCCCCAGTGTCACTGTTAAACCCCTGATGGGTGGCAGGTGCCAAGAATGTGTCCATCTGCTGTGCCAACTCCCTCCCCTGTCATCTTTCTCTTGCCTCGCTGCTCAGGCTTTTAATGTTCCTCTCATTGTCACTGTCTCCGATGATATTCCTGGAAAAAGAGACTGATTATGATGTATGCGCTTGAGTTTGTTTGAATGTCATTACTAGTAATTGTCCCTTAAATGACAAAATGCTGGTATTTAGTTACATAACATGGTACTGAATTATTGCTGTGTTTGTGTTACCATTAGAGTTGATAGATAATTGTACTATCACTCATAATAGTGTATATTGTGCAGTGTTTGTGAGCAGAGCTGATTTTATGTTATTTACACAGGAGGATAACAAAGAATCAAAAAAGAGAGAAAGAAAAAAATAAAAGAGTGAAAGTGTCTCTAACAAGTCATGTCAATGTTATTATTTATTAAGGATAATTAGGAAAGTTCTAAATCACGTCAGATCTAAATCACTTTAAAAAATGTCGGCGGCCGGTTTTGATTTTTAAGGGTTTTATGGTCTCCCAAGCTCACAAGGCTGCATTTATGTGCTCAAAAAGCATAAAATATAATATTATGACAATTTAGTATATGTTATTACAATTTTTTATAAATGTTGTCTGTTTAAATTTGAATACATTTTTAAAAAGTTATTTATTTCTTTGATGGCAAATCTGAATTGTCAGAATCATTACTCTTCAGTGACACGTGGTCCTTCAGAAATCTTTCTAATAGACTCATTTGGTGCTCAACAAATCATTCGTATTATTGTTCAAAACTATTGTTCTGCTTAGTATTGTTGTGAAAACCATGTTAGGTTGTTTTTTTGATTATTTAATAAATTATTTAAAAGAAAAGAATTTATATAAAAAAAAATAAATAAATAAAAAGGCCTTTTGCTCTGACTTATTTGTCAATGTAATGTATTTTTTTCTTTGTATTTCATCTGGAGAAAAAAATATGCCAAAAAAAGCAAAACTAGCTATTGTAAAAAATCCCCCATATTAATATGGAAAGTGTAAGACCATAGGAAAAAATATATGAAATTTTAAGAATGCATTATATTGAAGTGACCTTAAATGCTTTTACATTCTTAAAACTTCGCTTATTTTACAGCTTACTACTATGATAGTTTTTGCTATGTTTTTGTGATAACACTTTACAACAGGAAACACTAAATCACCGTTAAGTATGACTTTACCCTTAATACAGTACTAGCTAGTAGGGTAGTTGTTAAGTTTAGGTGTTGGATGATTAAGGATGTAGAATAATTTCATGTTGAATAAGGCATTAATATGTGTTTAGCACTAATATAATGTTCTAGTAATATGCATGCTAATAAGTAACTAATGGAGCCTAAAATATAATAAAACAAAATAAATTATTTATGTTTGGGGACTTTTCTTTTCTGCAGGAAATACAGATATAAGATCTGTTTTGCATATGTGAAGATACATTAAAAAGACATTATGAGAATTATGAAAACCTAAAGATTTCATCAAAATTACACCAAATCCTTAGAGTACATTGATGTTTTCTATCAATAATTTGTTACATAAAGTTCAAAAAGCCGTGAAGCTCATATTTACAAGCATACCTGCAGAGCTGCACGAGTTATTGATTACTGATTACAGACACATGGCCCTTGGGCATTACGTAAATATGAGTAAACCACATACGTAAATGCTCAAAAGTGTTAGTTTGATTTCTTTGCAGTGTCTACCCAGACAGGCATTTTTATGCTCTCTGGACATCAACCAAGTCTTAGCTAACGGCATGCCCTTTGGCAATTTGTTAATTTTTTTTTTTAAAAAGAGTATTATTGGGAATTTGTTTCTGCAATAAAAGTGCTCTTTTCTTGCATTAATTGGCTGATAGCAGCTCTGTCAGATAGGGTTTTCATGGTTACAGCGTGGGCTTTCTGGACCCTAAAAAGCTTTCTGATTAGAAATGTGAATTTAACTTAATCTCTATGGTGAAAATTGTATTAATTAAGTTATTCTATTTTTAAACATTTCACAGAAAATAAGAAAGATAGAGGACCTTGAGGGCTTATTTTCTGCAGTAACCCTGCTGCTCTGCTGCTGGTGTGAGAGCGACAGAGACCTGCCTTTGTTTCAGATGAAAAGCGATGATGAGATTACTGGAGGGAGTTCTCACACGTCTGTCCCAGTCAAACAAGCAGCTCTGAGCAAGTTATCTGAGCTCACTCTGTCCCATTTCAGTTTTACCATAACTTCGAGTCGGCAAATAGAAAAATACAACCAACCAATGTGCGTATTTGTCGTTTTATGTATTCGCTTTAAACACTGAGCCATAAATTTGAACACATTGCTGCTGAATAATACAAAATTCATTTTTTATTCAGAGTGACATTGCAAATGTTTCATTTGGTTCTTTATGATTTCTAAAAACTGACAGGAGTATGATAGAAACTAATCTGAGCTGCATCGCAAGTGTCTCTCTCTCTCTCTCACATAAAAGTCCCTAGCGGACCACCTGTTTTCCAGTAAATGATAGAGACTATGGGTAATTTATTTTTAATTCATGGTATACCAAATGTAAACGATTTGCATTCTTTGTGGTGTCAGTTTTAAAGATGATAAATATTTTAAACACTCATTCACACAAGTATGAATTTAGAAGCCAAAACAATAACATAAGTGCTGGGGAAATTTGATAACAAATATTTGTACCTTTTGTTTAGCAAGGAGGAACATTTCCTGTGCCTTTTGATGTAGTTTAAGTATTACAGAACTGCTTCTTTTAGTAATCATATGAAACCATAATTAACAGGTGATATTTGCAGGTGATATTTCATTCCAGACCGCCACATTTATTTGTTTACTTTTTGCTGACATTCTTTAAATTCTGCAATAGTTCATTAAAAAAAAAAAAAATACGAAAACTTTCTAATCTCACTGTTACACAGAGCTCAGAGAGCACAGAGGAAGAGTTTGTGCACACACTTGTGTCACGCTAGAAGGGCTCCCTTGGGTATTGTGGTTCACACTTCTGCAAATTTTAGGGTGTCTCTATCTAAACAAGGTGCTTGAAAAACAGTATCAGACCTATATTATCCAATATTTGCCACAGGAAGTGGATGCGTTGCGTAATATCTCCTTTATGCTTCTGTGTATTCCTGCCAGCTTGCAGCTGCTTATGACAAAGTGAAGACAAGGCTAAGCGACATAAAAAACTAAGCAGATGAATCTAGTCATGGCTGAACGAGACTCACAGTGACAAACATGTTTTGTTTTGTTTATCAGGTATTAAGATACTTATTGTTTAGTTTGAACAACAGAAAGCTGGAATGTTTAGTTTAATGTTCGCCTGCCAATACCTTTTGACATTGAGTATGTATTTTTGGAGTGAATTTTGGTCTGTTCAAGGACCTATTCAAAACGCGTTATTTCTTCATTCAGAAAGTGGCAAATGCGGCCTTAAACCTGAATAAAAGTGTTTCTTCAGACACTGTTGCCGGTAAAAAAATGACTATGCCACTATACAGATTCTATCATTCAGTTTTGTCATTTAGTGTTGGCTAAAGTGCACGCTGTTAAAGTGTGGTCAGACATATTTAAAGCCTGCCTGTTATCGCTGTTCGCTGCCGTCTGTTGTATTCAGTGCCATGACTTCATGTCTGACTAACCTCTTGACTGATTCTGAGCTTCTGTCTGGAACATTTCTAATTGAAGGCTGAAAGGCAGATACAGAACATAAAAGCTGTTTTAGGTTCTGTATCTGTCCATGTGCTATTGTGTGAGAAAATGTGCCGGAAGATAGTGTGACTTGAGGCCTTAAATCGAGGGCAGTTCATTAGGCCTCTATTACAGCGGATAAGCCCAATTCCTTGGCAAGCTAATTGACTTTTTATTAATGGAGATAAGTGAACGTGTCAATTATCTGAGCAAGGGTACTTTATATTAAGTAAAGAACATCATAGGAGATAAAGCAAACAGTAATAGGGAATCATTGTAAAGGTGTCTCGTCAAAGTGAGGGCTAATGAGGTTTTTAATGCTGATGTTCACATTAAACTAATCTGATGGGAAATGTGGAATAACCTGAGAGTGTGTGTGTGTACAGCTGCATAAAGTATGCAAACTCTTTACCTGGATTTCTGTATGAGATGGTCATGAAAATGTTAAAAGTAAAACACGCTAGTTTAATAAAGGTGTATGCAGTAAAGACGCTCAAGCATACGTTTGTTGGTATTGTTTTGTTATTTGCAGACTAATGCATTAATGAAGACGCAGCTAATCACATTTAATAATAATTTCTCTTTCTCTATGATATATAAAATTCCCCCTCCCGATTCTAATACAATATATTTTTATCTTAATGCATCAATAATTAATCGTGCAATTAATCTCACATACTTGTCATGTTTTGTCCGCTAAAGAAATAAATAAAGAATGTAATATCACATGAATAAAATAGACATACAGTTATCATATACTGTATTATATTATACAATCCCCTCACCAAAAATATTACAAACTATCAATTTATCAAACAAGCAAAGAAAAACAAATTAATATATTAAATATTAAAAATTATCTCAACAAAATATTACAATCAGTTAGACAAACATTACAAAAATAAATTAGGCTTCCAGTTATAAACTTTTATTACCACTTAATCTTCAATTCGATGCAATAAATATCCTCAACAGAAATATTACAAAAATAAATTAATAATTTAAAACAAACAAAATAATTAATTATACAAACAAACAAACAAAAAAATACAAAGTTTATATCAAATAAATAAAATAGGCATCTAGCTATAAATATTAATTCCCACTACATATTATATTATATTATATATTATAAATTCCCTCACAAATACTGTTTAAAACAAACAAACAAATTAATTCAATAAATAAATAAATAAATGGGAGATACAGATTAGAATTGGACCATGCCATGTCCTGGTCTTCTTGCCCATACACTTGTCCTTGCTCTATAATCTCTATCAAAAAAGTGATATGACCTTGATATATCCTGCTTTTATTAACAGGCAGATAAAGAGTATCTGTAGCCAGTATTTTGTTCTCGTTTTCTACGTGACCATTGCACCTTATGATGTGACAAACCTCAAAATTGCCTGTTATGTATATGAGTTTAGAGTCAGCCAAGTCAACAGTTAAACACCTGCATGTCTAATTCACAGTAGATAGTCAGTAAAAACAGGAACTTGTTCACTCGGGTGTTCAAGAAAGCAAAACCATACAAAAGAATAAAGGGTGTGTGAACACCTGCTTTACATAGTTTCCAGACTGTGCTGCTTTTTAGTGAAAAGTTGGTGTATTTTTATTTACTACATTGAAAGAACCAGTGCAGTCCTACTTGATAGACATCTATTAATGTGAAAACAGTGACCTCATCCTCTTTTTACAGTACACATTCTGAGGAAACCATTAGTTGCTCAACCAGATTGATACGCACTTGCACAAGCTCACACATAAATATACACAACGTTCTATGAACTCAAACTCCAGCACACACACAAACGTGTGTCTAATTTCTGTGAAAGGAAGACCGCTGCGCTGCAAGAAAAATAACATCTGTGCAACGCAGAGAAAAGGCCTGTCTGCTTTCTTTTCTCAGACGCTGTTTTTAGCAACACTTAGGACCACCTGACGGGGTGGATGTTATTGGCAGGGGTCAGTTCGCTTCTCCCCTTCTCACGATGTCCAAATAGGTTATACGTGGGTGGTTTAAAAAATAGATATTAAATAAGGCAGATCTTTAGTTATAACAGGCAAGGATTCAAATGAAAATGTTACATATTTGTATCTCCACCAATCACGTCTGTTAATTTTTCCATTCATATTAGCCAGTTTATTACTTTGCTGTTACTGTCAATGGTTTCTCTTGAATGATTTAGCTCAAATGTGTCACTGTATAAAGTGTGGTCTGACTACATCTATTAAATACATTTTATCAGTGTAATATAAAACTCTCAAAGTGCTATACATCAGAGTGTAATATAGAAGTTGCGTTGGGCTGCAGTGATCAGCACATGCTTCAGAGTCTGACATTTACTGTGACCCGCTGTGACTGCTGTTCTTTACAACATTACATTGCATTACATGTGTCTGTCAGCAAGTGTATGCTGTCATTTTTTGGTGTGGTAAACCAATTGCAGATTGATTATTTTAAAGTGATAATTTAACCAAAAATAAAAAATGGATGGATTCACCCTCATGTGGTTCCAAACCTATATGACATTTTCATGTTAAAGACACATTTTTTTTGGAAATAGGCTCATTTTCCAACATCCCTAGAGTAATACAGATGTGTTTTACCGTTTTTGAATCCATTCTGCCGATTGCCGGGTCTGGTGGTCCCAAAATTAGCATAGCTTAGCATAAATCATTGAATCCGATTAGACCAGCTAGCGTCGCACT
>JAUCMT010000114.1:10485748-10499914 GCA_032357475.1 Enteromius thamalakanensis
AGTAAAGTACAGATACTTGAAAAATGTACTTAAGTACAGTAACGAATTACAACTACTTCGTTACTGTCCACCACTGGATTTTGATATCAAAATTTATTGTTAATCTATAAAATTATATAGTGCATATGTTTTGGTGCTGTATGAAATAAAGTTTATGGTATGCTAACTGTACTGAACTCACAATTTACAGTATTGAGAAAAAATGCATATAAACAATTGACAAATATACATAATTGCTTTAAATTGATGCTAATCATTTTGTTGCAAAACCTGACTAATGGAAATCCTGCAATTTCAATTCGTATTACAATTCATTAATTCAAAGTGACCCTGTTATTTAATTCAGAATGGCTCATGTCGACACAAACACACACTCATTAGCTACATTCCAGCTAATGTTGCTTTTGGCTGATTAACTTGATTTGACCTTTTTTTTATTCATCTTGCAGATCTGCCAGGCCTTTATTTTTCCCCTCTGTCTACATTATATGAATTATTTGTTAGAGTGACTCTGGGCTTGTTTAATGTTCAAGGTTTTATAGCTGAGGCCACTGGCACAGCTGCTCTTGCTGTAATCTTCCACTTGTACAAGCAGAGAGTACCAGCGTCCTCAGTTTACAGCGCTCCCAAATCACAGACCCTTCTCTCAAAAATCAATAAGTGTGTTCTTCCCTTTATCCCTGCTTTGAGCTTTAAGGAAAGAGACTTGATCCCAGTGTTTGTTGAAACCTGTAATTAAAGGACCTGCTTTGTGATCTGTTTTAATTCCTGTGTGTGAAATGGCAGCTGAATTTGTTTTGCTGCTTTGACTCAACCTGATGCTTTTGAAACTATTCTTTGCTTTAGTTGGTGCTCTTAGGGTGTAACAAGACGTAATGAAATGTGATCATTATATAAACCCCATTTGCTTCCATCATTCATCTCTCCAGCCATACCCTTTCCCTGTAAACACACACACACACACACACAGTGGGATCCATCCAAGCGGCAATTCTGAGTTTGGCAAAGATTAGCATAGACGTTTTCCCCTTCGCACCCACAATGTTGAATCAGAAGAAGTCTTTATGGGAATATAATGAATTGCTCTCTAGGGAAGACATCTCATTGTACAATAGCTATTTTTGTTTTATTTTACAAGAAAGTCCTCTATTTTATACTTCTTCACCACATGAATATATTTATATTGGAAATTGAATCAAGACATGGAAAAATTATGTTTATAGATCTCAGAAAAAAAAACAGTAAACAGCATTACTGTATCTATTGTGACGCGCATCCTGAGTTCAGATCAGCGTTGACCTGGGAACCAACAAGGAACATCTTAGCGCCCTCTTCACCGACTGATCGGCCCCAGCTGGATATTGTTAGTCTGCGGCCAGATGAGCTGTGCGAGGCACCCCGGGGACTTTTCACTCTAGAAATCAGTCTGTGACTGCTCTGCCTGAGTTTATTCTCCAAGTCTACCTCAAAGCAGCCTTAATAACTGGAACCTTCCCGGGGATACGTCACCACACAGCCCTCTGCACATTTGTTGAGCACCTTGATCCTTTATTTTGAGCTCTCCTTGTCGTGTGTTCATTCTCGGCCATCACAGTTGTGGAGAATGCCGGCAAGTTGAGGACAAAAAAAACGATAAGTGATCTCGTTTTTTTTTTCTCACCTTTTCCTTTTTGTGTTTGTTTTGGTTCTCACCAGGCAGCCTCTCCTCTTCCTTGTGCACTGATTGAGAAGATCCTGAAGCAGCTAACAAAAGTTAGCATCCAACAGCAACAAATTGTAGAGCATATAGCCACTCGACAGGGCGAAGCAGAGCAAAATATTTTCACTCTCTGCACAGCCTCTCGCCAGCATGTATCCGTTTCTGACCCCCATGTGCTGGCCTCGAAGTTGCTCCCAAAAATAACGGCCCATGACAATGTCGAGATCTGCAAATGTTTGAGAATACAGCGGCCACCAAAGGCTGGGCTCAAGTTGTCTCATGCCTATCTCCTAGCAGGACACCTTGGGGCAGCCAACACCATTCAGCGCCTAGGTTCCACTGGTTTTGTCTAGCCTGTCTGGATCTGGTTAGGCTGCTACCAAAGTCTGCCTGGGGGTCGATTACGCTACCAAGGAGAGCTGTTCCTTCTGTGTAGCTCTGTTTACCATCTACTGACCGTCAGTCTGGCTTGTTGAACGGTTTAAATAAACGCTCAAACTGATGCTGAGACAAGTGGTGGGGGTAAATAAACAGGACTTGCCATGGGAACCAACGAGGAACACCTCAATGCCCTCATCACCAGCTGATCAGCCCCAGCTGGAGATTGTTAGCCCGCGGCCAGATAAGCCGTGCCAGGCACCCGGGGACTGAGACACATTCTCCACGGGGCTGACATCTTAGCTGTTCTCTCCTTTTCACTCTAGAAACCAGTCTGTGACGGCTCTGCCTGAGTTTATTCCCCAAGTTTATTCCTTTACCTCACAGCAGCTCTAAGGACTGGAACCTTCCCGATGTGATGTTACCACTCAGACCTCTGCACCATTGTTGAGCACCTTACTTGTTAATAAATAATAAAGTAAATATTTTTGGCATCCTTAAAATTAGTGATTAAAAGATTGCCACGAGGCGTCAGGGAATACAATACAAGACCAAGCTCTGCGGCTAAAAGCGACTCCACGGTGTTTATTGTCCCGCTGCAGAGAGAGAGCAGCCATCAGCGCAACTGAAGAGTTCTGTGTTCAGATGCACACAATAATCTTGATTCAATGCCCCAGCAAAAGTAATTATTATGAATGTGTTGGGGGAAAACAATAGAAAGACATTTGAATTATTTTTAAGTGCTTTCTGAGTCTGTGTCGCAAAGATGAATTTTATGATTCTCCATCTACTTATAGACGTGCCTTTAAAGAGAAGTCATATTTACTGATTATTTAATTTAATGAATGAGTTTTTGTTTTAATTTTTTTTTAGTTTGTTAAGTGGTAATGTAAAACCGTCTATAGATATATTTTTCATGTCTATTTCGCTGAGTTTTGGTTTATTTTTGTGAAGCACTCCTGTTCAAGATGAGAAGAACGTGCTTGTTTTCTTTCTTTTCTAAAATCACTTTACTGTCAGTGCACACAAATAAAAGTAGACCCTTTGCAGTTCTGAATAATGTTTTACTCCTACCTTTTTCAGAGAAAATTAAGGCGAAGGCTATATAATCCAAGTGCTGGCTGGTGCCTCTATGTCCTGCAGAACGCGCTTTACAGCGTCACTCTTCGCAAACCATCATGTCGCACATTTATTCTTTTAATGTAGAAGACTAAATTGATCAGTCATACTTAATGATCAGCTCACTGTCTGCCGCTGGCCACTTGGTACTTTAAAAAACACAAACATATATTCAGTGAACAAAAAATGTCTCAATTAGCTTAAATAAAAAATGGAACAAAATATAATCATTTTGCCATTACACTCAAAACTGAACTATTATAATAGCTGAAACAGCATTAGACATTTTGGTAGAAGAGGAAAAAGACGGGCTTCTACTCCGGGGCTTTATTTTCAGCTCTCCTTGTCATGTGTTCATTCTCAACCATCACAATCTAATGATTAAATGATTAAAAAAAGGTAAAAAAAGATAATTTTAACAATAAATAAATAAAACAATACATTTAAATTTATTACATTATTTGTTTTAGTTATCATAGGTTAAATAATTAATAATAATAATTATTGTTCTTGTTGTTATTATATTTATCTATATGTATAATTATTTATTTACATATTTATTTACTGTATACCGTTTAAGATTGAAAGTTTAGAATTGAGACATTTAATTGAGGTATATAGAAGACAAATATTGATGGTATGGTAAAACATTTTGAAGTAGAAGAAGAAGTTGAGATTTCTGAATTTTAATAGCAATCAAAGCTGGGTGCATAAAAGTGCACAAAGTTAAAAAAACAGCTATTAGCATGTCAGCCTTTAAACTTCCCTGGGTCAAAAAAAAAAAAAACCCTCAGAGTTCATTTAAAAGGTGTAGATCCCACAGATCTATATTTTCTTTTCCTCAAATGTTATGAAACATCACCTTCAAATATGGCCCAACCAATCTAGTTTAAAGCAGCAAGTCAGCAACTTTTCTACCATTTTCACAGAAGACCTTTTAAATACCCTGACCTTGTCAGCAGTTCATGCACGTATTCTCACTGTCAGCCCAGAATAGGTAGGGAAATTCTCTGGCGCAATGCAAAATAGTAGTAAATGTGTTTTGTAAGAACTTCTAGATTTAGCTTGTTCCTGTTTAGCATGTTTCAGGTCTGTTAGCTTCCCCACCTCTGTTACAGCTAATGAACTCTCCAAGCAAATGAGATCAGCTGAAGTAGAGGGGTAAGTGTCAAACAGAGAGTTACTATGTGAGGTGCAAAGGAACGGTCAATGAACTCAATCTGTCATTATCCAATCAGGTGTCTGCGGGTAACTGCTGCGTTCAGGAGGACAAAGACAATATATTGTGTTTTATATGTGTGTGTGCAGCCCTTTACGCATTTTGGCTTAGTTCTTTGGCCTGATGCTCCTTTTGGTTATTACTTTTTATACATGACTAAAATTGCGTATAAATATATAGCCATGCAAATCACGTTTTTTATGTTTGCTTGGTTTAGGAATGACATCTTGATGTTTTACTGCGGCATTGACCTCTCTACAGTTGCTTGTGGAGAAATTCCCCATCCCCAATTTGGCCTTTGGTCGAGTTCACATTCAGAATTAATTTAAGAGAAAGTATCTCTTTTTGCAATCAGCAGTAAAACTGTGATGGTTTGGCTTATTTCGAAAAACCAAAACATTAAAGACCGCCCTGACCTCTTTCACAAGCATGAAAAAATGATCGAATTAACTCAGTTAACTTCAGCTGAAATGCAGTTGCAACAGTTGGCCGTGTAAGTACACATCCAATTGTAGAGCAACATATATGTACAGGATGCTGAACTTTATCTCGGGACAGCTTAAAGAACCACCTCTTATTATGTGACACCGTTTTGTGATGTTAGAATATCCAACAGTAGTACACGATCCATATCTAGGTGTAAAATGGCTTTACTTTTCATGAATTAGAGTACAAAGGGTTTCCATCTTTGACATGCTCATTGATGAATGTTGCTATCTAAGTGTATCTTACATGTATTTTTCAAGGATTTAAAGGGATAAATCATGACCAAAGAATGATTTCTGATGTGTCATGCGACACTGAAGACTGAAATAATGGCTGCTAAAAATAAAATAAAATAAAATAAAATAAAATAAAATAAAATAAAATAAAATAAAATAAATGCATACAGTTCTTAGCATTATTTTAAATTGTGAGAATATTTCACAGTATTACAATTTGTATTGTATTGTTAATCAAATAAATGCAGCTTTAGTTATTATATTTTAGTTAAAATATATTTTAGTTAAAACTTCCACAATAATAGTTTTAGAAAAAGCTAAAAGGAGAGATCTTCTCCTTCAGGTCCCTGTAGATTCCCACCTCAAGTTGGCACTCGGCTAAAAGGATCTGAAGTGGAGAGTAGGCTCAGTCACAAAATCTTTCTCTATGTTTCCATCCCTGACACTTTGTTTGTTTACAAATTTTTGTCAGAGAGGAAGACATTAGGCCTGAAGGAGCCATCTCAAGTCATGTGAGCCCTATACCCTCTAGGACTTCTGCATTATTAAAATCTTCCACACAGTTTAGCACAAGTTGAGTGCTTCCTCCGCGGCTCTTGTCCATGTATCATTCCACATGGGTGCTCTTGGGTCAAAGCTACAAAAGCACACCTGACGTTAGGCTTAGGGTTAAAAAGATCCAATATTGTTCCTGTGTATGGGAGGGAAACAGGTATCAACTGACATGAGGGAAAAATGGCAGTATGTTTCTTTTTTTGTGTACTATCCCTTTAAAGTAAATGTAAGGTCCTCTGTGCAACAGAACTTCTTAAACACTTTAGCCTCTCTTCAGAGTTTTCCCCTCTTGATTTGTCAGCAAAGGATGTGGTTTGTCTTGTGTTGAAGCGTTGAAGTGAATGTGTGCACTGTTTATCATGTAGAAGGTGCTGCTGAGGAGTGTGGAAGGTCACACATTTGAAAAAGAAAAAACAATATAGGGCTGATAAAAAGAGTTTTTTTTTTTTAGTTCTCACAAAGACTCCGTAGACTTATAAAGACTTTTATTTATATAAATGTATATATATATATATATATATATATATATATATATATGTATATATACACAGTTAAATGCAATATGTTGAGAATTCTTGTTCTATAAAAAAGAAATATAACAAATATGCATTTTATTTTATTTTAAATTGTAATTTATTAATGTGAAAACTCAATTTTCAGCAGCCAGTATTCCAGCTTTCAGTACATGATCATTCAGAAAACATTTTTATGCTATTGATATAAATATGTTATATATGAGTTCTCTTCGGTTGGTTGAGCCATTAACTTATTTACTTTGGCTTAATTCAAAATGCAGTCCTTTACAGTAAGCAATTTCAATTGTCTGTTATATTAAAGCATCTCAGTCAGAGAGATTTTGCACATTTTATCTCTCTCTTTATTTTACTGTTCTCTTGTTCCTATTTGTGCTTTATTTTTGAGTTAAGGAATCAGTTTACAGGCTTGTGGATTTAATAGGATTGGAAATCTATGATTTCCTTCAGAGAGCTTTTTTTCTTTTTCTTTGGGGATATTAAGATCACATTGTGTACATCGTGGTGCTCACAGTATTGTGAATAATTACCTCACATTTACATTTGACATCATCGAGAGTGCTTACATCAATGCTGAGCGCTATTCTTTCAACCGCATTAGTCTCTGGTGAGCGTCCACTCTCTGCCAGTCCCTATATTGTGTTTATAGAGCGGGTTACATCACTAGCACTCTGTAACAACAATTAAAGTGCTGACACTTCGGCCCACTCCAAGCTCTCCATTCAATTAAACCCTTTCCCATCACTGTCTCTTCTCTGTCTCCCGCTCATAAAGCTCTGTCAAGACTCTTCATTTACCCAGGCGGTGTGAGCTGACTAGATCGGAGACTGTAAAATCATGACTTGTCATTTGTCACTGCTCTGTTCCCTGCTTCCTCTCCTGCCGCCTCTGTGGAGGAGCCTCTCGGCTGACTTCACACTGCTTACACTGAAGTATGCTCACAGTCTAAATACGACTGGTGTGGCCCCCGCTGGGTCAGGCTGAGGGCATGTAACCTGGCCAAGAAAGCACGTGTGGCTTCTCTTGAACATTGTTGTAAATGTTTAATGTTATTTATTGTAAATGCTGGTCTTGAGGGAATTTAATGTGATTGGCCTTTTAGGAAGCTGACTCAATTGCTGAGAAAAAACTGGAGGTTAAAACCACATCTGTGGAATCCGTGTCACATGCTGTCCAAAAATTTGTTGGCACTTCAAAATTCAATTAAGTATAATTTATAATATAATAAAGCATAAATGTATCTGGAACATCCTGTGCTATGGCATGCTGGGCTGGATCTTGAATTAAAAAAAAAAAAACAACAACAACAAAAAAAAGGCAGATTTTAAATAACTTTGGTTTTTTAATAACATTGATTTAATTATTTTGTTAATTTATTTATATTTTACATAGTCCAAAGGACTACAGATAACTTTGATAATAATAAATACAGGCTACATTTAGACAGTGTGCTGTTCCAAATGTGCAAAAGGTCACAGAAGAACAGTCTTTGCTTGCCTTTCATCCTTTCATTCTCCCAATTTCCTCTTATCTTCTCTGTAAATAGAAAGGAGGAGGTGTGCGGCTGCTTAAAGCTATTGTCAGCTTAGTTGCCACTCGGAGACATAATCCTGTTGTCCGTCTCGTGCTAAGGAGGGCAAGATCTATTTCACATTACGGCTCCACTGCTACCAGAAATGGCAAAATGAATGCTTTGTGTGATAAATAATGTTGTATAATGACATGCTGTCTAATCCTAAAGATCATTAAATTAATTTGGCCGCTCTATCTGTAGGCTTTAGACAGATGTATCGATAGAAAGAGGAAACATGAATATGGATGAGTAATGTTTTTCTCATACTGTAGATATTGATGGATATATGATTTGAATTCTGTCTAGCCATCATATTTATGAATAAGAATTCAGATTGCAACATTTGGTAGTTTAGATTGTAAGGGAGTAAAAGATGTAATTAAAATGATTGAAAATGATTTAGTGGTTAGAAATGAGCAACACTAGTGTCTGATTTTAAGAATTAGCTGTGAAGAAACATTCCCACCCATTTCTTTTTCATAAAATATAACAGAACAGACAGACTCAATGCTAATCAGTGTCTGACAGGTGATTTTTGAGGAGGAATTTACTTAAAAATAAAACACTTTCATACCAGTTTTACAGTAAGAGAATTATAGGTATGTTTATTATTTATTTTGTATTTCTGATTATTGCTAATTATAGCAGTGGTGATAGTGGTGTTTTACTGTACTTCACCCAATAATTACAATTCTGCCATTAATTATGTTTCAAACCCATAAGACCTTCATTCAACTTTGGAACACAAATTTAGATATTTATTCATGAAATACTGTATGGGAGCTTTCTGACCCTGCATAGATAGCAATGCAATTACCGCGTTCAGGTCCCAAAAAGGTAGTAAGGACATCATTAAAATAGTCCATGTGACATCAGTGGTTCAACTGCAATGTTTTTGCGCAAAGAAAACAAAAAGGCTTTATTCAAAAGTTTTTTATCTTCAGTGTCAGCCTTCGATGCACGCTCATATCTTAATTTCAAAGCTGAATAAAGGTTTTTGAAACAACATGAGGGTAAGTAATTAATAACAGAATTTCAATTTTTGGGTGAAGTATTCCTTTAAAGTATGCAGCTTGATACCACAGTGTTTGTTTTCTCCCCTCCTCTCCTTTTAAAATGAAAGCTCAAAAAGAAATAAACATTCATTTTCCATAGAACTTACTGAAATGGAAGAATATCCAGAGTGCTCTTTTCCAAACAATGAAATTGACTTACGATTACAGCTGCAAATCAAATTTGTGCCACAAAAATTGACAAAATGAATTTAAAAAAGCCTACTTAATAAACTTATTATGTAAAAATGAATTGCTTTGTGGGATGAACTGAAATTTCCTGTGACACTGAAACTGACTAAAGGTTCAATGAATAACGACTTGCGTTTCTAACTTACTGTACATTACAGTTTTAATTTCTCCAGAACATTTCTTTTAAGTAACTGGAATGGAGTTTTAAACTGTTTGCACTTGTATTACTGTAAATGTCCCTTCTGTGACTAAACAGGCTGCAGCCAACAAGACGAAGGAGACAAGAAAAAAGCGCAGTGAGAGACCGAAATGGAGATAAAAGAATTGGAGGGGGGCCGGTGGGAATGCAGTGCCCAACTGCCTGTGGCAGCTAATGACCTTAAGGTCAACATGGTAGCAGGTTCAGAGTTTTGACAGGAGCAGCCAACTGTAGAAAGAGGAGCATGCCCGCTGGCACTCCATGTAGCCAGTCACTGTGCGTTAGTCTAATAAACTGCATGCTATCACACGTGTCTTTTTTACACATATCTGACCAATCGCGTACCGCTGTTGTTAGTCTGAGATGCTGAAGCCATCATTGGGGCCTGCCTTTTTACATTACAATGTTTTCCCTCTGAGTAACACTGCTAAACAGCTCACCCTCAAAAGCTCTGTCACCAAACATTAGAGAGAACTCTGCTCCTTCCACAGAGACGTGAGAGCACTGATTGGACACTTTGAAATTTGATGACTTGGTGAGAAACATGTCTGACCTGAACATGACCCTTGGCCTGGGTATCAGGAGTGTGCAGCCATACGCGCCAGTAGGGGTATTTAGACCAAAAAATAGTTACTTAATCTTTTTCTTAATTTTTGAGAATACATCTTGGATATTTTGTTGATGTGTGTGTGTGTACAATATATATAAAATTATTATCAAATAAAATAATTGTGTTATTGCATATAAATTTCACGTAATGCCATTTTTAAATGAACTTTTTAATTGCAAAATTTTTATTCGTTGTTGAAATACAATAATTTACACAGTGGCTTCCAAGTAGATTTATTTAAACATACATTAAATAATTTAGACATCTCTAACTGGTAAAGTACAATGAAGTAAAATGCTCTTTTAAAATTAGACTGCAAATGCAGTTGAAAATCTGATTACATGAGATGTTCATTCTTGTTTATTTTGTGTTACATCTATTAGTAAAGAGGCAGGGGTGACTGCACTTGTGTTAGAACTGAGGCTTTTGTACAGCGATCCTCATTTGCCACGTCAAAGAACAACAAAGACAAAAACAAATTTCCAGGAAATTTTTTTTATTATTTGTTCGGAACAAAATGCGTACCAAACCAAAAGATTTTCATTATGAATATGTGTACTGTAACACCCTTAACGTATATTTAATCTTTGTTTATAATTTTAATATTAGTGTTATTATTAATCCTGTTGTTGATAAATATAATATATAAAAATATATTTGCAATGGTTTTTATCCTTTAGAATATTTTATTTATTTTTATTTTTGTTAGACAAAACTAAAAAAAAAACACACAATATGAATACAGTGTGGAAATATATAAAAAGCATTTAATTGTAAATAAATATATAGTAGTAAATCATAATAGTGATGATAATAATAGTAAATAAATATTAAATATGAGTACAGTGTGTCATTTAGTCTTTTCAGTGTGGATGAGAAACATCTGGAAGTCAGGTTCTCAATGATATTTCCTGTGGCTGTTGAAAAAAAATGGGAATTTCATCGCTGTGGGGTGCGTTGTGTATTTAATACTTGAATAACTACGTAAAATAGACATTATATATAGGTCCTGGATGACTGTTCAAAAAGGGTTTCATGAAGTGCAGAGTTGACTCATGTGGTAATACTTATGGCTTCAGCACTGGAAGTTTCAAATACTGCGTGAATATTACATTCTCACACATGACTAATGATCTTGAACCATAAATCACACAGCAGTTAGGGCTGATATTATCAGTATTATTAGTTGTTGTATTAGTAGTATTTCCCTGAAATCATGCTAGGTGGGTACATGTGTACCATATTCAAATGCAATCCTACTCGTTGCTTTGCTTTGACATCTTTGATATCTTTGTATCATGGTCACGCATAAACCCTCTGAAGAATACCTTTTTTCTGTCTGTAGTTTCTGTGAAACTATTGGCGAATATGGTTAAGCGAGGAACGAAAGCTCATAATGAAACAGAAGCAAAGAGATGAAAGCCCCTTATGTGGAATTTCAAAAAAACAAACTCCTACTCAAAACGTGTAAATGAAAGTTTTTCTGAGAACAGCGTCTTTGATGGACAGTTTTGTGATTGATATTGTGCGTGCTTCAGTCACAATTACAGCTTCCTGGTAATACCGTCTCTTGACTTATCTGATTCACAGAAGGCACAAAGGTTGAGAAAAAAGGTGGCGACAGTCTCAGATCTCAGATGTCTTCAAATAAATGCAAAGCAGAATCATAATAAGAGGCAGTAATCTTTTTCTTTAAACATTTAATGTCATTTCTCTATAAAGAAAAGCCATCCAGGGTGTTTACATGTGCCGGCCTGGAGCTTCTCACTTGATTTGAGATCTTCAGATGTGATCTGTACAGATGTGATTTCAAATAGGCAAAATAAAGTTGTAAATTGCCTGATATTTGTACTTTTTACATATTTTTTTTTTTTTCTCACAGAAGAATACTAATAATTGTGTACTAAATGATTTTTGCCAAACAATGTTGATATTTAAAAGTACCAAAACAAACCTCTTGCCTGATCGTAACCCTTCTTTTAAATACTTTGTTCCTCTGATATTTTCATATTTTTTCTTTTTTCTGGTTCTCTTTGTCTATACATGCTTTGCTAATATCTGTTGCGTTTCCACTGCAGTTTAGTAGTTACTTAGTGCTCCTATATCTGTAAGTTACTGTAATTTACCATATACAGTTAGATGCTTTAACATTGCATTATACAGTCATTTACAGTAAAATTAGTTTAACGTAAAGGACATTCCCAGAACTCATGATGTCACATCATGTGATTTTATATTAACATTAGTGTTTTTATTTACATTTTATGTGAGTTAAAGGGGTAGTTCACCCTAAAATGATGATGATTTACGCTTTCCTGTAGGAGCTTCTTTCTTTTGTTAAACACAGGAGAAAATATTTTGAAGAATGTTGGTAACTGAACAGTTTGACAGTATCCATTGACTTCTGTAGTAATTTCTGTAAGTGGTGACTGTCAGCTGTTTGTTTACCAACTTTCTTCAAAATGTCCTACTTTGTGCCAAACTTAACTTAAAACTTAACTTGGATCATGATGATATGATGATGTACAGTGATGCAGTATATACGGTTATAAATAGTAAAATATACATGCACCATAACTTAATATAGAAAATATTTTTTGCAAATAAAAACATTGAAAAAACACTACAACTGTAAAGACGTAATCCTCTGTTCAAAAGTCATTTTATCTGTCAGTATTCATTTATGCTTTATTAGATCCATTATCTGTCTTTGGTTACATGTTTACAGTTTATTAAGCATAATCGGTGTAAAATGAAAGAGTTTAAGACGTTTGCTTGACCTTACAGGCTTTCAGGTTGTTAAGAACATCTGTTTAAGATGTGCATGTGAGCGTGCCCAGTGATTATGAAACTGTTCTAGTTCTGCGGAGAGTCCAGTGAAAACATTTCCTGTCAGACTCAAAGGGAAACTAATATTACCTAAATGAATTCTTTTGTTTCGTGTTGTTTGCAGAGCTTGACATTTGATTACTAAAAGAATGTTTTATATGAACCTTTCCACCCAAATGTATTTAATATTCAAATCTACAAGAGTTTAAAACCGCAGGAGGCCCTCTGCCAGTGGAACATCTTGAATCATATTTAATCTAACTTATCTCATCCTATTTTCTAAAACCAGTGCCCAGAACTGCTTGAGTGTAGAGAGAAGAGATTGTTTTTTAATGTGTGTGGAAGGAGATAGTCACATTACCCCGTGCCCGATTGCCTTTCATTGTGCAAGTGCATTGTAGCCACCAAAAAGACGGCATTCGACACGAATGAGCGAAGCTGAGCAAAAGTAACAAGTACTGGGCGAGTCGGACCTAGTCTTGACCTGCAGTTTGACCTCCAGTCCAGGAGGCCGATAGGAGACTTCTTTCCCATTTGTTCAGACACAAAGAATACGTAGAGAGCAGAAAGAGATGGAGCTTTTCTTTTTGCAGCGCTGGGGTTTTTCCCTCTGTGCTGTACAATCGCTAGTCACCCCCCCCATCCGCCCTCTCGGTTTGAAATGCAAAGTTAACAGATTTACCCATGCCCTCGAGCCCTGCACGCTCGCTCCTAATCTATTCTAATGTGTCAAAAAGCCTTTCCTTGGAGTTACAGACAAATTTCACACTCAAGTTGTTTGTAAAAGTCATTCTGAATCACGAGTTTTAGTGGAAAAGTAAGTTTCTTAAGTAAGAGACTGTTGAGAGATGCTGCTGTAGCTGGACTGCTGGTTTGCTCGGCACACGTACTGGCACAGTTCATTCAGATTCATTCTCTAAAGAGCTGATTTATGAGTTTGTACAACGTGTACATGAAGTAAGGTCGGAGCTCTATATTTAGTGCTCTTAGTGTATGGCTTGTAGGTAGTGCTAATGTCCAGTTGTTTTTATTAACATTTCAACGGAAGTATAACGGATATATCAGGATTTGAATTTAGATCAAAAGGATCTTTCACACGAAAATGAACATTTGTTTATTGTTTTGTCACAGGTGCAGTAACGTCTACTGTTGCTCTGCAAAATTTAAGGGAGAAATCCAGTCATTTCTAGGGGTTTGGTTTGAAAGTGACTTTTGTGTGAGCAGTGCTATGATAATAATTGGACAATGGTGCTCTGAAACTTACAGTAGTTTGTATAGCATTTACAGAAAATCATTATTATTCTAATTCTAATTATTAGTATTCTCATTTAGGGCTGGGCGGTATATACCGCACGATATATTATGCGCATCTCATCAGTAAAGCCGGTTCTTTGATTAGGGCTAAATCTAGTCACCTGTATTTAGAAGGAACGCTAGCTTATACACAGAGCCGTAGATCGCTGAGAAGCTTCGCGTTGAATCACCC
>JAUCMT010000114.1:10499997-10515245 GCA_032357475.1 Enteromius thamalakanensis
ACGGCTCTGTGTATAAGCTAGCGTTCCTTCTAAATACAGGTGACGTAGATTTAGCGCAAATCAAAGAACCGGCTTTACTGATGAGATGCGCATAATATATCGTGCGGTATATACCGCCCAGCCCTATTCTCATTGTTATTTTAAATAGAGTGGTTATCATTAGTACCAGTATGTTGTTATACTCTAGTGTGTATTTTGATGCACAGTATATACATTTTTCTATGAACAAATAAGATTGGGTAGATGTGGTCCTTTTGCTGGTCACAGATTATGTCAATAAGCAGGTGACAATGTCGAAATCATGTCACGTTGCAAAACATTTGAAATCAATTTTAACATGAATTTAAAAGATTGTAATCACCCTGAAGTTGTGAACAGATGCGTATTTCACAAAGTTTAAGACTTCGGTAAAACAGAACTTTCCTAATTTGTTTGCACAAGGAAATCTGTGATTCATACCAATCTTCTCCTACCCATGATTTCACCCTCAAATAAAGGAACGATTTCCTCTCCTCTAATCTAATGGGTGTAAAATTTGCCATGACAATATAATTATTTTTAGGGTCCTATTTGCATTTCCAGCCCTCTCCTAAGTAAATGTTAGGGTTTAAGGTCTTTATAGATAAATTAATAATATCAAGTATTTAAAATAGCATGAAACATTTAAATTGAGTAATTTCACTTCCTGAAGGGCACGTTTAGGGTATTTTACATTTGCATGCAGACAGATACATCGGCCCTAATCACTGAGACGGAAATTGTAGTTAAGAGTGTGAAACATTTCACAGGGCCTTTTTTCCAGTCTGCCTGACTTTGTCATGAAGCCTGAGGTGTTATTGTTAAGATAAAAAGAAAACAAACTCATCTATCATTTTCCCTCATTTAAATAGGTGCAGCTCAAGCACATTAAGATGACTCAAATACAGTCTGTCCTCCATTTAAACAATCGTATCCATGATGATTTTGGCTGTGAAACCATGGACATTTTTTTTTTCTGCTGCTAAATGTAAAGATGAAACGTGACTAAGAGTTTGAGTTCCCACTCATCTTAATTTGCTCTGTTAGGTTAATAAACCTCTGTGATTGGTTACCTTGATTGGTCATCACGCTCACTGTATCACCCAGACCTCTTCCTGACTTTGCAAGAGCGCTGTGAGCCGTAATAACAGACCATATTTGTGTCTTTAAAGAACAAGCGTCTGCCTCAGGCATGTAGGTTCAGTCTTCTCATCATGTGATAGAGACAGTAATTGATTTCTCATTCTGTGGCTTAAGGCAGTAACCTAAAAAGAAAAGCATAGGTTAATGACAGCTAGTTTGTAGGTCATAAGAGAATTTAACACTGGTGATCTATTTGAAACAGACTTTGCTTTTGTTATATGTAATTGAAACTGGCACAGTCACCTTGGAGAAGTCATTTACTTCTGCCCTCTACATCAGCTCTACAGCATGCACAGATGTTTATATGTTATCAACCAGTGAACACTATTTCATGTTATTTATTTATTGACTTACTTATTGCTTATGTATTTATATTTGGTGCATTTAGGTTTACTAACGAAAAAACTATTAATAGTAATTAGGTATTTTCTTTTCCATGATACTACTGTAAATAACAACTTAATAAATAATAATGATAGTTAATAATACAACCCCAAAATTTTACAACTTTATGCACAAATTTAGCTAATTTCAAATTTGATGCCTGCTATATGCACAGGGGCATATTTACCATGGTGTAGCACCTCCTCTTTTTTTCACAACAGCTTGAAGATGTTTGGGCATCAATGTTTTGAGTTTCTGGAGGTTTGGTGTTAGAATTTGGCCCCGTGCAGTGTGTGGTTTTTGCATTGTCCTGTTGAAATACGCAAGGCCTTCTCTGAAATAGACGTCATCTGGAGGGGAGCATATGTTGCTCTAAAACCTTTTATATACAGTACCGTTCAGCATTCATAGTGTCTTCCAAAACATGAAAGATACATCTTTATGATGATTATAATAATGATAATCAGTATTATAACTGAGTGCCATGCTTTTTGACATCCATTTACTGTATATTGTTATGTTTATTTGTACATTTTTGCCTTTTTTTCTTATGAAAATTTTAATATTATTAATATGTATAAGATGCACATTTTCTGAATGTATCAGAATTGTATTTAGAATATTAAATAGTGATTATAACTTCTCTATAATTTACTATATTTTATATTAAATTACTACTTTATTTTAAAGACATTGAAATCTATACGAATTGTAATCTATAAGAATTATGTACATTACACTTTGACTTGTTGCCATCTAAAAGTATGTTACACTCTCTGTCACCGCTTTTGTTTAACAGATTTTTAACCATAGATTCTTGGTTTAAAAAACATCTTTCTGACCCAGTTACTTCAGCAAGCCACCTTAACCATGAAACCCATCTAAAGTGCATGATGCAACAGCGTCTTTCCTCCCTCAACCAAACACATTTCCTGTCTGAATTCGTGGAGAGATGGGCATCACCACAAGATTAAAACATTTTTATAAGCACATTCGCTTCACAGACGTGTTTAAAACGTGCAATTCTGCTCGAGGCAATGATGTGCTATCATGAAGTGTATTACTTGAGTGTTTCATCATGAAATTAGAGTCTCTTTGGTCTTCATTTAGCTGGTTAGTTATGACAGAACAGCCTTCTATAGATGAATAAAATCAGCCAAATATTATAGAATGGAAGTATCTCTTTGGTCTTTTAATGCAATCAGACAAAGCACCAAACGCTCTACAGTGAGGATTTATTTTGATCTTTGATGGTTGTCACTGGGTTTGTGCTTATTTGAATTTTCAATAATCTTTTTTACATCTACAGAAATTGAGCCTGTCCTCGGGCTCTGTGACACAGCTATTGTTGGACACTGAATAGATTACTCTGCGCCGAGCTACAGAGCCAAAAGCACCCAGGAAACCGAAGAAACAAATCTTTCTGATTTAGCTTCCGTCCCATGCGGCCTGCTAGCATCAGCACAATTGTCTTTACCCTCGTCCGGCTGCCCATCTCTTCTCTCTTTCCATCAACACAATGTATGCCCCTTCTCTTGACTCTAAATCTCCAAGCTTTATTAGCTGTAGTTTATGAGAGGATGTGATCTGGGCATAACCAACCGATGGCTGTTGCACTTGCCCTGTGGATCGATCTGCAGTAGACAGGCTGCATAATTACTGTACTTGCGCTGTGAGATACGGGATGGTTGAATTGTGGTGCTCTGATGGTTCTATGATCACTGAAGTTCACTTGGACCACCTGTCTTTGTAACATGTCCTTCTGATCATTAGTGACAATTAGCCGGTTTCCAGGCTGTGATGGATAGTGGTTTAATGGTTTGGGCTGTTTATAACTTGACTTTTGAAACTTTTAGAGATGGGAAGTTATTGTATTATGGGAAATTAAGTGTTTTTCCACCCTGATCAAGATCCGTTAAACTTTTTAAATAATAAATAAATACATTTATTTATTTGGTTAGTTAGTTTTTGAATTTAATATTAAATTATTAAGCTAATGAAAGTCTATCAATTCAACATTTAATGTTTGAGTTGATAAACTTTTAATTTTCTTTGTATTAAATATATATGTGTGTTAATTATAATATACTGCATATATATATAAATGTAAACATATAGACATTTATAAATGTTATTTTTTTTCAATTAATCATATGACAGACAGCACTAATATATAAGTACATAGATAGATAGAAGATAATACATTTAAATAAATTTTAAATTGAAGTGTAACCAAATTAAAATGGATTTTTTAAAATTAACTTCACTATTAACTATCTTTTTATTATATATATATATATATACAGTGTATTATAATTAACACACATATAAATTTAATACAAAGAAAATGAAAATAAATATTGAATAAATAATATTGAAAATAAACCACATTAGGGTAAATATATATATAAAGTATATATAATTTACTCTAATGTGGTTTATTTTCAATAGTTGACAACAGTTCTTGCTATTTATGCTTTTCCGGTTTCAAAATATAGTGTAATTTTCAACGAATTGTCAATAATACAGCCCAGAGGACAAAAAACAAAACAAAACGTACATTTCATTTCTAATGCCATGCATATTTCTTACAGAATTCTTCCAGCCCAGCTGGAGGAGGCTCCAATGCCCCTGTCACAGGCTATCGGCGCATGGTCATCCCAACTCAACCCCCTTTAACCGCCACCAAGAAATCCACCCCGAAGTCACAGGCCTCTCTGACTGCCCCTTCTCCTGCCTCGTCTTCTCCACGACCCCAATACCAGCCTGCTCCCCAGCCTGTGCCCGCATCCTACACCACTGCCTCTACTCCGAGCCAGCCAACCTTCAATGTTCAGGTCAGGGCTGCCCACCCCGGACCCCAGCAGCAGCCAGTCCGTGGTCCAGCGCAGGTACAGTACATGCCGGCTCAACCCAGAGGCCCTGATTTTGCATACGGGCCTCCACAGCCAGGATTCTGCCCTGCTCCTTCTGGAGGCTACCAGGACCAGCACTATGGTGGAGCTCCTGCTTATGGAGGTCAGAACACTTGGAGACCAGAGCCAAGTCACCATGCCACTCCTCCACCCAACCAAGGGTACCAGCCCGCTCCCCCGAAAAAAACCTACATCACTGATCCGCCTGCCAGCCTGGCACCCTTCGTTGGTGGGCCTTCTGCTCCTCATAAGGTAAGGACCACATCTACCGTAAAGTATGTTTCAAATAACAGTAGAACAAACAAAAACAGATGCAAGAACAAATCAGTGAAAAACTTACTTAGAAAAACATTCATGCATATAATTTTTTTTAATTCATAAAACTATGTTTACTGGGATTGTTTTAAAGCACTGAAAAGCAAATTGAAATAATTTAATATGGCATTTAATCTTTGTGCCATCAAATGAAAAACAAATGTCCTTTAAAGGACACATTTTTCTTATTATCTGCTGTCTGTGAATAACTCATAACAATCGTACAGTATTTCTGAATAAAAACACAGATATCATTATTAAGCTGTGAATATGTATGTCAGAAGGAATAAGAAACATAAAATCATAAACAGATAAAACATATAATGATTTTAATTATATCTTAAAATAAATTGTTTTGCAAAAAATTTTAAAAGTGTATTTAAATAAGTAAAAAAAATATTTAATCGTTAAAAATTTGTAACAGTAATTGAAAATGTTATGATATGGTGAAACCAAAATAGTGTGATTTGTTTGTTTATATATACAGTATATATATATATATATATATATATATATAAGGCTTTTTAATTAAAACAATACCTTTTCTAAGCTTTCAAACCTTTTGAAGCATTGAAAATCTTTAAAAGACACTGCAAATATAATGCTAATTTTTATCTAAGAGCAGACTTGATGATGGAAAGGTACACACAAGCACACAGCTGTCCTTATTCTGTGCACAATGAAAAATTCATGAAAATACTTTGAAAGTGTGTGTCTATGCTTGTGTTGTTTGTGTGTGTGTCTGTATGAATAATACATTTGTGGTAATTAATTATCTGTGTTCGTGTCCTATGATTGTGTGTTTAAGCTTGTAGCTGGTGTATTTTATGATTTATTGATTGTGCATGAGAGACGGAGAGCATTTTCTCAGTCTCTTTATACCACACAAAACATTCTCTTATTTGAAAATGAAACTCGGCTATTTCATTTACAATAATGTGTATGCACATACAGTATGTTAAATATTGTGAGTGTAAGTGACTCGTAAGTGTGTATTCTACTTAGTGTTTGGGATTTAATTGCTTCAGATGGAAATACAACAGAGAGTTTCTTTGCATCCTTCATCAGAATCTTCAGAATAAACAGTTATTTTAACCTTTATGAATTGTTAATGCTTCTTCTCTGTAGGGCTTTACACTTTTTGACTCTATTCGTCTGAATAGAAACTGAATGTTTATCTTATCTTACCTCACACATTCACACATCTTTCTTTATTTCTCTCTCACTTTCACTCTCTCAACCCTTATGTCTTCTTATTTGACATCTAGTTCTAGCTTTTTATTTATTGAAAGAGAAAAGAGGATGGATATAGTTATTTTATGTAGTTTTTTCAATTGAACTAAAGGCTTTTAAGTTTTAGTTCAGTGCCTTAAAATATAGAAATGATAATGTGTGAAATGATGTGTGTGTGTGTGTGCATACAGTATATAAAGCATATAGACAGTTTCTCATGCATACACCCACACACAGATACATTCAGTGCTACTCTCTGATCTTTGTCAATAAAATCTCTGCTACTAAAAACCTACATTAACACGACTGTGGTAATGTCATTTTTTTTTTTTTCTTTTTAGGTAATTAATGATTCTACACAAACATAGCTAATTCACACGCATGCCATCTCTCTTTCTCATTTCAGTTCATTCAGATTCAGGTAAACTTGCCACTTTTACTAATAAGTAAATACAATAATAAAAATAATTACCTTTATTTTTATCAATCCAGTCATTGCCAAGTGGCCATACTAGAAGCACATGGACTATGCTAGATCTTTTTCAGATAAAATTGTCTTTTTGTTTTAGGAACATTAGTTTACTTTACCAAACATTAGTTTGGTTCCCAGAAATGCTTTGCATGCGGCTGTTCTTTTATTTATTTTTTTCTTGTAAATATAAAGACTTGTTAAAGACTTGTTAATGTTTTGCTCATTTATCTACAGTATAAAGAAACTGTTGCCAGTAAATAACATACATTTAAATGTACAATAAGTTGCTGGCAACCACCTCCCAGTAATACTGTAATTTCTACAGAAATGTTTAATAGTGAAAGCTTCATTTGCAATGAGATCAACACACAGTATTTAGATTAGAGCGATTTAACACATTTTCATTTAACACATAATGCTTTACGTTTAAAATCAAGCTCTGTGCTTTACAATTCTGCACATTTAATCGGTTGACTTCCTGAAATTATACCAAGCAAGAGAACATCAGTCAAAACTAGAGAAGAAACAAGGTGTTGACACTGAATGCCACATGGCAGTTTCCTGTCTTATCTCTGGTCTTCCCCTACAGCAGAACTTCTAGGTCACTACCTTGGAGTCCTCTGCAGGAAGACAGCTCAAGGCGACTGAGAATCAGTTACTGTTTTTAAAATTTCCAAGAATATCTGGTAATGTCTTTCACATTCAGCCCAAGGATGTGAAACATCCAGTCCAATTAGAGTGATGCAATACACTGTTATTAATATAGAAGAGTGATGGAATGATAAGTGGCAGGCATTTGGGATGTGTTTTTTGCCTTGTGTCGTTGTAGGGCCTTCCTCCTCCACACAGATTCTAGAAGCGTCTAAACAGCAATCGTTTCTGCGTCATTGGTTTATTTCTTAAGCAGCAGAAAATATGCAGTGCTTTGCAGAAGAAACGCCACACTCACTAACTTAATGCCATTCAAAAATTCAAAAGGAGAAATATTATGGATAAAGGACTCTTTTTTTTGAGTTGCCTCAGAGAGCCATTAAACTGATTCATTTTCTACTGGCTGCTCCGTGGAGATGGCTATTGCGGTCTCCGCATACACACTCTCCATTGCCACAATCTGGGGAAAAGAACACACCCTTGAGCCCACACTAATTCAAGGATTGTATGCACTAGTACAAACAACTGCAGCCCAAGCCTTTGGGAATAGCTCATCAAGGACTGTGTTTAACTAAACACAAATTAAATACCACATTGTAGGGAGCAGCCTCGTGTATTAAGAAAACAAAATAACATTATTCGAAACACAAGCAAATTATGCTCTGAGATGGCAGCTCTAGTCCCAAAATAGCGCATCAAAAAACGAAAAGATGATCTTCGAATTTTCCTTTGATCAACCAACCCCCAAATAGTCATGTTGCGTTCGTTATTTGTATGTTCTGAACCATAATGCAGTTGTTTTAATACTTAATTCATATACGTAAGAATACTGGTTCCTGAACTCATGCTTTATAGTACCAGGATTTTGTGTTATCTAATGGATCTTAGTAATAGTAGGTATTTTCATACGTTTGCATAAACATATGTACTCTACTATTTAACGGTTTGTTACAACATTGTTACAAAAATTTTTATTTTAAATAAATGCTGTTTCGATTTCTCAAAGAATCCTGAATACAAATAAGTTTCTATTTTCAACATTGTTAATAATAAAATCTAAAAATGTCTAATGTCACATTTCAAAATATAATAAAATAGATTTCTTTCATTCAATTCGAACATTTGTATATACACTGGTATATATGGTAGTGTATATATATATATATATATATATATAAAGTAATAAATCATGACCAGTGTCAAGTGTGTGCCTAACTACTTCAATAAATAAATATTTCAATATCTAAACTATTTAAAAATCAATAAGATATTTATCATTTAAGATATGTATCATAATAAATGCACCATTACACATTCATTTGCTTTTTAATATTAAAGATTTGCAAAGATTTTCCATTTCTAAAGCTATGTGTCTTTAATGTTTTAGACACATAAATACATCCCTATTCAAACTAGAATGTATGTGTAAACATCATAACTAATAATTATAAATTCTTTTCAAAGATCAGACAGGCATTTTGTAAAAAAGAATAAAAGAATAAAATACTTTCTTAGCAATGCTGATTAAGAGCTGACCTCTGACCTTTTTGGTCCTAGTCTTCTAAAGACTATTGGTACAAAGAAAGACCTGCTCCTCATTGTAGTCTTATTTTCCAGCACAGCTCATTCAGGAGTCTTTGTCAAAGACTGTACCAACAAAACGACTGAATCACTCTCATGGAACAAAACGATTTCATCCAGCTCTTTTTGTGTTGTTGAGATTGTCTGGCCTTGTCTCATGGTAAGCTGTAATTGGCTTTTAATTGGTTAAGTGTGTACTTAATGCTATACCAGAGTGACCACTCTAATGAAGCCCATCAACATGTTTCTGCCAGATGTCCTTCAGCCTTAAATAAAAAATAAATAAATAAATAGTGTCAAACCACAACTGCCTCACCAGCTTGCCACAGGTCACCTTGGCTGATGTTTTTTCTTGATGAAAAACCCATATATATTAGGCCTTATTAATCTAACTATAAAATGTCTCTGCTTTGAATTGTGAGATGTTTGAAATGACAAAAATATGGACCGTAGGATGCCATTTTCACCCCTTATTGTAATTATGATTTCTTTAAGCTTCATAATCTAAGGTCTCCTATTACCAGACTCTTGTAATTTCAGACAAGTTCAGTCATCAAACATCCAGCCGAGCTCTAAAACAATTACTTTTCCCATGAAAGCACAGTTAGAAAAACACAACAGTGCTGTGACCTCTCTCACAGCACAATGCATTTGATCCTGATGTTTTCCAACTCGGCTGATTCTCTTGTTCTAATGAGAATCTCTTTTAAATCTGTTTATTTTTCTTTCCGTCTGTATCGCCACACTTTCAACTTAAATCTCTGTACGGAACAGCGGCACAATATAAAAGCCAGATTAGAGTAAGAGCCAAAGCTGTCAACTTTGTCTTTACCGTTGTCAATCTGTCCAGATGTCATGTCGGGACATTTCCATATCCCTCAGCGCAATGCAAAAGCCACTTCGCCAACTAATCTGATGTATAAATAATCTCAAATATCAAGCAAATAATAGACGGCTTAAGAGCAACAAGCAATGGCCATTTCCTAGCCATAGTTCATCGAGAGGTCTACACTATTCGCTTCCATTTGCGCTAAAGGGGATATTTTGCTTTGTGTCCCTTGTCGCAACGATCATTAAATGTAATTGAGAGCTGTCACGGAGGGTCAGCGTCATTATGAGTCTGTAATCGCTTCTCGTCCAGTTGTCCCTATTGCTTTTTGCCGATTGGCTGAGCCCCTCAGGATCTCGTCTCCGATTGGTTTGCGTTTTTGATATTAGAAGTAAGGTGTAAAAGTGAAAGCTTTTCACATCAACACAGCTCAAGGACACTTAATTAAGCAAATCTGCCAGCAAACGTTTGATCTCGTTTTTCGAATGGAGGGGGAATTTCATGGCTGCTGGTTCATTTAGCGATTTCTTCAACTCTCTCCATCTTTTCTGATCTTCCTCTCCTTCTCTTTCTCTCGCCGTGCCTCTCCCTCTAAATTGGGGAAAGGCTAAGCTGGATGATAGCTTGTGTTATTGCTGAGCTTGAGTGACAATTGACAGGGGGAGGATTATTCTCAACTGCTCAACCCCTACAGGCGGCTAAAGCCCCCTAGAAGGTCAATGATGGTTTCAGCTGTCAAATATTCAGCTTTCGTATGTTTGACGTTGCGCTCCCTCACCCGTCTCTCTTGCTCTCTGCTTTGGGTGGAGGCCGTTTTCTTCTTTGACTCACATATCAACATTTGCATGGGACCTCGTCAACACCTGCTCAAAATAACTCTTCTAGGACATCATTAAGGGGATCGCTGACCTCACAAATGCTTGATTCCGTCCCCTTTTGGGATTATTGCTACTTTGGCTTGGTCAGTTACAAATCTTCTTGGCCCTTTTTGGTTTTACACACGGAATATCACTTTTAGCATGTTTTTTGAGCATGGTTAATATTCAAAATTAATCTTAACTGCTACTTTAATTCATGAAGAATTTAAATAATCGAAAGTGATTCATAAAAAAATCAACAAAAATATTAAGCACAACTGCCCTTAACATAAGATTTATTTTTTTGAGTGGCTCCTAATAATTCAATAAGATTTAGTTGGGATTTTAAATAATGTTAATATTTCACATTCTTCCTGTTTTCACTGCATTCATATTTAAATAGATGAAGCCTCTATGACTGCAAGGGACCTTTCTCTAAAATATTTAACAGTCCCCAAACTTATGAACAGTACAATGCTAAAACATTTGCTGAAAAGTTATACATATAACCATTGAGCATTAGGTGGCCTTGCCTGACCTCCATCATGTTCATTGCACATGGATAGTAAGCTTCCAGGCAGCTGTACTGAAACAACTTGGAGCCGAACTTCGGGTTTAGACACATTTACTGCAAAATAAATGCTTTCACTCTTCAGTGCTGAGAAGCTTTACTGTACACTCACAATCACAGTGATTACATGTTTTATTGATGCTGAGAAACATTTGTTTAACCTTTTTTTATTTTGCATTTTGTCTCTTAAAAGAATGCATCAAAATTAAGTTTTAATAAATTTAAACTTGGGAAATGTATTCTTGGCTATTGTTACAAAGATATCCCAGCTACTTGGTTTTGCGGTCCATAGTTTTAGCAAATATGGTGTTATCATGTTATCATTGCATTTCCTTTCTGAAAAATTGTAAATAATTTTAAATAGTTATCTATACAGTATATCTACAGTCGATTTTTACCGGGCCTATTCTGTGTGTGTTTGTTTAGAGACAATCGCAATCGATAAATGAGGAACAAAGCCTGCTCTGATGATAGAATACATAGCAGGAAGTGAAAACAGAGCAGCCAGTGTTTCAGTTGTTTTACACAAGTTGAGTTCCTCTGCCCTGTGCGTGCACGCACACACACACACACACACACACACACACACACACACACACACACACAGAGTTTAATCTGTTCCTGGAGAGTAACTTCTCTTGTCAGTGTTAGCCGCCAGCAAACAGCCGAATCAGCTCTCAGCGTTCCAAATAGTGCTGAACTCTTATAGCTCTGTTGCCCCTCATTGAGAATCTGAGAGAATTTGTCTGGAACAAAAAGCTCTAATATAAGAAACAGAGGCAGTGAGTAGCTAAAGATACACAGGTCCTGCTGACGCTCAGTAATGTGATTTGCTGCATTCTAGAAACATCAATGCTCATGGACCTGCCGTGGCTCACTTTGAGCACTGGAAGCACATGGGTCTGGTTCTTGACAATGGCATCCGATGCTTGCGACCTTGTTCTTAATTCGCTTTTGAATTCAAAGAGTGACAAGCCATTAAATGGATTGACAGCAGGGTCAGTGTAGTTTAAGAGGTTCTGTCTACGGGACAACAACCTTCCCCTCCAACCTTCAATTTCAGAGTTAACAGAAGAAGAAAACATGCATGCTTACACATACAGCAGATGCTGGCCATTAAAAAATAGATGAGGGCCTCATAAACTGTGCAGTATTTCTGGCCCTTTAGTTACCTCTCTTGTGTATCATTTTGAGGGTTTTCTTAAAAGAAGATGAATGATAGTCAACTAAAATAAACTTGAGCTTTCAGAAATAATTTGGTCAGCAATCCAGCACTGTACAGGAAAGCATAATATTCTGGGTAACTCAAATACAAATCTGAACGGAAGCGTGAGGGAGTGATGATGACATTTAAAGGTCATTCTCCTTAAAAAAAAACTAGCAGTGTTTACTGTAAATTAATAAGTAGCTATTTATATTATGTTTGCATTGTGAGTTAGTGTGGATGTTACACAGGGCTTACAATGAAGTTTTTTCCTTCCCTGTTTAAGCGTGGCCCGTAGTTTGTATTTTTATAGTTCCTTGCCCTATAGCAAATTTTATTGGCGTCACAAAAATAATCAGATTATATACTGTATATATATACAGTATGTGTGTGTATGTGTATTCATATTTTTAAATGTGAAATGTTACCATATTTGTTCTTTACAGAAGCACTTTACATCTTTTCCTACATTTAAACTTTATAGATAATGAAATAATAACAATAACTATGTATTTATGTATTAATTATTATTATTTTACATTTTGCACTTTGCTAATTTTTCCCTGGGAAATGAACCTATGACATTGGTGTGGTTGTTCTCATGATGTTCATAAACAGTTTGGTATTACATAATGAAAGATATATATCTGGGTTATGTGACATAACTATATCAATGCTGACCTGGCAAGCTTTGAAGCATCACTACAAATGGACTGAGTGTTTTCATGCATAGTCTATTTATGTTCTATATATAGTGAAGATAATGAAGATAACACACTGCTAACAGTGCAAGTGTTTGCATATTTAGATTTAAAAATCAGTTTTTAAAAATCAGTGTGTATCAGTGTTTTTCTGTGTGTGCTCTAATGGAGCCTTTCTAGAAAATGAACACATCGGCCTTGTCATGTTTTTAGTAATATGGTGTGAAAGGATGGATTATTCCGTACCGGATATATTGAGGGTTTCTAGTAGTGCACCAGCAGGAAACTGGAAAAGTGGTTTTGGGAACACTTGGGACACTTAGGAACTTCCTATGAACATGAATACAAAACCCTGCTTAGAAAGAGGATGTGTTCAAATGCCTGTGCCTGTTTCACAGAATTTGCGGTAGATTTAACTTTCAACGAGGTTCAAAAGTCTATTTGCAGGCTTTTTGCTGACACCTTCTCACCTTGTCACTGTTGAGACCGAATTCCCTTACTCTAATTTAGCTGATCCCTCCGGTTAATGATACTCATACTCAAACCTTGTGACAAGTGATCAATTGCAAGTTTGGCACTGCATTTGTGAGATCTAAAATTGGTTGGTTATTGATGTAGCTGTGGGCCTCTGCAGTTGGTCTCTAGTTGCTTTGAAAGTGTAAAGGTTAAATGACCAATCTGACAGGATGCTGGAAGGGTGTCTATGAATCAGGTTTCATTTCTTCCTCAACTTTCTCCTCTGTCCCAGCGGGGTGCAGCACTGCAGACCCCCCAACTCCTAGCCCACCTGTGTCCCGTCTGCATAACGCCTCCTTTTTACTGGTAATCCTAAACTGTTCAGCTTGTAAAAGTTTGCGTATCATGTCCTTGTAAATCTCAAGTATCCCTTTCATTATGTAATCACCAAAAACACTTTGTAAAGTCAATCACAAGGCTGTTTGGGTGTTTGTGACATTATGCATTTATTTATATATATATATATAGAGAGAGAGAGAGAGAGAGAGAATTAATAATATTTTATATAAATCAATATTTTTACACTCACACTAGGTTTCTTTGAATTGTGGGGACTTTTTATTGACTTCTATTACTTTTATACTGACCAAACAATATTTTCTATCCCGTTACCCTAAACCCACCACTTACAGAAAACCTGCTTGCTTTGTTACACTGATAAACATCATCAGATAAACATCATTTACTATTTTTAATAATTTTTTATATATTTATGAAATTTATATTTAATAATAATTACTAAATTACTTTCTAAAACACATTAAAATAGAGAAAAGTTATTTGGTTTGTAATATTTCTGTTTTAATAAAGCATTTGAAATGTCTTACAAAAGGCTTTTTTTTTTTTTGCCACCAAGTTTTTGAACAGTAATGCTATTCTTCAATTATATATGTAGTAATATTATTTAATTGCCCAATTGTGTACATACCACACACAATATTTCACCTCACGTATCCACTTTTAATTTGAGCTTTAAATTTCCCCATCAGTACTTTTATAGACTTCACATTCTGCCATAGGTTCCTTTATTTGTATCTTTTCTCTGTGAGAAGGAAGCTCTGCTCCATATGGGCTCCTCGGAGGGAACTTGAGGTCAGTGTCTGCACTGGCTAAGCATGGATGTTTTGTAGAGGACCCAAACTGCTGACAACAGTACTGCTGGCTTCATTTGTCAGAGTGGGCTCTCTGTATATCAGGCGGGCCGAGCCCTGTGCCGGCCGTTAATAATAAAGCACTGACACTTTTCTGCTCCGTGGTCCTAGAGCGAGCACTGCCGGCCTAGTAAATTACAGCTCAGATCAATACTGCTCCGTCTCTTTCTGAGAGCGAGAACGTTGCTCTGCCAATCAATCTGCATATATATTGTGTGGTTTGTTTGTCAGCAATTTAGGTATGAAGCACAATGAGACTTGTAATCAGTTACATTATTACATAATGTTTGTTGAAGCCAAGTCTGTACTCTGAGGGGCTAAAGAATTGCTATAGTTTTAATTAGGTTGGGAGGAGCTTGTTCATTTAGTCCTGTCCATTACACTCGGCCTAAAGTGATCTTTCACAGTTTGAGGACACAATGGAGTTGTAGGATTCAATATTTCTATCATGCTATGGTAATATAATTTGTTACGAACCATTTTTATGAAATAGTATAGTAGCATTTTCATTTTGCACGTTGCATCATTGTGGCTGTTTACCGTTTTCTTATTGTGTGCTTTTGTTCACTAGGATAATATAATATAATATAATGTATTCATAGATTTTGCTCTTTTGCCTTTTCCAAGACTTTGAAAAATATAATATAATATAATATAATATAATATAATATAATATAATATAATATAATATAATATAATATAATATA
>JAUCMT010000114.1:10515345-10526867 GCA_032357475.1 Enteromius thamalakanensis
ATAATATAATATAATATAATATAATATAATATAATATAATATAATATAATATAATATAATATAATATAATATAATTGAAATCAAATGATTAATCGCATCCAAAATAAAAGTTTTGTTTACATAATATGTGTGTGGGTGTGTACTGTGTATATTTATCATGTATAATACACACATACTGCATATATTTAGAAAATATTTACATATATGTATTTGTATTCATGTATAAAATGTATATTATTTGTAAATATATTGAATAGGCTATATAAATGTAATATTTTTGTATGTGTATATATACTTAATAAATGTTCACTGTGCATATTATGGGGAAAAAGTGTGATTAATCATTTTACAGTACTAAATACAATATAATAATACTGTAATATCATTTATTTTTTTACATTTTTTTTTACATTTTTCTCTTAAAAGGATAAATTGTAAAAATGAATCGCAATTTTACAGTTACATTGTGAAATATTATTGCAATTTGAAATATCAATATCAATGTTGATTTTTTGTTTTTGATGAACAGAAAGCATGAAATACAGTACCAAACACATTTGAATATTTAATATTTCTGTTATATTTTAAATCTCTATACTTTTGATCAATTCAATGCTTCCTTGCTCAAAAAAAAAGTTAAAATACAAGATAAATGAAAAAAAAAACAGAGCACTTGAGAACACCAGACCTTTAAATGATATACTGTAAATGATAGAATGCTCCTGTGATGCATTCATGTACACGGTTTAAACATCATTTGAAATTAAACTAGTGAGAGTGTCTCAAGAAAGTTTACTCTTCACAAAAAAGAAAAGTGCCCATTCTATCCTTTTGGCCTTTTGGCCTCTTGTCCGTGCCATCAAGATTATTGTGTTTGGGTGTCTGGGTGTACTGTACTCTACTGTAATGTCCTCCCTGCATAACAGCGACCCCTGCTGAGAGACATGTGTTACAGCAGGCTGTCACTTTCCAGTCCTCATCGTGCTCTACTTCCTCTTACTGCTGGACCTTTTAATCCTCATTCTCCCACCACATTCTGTGTGTGTGTGTGTAGGTGAATACATATAGACAGGAAGCATTGCTCTCCTAGCTGGTTGTTTTGTCTGTGGAGCAGATAATTTGGCGTGCTGGTGTTTGGACAGGAGATAACCTTCAGACCCTCATTCAAATCCTCTGTCATTTGCCTAGAGTTTGTTGTCAGTTGATGGGAAGGATTGACTCTCTTCATGCCGAGCAAATGATAGGGAGGCCGAACCACTGAATCACAAAGAGGAAGTGCACAAGAGAGCCAGGACATTGATTTTTAGGTGCGAACCTGTGTAGATGTTCATTACTCTCTCCGCCAGTGTTTATATATAAATAAATGACACCTTTACTAAAGGAAAGAACAACATAATGACCGCCAATTACAACCGCACCGAAAGAACACAAGAGGATGTATTCAAAGACAATGTTTAGTGATTTATTTGTGTAATGATAGGTAAAAAAAAAAAAAGAACAGCTAACTGTCACTTATGCTTCCCTCTGCATGTTGAACCCTCGATGAACATCTCTCATAACCCGTACGCTACCTCTCTCCCTTTTCCTCTAGCTAGCTTTCTTCTTCTAGGGCCGCTCATAGCACTTCAGATTTGCTCTTATCTGTTAGCACGGAGATGTGTCAGTTCCCAAAACCTGACCTACTTTTATACACACACACGCGCTCGCTCACCTCTGTCACGCAGAGAAGCATCATACATTACAGGCTACATACGTCAAGGCGAAAAGCGATTTTCTCGAAGCATAGTGTATTCATATGCTCTTTGTGCCAGTACGGACTTCCAGTACTGGAAGTTTCTTGATCTTTCTTTTTAAATTATTATCAATGGCTTGTTTTCTCTCTTCATGGTGATCTCCATCACCATCAGTTTCTTTCTTCACACTTGCCTGTTGTGTTTTTCCCACTTACTTTTTAATTAGAGCTGAAAACAACATGACCCATTTTATGGCAAATGTATACTTTCTGCGAGTAAAAGTGTGTGTTTGTGTCTGTGTATTTGCTAGCTCCTCTCTAGGTGGCCTTGGGCTTGTTTTTGCCTCTGTTGTGTTTTTTTTTTTTTTTTTTCTGCTTTCTCCCGCTCTGCAGTAGTCGACTGTCCTTTGCAGGTGTAGTTTATTTATTTTCTCGTTATTCACTCAATGCCTAGTACCATAGAATGTGATTGATATCTGTGGTATGTTGCCATGTAACATAACACACACACACACACACTGTACTATGGTTCCAAGTATTGTAAACAAGGTCACAATGAGAATGTCTGTCGTAACAATGCAGTTAAATCTGCAAAATTCATGCTTTAAACCTTACTACGCATTTATATCAGTATGTAAGTACCAAAAACTGTACACTGAAAAATGATTTGGCGTAGAACACTTTTCATTTTAAAGCTGTTAGTAAATTTCAGAAATAAATACAAAGTAGTTGCAAGTTACACAAAACATGAAATTTGGAAGTGGAAAGGCTGAAATAGCATTTTCTCGTGAATGTACTTTATTGTATTATTTACAACTTAAAAATAAATAGTTTTATTTAAAACGTATATATTATATAGTGTAATCTATTGTGGAACTGTATTACAAGTGGGACATTGACAAGAGTGTATATAATATGAAAAATTTAGTTTAAAATATGTTTATATTCTTGTTGTTTTCATATGGTTTTGAAAAACTTTTATACCATTGTTTTTTTTTTGTAGAAAGTGAATAACCAAATACTTCCTTAAACCTGTAAGTGTACACATTCTAGTTATTATTATTATTAAAATGAATATATCAATAATTATTATTACATGAATTATTAATCAATAATTCCATCTATTATTAAGTATATTTAATCATGAATCAATAAATATGATGTAGTTATTAGGAAGTCATGCAACATATATTTTTACAAACAAACTAAAGTAACCTTGAATTTATTAAAAGTTAAAATTATTACATATTTTATGAGATTTATTGTCCCTGACACAGTCAGAGACAGAGAGTGTGCAGGGGTCCTCTCTATTATGTCCATTTTGTTTTTTTGTTTGAATGAATAAGTAGCATCACATCATTGACCCTATCAATATTTCATAGTTTAATTTGTAATATTGAACCCTTACAATACTTCTCAGTGTTTAGGCCCCTTAAATTGTCATTGTACTCCGTTTAACACAATATTTTATAACAGCAACCAATCATTGAATTCTCTGTATTCCTACTCAAGAAGATTGTGCGTGTCTTGATCATCTCTCATCTGTCATATTCTTATTTAATTTCTGTGATAATATTAAACACCAGAATGGAGGAAGCATACATCATTATTCTAAAGGTCCCTCTCCTCCTAATCCTTACACAAATGGGTTGCAGTGACAGATGAAGGCATTTTTTCTGCCTTTGTGTTTCTTGACAGAAGGGGAATTTCATGTTTAAGTGTAGAATTTCTTTGTCTAGATAAAACACAACATACGGTTGCTCATTTTTATACACCAAATATGTTTTGTGTTACATTTTGCTCAATTAATTTGATCAATTAATTTAATTTTAGAAAATTAAAAATCTCCCATTTCGCGTTTTCTACAGAGTAAATTTCAACAGAGCACTTGGCAACCCCCAATACTGGCAGAAGTTAGAAAGGTCCAAAAAACTTTTTGTTGCATATTTTCTTTTCCTGCTTTTAAATATTCCGTCATGGAGAGCTAGGGAATGAGAGATAAGAACTGGGAAATGCAGAAACTGATGTTCAGTGGAGGGTAAAGGCAGTTTGGTGCAGCACAGTAGGTGGGGGTTTGGGGTTGGTGTTTAGCCCATGGCCCCACTGAGCTTGCTCCCTGTGGGGGGCAGCAGGTGAACACACACCAGCAATGTGGTGTGTAATGGCCCCTGACAGAATGCCGATAACCCAGCATGAGAGTCGAGGTTTATAGCCTCTGACTGAGTCTTCTCCTCATCCTTACCTCCTTTCCTCCACCTGTGCCCCCCTCTGGCACACCACCAAGTCATTATGCATCCCCTTTCTACCTCTGCTCGCATCCAACCAGCCATTATTCTATCAGACTATCCATTTTGATGGATTCCCTCAATGGAACATATAGTATTAGCTGATTACATCTTACTAAATCACATTAAGGGGAGAGCTCAGTCAAAAATGTAAATTCTCTTACTCCAAACTGTTTTTTTTAAATTTGCAAAACACAAAATATAACACTTTCAGCTATAATAGTCAATAAGGTCCAAAGGTTTTGATTTCCTAAAAGGACATGAAGGTAGTATATGTATTAAGCAATTCATGTAATTGTGGTTTAATCTAAGTATTCTGAAGTTTTATCACTTTCTTATTTGAACATAGCCAAATTCACACTATTGCTGAAAAGTTTGGTGTGAGTCAAATTATTATTTTAGTTTCAGTGTAGTAATTTATGCATGGGATGCAAATCTAAATTTTGTGGGGGTTTTTAGTGTCACATGATTATTCAGAAATCCTAACTTGCTGATTGATTTGGTGCTCAAGTAGCATTTTTATTGTTATAAGTGCTGAAAACAGTTAGAGTATGCTGCTTAATATTTTAGTTGAAACCATGATACAGTTTTTGTCAGGATTTCAAGATGCTTGGATAAACATAATTACTTTAAATAAATGTTGTTATATTATATTAAAACAGTAATGCTTTTTTTTCCAAAGTGTGTTTATAAAAAATATTTATTTATTGTCATTTAATTCTTGTTTCTACTAAGACCTGTCCATGAAACCAAGCATACAGAGCCATAATCAAATATAGCAAAATAATTTATAAATAAATAATGGTTATAGTAAGAGTAAAAAAAAAGTGCTTAAGAATGAACTAAGGAAGGTATATAGAATGTGTTCTTACTGATTAATTAACAAAAAGCTTATTAGTCAGGATTTATAATGGAGGGATTAGAGGCTTGCAGAAGGAAACAATCATTGAGTAATCACCTTGTCTTTAGTCAACAGTCAGTGTCCAATACAAGGCAGGGAAATCACACCTTTCAGAGCCACATGAATATCATAATATATTTTTTTTTTGGAAGAAGAGGAGGAAATGACTCTTCAGGGAATAATTTTTATGGAAGAGAACAGTGTGAAAATGCAAACCGTAACCATGTTCTTGAAAGACCAGCGCAGTGCTTTTTGAGCCTGTGAGAGATGTGCTTTTACACTCAAGCGAGTATTTCATCCCCTGGTACTGTGAGGCTTTATTCAATAAAATTTTGTTCAGAAGTCTGTTTACACCTTCTTGCCCTCTGTCTATCACTCTCTCTGTCTCTCTTGCACTCCCATCTTGATGTTGAATGACTCATACAACTCATATGAAAGACAGGCTAATTTACAAAACAGTTAGTCTGAGCGTCACGTTTTTACATGGTACTTCAATGCAAAAACGTGTCTTAGTCCCAAAGCACCTGCAATCCAGTTTCAGCAACCACTGCAGTGACATTTTAGTTATTGGTCCCAATAACAGAGATTTTCTGTTAAAGGTGCTCTATGCGTTGCTGCAGGATTTTAGCTCGATTTGATTTTTATCTCAAACCGTATGCATAACCCCTCGATCGTCTTGCTGTCTGCCCTCTGAATACACTGGGAAAAAACCCGCTCTCGAAAGCTAACACAGGCTGCAATATCGAAAGAAACATTTTGGACACCACAACAAACACAAACTTTGGCCAAACAACTGGCAAAAAGAGGTGAGGTTGAACGAGCATTGGTTTTTGTTTGGTGTAGGTCCTACACCTATAGTGTTTCGCAAAATCGCATAGAGCACCTTTAAGGCCAAGAATGTTTACTATAAAGAAAGTTAACCATAAAAATAACTATAATACTGTACACACCAGCAGATAATATAATATATTTTAAGTGCACATTACTACTACAGCTCATTATAAAGTAGCAGGACTGGTTCTGCATGGGTTTCCATGTATTTGTCTTTCATTAGCAGGAAAAATCATATGAAAGTAATTCAAATTTACAATTATATTGTTTCTCTGTGCCTCTATCGTTATAGCTGTGGTGTAAAATTACAGTAAGAACAATCTCTTTATTGTTGGCCTAATATTGTTGTCTTTGGTCTTTGTTTTAAATTTTTTTTAACAAATCTTGAGTTTTGGAAATGATTATGCCCAGTACCACTCCCTATACGCAGAGTGCGCAGTCTGCAAAGGGCACCAGCTCCCAGGGGGCAAAAAAACTTTTGTTCTATATTATTAAAAATGTATACATAAACATAAAAATCATGAACATAGATATTATATATAGGCTAATTATAAAATAAATATTTTAAGATGAATGCGGTATAAGCACACGTGACACACGTTCCCGCATCTGTGTCGGCGCAGGCGCTCGCTCTCACCTATGTTGCGGCTCAATACAGATAATCATAATTGAACAAACTAGACTATATTAGGAAAATAACATCAGTGCAACCTGGCACAGAGAAAGGACAAATAAATACTTTCAGGTTGAGTGACGTTGCTCGACTAATGTGTTTTATTGTTGGTGACAACAACAATGCATCTGACTTAACATGGCAGTTTGACACGTGAAATTTGTTATATAAAAACAACAAGGCAATAGTATATGGTTTAATTTTGGTTTCATTAAATAACACTGTAAAAATAAATTATGTAAAAAAATGCCAGCAAGAGGCACCTGTCACGCCCAGACTCTGTGTTTGTTGTTGTTCTTCCCCATGTGCTCTGTCTGACCTAGTTTTTGTTTAATTATTTATTGTGTTCAGGTGTGTCTTGTTCATTAGCGTTATTGTCTTTCCTATTTAACTTATGTTCAGTTTAGTTCTTGTTGTTCGGTTCATTGAATGTGTTAGCATTGTGTGTACCCCCCGATCTGCCTACCTGTCTGTTTGTATTCTGTAATTGTGTTCTGTAACCTTTTTGTGAGTATTAAATACTATTTTAGAAGAATCCTAATCTCTGCTCGTCCTTCCGACACAGAACCATGACAGAATGAACCGAAACTAAAACGAAAAGTAGGCTGCATGTTTTTTGCCCTGGTTTGTTTTTCCAAGTGTTTTTGTCAGTTTTTATTTAATTTTTTCCCCCTGATCTCCCCAATGGATACCCCGTTCACTCCCTGTTATTTCCTTCTTCTGCTGGAGTAGTGGGAAAAATCGCTAGAGAGTCATACAAGAACGCTGTCCGAAGATGGCTCTCGAGCGGATTTCGCCGCCTTCGTGGAGTGGACACTGGCGAGTAATGGATCACAGTGCCACTCCAGACCCAGAGCCCAGCCCACCATCTCCCCGCAGTGCAGAGCTCGAGCCCAAGCCCACCGATGACAGAGAGCCAGCACCAGAAGCGACCGATGAGCCATCGCCAACGAGAGCGACAGAGCTGAGGATCGTCCCGGGGCTTGAGCATCTACCGTCAGACCAGGTGCAAGAGCTGTTTGATCTGGGTCAACGAACGGGGCATCCTCCTGTGCCTATGCCTCGCAGGCGTCCCCCAGTACCCACGCCACGCACGAAATTCATGCACCCGCCCACCCACCCAGTCTTCCCCACTCCACCGCTGTCACCTGCCAGCACTGCTGCTCACCCTCAGCCCACCACCTGTGTGCTAGAGCCACCACAGGTCTGCCATGCTCCATCGGCGTCGATAGCTCATCAGTCCGCCAGCTCCGCCGGGCTCCATCGTCCCTCCGGCTCCACCTTGGTCTGTCGTCGACCATCTGCCGCCTCGGGACTCCACTCCTCTGGCTACACCGTGTCCCTCCGTCCTGCCAGCTCTGTCAGGCTCCTCCCTCCCTCCGCCTACACCTTGTCCTCTGTCGCTCCGGCTCCACCGCGTGCCATCGGCTTTGCCTTGTCCCTCCGGGTCCTTGCCATCCACCTGGATCATCAGCTCTCCGTCTCCGCTTCGGGCTTCCCAGCGGAACTACACCATGGCTGGGCTTTGGGTCCTCCCGGATTTCCCCTGCTCCGGAACCCTCCTGTCTCCTCCCTGGCTCCTCCCTCCGCGAGGACGCGGCTTCCGGGAGGGGGGGAATATGTCATGCCCAGACTCTGTGTTTGTTGTTGTTCTTCCTCTTGTGTTCTGTCTGACCTAGTTTCTGTTTAATTATCTATTGTGTTCACGTGTGTCTTGTTCATTAGCGTTATTGTCTGCCCTATTTAAGTTACGTTCAGTTTAGTTCTTGTTGTTCGGTTTATTGAATGTGTGAGCGTTGTGTGTACGCCCCGATCTGCCTACCTGTCTATTTGTATAACCTATTTGTAAATATTAAATACTATATTAGAATAATCCTAATCTCTGCTTGTCCTTCCGACACAGAACCGTGGTAGCACCAAAGGCCTGATAATTTGAGACAATAAAATCAATCACAATGTATTGATAAAATCATATACAGTAGGCTAGTTTCAGTCTAGGGCTATGATTGTAATTTATAAATAATACAATGTAATTACAATTTATTTATTTACTTTTATATTTTATGAAAGCTCTATTTTGACCCCTTATAGGATAGTAGATGTTTTGTTTTTGTTTTTTTGAGGGAGGGGGGCACAACAATATTATTCTGCTTACGGCCCCCATGGCCATCAGGGGCGCTTATTACGCCTCATTTTCAAATAAACATGTCCACAAATATAGATATATCATTATAGTAGGTCATTTAAGCTTTCAGATTCCAGGTGACTATGAAAATATTTGCCTCGATTCTGAGTTACAGATTCTACAGTTTTAAATCACAATAATTTAATTTAATTTGAAATTTCTATATTGAAAAATTTATTGAAACCTAATAAAATCCAATTAAGTTTGACTACTTTACAATCACATTTAAATTGCACTGTTCAGAGAAATCTCTTTGTAGGGAAAATACTGTAGACTGAGAAAGAAAGTAGCAAGTTCTAGGAAACAATAATTGAATCCTGGGATTTATGGATATATGCAAGGTACACTAACTTTCAGCAAAAGTTTTATACAGTGTTGTCTGTCATTTGCCACACATAATGTACACAAAACAGTTGCCATACAAATTAAGGATTTATAAAGATTACAACCTAATCCTGTGAAATAAGTAAAGAAACAACAAAAGCACACGTTAATGCTTTACAAGTACTTCAGAGGCATCACGAAAAATCATGAAAACAGATATCGAACGATCCCCGCAAGGAGATCAAAGTCTTCAAGCAACAGTGCAGAGCAGGAACAGTGAGGAAGACAGATTTGTACCTGGAGACCGATTTGTTTTTCCTGGGCTTTCAGAGTGGCTGTGATAACTGCATTATGTTGCCTGAGCTCTTCTGTAGTGGATCTCAGCAAAACAGCAGCGCTGCAGCTTTGGCCTGTGAGAGCTGAAAGCAGTAGAGTGGAACTATCAGTGCAGACCAGCACAGCACTCGTACTGCACACACACCATCAGACGATACATATTCATATCAAAACACAGAACAATTCATGTCATTCATTTCATTAAATGACTCCAAAAAGTAAAATGAAAGTTTTAAAAGTGGCAGTACGAGTTAATGTCTCTATTTAGAGCCATATGGACTGTATTTCAACTGCTTGAATGAAGTGGATAACCAACGTATGCCCTACATGTACAATGACTTTGTGAAGAGTAATCCTATTTGTCCTCTAAATAGAGGAGACTAGTTTCATTCTCCATTGACATTCCAACATGAGAGCTTTTCCTAAGCTGAGCTGCACACTCATTGGTTCAAAGAAGTACTAAATACTCCTACTCAAGTCAGTTGTCTGCAGAAGTGAGTTTGTCTTGCATGACAAATGTTTTGCAGGTGAATGAATTCTGCACACCACATTCATTCATTTACAGATAATCGTATCAGTCAGAAAGTGTACATCTTTGTTTTAATTGTTGAGATTTCAATAATGCCATTTGAAATCCACTTAAGTGAAGTTTTGAAATGTGGTACAAAGTATCTTAAATGCATCTTGTGATTTCTATTGTACAAAGTTCGCATGGTATTGCAAAAATAGGCTTTTGGTCCCAAAATAATTTGACATAAAATGACAATTGCTTTGATGTAATATCTATAACATTTTTACAACCCTGAAATTTCCATCCAAGTGAAAAATATATATAATAAACTGGATTTAAAATACATTTATTTTATGCTGGAGTCAGCGCATCAAAAGCCACTACGCACAGACAAATCCTAGATACCTGGGCTGTGGAGAAAAAGAACTGGACAGTGTCTCAGTGGTTCAAAGTCCTCTTCAGATGAAAGTAAATGTTGCATTTCATTTGGAAATCAAGGTCCCAGAGTCTGGAGGAAAAGTGGAGAGGCACAGAAAGTTTCTTGAGGTCTAGTGTTAAGTTCCACAGTCAGTGATGATTTGGGCTGCCATGTCATCTGCTGGTGTTTGTCCGCTGTGTTTTCGGAAGTCCACACTCAATGCAGCCACCAACCAGGAAATTTTGGTGCACTTCATATTTCTTTATGGAAATCCTGATTTCATTATCCAGCAGGACTTGGCACCTGCTGATGACCACCAATGACCATTGATTTCTGTGCTTGATTAGCAAACTCGCCTGACTTGAACATAAGAATGTCCTTACCTCGACAAACAATCTTGTAGCCACAACATAATATCACATTCCCACAAGTTAATAATGGCCGCGACAAAAAACTAAGTGAGCCGAAGACAGTGATGCAGAGAGACACAGAGGAGACGAATTGTTGAATAAAGTTATATTAATTTTCTTTGCATACAGAAAGTATTCTCGTTGCTTTATAATATTCAGATTAAACCACTGATGGCAACAATGACTATTTTAACAATATCTTTTATGCATTTCTGGGCCTTGACCATTTTCATTACTTGCCAGTCAGTGGGACATCCACAAGTTTTTACCTCTTATACACCACAATCTTCGTCTCTCCTCACTTGTTCACAACATCTGAGACGTGACGCGTCAGTATGCTCTGGCACATAGATATCTGTACATACAGTAGATGCCTCATTAGTAACTGTTTTTATGGGCCAAGATATGTTGGAAGCTATGTATATATTTACTGTATGTGTATGTATGCCAGAGCACGTTTCCACGTCACACGCCGGTTGTGAATCCTCTCCTCAGAGAGACAGAGATTGTGGAGTATAAAAGAGATGAACAATGATATAAATACTGTTCTTTTTTTATGCCGTTTTCATTCTTTATTTTAAATTTATACCATATATTTGGTTTCCTGCAATGGGCTTCAGGTAGGTATAGACCTCATTTAAAAGTCTTGTTTTCAAAAAAGTGTTTTCAGATATTTGTGTTTGATGAAGTAAATGAGTGAACTGTTGAAATGATTAAAACGAAATTAAGACCTATTTTGTGACCCACTTAATTAGATCAGATCAAAAGCATGATTTATTTATTACATCATTAGTTTAAATTTTATAAACAGCAGGTAGAAAACACATGCAACAATTCACGGCCGGCCCTAACCAATTTGGCGCCCTAGGCAAGATTTCGGGTGACGCCCCTTTGCATCGTAGTTAATTCTACTGCT
>JAUCMT010000114.1:10536660-10546774 GCA_032357475.1 Enteromius thamalakanensis
TGTTCTGATTAGTTGATTTTGTCCACCTGTGTTTTTCCAGCTGCCCTCACTTTTGTTCATTAGTTTCTGTGTATTTAAAGCCCTTTGTTTTTGAGTTCGGATTATTCGGTGTTGAAGTAATGTGATGTGTTTTCGTGATGTAGATTTTGTGTTCTTTCATTGTATCTAGTGTTGTTTATTAAACGTATCATCTCGAATCTCCGTGTTCTCTCCTCTCTGCCGTGCTGAGAGGCATCGGCTGCACGCATCTCAAACGGACCACTCGTTACACATATGTTGAATGTTTTATTGTTTTACGTTTAATGTCAAAGTATTACCACCTCAGACATAGTTTCACATTTGGAAATTTGTAATACTCTTTTCCACAATAGACCACAAGAGTAGTTTTGTTAAACTATAAGAAGCAACAGCCTACTGGCCTGCATGCTTTGTTTACAAGCTGCCAATGGGTTCCCGCTGTGATTCTGGGGAAATAAAGCTTGTGTTTAGCTTTGAATCAAAAGAAAATGATCCAGACCTTACCTGCCTAGGGGCAGTGTGAAGTCTCTGGTTAATAAAATAGACAAGCAACTCACCAGAAGTGAAAAAATACAAACACTGAAAGTTGGCTTAGGGCTGATGCTACTGACTTCACGGTTAAACCGGTTGGGTTTTTACTTGTTCATTATTAAGAGTAAGACAAATAATTTAGTTTTTATTAATAAATGGCACAGTCTATGACATTAAGAACATCAAGGGTAAATCACAAGTTTTGTGATTCAAATGTCAAGCTTGCTCTGGGACGTAATTAAATAATAAAAAAAAAAAATTTTAAATTAAAGTTAAGTGGGCTTTCCATATAGTACTACAAGGTAAATGGTAAAATAATTATATATTAACATGAGATAATGGCATCCCTACAAAAAAAGAAATACTTTTTTTCAATATCAGCCCATTCCCTTTTGTCGATCACAAAGGCCCTGAACTACTGACCAAAAACAAGAAGGTCTTTATGGGATGGACTTGGAAAGCACTGCTGAAAAACAACTTTGAGAAAAAAAAAATCTACAGGGATGATCTGAAATTTAGCAATGTTGTGGTATAGAATGAGAAATAAGCTGCTAGAACCTAGTAGTTCAGGTAAAACTTGAAACAGATGAATCTGCAAATTAGTTGATTTGATTGTTTTTAATCACTGAGCCAGTCCTGATCCCCTAGTTGTATAAATTGTATATAATCGTTCACATCTAGATTTGACTCTAGTACATATATGGCATGTACAAAAGATTTGCTACATATAAATGTCGGAAATAACCATATATTTATTGAAAAGGCAGTGCAAATAGATTGCAAATCTTATATAAAAATCTGCAATGATCAAAAATATTTTTGGCCAGATGAGACCATAATCATTTGGCCAGATCATAAAGAGATTATAGTGTCCTGAGTTTAAATCGTCTGTGATTAGATGACCTCCCTGCCCTTTGTGTTTGACCTCTAGTAGTTGAGAGGCTCATGAGCAGACAGATAGCAGGACAAACAATGGACTCTCAAACAACTATCACTAAACAAAACAAAACAAAACAAAAAAAATATGTGGAAAGCTGTTCTGGTATTAAGAATCAAGTGTATGTAACGTTTTAAGCAGGGTCATTTTTTAAATGTAACTATTATTTTTGCCTTGTGCACTATATGTAAAGCTATTTTTTTGTGAAAAATATTCTTTAGGTCAGTACTAAATAAGCATACATTGTGAATGGTCCATCTTGTTTTGTTAATATAATTAACTTTAATTTTGCTGATTCTGCAAGGTGTTTAAACATTTATATATATATATATATATATATATATATATGCACGCATTTTCCATATTTGTAAGTCACTTTGGATAAAAGACTTGGCTAAATTACTAAATGTAAATATATTTCTAAGATATATAGATATATCAGTGGGAAGGCTTCAAAATACTTGTAATAAAGAAAGTTATATAATTTCATTATGTAAAAAAAAGTGCCCAGGAATTTTTTTACAAATTCATATCTATATTCATATCCAAAGTTGGGTTTGGAACCACATAATGGTGAGTAAATCATGGCAGCATTTTAATTTTTAGGTGAACTTTCCTTTAAATAATTAAATTGACTTCTGAATATGTAGTTATATCCTGTCTGGATCCTGCTGTTTCCTTCCAGACACGTGAGTATTGTCTGCTTTTTATATTCTCGTATGCTGTGTTTATGTTTCAGTTCTTCAAGACCAAGGACATGCTGCTTTCTAGTCTTACATCAGAGTGTGGTGTGCCACTAAAATCTGTCTCTCCTCCCTCACTTTCTCTTTCTTCATTTCCTCAGCACCTTTTCTCTTTCCTCTCCCAGCTCACACTTCAGATGGTCAGGTCGTGTTTCCCGCGATAGTTCATGTGAGGTGATATCATCTAACACGAACCTTCATTGTCAGAGAGCGCGGGTCGGGGATTGTGCTTCGTTGAGACAGCTCCACTGAGGCTTGCAAGATTGTCTGCATTGCAGGCCTAGTTTAAGGAGCTGGAGGGCTTACAATGAATCATGTTGCTAGATTTCATTCGTGGGTGAGCGTTTGACCCCAAGAAGGAATGTTTTGTGCCACACAAACATGCGGTCTTACACATTCGCTCACCTCCATGCTCCAGCAGACTTCTTTATCTCTCTTTCTCTCGTTTTTTTCTGTACGCTCTATTTACACCCTGGCACCTGTCCATGTCACATTTCCCACCTACTTCCAGGACATGTAACCCATACGCTTCCCCCACACCCTCTCTCTCATCTGCACACTGCCCTGCAGGCCTGACACACTAAGAGGTAATGCATTGTGGCATGTAACTCCCCCCTTTCCCTCTGCTCCGGAGTCACATCCCATTCTGCCTCATCATTATTTGCTGAAATGGGAATGAGATTACAAGGGTTATAGGTAAGGGGCATTGAGAGATTGAAGCACATTGATGCCACTCACTCTTTTTGTCAGTTGAAGTAAAGCCAGAATCAAACAGCTGCGTACAAGGCATTTGGAAAGAGCATACAAAGAAATTACAGAAAGAGACAATAGGGAACATACAAAATGGAGACGGAAATTTCAAAAGTGTGAACCTGAAACTTATTTTAGTGCAGCCATATTCTCGCATTCGAAACATTTGCACCATTTAATGCTTATATAATATATAATATTTATTGATCTACTTCAAATGTTGACTAGATTATTATTAATGTTGATTAATAAAACAAAACCAGTCTTAAATAGCATGGGTGTATTTGAAGCAAAAGCCAAAAATATAAGTATATTCAGTAAAGTTCATGCTCAATATTAGGATATCAAAATGTAATTTTTGATTAGTATTGTGCATCATTTAGATCTTAAATTCTACTACTTTAAAGATCAATATTTAGATATTTAACAAACTATAAATCAATAGAAAGCTTATTACTTCAGCTTTCATATACTGTGTTAACTTTATAGTTTTGTGTGCCAGGGTCACATTTACTTCTTTATTCTGAAATAATCACAATAATAAACAAAATTGTCAAACATAATCTTATACGACTTAATATGGAAAATGCTAGTCATTCTATATTAGAATTTTACTTAAATAAATTTTGCATGTAAAATTAATTTTACTTTTATAAATTAATAGATAAAAACATGAGCATTGCATCCTCAACCAACTCTAATAAATAAACATTTGGAATGACATTTACTTTTTTTAAATACTCTGCACAGAGAGCCTGTCACAACAGATTTATTTTTCTCTTCAACTTTTGTGTGTGTGTGTGGGGTAAAGCATGTGTTTGGTAACATTGCTCTGTAATAAATTTGTGAATTAGAGCAGCATAATTTGCTGGAGCGGAATTTCATGTTGAAACAGATGTTTTTTAAATCATTTCCTTTTTTCACGCAGCTGCAAGAATGTGTTGTTTGCTATTGTTCCTAAAAAACACGATGAATTCCATCTGTGGGAATCTGTCTTGCATTATTGCTACTATTTCTGTCTAATAACGCTCTGTTGTTTACACCGTAAAATATTCTTTCTGAAGCAACAAAGTTCTTGTGCGCCCAGAATATGTGTCGTGGATCTGTTGTGTTCATTTGTTTACACGCGCGTTGTCACGATGCGTTTTGTCTTCCAGTACTGAGAAGGCTGCGTTTCCTCCTTAAAGAATCACACCTTCTTTTCTCAGCGAGTCAGGAAAGTTTGGCCTGCCACAAAAAAAGTTCTTTGCGTTCCCTCTTTACACGCCTGATCTTTGATTTCCGGCGATGTAAGATCAAAATTGCTACTCGCGCTCGCGCCGCCTTTCATGCACCCCTCTTGCATCGCAGCATGAAAAAACAAAGAACGGCGAGACGGAGATGTGCAGGAAATCTTAGCAGGCCTGCCACTCAAAACATCCACCATCGCCAAACAACGGCATCTGCCTGCCACCACAAATACATTAGAAATCAATTATTTATGGAACGCAGTCAAGAACTCTTTAATCTTCTCCTTTTATCCAATTAAAATGCCTAACCGCTTTAAGCCTTTCACAATGCTTGTGAACAACACACTCGGCCTCTTTCTTCTTCCTTCATTCTGTACTTATTTCCTTTCTTTCTTTTTCTGAGGTTGCATATAAGAAAGAATTGAAGCTTTATAGGGACGGTGAAGACAGAAGAGAAAGTGTATAAAGTGTAAATGAACTCTTCCACTCCTACCCCTTCTGGTTACAAAGGAACTATTTGAAGTTTTAATATGAAGACTCGGCTTCCATTCCCAGAGCAGGGGACACAGGGGAAAGCCAAGGCTCTTTCATGAGCTCTTTCTGTCCAGTGTTGAAGGGGAGATTCGAAAGCGGTTGAGCGGGGATAGAGATATACAAATGCCGCTTTCATTATGCAGGAATCTGGTTGTGGCCTTTTATCGCAAATATTTGAACATTTGTGCACTAGAATCGCTAATGTTTGGCAGTTCTTCATTCGTTTTATTCAGTTTTAATCACATAAATCAAATTGGATTACCCTTAAGCATTACACATATTTCTGCAAAATAACAAGCAATCAAATATTGTACCTGTGATCTTTACATGACGATTAATTCAAATCTAAATTAGAGGTTTTTGGCCTTTATTTAAATGGTACTGTATTTTAGTAGATTTAAACACATTTAAAAATCTTCTATTATATGGATTTGTGTCCTTTCCTTTAAATATCTGCATCTAGAAAAGTATAATATAGTTCAAGGCTTTTAAAAGAAAATTGGCTGTAAAAGGGATTTGGAAATGTTCATTTAGCAGTTTCACTGGGTTGCATGATATCTCCGTTTGTGAGGTTGTAGTTAGAGAGGGGCTGATAGTAAAAATGTGTCGATTTATTAACTGAAAAATACACTCTTTTCTGTTATTCTGTCAGAGACTGACTCTGAGTCACCAGCAATGTGTGCGGCTGCAAATGAGTCAACAAACATTTAGGCCCCACAATTAGACAGTTGTGAAAATGTGACTCTTTGATCTCCTGCCTGCACCAATTAGGCTTCACATAATGTATATGTGTGTAATTTTTATGTGTCTGTAGAGATTTCTTTGCGGCTGCTGATGTAATTTTTTTGGGTCAACTTTTTGTATTCCTTACCAACTCCAATACTGAGACAAATGTGACTTAGAGCGACTGCTTAATAACAAACATAAAGTACACCTACAGACAGGTGTTGCTGAATAATCTGTAATCATATATAGTATAACTGCAACCATCGATAAATAAAACATGACATAAGCATGCAGATTTTTCATTAATAGAATAATTGTGACTTAATCCCTCTATTTCTAACATTTAAAACGCAGGGGAAAAAAACATATAAAAAATTATTGCATTAAAAACTGAAATCAATATCTTAAGATAATACACTATCACATTAACAAAGGTAAAAATAAAGCAATGCTCTGTTATATATGGTGGTGTATATTAGGGATGGTGGAAAGGTTTAGAAACATAATTTTTTTATGGAAACTAACCCTCCTTATACAAATGTTTGGAATACTGTTCATAAGGTTATTCAACAAGGATGCATAAAATGGTTCACGACATTACTGTTTTTAATTATTTTTGATTAAATAAATGCAGCCACAATAAAAAGCAGAAAAAGTATTTAAAAATATAAATATCGTATTATTCCAATCTTTTGCTGTTTATGTACTTCATTCAAAAAAGCTCTTGAAATTACATTGAAATAATGTAACTAATTTGCCAGTATAAGTTTGTGTGCGTGTAGACACAAAATCTTCAGCTTATTTAGTGAAATATTCAGTAATACCCATAAGATCTGCACATATGCAGTAATGATAGTTGTACACTCACTGCTTAATTTTTTTGAGGTTAGATGAACAGTTAGGGTTGGATTTGGTGTAGGGCATATTTCCAACATGATAGAGCATCAGATTTTTCGATTCTGAACCACCGCAATACATATCTATGTCAACTTAATAAAAATGTGCCAGGGTTCACATATTGAACCTGTGTTTTAGCGCCACTCAGTGGACATTCCTCAACTGTGGTGAAACATGCAGTAAGCCACATAAAAATGGTGTTTTAAAAAAAGTGCACAGAGGTACATATTTTCATGAAACCAATTTGGTTTTTAATGATGAAATGGTCCTTCACCTGACAAAAACGACCTTAACTGCTCTAAAGGCATTTGATTTCTTTCTTCTCACATCCTGTGAGTCAACGGCATCCCCACTCCACTATAAGTAAAGAGAATTTCCGAACGGTTTCCCGCACTCAGGCTTTGAGGGTGACCTGCGTTCATCACTTGGCCGTATTTCCCACTGACGTTCTCTCTTCTCTTTTTTTGTGCTTGTCTCTCTCACACACTTGTTTGGCTCAGAGGGGCCTGTGATCCAGAGCCGCTCTCGTTTCAGCCCATCTGAAGTGATTACCTTTGCCTGGGATTCCACCCACCCCCACAGGTCCCCCGGGGAGCCGCGACAGGCAGACGGCTCCACTTTATTTCCTCCGCCTGCTCTGTGCTGTTCCTCAGCGGAACCCTGCTGCAGGTACAGCTCAGCGGGGTTGGAGTGGAAATTATCTAGAGATCAGCGTCAGTGAAGTAGCTCACATTAGTTTTAGTGACAGTTCAACACGGGGCACACAACACAGAGCTAAGTGGTAATTATGAATCAACATGACATTCTTTTTTTTTTTACATGCTGTTTTTTCGAAGACAGATGTGACAATTCATGGAAACCTTGTGTCAGATCATTTCACAGCACCTTTAATTGAAGTAATGGTCTGTTTGGCTGTTATTCCGTTATTCACAAATTCAATTATTAAGTTACACTTTTGTATTTACACACTGCAACACATTATTTTCTGGAAAAATCAAATAAAGTAACAATAATTTTAAAACATAAAAAATTTGACCCTGGTAAGGTTGTTGTTTTTTTACTAAAGTCTCTGTATGCTCCGGATTTAATCAGAAATACATATTTTTAAATTGCTGAAGAAGAATAGCATTTGTTTAAAAAATATATATGTTACCATCACTTGTGTGTTATCACTTTTGATCAATTCATTGCATCCTTGCTTAATAAAGGTAAATAAACAAAAGTGGACAGCACCTAATAAGTAAAAATTAAAATGGGTTAATAAGTACAATAGCTTAATATCAAAAATGATATTATTTTTAGAGAATATAAATTACATGTATACTTGTTTACCATGACAAGAAGAACTTAATTCAGAACGTATTCTCCTCATTATCTTATTTACATTTTATGATTTTTTAAATTTATTTATTTATTGACTGAAAAACAAGATAAAAGTATTAATTTAAATAATGACTTTTTACAATGCATCGACTGAATTAAACAGATAATATGTCTTAATCCACACGCGTGAGGAGAATTATCTCCGATTAAAACTTTGTTGCGAAGAGGTGCTCATATTCAGCTCGGCTTTGATATCTAATCTGAAGAGCAGAAAAGTTCAGTCTGTTTTGTTGATGCTGCCGACAGCTTCAGCGGTGAAAATGGGAGCGTGTCTGATATTTCTCCTGCTCACTGCTTCGCCTTTTGTCTGTGACAAGCTTGAACTCTGGCTCTCATTGCAGTCAGAGAGTGTATCATTTCTAAAAACAGGCTTAAATGAAGAGAGAGAAAAGAAAAATAAGGAACTACAGAACTAAAGTTAAGTAAATTAATTCATAATATCTCACACTCTCTCTTTTTTTCGGAGATCGTATCTGTCCTCAGATGTGTAAAAAGGAAAACACCATAAGATATGGCTCTAAAGCGCTTTATTTCCTGATACTGCTAATTAAACTGCTAGCGTCATTAATTGGTTTGAAGATATCTTTGCATTGAGTTGGAGACATCTTAAGCTCAATTAAAGATAGCTTCGACTCAATTACAGATATCCAAATGCCGTGTCCCACAATATGCAATCGGGATCTTTTTTCGGTGCAATACCAGATGCCCTGTAACACAAAGATTGTGCTCTTTCCACTTTTAAAGTTTTGTTTTATCATGAAAAGATAATGTGTGTGCTAATGTGCCAGTGCATTGTTTAATCCTACTCTCATCCCAATGGAGATATTATATGTAGCCTTATAGAGGGATAGTTAGGTCTGAACAGAGGTTCAATGGAATTTATGAGTGATTTGTTTAAATATGAGCTGCTTGTTGCACATCTGTCATCATCTGAGTGATAAGTTGCGTGTGTTGTGATGAGCGAGTTGACAGATGGCGGGTGGTATTTGCGCAAGCGGTGATGCATTGATCTCCATTCTCTTCACAAAGGGGGAAATCAGCTCACTATAGTCCCTGTTAAGTGACTGACCTTATTAAGCGCCTTAGATTTCTACAATTGTAGGGCAACCGATCACTTTGCCCTTTTTAAAAAGAAAAAAAAAATCCAAACACTTTAAAGGGGTAAATTCCCAGGAGATGGTATCAGTCTAACTTTAGAAATGCTCTTCATATTCAGTTTCTTTTGACATTGACTCTTTTAATTCGTTTTATCCATAAGACTTGCAATTACTCAGTAGAGTAGATTGTTATCATTTGGTTGTACCACAAAGATGCGTTGGCTTGAAATGGGCAGCAGACACGCTGTTTATTCAAGATTATCTCCAAACCTGACAGCTGAAGTGTTAGTTTTCTTTATAGATTAAACATCTCATGTCCTTTGAAAGAAAAAAACAAAATAGATGCAGAAAGCTTGTGGTTTGGAGGAGAGCGAAGGGTGAATAAACCATATCACCACTTGAAATAGCTATTCTTAATTAGAATGGTTTCACAAGAAACTGGCAGATGGTTGTATTTACACTATATGTATTATCTGTTTAACCTTTACCTCTACAGTCTTGTTAATAGCTCTTACCATATTGTGTTTGTTTTTTTAGTATTGGATGTCTTGTTATAGTTTATGTAGTTTACCTTCTGCATCTGAATCATAATTGCAATGCTGTGTTTTGCAGGTCGCTGTGCAAGCTGTGGGGAGAATGTGGTTGGTGAGGGGACAGGTTGTACCGCCATGGACCAGGTCTTCCATGTGGACTGCTTCATCTGCATGACCTGTGGCTCTAAGCTCAGAGGAAAGCCCTTTTATGCTGTGGAGAAGAAGGCCTACTGCGAACCCTGCTATATTGTGAGTGTGATGAGTCTCATATTGTTCACGTGAAATATCTGCTAGATGCAGAGCAGGTGTGCATACGTATTTGATTTTTACAGTAATTTCTTTCTGTTGAGTAATATGTGTGTGAGTTTTATTGTATAAGAGCGGTTTAGTGGTCCAGGGTCGCATATGTCATCAGCAAAGCACTTTCCCACATTTCTGACCTTTTAAATAAAGTATATATACATACAGTGTATGCATGTATTAAACTGCCAATCAAATGCCTCTAAAAATCTCTAATTCTCTCAAATGCTGCATTTCTTTGATCAAAAATATATTAAAAAGCCTTATTGTCAAGTATTACTACAGTTTAAAAGAACAAAAGTTTTTAATTTAGAATATATTTTTAAATGTAATTGATTTCCGTGATGCCAAAACTACAGTAAATAAGTAAGGAATAATTGACGACGGGCCGTTGAATTATTAGAAAAATAATGCACACCCGAGGTGGTGATGCGGT
>JAUCMT010000114.1:10549425-10571979 GCA_032357475.1 Enteromius thamalakanensis
TTATTTTCATGTTCTCTTGTGCTATGGCATCTTGGGCACAATAAAAGGTCATCCGGTTTGGGCATCTCGGTCTAAACAGTTGCCCTGTTGACCACAGCAACATCGTATGACTAACCACACAATTTTTATTAACAACACAATTTTGCATGTTTTTGTATGTAATATGCCAACCTGATTTTATGGAAAAATGTATAACTAATTTAAGAGGGGGTAATGATATTATAGATGAAATTGTGAGAAAATATATATTTAGCGAAAACGTAACCATCACTGGGGCTTAAGCCGATCATACAAAAACATGGGCTATAGTTCGACAATATAGAAAACAGTTATAAACTGCCCTGAGATTGTGTTGAATTTGCAGATCCATTTATCTACTATAAAGTTCTACCTTTTTCTGTGTTTTTGTGTTCTTGATTTCTGTCAGCCAAAAGAAGAAGTTAAGCAATTTTATATTGGAGCGATGAGGATCACTTTGACTATTTGACAGCCTTTGTTGCATCATACTGTAGGTAGCTGATACTGTAGGAAATACCAAGTTCTCCAAATGATAATATATAGCCCTAGCACTGAGGTTTCACTGCCTTTCTTTGTCGCCCACTGCTCAAAACGGCAAATCCAAAGTAATTTCCAGTTATTGCCACCAAAGCCAAAAACCACCTTACCCCTCCTCCAGCTTTTCAGTAAACCCTCATTAAATCATCTACACTTTCCGCTGCGACTAGGGCGCAGTGCCATCTTGGAGTTCAGTAGAGGGCACAGTTTCAAAGCATCATTAATGAATATTCAAGAGAGCATAGGCAAACTAAAAATAATAAATCTTTAATAATACAATACAGGTTTCCTGACTGCTGCTGTTTTTAAGATGTTAATGGGATTGTACATCCAAAAATAGCATTTCTGTTATCACTTTCACACCGTAATCTAAACCTGTATAATTTTTTTTCTTCTTCTGCAGAACACAAAAGAAGACTGTTAGGGATCAAACACTGAACCCCATGAACTTTCCTTGTATACTCAAACATTAAACAAAAAAAAACTTCATTTTGAGTTGAACTGTCCCTGGATTTCTCCCTGTGCTTCAAGCCACTATGCAGTATACTAAGAGAGACACTGAGTTTGCATATGCAAACTTCGAAATGATAGAGAATAGGCTATAAGTAACAAAGCAATCGTTAACCTTTGTTCCAAAGAACAGCGTCAGACTATTATGTCTGTCTGTGTACTTCTTCAATAGATGAATCACTTGAACAGAAGTATCGGTGACTCAGGCCATCTCTTGAATCACCCCCACTGCACTGATCAGCTCTCAGAATGATTGTACTTGTCTTCCTCTGGAAGTTTTCCAACTTGGATCCACGCGCTAAAGAGGGCCGGGATAATTTAAGAACTTTATTTATGCATTTCATCAGCATAAATGTTCTTCTGGCACAAGATCAAAAGGATGGAAGAAATCGGAATTTCTTAATGAAAGTAATTTCTTCTTCTTTTCTCCTCATCCTCAGGGTCATACGCCTCTGTGCGATTAGAGAATGAGCATGAGACTTTGGTCTCTATAGAGACATGGCAGTCCCCCAGTGAGCTGGGGGAAAACTTCAAATGAGGCCAGAGAGTCAGTCTAGGAATCTTTTAAGATAGAAAGAAAGCACATTGTACATTATTTATCAGTTTATTTATCTGCAGAGAAAGGATCATAGCGCTTGTATTTTCATTGTTCCTATATAAATATCTCATTTACTGCTCTTTGCCATTAGGGAGACAGAATGGGGGGAAAACACCTGTTATGTATCTTATGCCATTTGCTTTGTTCTAAAGAAAAGAGGCTAAATGTATTGAAATCTTCTTTTCGACTTCTTGGTAAACTGGTCACGTCTTGCAAAATAACTGCATTTCCTTTTATATATATATATACTTTGGTGTATGTCAGTCATTGTGTTTTTGAAGTGTTTTCAATACAATTTTCATGTCTACTTGTTGGGCCCTGAGTTAAAATGATAAATTATCATAATGATCGTAACTTCATTATGAATTGCAGCTCTTCATTGTGGCATTTAAAATTTTGATTCGTCTTGACTTCAGAAGTCATCTTGTCATCAAAAGACATGACAGCATTCTGTAGCTGATTTCTCTCCTTACTTTAGTAAGTTCAGTTTCACAACGTATTTTGTACAAAATTTAATTTAATTAATAATTATTGTGAGCATTTATTATGTAAATTTCCCCTTTTTGGACAGCTACAATTTGCACAGTTAATAATCAACTGTTACAGTCTGAATGTGTTGTGTGTGTGTGTGTGTGTGTAAAAGTGACAGTAAATACTGTACATCTGCATTATCTACATTACTTACAGTACATATCAAATAAATGCTGTTTATTTGAACTTTGTATCAAAAATGTAATGTATTGTAATATATATATATATACACACACAACTCTTTAACTGATAATAATGAGAAAGTATTTTTGAACACCAAATCAGCTTGTTAGAGTAATTTCTGGAGATTACATTTAAACAATAAATAATAAAAAAGTAATACTAATAAAAAATATATATACTAAAATAAAAAAACATATTTTAAAGTTCTCAAAAAAATGTTGTTTTTATTTTAATAATAGCATTTATTATTTTTATTATTATTATATATTTGCATATATTTAAATTTCAAACAGAAACTGAAGTGCTGAGTTTGAATCAGTTTGGGAATAAAGACTATCATAGAGTGACATCTAGTAATCTTTGTCTATAGCATTAAACAGGAAATAAGAGACAATCTGTTAAAATATCTTATTCCTATTCTTTGGAACAGCACTGATATCTTTAGCATGTTTCCGCCTCTAGGCAATAGACAACAGAACTTTTGAACAGTTCAACTAGATATCATTCATTCCTTTCAGTAATAGACAGGAAGGCTGCATTCTGGAGATTCTCTGTTATCTATCATATGCTTCCTGATTTCCCATCTTATTATCGTCCATGTGCTCCTGGCGTCGCAGATGACCCACAAAGCACAATGGTAATAATCAGCTTTTGTGCAGTGTTTTTTTCCTGGCTCCACCCCTCAGCGACTTATCATTGCTTGTTTGAATATGGCTCAATACAGATAAACTTATTCACAGCTCAATTAATCCCCCTTTTTGCATGAAGTGGTCTCTAATCCTGTTAATGTGACATCAGTGGTTTGTCTGTTGTTTTCACTTATTAACTTGATGTGTTGTTAAAGCAGCAGCTGTGGTTTGCATCTGGTACCCGCTCTCGGACCTTTTTAATTTTCAAATACCTAATGTAATCGAGGCTGCACATGTTCACCGAGCCTCTTACACATACTCAACTATTTCAGTTTTATCTTGCGCAGTGGAAACAGGTTTTATGCAAAGTCAACAGCACATTATTTACAGTTTACAGCACTGATGTTTGCCCATGATTTACAGTATGTTCAGCCTGCTGGCAAATGTTTTAAGACAATCCATGCAAAAATAAAAATAAAGCAAAACTCACAATTCTTCAGCAATGAAATGCAGAGCCACCACATCATTTTCCTCCTCCTTTAATCCTTTTGGTCTGTAGAGTTTAACAGGGATTTGAGGGGAAAGTTCAGCGCTCGAGGCTTCTCTGTGGAGCTGTGTGATTAGTAGGGATACTTAGAGACAAATGTTCCTGAAACCTGCTATGACCCAAATCACTGGAAGGAAAAATACACTACTTTTGGGTGAACAGAAGTGTTACTCTGGCAAATGAAAGAGTTGGTTTCTTGGTGTGGGCTAAGCACTGTGTTTGTATGCAAATATACAAACACAGTAGATCTCTCAGCGTAAAGCTAGTGTAGGCGGTTTCATTCAAAAGAAATGTTTATGTTTAATGGCATATGAGAAGATATAAAAGAAAAAGAAAATTCTTTTTAAATTTAGTTTAAAACACATAGTCCAAGTTATTAGGAAAGTAAACTTTGGTTGCAAATGATTTGGAAACTTTTTAAACCATTTCTCAAGAGAAGTTTTAATCTAATGAAAAGTGTTTTGTTTTTATTCATCATTTGATGCAGTTGAGCATACAGTATATATGATATATTCTGTGAATCCTGAATTGCAGTGGCAGAGCCATGATCTAAAGCATGTTACATCCTCCACAGCCTAGCACTCAGAACAGGCTAACAGATACCCAATTTGCATAATTCCTATAATGAATCACGTGCTAAAGCAACACCTAGAGTGCGAATGTATGCACCGCTGTAAGCGGGCAGAATGCATTCTGTGAATTCCCCTTTTAAAAGTTTTGTAACGGTCACATAGGTCATGCTTTCCCAGGATTTATGAATAGAAAGTACAGAGGACTGCACAGCTGAGGCTAAATTTATGTGTCCCCTCTCTGAGTGAGTTTGTAGGATGATGCACATTATCATAAATTAAGAGCTTTGTACAGAGAGTGCTAGTGGGGGAAGTGCAGCTTGTGGCTCTTTCCCCTAGTGCAAGATCAGCTTTGACATGTGTTTACTCCTCTGTCTACTCCTGGTCCACTGTCTCATAAGGAAGCTAATTTCCGCCAAGAAATAAAAATATAAATAGGCAATATATGTTTTGAAATGTTGTGTCAAGAAATCAAGAAATAATGACACATATATTTTTTCTTTGAGCTCACAATTAAGTTTTATTTAGAATTATGAGATTATTCTAAATAATAAATAGCATTAACAGATCCCGATCGAGCGAAGTTCATGGGATTTTATCTACAGAATGATAAGTGCACACATTTTAATAGATTGTTTTATTATTTAACACTGTGTATTTATCTTCACATGATGGACATGACAGGTTTTATCATACGCAAAACATGTACTTGAAAGGAATCCCTTAGATTGTTACCATTACTGTGGCAGCCAGGAACAGCACAGCTTGACCCTCCACGAATTTTTATACTTACTTATTTTGAAAATGTTTTTTGCCACATTTTAACATGGATCTCTATGGAGACCATTGGAGATTGACAGGCAATCTGGTTAATCATAACACCGAAAAATATAGAATTGTGAGAAAAAATAATTATTGCTATTAACCATAGTGTTAGGAACCAATTGGGTGTTAGACATCAGACAAAAGCTGAACTTTTGTAGCTGTGACTACCTTAAATTAAAAGAAATCAAAGTACTGTACAAAGTCTTTTAATATGAGATTTGATCAGATTAGGCAATATTAGGGGGTTAAGCAGATTATTTTTGACTTTATTCACTTTAGTGAAGTTTATCATTAACCATGTTGTTAAGCACACAAAAACATGATCACAGCCAATAAATTAGTTTTTAATCCAGGATCAGCAGAGGAAATGGCTGTCCTGCTGTTGAGCAACTAGAGGTAAATGCTGTTTTGCTCCATGTAAGTTGCCCACTGCTGATCATCTCAACAAGACTAATGGCTGAGGCTTAGGCTGAGATAGCTCTTTTTTTCTTTTGAAGCAGGCGGACTGCAGGGCTGAATGGCATTGAGGTTAATTATGTTAGTAAGGTGCTATGTTTGTGGCACCCTGCAGATCTCTTCACTGTCGAAACTGCTCTCTTCCTGCCAGGCAGCTCACGTTACTACTGTCAGAACACTTAATTGCCTGGAGCACTTAATTAATTGGAGATGATCATTTCTGGTAATCGGGCATGTTTAACGTGGTCCCCCTTCCCCATCTTTCCTCCTGGACTTTTACTGCATGATTATTCAGATCCAGACAACTTGTTGGATGGAAGCAGGTTTAGATAAATGGCCAGGTCCCTATGGCCTGTTTCATTACTGCCTGATTTACTGCTCACTCTCTCATGGAAAATATGGGGAGAAATGCAATCACCATTATGAGATTGTGCATTCCACAGAATTTGATTTTTCTATTTGGATCAGTGAGTAATATGAGTGCCCACAAGATAGAAAAATCTTTTAAAGAATGTAAAACTGGTTTTCTTAGAAATATGCTCTTTACATTCATGTTAGTCCCATATGGTTTTGAAATCTATTTTGTAAGGATAGTCTATTTTTATGTTACAATCAAGAGATGTCTTAATCATAATATTTTTGTTTAAACATTTTATAATATTTTTAAATTAAATTATTAAATTAAACTATATCACACTACTTGGCATTATATGACAGTATAATTCTTTATATATATATTTTGTTAGTGGCATCTTTTTTATCACTGAAGGTGAGTATCACTGATGCCAATAATAATGTTTCTATGAAAAGTCTTTTTCACCAAATATTTAGCCATTGATTATAGCTATTCAACATCACAGTTTAAATGAGAGCTATCAATTTGAACATTTATTTGACTTTAAAATATAACAACTTTTCATTTGACAAAACTTCACACAAGCCATTTATGATTAATGTAAAAAAAAAAATAATTTATGAAATTCGATTTACGTGTGTGTATATATATATAAAAAAATAATGCGTTAAAGTCGTTAATTATTTTTTGTCGTTAATTATGTAAAATTTTTTATCGCATTTCAAGTGGGGCAACAATTACCTCAGAGTAACTGCACATTGCATCACTGACACGTGCATCAGTGACACTTTTACACTGGCTGTATTAAAAACTGAGGAGCGTCATTTTGCGGAGGCTTGTAAAGAACAGTTCCTGTCTGTTGCAAGTAGGAGCAAAACGACAACCATTGGAACTGACATTGCACGCAATATGGTTGCCGCAATTCGTCTTACACGCTATGAACACATGAACTGTGTCGCTCACATGCTGCAGAGAAGTGTCACAGTGAGTCTTGCTGACAGTGGCTTTGTGAATGCTTTGATCAAGGCGGCATGGCAGCTCATAGCAGGTGTAGAGCAGAAGCCTCAGTTCTGCGCGCAATTGTTTCGGCGCCAAGTCTATCTTTGCTGCGCCGCTTATGCTGAATTACAGTGACAGTGTGTTGTTCTTGATCTAAATTCAGGTGTAGTTGCAAATAGTGATTAAATTTTTTTTATACATTATCAAAAATTTCAATCATTTGACAGCACTTTTAAACAATTGTTGACATTCAAAGAGATGTTTTAACTTAGTTTCGGGAAGAGCACGCTGAGTGTCAGCACAGCGGGCACCCATTGACGCATATTAGTATTATCACCCACCAGCCTAATAAACATTCCTAATCTCATTATCCACCTCGGCATAAATATCATCGTCTCAGTCTTCTCAGTATCTAGTTATGCATGATCCCGCCTTCCTCCCCTTCTCCACCTTTTCCTTCGTACCTTCAAGGGGGGCGAACGGGACCGAGCCTCGCTCCGAGCTCTACCCTCGCTAGGGTTCCTACCAGCAGGGCTCGGGATCCGCTGAGCTCCTGGCTCGCTCCCCGGACAGCACATCAAATTTGCATATTTAATTTAATGAAGAAGTGCGAATTCGTGAAATAGAGGTTTTTATTTACATAATATATGATCATGTACTGGGTATATTTATTAAGTATTTATAAATATGTGTACAATATATGTATGTATTTATATTAGTATAAATTATATCATATGAACATATATAAATAAAATAAAAAAATAAATAATGTATGTATAATATATAAACATATTTTTCTTAAATGTACATGCATATGTTTGTATTTTTATATGCATAATACATATTTACTTTATACACACATATTTTTGTAAACTAAACATTTTATTTTGGATAATATTGGATTTATATATACATGCATACAATATGTGTGTGTGTGTGTGTGTATATATATTTATATATATACACACCTGTTTGACATCATTCAAAGATCCCCAAACTAAGTTGAAACTAAGTTCCTGCTGTAATTATGGTCAAACAAATGGAGTATTTATATACTGTAATAAATATAATTAAACCACTAAATATCCATTAAAATCTAGATTTTTAAAAACTGTATGTCCTTTAATTAAAACATCTAGTTTACAAATGTAACCGACGTTCCCTGAAGGAGGGAAGGGAGAAGTTACATATGGGAACTCGCCAAAGAGACCAATGCCTTTGAGCTTCAAACAAAAGCACTGAGAAAAAGCACACAGATCCCGTAAGAATGGTGCAGCAAGCCGACACCAGCCGGCCTCCTGCTCACCTGCTGTTTTCAGTGAAGACACGGGAGGACACAGCCTCTACGCAGAGGTCATAAAACCTTCCAAAGGTGTTCGTGTCGCCCAGCCTGCAGCCCTGCAGATATCTGCTAGAGAGGAGCCGTGAGCCAACGCATAAGATGAAGCCACACCCCTTGTTGAGTGAGCTCTCAGTACTAAGGGGCATGGCTCTCCCTGGTACAAATAAGGCAGGTAAATGGCTTCAACCACCCAATGGGCCAACCTCTGTTTGGAGACAGCATTTCCTTTCTGCTGTGCACCATAGCAAACAAAGAGCTGCTGTGAGCGTCTGATGCTCCGAGTGCGGTCAGTGTAGAGTCGCAATGCACGTATAGGACACAACAACTCTAAGGACGGGTCTGCCTCCTCCTGGGGGATTAACCCAACGCGCACCTCTGAGGAACCTTATGATGACTTGGTGCTTCCCGAGGGACGCACCCTCCACTGCATTGTGATATGCAGCTATGGCAGCAACATACACTTTGAGAGTCGAAGGGGACAGCCTGCGCTCCAACTTCTCCTGCAGGAAAAGAAAGTACTACTGCGATCGTGCATCTCTGTGGGTCCTCTCCGCGAGAGGAACACCAGTCGACGAACAGACCCCACCTCAAAGCATAAGCCTGCCTCATAGAAGGGCTGGAAAGAGAGAGACCGGCGAGGTCTGCCGCGAGGTCAGGAACCAGACGTGCAAAGATCCAAAGATCGGGACGCGGGTGCCAAATCGTGCCCATTCCCTGAGAAAGAAGGTCCTTCTTCTAGAGGATCTTCCAGGGAGGGGCTTCCACGAAGAACATGAAGTAGGCAAACCAGGTCTGGGAGGGCCAGTATGGCACTACCAGCAGGGCCTGCTGCTCATCCTCCCTGATCTTGCACAGTGTCTGTGAAAGGAGGCTCACTGGGGGAAAGGTGTACTTGAGCCCAGGAGGCCAGCTGTGTGCCAGTGCATCCCTGCCAAGTGGCAACTAGTCGAGGGAATAATACAACCGGCAATGAGCAGACTTAGGGGAGGCGAAGAGGTCTATCTTGGCCTCACCGAAGTGGCTCCAAATTAGCTGGACTACCTGAGGGTGGAGCCGCCATTCTCCAGTGTGGGTGGACTGCCGTGAGAGCTGGTTGGCTGCACGGTTGAATGTTCCTGGAATGTGAACAGCGCGCAGTGATTCCAGCCGTGTTTGACTCCACAGGAGCAGATGGAGGGCGAGTTGTGACATACGGCGGGAGCATAGACCACCTTGTCTTGTAATGTACGCTATGATCTTTGTATTGTCCGTCCGGATCAGCACTTGCTTGTGGCGCAGCATCGGTCGAAAGCGGCGCAGGGCCAGAAACACTGCTAACAACTGCCAAAGCAGTCGGATGCCTGTCCAGGGGCCCGAAGCTGCCTGCCCGTTGAATACGGCACCCCAACCTGTGGAGGAGGCATCCGTGTTGACCATAACATGCCTGGACACCTGTCCTAGGGGCATCCCACCCGTAGGAAGGCAGGGTCGGACCACGACTGTTACGGGGGGAGCGGTCTCCTTCGGGAGGACCATGGGGCTATGTGGTGCATCGGAAGTCCGCGGGTCTGTTGCAAAAAGCTGGCACAGCCGGCCCTTAAAAAGGCCACCAGCCAGCAGGATCTGCTGAAAGCTGCCCAGTACATGCTGCCAGACGAGAGAGCAGAAGATTGCAGGAACTCTTTTTCAATGACGCTCCACTCAAACTCCAAAACGAAAGCCGAGGGGGTCTTCAGCGCAGGGACGGCGAAGGCTCCGAAGCGAAAAGCTGCAAGTGGAAACAGCATTCATGCCCTCTTATACTCATGTAGTGATGAGGTTTACCTGAATGCAATCAAGTGCACACCAATATTCATTAGCTTTTTATTTGAAGCTCAAAAGGCATTGGTCTCTCTAGAGTTCCCATATGTAACGTCAAAGTGTTTTGACTGAAAGGGTAACAGTAGTTATTGTTTTACCATATAACAGTAATTTCGATTTTATATATATATATATATATATATATATATATATACATATATAAATATTCTTGGTATACATTATTTTACATCAGCATGCGGACTACTGGTTGAGGGCCACTGATACTGTATAACAAATTCACGTAGGCCATTTTTCAGGCTATGTCGAGACATTTTCCCAGGGTGGCCCAGTGAGGGTATATTTTGCCACGTTCAGCGGAGGCTTCTGGTAACAGATGTCCTCTGTTGCATGATACCAGCATCCCTTCGGCAAGACTGTGCCACAGTGCAAGTTTCCACCCACTTGGCTGGGCCAACAGTCATGTCTGTCATTGTTCTGGAGGAAGGTGATAAAACGCTAGAATTTAAAAACAAAGCTCCTCAGCAACAATTACACGTGCTCACAATAAAGTTGAAGTGGATACCATAAGTCAATTTTGATCAGACTTAAAAACCACGAACAGAATAAATGTCTTTGAGCTTTCTTTTATATCCTGTCTGGCCCGTTTGATTGCGAGTGACGTTGCTTCCCACCTTGCCTTCAACCCAAGACCGGTTGATGTAAAGAGTAGGAAACAGGCAGAAACTCACACCAACACCTTTCTGGAGCTGCCCTCACACCGGCACGGCTTGAAAGAGTTAGCGCTGCCCACGCTTGCCTATCACGCTGAAGTACAGAGGGCGATGAAGACAGGTGAATCCACCCTGCTTGTTTTGATTGATGTTAGAAGTACAGCAGCAAAGCATACACTCGAAGCTCTCTGCTGCCGTTTGCTATGAAATATTCATATCTGTCTGCATTAGCATTAGCAAGCTACTAATTGAGTTCTGTGTATTCAGACATGATTAACTGGCTGGCATTCCTCAAAGGAGAGACCCAATTAGATAGCACTTGCATGAATTGCCTTGCAACTTCCCTCCTCGCGCTGTTGTTCCTGTTTGTGTGTGTGCTTGCATTGTGCAGGTTACAGAGCTTCATTTTCATTGCTTGCATGTCTCTGCTGTAATGTAGATGTAAGCAGGCAAAACATGTGACCGTTTGAAGCCTGTTTTGTAGCTTTTTTTTCTTTGAATCAAACTTGCATCACTTCCTTTAAGGGAGGAAAATATGTGACCCCAAGCTGACCTGATGGAGTGTCACTTCAAGTGCTGCCTGCTGTATTTTGGCTCCATTATAAGATGGATCTGGAGCCATGTGTCAACAGCAGTCACAGTCTGCTTTCCAGCTGATGTTAAGATGGACAGACAGCATGAATAAAGTTTAGGAGAGGAAATGAAAACAAAGCATCAGGCCAGGGACGAATTAGGATCAATGACATGTTGCTCTTTTTTTGTCCCTATGAATTTGTTTGAAAACACATTAAGGATACAATTTGTGGTTGTTAGATTAGATTATTATTTGTTATCATGAATGAATAATTAAAAGTGTGTTAGTGTTTGTATCGTAAAAATAAACACCTTATTTTTGATAATGTATAAAAAAAATTTTAAAACATAAGAAGCCAATGTGAATACAAGTATATTTCTAAAAACGTGCCCCATGCATTTCAGGCTAAAATCTATATATATATTTATCTATATAAATTTATTTAGAATTTATTTTCTTTATCAAGGGCACTTTTGCGACTGCCCTGCATCTGAATCTTTTATTTATATTTTCTTTGATAAATGAATGAATAGATGGTATGCATGGTTTTTGAATGAGATTGATTTTAAAATGAATTCCACACTGAAAGATCTTAGAAAATACTGGGAAATTCTACAGTAACAGTGAAACCTTCTGAGGTAACTGCCATAGTGAAGTCAGCAGAGGAATGTCTCATGAAATGTAATGGCGGGGTGATGTCTTGGGAAAAGACGTTGAGAGTTCTTGGCTCAGTGCCTTTGCATTCATATCCAATCCCCCTGTAGCTCTCTTTCCTTTAACTCTCTTTATTTAAGTAGCTCAAAAGACACCTAACAGTCCCAGAGATCCAAAGCAGCAGTTTGGTTTTAGCCTGGTTTTCAGTCCGTGTATATAAAGGCCACACCACACTTACCAAGATGTCTATGTGTTATGTATATTAATCATGCAGTTAATTAAATTCACATTTTCAATAAAATGACAGCCCTGGTAATCTTACATGCACACACAGACAGCTGAGCTAAAATGAATGTGAGATCTTTAGTCAATGATTCATCAATTCAGAGCAGCCTACTGACCTTTGACCTCTCAGCTACAGTCAGTCTGAGTTCATAGTTTTCTTTGATTTTGCAAATATCACCTCGTGTACTGTTGAAGTTTTGAACATAGTTTTTTATTTTTGTATATATTTATTTTAGGGGGGTGTCTATATCGCAGACTGGTGCTCTAATGTGAGGTTGTCATATGTGCATGAATGAATAATTTGGTGCTGGCAGACAATCAAAAAGTTGAAGTACTGCATGATATATTTATAACGACGGAGGGTATTGCTCGAGAATTAAGTATTAAAGCCCGTTTTGGTTTTAAAACTATTTGGCTTTGAAAAGATATTTTAAAACAGTTTCTAAGGTGAATCCAGTTGGCAGAGTGACATTGAATGGTACAGGTGTTTTAATATTCTGTGCAAAAACAAATCATGTAAAATTGATAATGCCTGCTATCAAAGAAGACATCCAGTAACTTCAGAGTGTTTTGCTTAAATACACATTGAACGTCGTGAACTGGCAGTTGATGCTTGTGTATATTTTCCTTCGTGAATCTGGTTTGCTCCTCACATTTTTATTTAACTTTTATTCCATCGTATACAGACAGTCTGCTTTCTGCTTTATTTGTCCCAACTATCAACTAAGTATCATCATTTGTGAAATGCAACGCTAGTCATTCTTATGTCCAGTACTATACAAATTTCTTTGTTGTGTTTGGAGATTAGCTGTGCTGCAACCACAAAATGAACAGTGGCTGGAAGAAACAGAGAAAGAGAGAGTGTTGGAGCACTTTGTTAGGAAATTGAAAAAGCAACAAGGGAAAGAAGAGGCTACAATTGACTTCAGTGCTCTCCACTCACCCTTTCGTTCAGAAAGAGGCTGTCTGACCTAAATTCATTCTACCTCATCTGCCTAGACGTTTGTTTAGCCTTCTGGGCAAACACTTAGAGAAATGTATGAAGCTGAAAAAAGAGGAATATATGTGAATATATTACACTCCAGCAGCGGAGAAGTGTAAACCGAGAGCATGAGTAGACGTTTAGTGCCCTCTAGTGGCTCTCCTTGCTGTTATTCTTCCAGCAGTGAAGCCATTAGCGGTGCTCTGTGCAGATTTTCCTAAACCATTTTTGAAAGTTATTACCAGACAGTAAATCCACAGCATGTAAATCAAAACTGCGTTGACGTCAACATAAAAGCTGCAGCAAACTGAAAAGCTGTGCTGGGGAAGAGTGGTCTGACTGACCCAGACTTCTCTGTCACGCTGTTCGTATGATGGCATTGGCGCGGCGTATTGTGTGAAATCTGCTCCGAAGTGTGAAAGCAGACTGTTTTTGAATGTTTCTTTAGAAAACTGTAACCAGCAGGGATCCAGACTCCGCTTCAAGCCCTTTAGAAAAGTGCAAAGACTCAGGTTAAACATTAGGCTGTGTTCCTAAAGACTATATACAGGCTGTCTGTCTTTCTATATTTTCCCCTCCCCCTCTTCTTCGCCTCGGAGTTATGAGACGAGCCTCAAGGGTTCTCAGCGGCAAGCTTATTAAAGGCTTTATCCGTTTCCAGGATTTGCAGAAGATTGTGGAACGGACGTTGTTTGTATACAAGTGTTGCTCTGGGAAATAATGTTAATTTCTGTTATAATCGTGAAAGAAATAACACAAATTAAAAACTTGTGTACCTACGGCCTTCTCGAGCCTTGGCGAGCCCTCAGTAGTCAGTCTTCCAAGACATGCCGTTCTAAAGCTGACTCGAGCTAAGAATGATGAGCGGATCGTAGGAGCTCAGGGCCAGGTCCTTTGACCCCCGCCTCAGTTTGCCGGTGAACCGAGAGCATGGGAAATGATCCCAGAGCACAGGCAGTGCAAACAGGATTTGGCTGTGTTGATAGGTGGGACTGCTTCCAGTAAATTCTGTCCATGCAGCTGAAAACTCTATATACTACAGATCTGTTCCAATGGACGGATATATATTTAAAAGTGACAGATTTGTAACACTGTACAGTACACTGGCAGGAACACTATGTGTCACGTTAGAGCCGTCCTGACGCAAAGCGCATGGGCGACACGTAGTTTGACTTCTGGCATTGTAGAAGTGCTAGGCTAACAATAAACACAAACAACCATAAATATCAGTAACATATTTTGATCAATACTTTTGAAACATGTAATCAGTTGTCCATGGTAGACCTAAACCAGCCAAGCTAGCCCACTGTATCAGGCACAGAATTATCATCAAATAATCATTAATCAGCTAAATCCCAGAAAATAGGGATATCCTTTTTTGTCAATTTTGCACGTCCCTAGTGTGAGCGAAAACCCAAAGGACTGTCAGCCCTAATCATCCGGGCTCGTTGGCACGGCAAATGTGATGGCTTACAGTGTTGCCACACATGCACACAGGCATGGAAGTCTGTGTTTGAAAACAGTGCTGAGTGGCGGTGCCAAAGAGACAGGCAGCCAAAGAGGACAGCTGTAGCCTAGAGTACTTACACATACTGCGATGTGTCTGGCCGAGCGAATCCCGAATGGAGAAATCCAGGAAATATTTGTGCATCATAGGCTCTCATGCGAAAACAGTCTCACACACATGCTTTCAAAGAGAAACTCATCCTATAATTGATCACACACAGATGATTTCACCATCCTTTGCTGTAATTGCTTAGCTGGAGGGGAGGGAGGGGGATAGAAGATTCTTTTATATGAAATATCGAAATAACAAATCCAGGGCTCGGGGTGGACATTAAGAAGAGGAATGTGAGCAAAAAGTCATCAGCTGGCCCGGGGCCCGGTATCCGTGGCTGAGGAAAAGCCTGCAGTCATCAGAAAGTGGACGTATTTACTGCTTCGCCTTTTGCAGAACGAAAGCGAGAGTGAAAAATGACTTTGTTTGTGAATCAGAGAGTAGCTAATCAGATCTCACTCTCATTCCATTCCTCACTATATATACTTTATATCAGAACCTCCCCCCTTTTTCCCTCAGGCATTTGAGGACAGAGATACACTTGTGACAGCCATTTGGATGCTCACATTATCCTTCGGAAATCCATTAAATGTTGATAGATATCAGATTTAAAGGGTCTGTTCATCCAAAATGTTCAGTTACTCACCCTCGTTCTAAAACTGTTTGTCTTTGTTTCTTCCGAGGAACACTAAAGTAGTTATAAATCGGAATTGCCTAAGCAGCTGTTTTCCGTGCAATGAAAGTTAAACACTCAGTTCACCCAAAAAAGTATGTTCGGTCATCAGTTACTCACTCTTGTATCATTCCGACTCCACAAGACTTTCATCTTTCAAACACAAATGATGATATTTTGAATAAATCCTGACTGATGTCTGTCCATCAATTACAGCAATGCTAAGTTAACGAAGACATTGTAAAAGTAATACTTTAAAACTGTAACTTTCCTTTTTATTCACATACACTGTAAGCATTGATTAACATATATACTGTATACATATGATAGAAATCTCTAAACGTTCATTAAAATATCTTTATTTGTGCTCCAAAGATTAATTGAAGCCTCATTTGGAATGACATGGGATGAGTCATTTGTGACTATAATATTTTCGGCTGAACTAACATATGAGTAGCCATTAAAAGGTAAGAAAAACTAATAGAATGAGCAGCTTGGATATTGTGCTAAATATGTCCATTGGAAGTAAGTCATGCCTTGAAGCTCTCTCTGTGTGTCTTGTAAGGTGGTTTCCAAAAATTGACTGAAAAGGTATCTGTGTATTCGTATCATTGTAAATCAAGCTTCACTTTTGTTAAAGGTCGAAGGTTATTCCTACTGCCAAGTCACGACTCACCCTATCTCAGCTTGAATTATGTTCTGATATAAACCTCTGTTGCCTTTTTTGTACAGTTTGCTTTGGCTAAGCTTGAACGTTGTGAACCTTTCTTTCTCTGTGTTTGATTTTAGAACACCCTGGAGACTTGCAACATATGTAGTAAGCCCATAATGGAGCGTATCCTGCGGGCGACTGGGAAGGCCTATCATCCCCAGTGCTTCACCTGTGTGGTCTGCCATCGGAGTCTGGACGGCATTCCCTTTACTGTGGACGCCTCCAACCACATCCACTGCATCGAAGACTTCCACAAGTACGACCAGGCACACAAATATGCTTCATGTATCCATATACTACATGCAGGACTTACATAATCACATGTAGCACAAAACATGTTGTTGTCTTATAATCAAATGGATAAAACTATTTCAGGGTTAACAGCTTATTTACAGTTATACTGGAACTAGTCTGTTCGGCTTTTTTGTGTGTATTAAGGAATTGAAAGGTTTCAGAAGGAATATGAGATTGTGAGAATATGATCACAACAGACATGCCATTGTGTCGAGGAACAGTTGTACCTGGATTGTACTCTTTGTTACTATTGTGGTATAATTAGGCCACCATCTGCTAAACTTCCCCCTTTTGCTGTTTGTTGGTAAAACCCAATGAAGAAGTGAATCACCTGACTGTTATGCTTTGTGTACACATACTCGCCTCTTCTCTCTCTGTTCCTGTCCGGTGTTCTCGACTGTTGAACATAAATGTACTCATTGTGGAACTTTCTAAAACATTTGCGTCTTTGAAATAAGTTCAGCTGGGTAGTAAAATTAACTTAAGTTAATAATTTTTTAGTTAATGCTTACATTTTCTTGTATGCTCACCATCACTGTGTTTTTTTATAATCAAAAATGCAATACTTTTAAATGCCTTTACCTTTGATTAAAATTAGTTTAATCGAATTCATGTTTTGTTGCTAAATAAAAATGATTCATTCATTCATATATATATATATATATATATATATATTTATCCTTTTTGTTTTGGCTTTGTTACATTTTCTTTTACTGTTTCTTTCTTTCTTTTTTTTGTTCTGCTCTATTTTGTTTTGATCTGTCTTTGAAAATTTTTTCTTCCCTCTTTCCAAGGAAATTTGCTCCTCGTTGCTCTGTGTGTCAAGAGCCCATAATGCCAGCACCTGGTCAGGAGGAGACTGTGCGTATTGTGGCTTTAGACCGTGACTTCCATGTGCAGTGTTATCGCTGTGAGGTGAGTGAATGCCCTTGGGTGGTTGGCTTAAAATATCTAAATGTCTTTGGAAATATAAGTTTCATACTGACATTTTCCTTAATTGTGTGTGTGCTTAAGGATTGTGGCGGTCTTCTCTCTGAGGGAGACAACCAGGGTTGCTACCCTCTGGATGGTCATGTTCTTTGCAAAAACTGCAACACTAGTCGCATCCAGGCCCTCACTGCCAAGGCTACGACTGACCTCTGAGTAACACACATATCTACATTCATTTCCTTAATATCCCTGCGTTCATCAAATCCTGAGAAACACCATATCCTGTCACATCACTGCACACAAATATTTATGCTCAGACAAATGCACATGTACACATAAAGCTGTCATTCCACCTAAGGGGCCACGACTTACCTTGTCGCTCATGCACCTCCACACACTGTGCCTTTTATTAAAATTGCACTCATTTATTCTGTCCAGTCGTTTTTATTAGCAGATATGTATTCACCAGGGCCCACTACATCTGCTTGTAAACACTTAAACGAAGTAGGCCTTAACATATAGAGCAAGACTGTTAGATTCTAACTGATGTTCACAGAGCATTAAGAAAACGGACCAGGCTGCCCGAACTCTATGCATTCCTTTATGTATTCAACCTACAGCTTTCATTTTATTTTTAATTTGTTACACATGAAATAACAAAATTCTCTGCAATGACTTTATAAAACAATTATTGGAATTTTTAATTGCGCACGATTCCATCTTTTTACTTACAGTACAAACATATTTTTTAAACCTTATGGTGGCTGTGAAAGTGGAGGATTCATGTTTGCTAAGGTACATAAGTCGGTATACAGTACAAAGACCTGAACCTTCACCTTGACTGGTGCGTCATACCTGCTTCATCAGTATGGTTTTGTAAACATACTGTACAGGTGCATGTTTGTGAATGCATATACTTTCAATTTACATCTCTGAAATTACCCTTTGAGTGAAAGTTACCAAAGAGCTACATTTACTTTCTCTGGGACAGCGTGTTTGTATATTATTGTATGCTTATGAAATCTAATGGGAAGAGTATTTTATCCTTTAAGGACTGTGAATGACCTTCAGTAGCTCAGAAGCCTATATACGTTGCGGTTCATTCAGTGCGGTTTCCTGTTTCTTTCTCAGTGTACCGCTTCAATTCCGAGTGAATTTAGCAAGAAATATTCAGCGCTTGGATCTTTTTAGTGGTTTGGTGTTTTTTTGTTTTGTTTTCCTTTATCCAATTGCGCTCGGTTATCTCATTTATTTGTATATCATGAGTGAAAATGCTGAAAAGGTCTAAGGATAAAATGCATGTGTTTAGATATGCACAGTAAATTGTGCAATATTGTCACGGCAGTTTGAGAATCGTTTCGTTTAAAAATTCTCAGAGGAAAAACTGTCAGATTAGTAATAAAACGTGTGACAATCAGGGCTAAAAGGATGTTGAAATTGTGTTTTATTTTATCTAATTTGATCTAAGACTTTAAGGGCTGATGAGAGACAGCCTGGTGAGCAATATTTTAAATATCCTCAAATTGTGAATTTATTGTAGTATTAGATGCGTAAGATAGAGATAAGTATTAATAAAAATAGGAAAAACACGTTTTCTTTCGTAATTTTGTACATTGACGCTATAATTATGCAAATTTCTTCTTTGTTGTTGCATTGACACTTTACTAAGAAGGATATGCAGACATTTATTATTCAACGTGAAAGTGTTCAAGCTGTTTTTAAAGCTACAGTGCGCACATTTTGGGAAAATCTGAAATTATGTATATATCTACAGAGTGCCATTATAAATTTCGAGGTTTAGAGAGTTAACACCTCAGGAAATTTCCAGTCATATCAGTGTGCTGCAGTGATGCCCCAGGGAACTTCCCCTCTGGTTGAAGGCTAAATTCAGATGTGAAAGTCATGATACATATATTTATATGCAAACCGGATATAAATACACGGTTTAAGAGCACCTCTTGATTTATTATGGCAGTTTGTGGATTTTCAGTGTGTAAAATGAAATGCGTTGTAGCTTTAAGCCATGAGAGCTTCATTAGTGCTTCAGTGCTTCAATCTATACCTATGTTTCTTCCTACCTTTTCTACTATATATGTGCCTTTTCCAGCTTGTGTGAAATGGAGGTGGTGGTGTTTGATGTCATGTTAAAGGGATACTCCGTCCCAAAATGAAAACAATGATCACTTACCCCCATGTCATTTCATACCTGTAAAAGCTTAGTTTGTCTTTTAAACACAATCTAAGATATTTTAATGAAAAGCGGGAGACTTGTGACTGTAAATTACTGTAAAGTATGGAAAACATAGTCTCTCTGCCATTAGTGGTTTCATTTGAATGTTATAAAGTGACCAGAATACTTTTCATATGCAAAGAAAATAAAAAATAATGTTTCTCCCTCATCACTGTAGCACCATTTTGGAGAATATCTACTGAACACACCATGTACGCTGTTCTGTGTCCACCGCGCCACAAGGAAGCGCTGTTTTTGTTAAAATCAAAGCGCAAAGAACACATAGAAAATCTATCACGAAATGTAAATACAGTAGGATATTCTCCAAAATTGTGCTACAGTGACGAAGAAACAAATTATTGAATAAAAAGTCTTATTTTCATTTCTTTGCATGCAAAAAGTATTCTCGTCAATTCATGAAATTCAGATTGTACCTGTTTTGATGATGTTTTTCATACCTGACAGTGACAGTGTAATTAACTTAGTAGTCAATAGGACACACAAAAACGGTTTTCATCTAAAATATCTTTAGTTGTGTTCCAAGGACAAATTTTTCATTTTGGGGAGAAGTATGCCTTTAAGGAAGATGATGTTTAAATGGTTTTGTTAACTTGAACCAGTCTTTATTTCCAGGTATTATATAGAAAGACCAAATATTTTAAGACTTAATTAGATACTTCTTGTATTATGTCTTTAAAAACATTAAGTGTTATTGGAAAGAGAATAATTGTTGTATTACTTGGCACATTTAGCTCCTTCCTCTCTTTTGCTATATTTCTTATTCCCCAAACCCATCTAAAGTTCTTTTTATTCAAATTGCTTATAGATCTTTTGTTCATTCGAATTGTTCAAATTGATTTGTTCTGTTCAAGTATTTGATCAGGATGCAATTTAAAACACTTTGTACTAAGTTCCCCCATTTGTGATCATTACAATAGCAATAACCTGATGATTACATGAAATCGTTGTTGCGGCAGATGCAGAATACTGGCATTCAAGTGCCTTGAAATATGTGGTATATTTGAATTGTCATTCATAGGGCAATTCGATTTTTTTTTTCAGTGAAGAAACTATTGCGTAAAACAACCCAATCTGTGCCCTAGTGACATTCTGAGTATATACTTGGACTCTGTTCATACACTCTGTTGTTTTTGATCACATACAGTACAACTACTTCTATAATTAATAAACCTTTTAAAAACCTCCGCAGTGATTATTTGCCTTTTTTTTCTGTTTGTCAGTTATTTATTTGCCCTCCTAATGCTGCTGTTAATTCATTTTTCAGCTCTTTGCCGCGTTTGGCAGGTTTCCCAGGTAACAGAGACAGATTTTCATTGTACTCTTTGTACAACCTAAAAGAGAATTCATTTATCATGCTACTTGCTGATATCAGTGGTACATTCAGCACATGCTTAGCTACTTTATAGATTGCATTTGAAAGACAATCAGCACAGAATCGCGATTTAGATGAGCTCAAAATGCTACTGTCTGGCAGCTTTATGCGTCTTTTGTTGTTTAGATATTTAATCAGAGAAATCAGTGAGATATAAAGTGGGTTATGAGGCTGGAATGAGGCTGATGGAGTTGTTAAAATAATTTAAGAGACTCAAAAGAAAATACCATTTCTTGGGCCCTCTGAGTCCCTGCTTGATTTAATCCTTTCGATTTGTCATCTTGCGTTCCAGGAACCGGCAATAAGCCACACACTGATTTTTATTCTTTCCAGATTGCTAAATTGGAGCAGCATATCTACAATATTGGAGTTGAAAGTGATCCCAGAGGAATGCAGAAAATTAATAATAGTATAAAAGAAACAAATAGTACAAAATTGTGCGATATTGCATGCATGTATTTTATTACTGGCAGGGATTCGAAGGTACCACCTTACACCACAAACCTTTTCAAATAATATTATGGCATTATCTCTTTGGGATTGGGGTCACAATGCAAAAGCTTTTACCTAATCTCTCTATTCTATAAATTATTTGCATTATATATCCTTAGTCTCTCATCTAAGCATGTGATTTAGAAAAAAAAAAAGATTGTTATGGAACAAAATTATTGAAATGAAACTGTATCCTTATGATGATATTAAAGAGAGAGAAACATCTATATGTGTATGTGTGCATAACTTTGCTCTCTTCGCGTGTGTGTGTGTGTGTGTGTGTGTGTTCCCTTCAGGGACCCAGTGTATGACTTGGTTTTACCGCACGTTAATCTGCTGTTTACAAACAAATTGATGAGTGTGTGTCCCTCTGGCTAACATGATGTGGCTCTGCTAATCTGTGTGTTTGTGTAAGCTTGTTTGTACAAGTGCATGTAAGAGAAGAAGCCAGGAGGGTCCCTCCAGGAGCCGGCTATAGCATTTATGAACGCCTGCTTCTAAAACTCTGGATGTGGGAAGCGCGTGAAAGCTCAGTAACGAGTCACAATCTGTCCCTGCTAAGCTTTGCACCTTTAAAGAAAACAGTTGTTGGGTCAGATTTACATAACTTTACAATGTAGGTCGGTATTGTTGTCTTGGTCTTTTAATGCGCTCTGAGTTTGCTGTCATCGTTAGCTTTCAAATGAATCGCCCCCAGTGGTACGCTGGCTTTGGAGGCCTGATTTTGCGGGTCCCTGGTTTCAGCGAAAGATGTGATGTAATGGCTGAGTCAACTGTGCCCTAAAGTAGCATCGCTAAAAGTGCTTTTAGAGAGACTTCTGAAGTATTTTCAGAGGTGAAATATATGCATATTGGGGCTAGGCTAGTGAAAGTGTTGTCGCGTTAACGCATTAATTAATTAACACAGACAATTATTTTATTGCACGTTAACAACTGCTGTAAAAAAAGCACATTTTCTAAAGTGTTTGCAGACAAATGTTATTGCATTTTTGTTTAAGTAGCAGTACTTTTAAAATAGTGTGCAATGCACCACTTTTGAATTTATTTTGCACATAACAATACAATTAATTGTGATTTGTTACAGAAAAATCACGTGCTGATTAACACATTTTAGTTAATAAATTGTAAGATATAAAGACTTATTATGCCACAGTTCATAAATATAAAT
>JAUCMT010000114.1:10604176-10617037 GCA_032357475.1 Enteromius thamalakanensis
TTTGTGTTCTATACTGGGCCTGAAGTTGTGGGATGGAGCTTAATTTTAATCTTTGAAATGAATTGAAATTAAATTAATTAAAAAATAAATAAATAACACCTGCTGTAATATCTCCTCTATCTCTCTGCTGTACTCCTCGAGCAGTTCTGGGTTGCTGTTTTATTTTTTCCTGAACTTTGATAACCTGGCCTTTTCTAAAGATTTTTTTTTCAACTGCTGACAGTCTACAATGAAACTAATCAAAAATCCAAATATCAACTGTTAGTAAATTTTAAATGAATCTTAAATTCAAAAGAGATTTTAAAATTCATACACAATATTCTTAAATTCTCATTCCCGAAACATAAGTTATCTTTACCGCAACTGGTCTTAAATGGTTGCGGTATATGAGAATGGTGTTGCGGAGGATGAGGTGCCTCAGTATGTTTGGCTAACAATAGAGAAGCTATGATGGTTTGCTAATTTTTTTTCACTGCATATAAATAGACCTTAATAAAGTACATTTTCATAAAAACATGTAAATCTAATAATTTTTTAAATGTAAAAAACAAATTGTTTCGGTAATGATAATCAAAATGTTGTGTTAACATTCTGACAACAGAATTTTTAACATTTAACTGAAGAGATATAAAAAGATGATCTATGTAGCAATGTGTGGTTACACACTAAATACACATCTAGTTACTATGTAAGTACATAGGTATTAGGGACACTTAGCTATAAAATGGGACCACAAAAATGACCCAATAAATGAATAAAATACAAATATTTTATACATACATGCATAACCAAAAATTAAGTATTATTCCCTAAATGGTTTAACCATGGTATTTATACAACTGTGGTTATACAAATGGTAATCAATATTTGCCAAATAACAAACAAACAAACATGTTTACTACATTTTTACTATAATAAAACGATGGTTACGATTCATAAGCATTGTTGTTCCCCTGTTGTGGTCTGCTCTACTTCCAGAGCATTTCTGTATTTGATTGTGTTGTATTTGCAGTGGGTTTCTGTTTTTGCAACACACTTCTATATTTGGTTGTTGTGAGTATTTGAAGCTCATGTGCTGTCAGACTGATGAAGATGTTTTTGTAATTTGCTGGTGCTTTTCCGATTTGCATGCGTTTTCTTAAGCTGCAGCGCACCGAGCTCTCTTGTTTTATGCGATGTATTAAAACCTCAGGGGCTTGCTTAAACCTAAATAGGCAAGCATGTGAAGCATGTCTTTATGGTCATTTTTGTCTTTAATTAAATACGGCAATTTATGTGTGATAATAAATCTATTCATTTCCACAGAACTGTATTCTGTTTGTGTTTCACAAAAAAGAAAATACCTGCAAGTTCCAGCATCCGCTATGCTGTTGTGTTACCAAGAGTCATGTCATTGAGAATGAACCCTTGGGGCTGTGTGTAAACACGCACATGTCAGAATATCTAAGCCCAGAGGGGCAATGAGCCTTCCACTTTCCTGACCTGCCTGTTGATTTTACTCGTTTCACTATCAAATCTCATGAGCAAGTGAAGGAATGAAAATCACAACAGGAAAGAGTCCATCTTCTTGGAGATACCCCAAATAAGAAGCTCATTTCATGCTCGAGTCATTTAAAATGCAGTGTTACGTTACATAAGCCTACGACTGATTGCTAAATTCTTGGGGTTCTTTTTCATCTCCACATCCTGGATGTATTCGAGTCGCTCAGGTTGACAGGTTGCATTTATTAACAACAGGACTAAGAAAGAGTGAGGAGGACGGAGAAGACCGCAAGAGGTGTCATTTTTCATCGCCTGTGGTAACCTCATCGGTCAGAACAGAATCCGACAAGCATGTCAGAGCAATCTCCTCAGTGCCTATATCTCCGACTTCCTCTTTACTGCTGCCCTGCTCCGTGTCTCACCGCGCATCGGGTCCCAGAGGGCAAAAAGATGTGGAGAAACAACAACAGTCAACAAACACAACCCTAGCTGGCTGATACACCTGTCACAAAACCATTCTGCCTCCTGTGATTCTTCATCACGAGGCAAAACAACTTTTAGCTACCCAATCTGATTTTCCAAATAAACGCTCTGAACAGTTTTGAAGCTTTTCTCGCCTTTCTGTTCGTTTCAAGCAAACAATACACACGAATCCTAAAGGAAAAGTAGGTCACCGGAAGGTTATTTTTAGAGCCTAACGCACACTCTTATAAATGGGCAATCGCAGATGCGGAGTTTCTGTAGGAGACATCAGCCGAATGTATCAGGCGAACATACAGAGAGTCGAGATTTTCAATTTACCGGCGAGTCGAGTTAGCTATTAATCCGGTTTCAAACTTTAATGCCCTCCTGCGGGGATGAGAGGCCATGTCAGAGCACAGCGCGTGTGCATGTGCGTGCGAGAGGAAAAGCCGCGTGGATTGTCTTTGATGATCGAGGGACGTGTAAAGATTTGTTAAACCCTCAGTTCTAAGTGGACCTCTGTTTCATCAGCCTCTCGGCTTTTTTTCTGCTGAGGTGTTGTACTTTCACTTTCCTTTAGAAGGAGACACTCTCAAAATGTTTGCTACCTCATCCAGGTTTTTAGCTGACTGATTAAGGATAAAGCAGGAGAGGATCGGGCAGGTCTGGATGCCCAAATGCAGTTACGCCACTGTCAGAAACCTAAGCGGCTCTACCATACAATGTGATTCCAGGTGTGACGCAAATGTTTTTTGCTATAGTTTCAGCTCAACGCAGTTATTATTTTATAATTCTATTATTTTATTTAGAAAATGCACTGTAGCCATTTGTTCGCCCATGAGCGTGCTGCTCTGAAAACGGCAATTAAAAACAAATGCGCTATTGACCAACTAAAACTTAGTATGAAATCAATTGCGCAGTAATTGTTATTTAGATGGGTCCATAACACAGGGATGTGCTAAATATTATAAATTAAAGGATTATAATGTAACAAATTATTATTGTTTAAGCTACATAGCCTAAATATAAAAATGCCTACATGTCACACTTTGCTCTTGCAAATTCCATCATGTAAATAGTAAATCCACAACTGGCTCTTAAAGGGAATGTGAGATTAGATTGGTTTATTGCACGTTATGCCAAAAACACACCCATGGCTCATTAAGAGAATCGGTACAACCCTTTTGGACAATGCACCTGGCATGCTGACAATTTTTTTTTCTGGTATTAAACTATCAAAAGTTGATTCAGAAACACTCTAAATACACCTGTACCATGTGCTTTAGACCATGCTCTTAGCTCTTTAAAATAGGGTCCTAGGTGAGAGAATCACTGTTATACAGTGAAGCCAGTCATCCAGCACACTGCAACCCCTCCGATACATACTCCAGCTCTCCAAACACATCATAAGAAGCCTAGGCCCAGTGGAGCAGAATGCAATGAATGGGCAACCAGGCTGAAAATGTACTGTAATCCTATAGGCATTGCATAGAAAAAAACAAGAAACATGTTCCCGTCGTTAACTTCAGAAATTCCACTGAGTTAACCTTATTTGAAACATTTGGAGAAATTCTTGGACTACTGAGCATTTACATTTCCCATTTGGAGCTCATCCAAACGTATTGTGTCTCTGCCAACTTCCTCATGTTTTGGGGAAATGAATGTTTGACTTTAATAAAGGAGAACATTGTTCTTTTTACTATTATTTACGCACAGATCACATCAGATGAAGCGTACACAGAGAAACCTGGTTATTTGCATGTCGTTCACGCACACCGTGAACAGCAGGTGCAGGTCTGTTTGTAGTTTGCCATCCCCGCCGGTTGTGCGCACACATCGACCAAGTTTAACAGCAAGACAAGTGCAGAGGTGTACGAGACCATCTGGACACAGAAAGGGGGTCAGTACACTCAGATAACCGCAGGGTAAATAATCATCTCACAGCTGATCACCCGTGAGTAAAAGAGAAGTCGTTTATGAAAGAAACTTCCCTGAAAATCACGAGCGTTAATTACTCTGCACCTCGAAACTCTGTGGTTTACAGCACCTGAATAGTAAGTTGTTTGTTTACTGCAGACCAATAAAGGTCAAGTGGAGAGATACTATGTGGGCCAGACGGAGTGAAATGAGGCAGAAATGCAAAACCTTAAGACGGATTAGAGCAGATCCGATCAAAGTTTTTGGACTTCTTGAAAAGGGTCAAAATGTCACTCCGTCACCCAGCGCTGACCTCAAAACAGGCCGGGGTTACAATGATGATGTGGTTGAAACAAATCAGATGCATCGTGCAATGCAGCTTTATTTTCTTGAGACAGAAGCTGCCCCGATGTTCAGCACAAGGTGCACAGCAGGTCAAAGCAGGCCTTTATGATATTAAATCAGATTAGCAATTGGAGGATGAAATTTTTCTGCCTCATCAAAGCTTATTTTCATCATCGGATATTTTTAAGGGCAGGGATTAATCATCATGAGGGATTTTCATTAGGAATGTAAAGATATGTGCTTCGTGGATAGATTTGTTTGACCCATGTCTCCCGCAGCAGAGTCCATTCCAAACTTCTAATAGTAATCAGAAAAGATCAGCTCAGTGGAGGCCTGATCCATTCAGGTCAATGAGAGTCAACAGTATATTAGTAGCAGCAGCATTGTATGTCTCAGAGGCAGCTTCAGCTCTCTCCACAGTGTCTCTGGTGTGCATTTATATCAAACTTGTGAGAACACTGCCACCCTGTGCCAAATGCAAGAACTGCTCTCAAATCTGCTTCCTATTTAATTGTTCTAATGTGTGTTAGAATTGAGACCAGCTGCAGTTTTCTGACACTGCAAGTATTTGTTTTCGAAGAGTGCTGGCTTACAGGGCTTTTAACTGGAGGTCAGCATTTAGAAAATAATAAGAAACAATAATAAAAAGCACAAAGCCTGAGTGCTATCGCCATTGCTGTGTTCAGACTAGCTATGGAAATGTTGAAAGAGAAAAAGTATGTCAAGGCTTTCTATTCTTTAGCGGCATAAATAGTAACAGACGGTTCTTTTAACTGCTTGATGCCTCAGAAGGTTTTTTAGTTCTGATATGTAATATTCAAATTAATTCCTATTTACCCTATATATATATATATATATATATATATATATAATATTTACGTTTACATTTATAAATTCATATTCTTATATTTTATATTATATATAAATAGCCTATATTTAATAAATATATATATATATATATATATATATATATATATATATATTCATACACATAATTTTCTTAAATAAATGCATGCATGCAATTGTATTTCTAAATATATAATAAATACACAGTACACATGCATGTTATATAAACACAAACCTTTACTTTGGATGTGACTATCTATAACTAACATTGAAGATAAATCCCTCTCATCCTATTTGTAACTCAAAGAATGAAGATAATGAAGATCCAAAAATTAAAATTACTCACACCTAAGCCAGGTACAGTGGGGCAAAAAAAGTATTTAGTCAGTTTCAAGACCTCTGGTAATCTCCCTTTGATCTGGGGCTCCATGCAAGATCTCACCCCATGTGGTCATGGGGTTCATCAGAAGAACTGTGAACAAAAATCGAGGGACCACACAATGGGACCTAGTAAATGACCTGCAGAGAGCTGGGACCAAAGTAACTAAGGCTACCATCAGTAACACACTGCCCCGCCAGGGACTCAGATCCTGCAGTGCCAGACATGACCCTCTGCTTAAACCAGTACATGTCCAGGCCTGTCTGAATTTGCTAGAGAGCACTGGGATGATCCAGAAGACGATTGGGAGAATGTCATATGGTCAGATGAAACCAAAACAGAACTTTCTGATAAAAACTCAACTTGTTTGGAGGAGAAAGAATGCTGAGTTGCATCCAAGAAACACCAAACCTACTGTGAAACATGGGGATGGAAACATCATGCTTTGGGGCTGTTTTTCTGCAAAGGGACCAGGACGACTGATCCGTGTAAATGAAAGAATGAATGGGGCCATGTATAGTGAGATTTTGAGTGAAAACCTCCTTCCATCAGGAAGGGCATTGAAGATGAAACGTGGTCTTTCAGCATGACAATGATCCCAAACACACCGCCCGGGCAATGAAGGAGTGGCTTCGTAAGAAGAATTTCAAGGTCCTGGAGTGGCCAAGCCAGTCTCCAGATCTCAACCCCATAAAATACTTTTTTTCACCATACTTTGAAAATAAATTCTTTAAAAAACCTACAATGTGATTTTCTGGATTTTTTTTTCTCATTTTGTTTCTCATAGTTTCTGGTATAAAATGATGAAAATGACAGGCCTCTCTTTAATCTTTTCAAGTGGGAGAACTTGCACAATTGGTGGCTGACTAAATGCTTTTTTGCCCCACTGTACATGACTTTCTTCTTTCAGACGAACGCGAAAATTAAAAAAAAAATTGTCCTGGCTATTCCAAGCTTAGTTCCAAGGGTAATGCTGGTGGATAGTGGCCATTATTTTGAAGCTGCGTAAATCGGATTTATCCACTGTACTGCGACATAACATTAACCTATACACCTTCGGAGGGTCGATTTGTCGATATGTTTTTGTAACAAAAATATTTTATGTTTTAAAATTATAACAAAGATTTTTCCGGAAGTCCCGATGTATGGCATAATTTGCAACTTACCAGGTCAGATCACGTTTATTTATAAAGCACTTTATGTTATATTAACCTTTTTACAAGGGCTTCACATTAATAAACAGGAAAATAACTGTTGATGTTGTAAAATTAATAATAAACCAAAATCAGTTTATTTTGTCAATTTATTTCAATGTTTGTGTCCCTGTCGCAAGAGTTAATGGTTATGAAGCAGGCCCAATTCAGCTATAGCACCTCTACACAAGGCAATATTTATCATAATCATTATCCAGCTCTGTTCAAATTTCATTCTCATCTGACAAGTTAAATTGCTAAAATCACTAAATATTTATTTACTTTTAGTCCCCGACTGAGTGTGCCAAAGGCAAAAATGAATAATTAAATTGTTTAAATAAAAAAGAAAAGAAAATTAACTTAGACAAATGAATGCTGATTGTTGGTTATTATTTTAAAGTGTCACCACTAGTAATTCATATTGTAAAGATTTGTTGTTCATTTGCAGTCATTTGTCACAGTCTGTCAGAGTGCAGCAGACTAAGTGCCATCACATCAGCTTGTGCAGCATTGTTTACCTTCCTGGACATACTGGCTGACTCTGAGGAGCTGCTGTCAGCAGTCATTTGGAAGAGGTCTCTCTGGTCAAATGTTCTGGCCTTCTATGTACAGGGATACTGTACTGCTGTGCACAGTAGCTTGTCTAACCCTTGTCTTCCGCTCTAGTGTTGATGTGATACAGACAAGCGAAATACAGATGGATGAGCATGAAACCGTACCCTCCAGACATATCAGGGCAAGGCTAAGGTGCTGAAGAGGCAGGTTACTGCACGGTCAGAGCGCTGGGAGAAGTGATGATATGGGCGAGAGTGCCACTAGCATAACAAGCATTGAGTTTTTTAGAAGTTTAATCTATATGCAGTTTTATTCCTCTATACTCTATTCCAGTGTCTTCGATTTTAAACACATAGTCTTACAGGCCAACCTAACATGACCAACATAATGTAATATAGAAGTTTTTTTTTTTTTTACAATTTATGTGGTATAAATGCACATTTTTAATGCTGACATACTGCATATACTATAATTAATATAATATTCAACAATAATATACCATAATTAATTTTAATTATGTAAATGCCTGTTGAGTGTTAAGAAAAGTTTTTTGTATTGAAAAAAATATTTCATTAGATTTATAACACAGAAAAGCAGTGAAACTCAATTCATAAAGGATAGAACAATAATGTTAATTTTATTTCCATTATGGTCCTTGATTTGATTTAAAATGCAATAAATAATAAAAATATATTATTTTTGTTGTTGTTGTTGTTGTTGTTTCCCCTCCATTTTTCATACTCACTAAGGCTGCGTTTATTTGATCAAACATACAGTATATAAACAGTATAATATGATTACAATTGTGTGTAATATAATTGCATGTGTTTTACTTTTTTTATGCTATATAAATAAAAATGTACTATGTACTTACTAATAGCACCCTATCCTGTGGAGGCAGTTAATGCTGAATCATTTTAAAAAATGTTCTCTGAACTGAAAACCTATAAGCACATCTTAAATAAAACAGCACCTCCTTAATCATAAGAACAGGCAGAGCAGGGTTTACGGGTAGAGCTGCACCAAAGAGAAAAACAAATGTGACATGTACGGGTAAAGATGGACTGATTACTGCTTTTTGTCTGGTGTTATTGCTGGATGCCATCCAGCTGAGTGATCAACTGCAAAGTTAATGAGGCCTCATAACTAGGTCTTTACACTCCTGCACAACATAACCAGTGCCAAGGGTCACTCTGCCTCAGAAACCCGGTACACACTCACGCAAGCTTATAATCATCATATCAAACAAGAAACAGTCACACAAATGCAAACAACGCACTTTACCACCACACTCATGCATGGCTGTGAATACACAGTGAGTTCAGCTCATTCTTGCTCAGTAAACACAGCTGTGGACGCCCCTGGGGCATTTAAGGTTGTACAGCATCTGCTGATCAGGCACACTGTCCTGAACTTCATTTAAGCTTCACTGGCATTTGGCCCAACAAAGATAAATGCAGTCGTATAATTGAATTACAGTGTCTCCGCCCGTAGAGGGAAGAAAGGAGATCGCCACATGCTTGCGCTGTGCAACGAGGCATTCGAGCAAGCATTTAAGCACATTGCATTTGCAGAGATTTGTTATTGTCAAAACAGCAGTTGTGCACAGTGAACACAATATAAAATACACATGGGCACGTACTGTATGTGAATGCACGTATATGGAAATGTCTTGTTGACAGTTAAAGAGCCACATGAGGATAGGTTTGTTTCCTGCTTTGAAAACAAATGACCTCATTTCTCATGCTCCAGTAATTTTGACCTGAAGAGGATTTTTATTTCTAGTCGAAGTTATTGCATTGGACTAAAACCTAGTGCTTTTGCTCACAAAGAGTATAACAACTTTCCACCAAGACTGGATGGTTTTTGTACTTCGCTAACTCTTTATTTTACGATTGCACCTATTAGTTGCTTATTAGAATGCATATTTCTAAAATATTAGCCATTTATAAGTGCTAAGCATATTTTAATGCCTTATTCTACATCCATACCCAATACCTAAACTTAACAACTACCTTACTGGCTATTAATAAGCAGCTAATTAAGAATTTATGGAGAGAAAAGTCATAGTTAGTTAATCCCCAGGTTTCACAGACAAGGCTTAAGCAAGTCCCAGACTAAATTGCATGTTTGAGCTGTCTCACCTGAAAATATCTTGCTCTGACGTATCTTAAAACATGTTAGTGTCGTTGTTCTGTGTTAAGATACACATCTGTAATATTTTCTTATAAGGCATTTTTGTAAAAGTTGCTTTAATATCTTAATTAAACTAATGCCTAATCCTGGTTTAAGCTAAGCCCCATTTGTGAAACCGGGCCAATAAGTGTTACCTATCCTAAAGTGTTACCTTAGAAATGTCTTGTTGAACTGTATACCAAATCTTTGATGAAATCATTTTATCATATTGTTTCAGTTAGCACAGGTTTTATTCATTGATTCATTTATTTAAAAGAAATACAAAGCCTGTGCTAATTGAAAGAAAACAACTTGAAGAAAGAAAGCGCACAGCACAATGGATTACATACAGCTTTTATGTAAATAATGATGCAGCTCTGGTGTGTAAACTGTAGGAAAATTAACAACTGTGTTGAGCAGATGGTAAAACATGGCCCAGTGTTTTTGTCAGAGGTTATTATTCAGCTGCACTGAGCCTGTTCATTTCAATTAAGCTGAATTTACAATGTTTGACAGTCCAGAATGAGACATCACTTTCCTCAAGTTCCCTTTTGCGTTGTTTAAACCACTATCATTTACAAAAAAGTATCATTTATAATGGCTAATAAAGTTGTTTTATTCCCAGCTCCTGTGGAATTTTCTGTTTTATAGGTCACCGAATGTTAGTGAATACACAATAGCACTCAGTTAGGGTCCCAAAAGGGTTCAAATAACATATGAAAAAGAAGAAGAAGATAGGGGTGCCCTACTTTTCAGCAACCCATAAATTCTTACAGGAAAACAGTAAGAATGCACAAGATGCAGATTGATCTGTTGACCACAGACAATACATTATTGCCAGAACGTTCCGTCATGTTTTCTTTCTAGAAAGCCAGTGTCAGTTCTACTTGGCTATATTAGTTGTACTGACACAATATTTAGTTTGAAAGCAAATACGAGTTCGTGACAAAGCAATTTGGACTTGAGCTGAACGCAAAAAGCTGCTCTCCGGCGGCGGCTGAGTGTATTTACTCAGATTATGCATCTGAAAATGAAGTTTTATTGTATCATGCGGGGGTGGGAAACCAATATTACAAAGTGTCTCTCTCGCATCGCATGCACGCAGTTAATATGCCTTTAAAGGGAGTACATTGAAAATGTATCGAGCAGGTTGATTAGAAGTGCGGCGTGTGGCCACGAAGCGTGTCGCGTCAAAAGCGATTAGCAGGAATGGAAAATGACACCTGAATGGTGAAGCGTTTTGATGCATTGTAGAAGGCTCTAATGCTTGAGAAAGCAAACGCCAAACATCCCACTCAAATTGTTTGTCTGATTATCTAAGGGCTTCGATCGGCTGCTTGCAATTGGTATTTTTGGAAGGACGCGTCTAAGGTGGAACGTAAGCGTAAAACAGGAGTAAACTGCACAATGCATCTGTGGCCAGTTTGTGTGAAAAGGACGCGGGACAAATTGTTCCAATGCCCCTCTTTGCCAGAAGATTAAGCGTACGTGTGAAATCCTAAATGCTGTCGAGAAAAATGTGGGTGGTTTGGGCTATTTGAATTGATGTCAAAGATAAAAAATCCACAGTCTGATTGGTTATTCAAGGTGACCAGAATTAGATACTGAGATTAAGAGATTTATAAACTAAGTGTTCTGCTTGAAAATATTGTTAGCCTACTTTGTTGTTGGAACAACGCGCATTTCCTATAGCCTACATACTCTAGCGAGGGAGTTGCTGTAGTATAGAGACGTTTCGTTGTCTTTTCAACGCCCATTTCTTCATCACGGAATATCACGGAAGCAGGAAATAAGTCCTGTACGTTGCACCTGACGCGGAGGCAAACCGTAGCTAAAACATAGAACATAGAAGATTTAATTCTTGCAGCCTGCGGTAAGATATACATTTACAGCCCGCGCATTATACTATGTTTAACTACTATAGCAAACTAAAGGAGTTTAAAGTATATAAGGAAGGATATTTTATTGTTGCAAGCTAGGGATGGGAATTGTTATAGCCTAGGCTAGTTAGAATAACTAACATAATATAACATAATAACGTTTCATTTAGTAGTCTACTGTTGATGAGGTCAGAAAAAAAACTTTTTACGGCATTTATTGTCATCAGCAGCCTGTTGCCAAATCACTGCAACAGAACATAAGAAATCCGAAATAAATGTAATGTCCACTGTTTTGGCCAAAGATTTGCGAATCCGAACATTTGAATGACTTTCCCCCGCATCTCAGCATCACAATTGGGATTGTGGTTCTGAGTGAAACCTCGCCAACTGATCTGATTCGTTAGAAAGAACCGGCTCATAAGATTCATTTATTCGGATATTGAACTACGCCTTTTTATTGCTGTAGATACTTTATGGGTGTTTTCAGCATAATTTTACTGAGAGCTTTCCAAACCATCTAATCTATTTAGGTCACTATGTCAGAGAAAGAGGAAGAGACATTCAAGTCTGTGGATTTGGAGCAGCAAACCGAAAAGACTCCGGAACCAGACATCAAACCTCAAGAATCTCCAAGTGAAACAGAAACAGATAAAGCCAGCACTCCTCCTACAGAAGCCAGGGCAGAAAGCACCCCCTCTACACATACTTCAGCAGCCAAAGCTAAATGGACATCAACTGCGGAACAGTTTAAACTGAAGAGATTTTTTGTCCTCAGGGTAATGTCTTTACTATTTGAAGTCTCACTAAAGCCTTGGATTTCTTGGTTAACCACAAATCGGTGTTCCATTGTGTTAGTAATAATTTCTGACACAATCTACATTTCTTTTGTATGCTGACAATTTATGGTTGCTCTGCGGTACAATATAGTGCTTATGACAACACATTGTGTATATATGATTATCTTTAATCACCTGTTAAGCAAACAGTCCGAATACTCTTGTTCAGTGCTCCCTTCTAATATTTAGTCAAACATATATTTTTAACCTAAAGAGGTCACCAAAGGCTGTTTTCGTGTTTTCTGTTTCGTGTCTACCAGAAGTCATTTGATTAACAAATTGTGTGTGTTGGCCAGCTGAAATACTAAATTTTGCTTGTTAAAGTAGTGAAGAGGCATTACTTATGCTCTAAAACAATCGCACTTTGTAACCATTTTTCATATTTGGATTACAATTGCGTTTTTTATACGAGCTCTATAATGTATTTTTTACTTTTGTTGCAATCATTAACACCTCTATAGCCAAATTAGCCATTTAATTGTTAAGAATTGCAGAATTGTTAAATTCATTTAAGTAAAACTGAACAAAGAAGATCACTTGAAACTACAATCTGTCATCTGTCGGAACTTTATTGTAGACGTTTAGAACAAATAAATTGGAAAGCATATGTGCTTACCATTTTGGTTTTAATCATTTTCAAATCTTTTTTCTGATGGACCATTTCTTTCTCATGGACAGTGTTTGCATGCACAGGAACATTATGAGTTTCGCTCTATATATATATATATATATATATATATATTTTTTTTTTTTTACAATTAAAAATTGAAAGTAACAGTAACCATAAAAAT
>JAUCMT010000114.1:10617101-10633235 GCA_032357475.1 Enteromius thamalakanensis
ACCCATAACAATATTTATGTTGATAATAGTACTGATCTCTAAACCAGTTGCTAAATTTTGCCTATAAATAGTCTTGTCAAGTTTAGTTTCCACTATTATCTGAAATTAATAGTGTTTATTATTATGACTAATATCAGTGTTGCCAAAGCTGGGCTATCTCTTATAATTACGAAAACAATATTTCTCTTCAAGTAACTTGCTGTCTTATCATTTAACCAGTTTATGGCCAAAGGCTACACAGTGTAACTTTAGGGAACACAGAACATGTTTAGACCCTACTATACCGATGCCACTGATTTTAATATGTCTTGATGAAGATAAGTTGTCGTGTTTTGTCATTTTAGCCTGGAACACTGGACCATGGTATTGAGGATGTTAAAGCTCTGGTGAATTCCACGGAAGATGGTGCTGTCCAAAGTGTCTGGTTAATGGCTGAGTAAGTTTTCTCTCTCTCGCTAACACATTACAGTCTAAGTAAATACTGTATGTACAGATTGTTCTGCAAATGTGCAGCGTTCACATGGAGTAAGAAAATCACATTCAGGTCTTTTGTCTCATAGCTTTCATTCCAGGATGCAATCCATTATCTCACTCCGTGTTCTGTAAATAAGTAAAATGTGCAGGATATATTTAAAGCGAAATAAGCAGGCAGCAGAATGAAGCTGCCAGAAGACATTTAGCTAAATGTTCTGGCAGATGTCAACTCATATCTGTCTCTGTACAAGCTTTCAGGAAACAGTTTAAAGGCCTTGCTATATGTTAATTAATAATATATATTATTTCCTATGCTCTTGACTGGTTCTCAGTTTCTGAGCAGTTCTGTGGTTTGAGATTAGGCTTGAAAACAAAAGATGAAGTTCATGCAATTCATGCATTTTGACTGCTATAAATTTCTCATGTAAGACGTAGGAAATTGCTTTTTGCTGTCAAAACAAAGACACATGAAAGGTGTAATATATATGTTACTTGCATTAAAGTAGCTTTAAATAGTCTCATATGCCACATTTGTTCATTATCAAACATTTATATAGCTCGCCCTGTGCATGTCCTCGCATTATGTGCATAGTTTATAATCAGTGTAGAATATGCATTTACAAAAATCTACAATACTGTGGAAAAGTTTGAATTAAAACATATGTACATATTCAGTGTTACATATTCATAATATAAGAAGCAATACATCTGTGCATTTTTAATTGATATAATTAAAGTTATAATTGAGGTTGAGCCTTGTATGTAAACAGTCATCCAACTCTTTAAAAATTAAGTATCATCTATCAGAAAAGGAAAATCTAAGAGGTCTTATGGCACCAAGGGCAACTCAGATTTACAGTATAACATAAGGCCATAAGACTAAACTGAGAGGCACAGGGCCTTTTAGTGTGTGTCTACATTTCAATCCTATTGCATGCTCTCACGCCCACATACCCAGTCAAGGTAAAATATTCCACTTGTCTTGTATTACGTTTCTCAACAAGCGAAAAGTACCCAAAGTAAACAACAGAATGCATCAATGCCCTGTAATGTACTAAGAAGCTATTTCTGTCACTGTCCAAATCTGATGTGAGGAAGAGAAATCCACAGATCTCTCCATAAATTAACTTTTCACTGGCCAAAACCATCACTGGTCAAAAATAAAACAACTCTTAAAAAGTGGCTTTTTCATCACTTATTCATTTACATTTTTTGAACACACATCTTTGTTCTGACATATCTTGGGGATCTAAATTTGCAGGCATGCAATATTTGAACAAGGCAATTTTGAAGCTTTAAGATTAAGTAGGCCTACATAATTCAGACCCACATGTTTCTAAACGGTTTTTGCAAAAGAATTCAAAAGAACTCAGCAGAGAATTTGCAGCCACTGCAGCTAGTTATTGATTGATAGGTTGATTTTTAGTAGAAAAGCCTTTGTAATCTATAAAATGCACTGGGATTGAAGTATTTTCAAAAGAGTCTGCAAGCCAGGAGTTTTCGAAATGGGATATTACTTATGTTACGACCCCTATGGAAAGTTTGAGAGAGAAGATAGTTGGTATATATTTTTGTGTAAAGAAAATTAGGCCCATAAGTTAAAGAAATCTTGCTTTTAATACCAATGGATTTTTATAGACCGTATTCTTCTTAGATTAACGTTTATACTTCATTGTTCATCATTAAATAAATATTTATTAAAAAATACTTTTAAGTACTTTTAACTGTACTCTAATGGGTGGGAAAATATACACTGATACACAATTTAGTACTAAGTAAATATTTTCTACATTACTTGACAAGAGAAAGTTTAAAAAACCTACTCTGAGTTGCCATTTAGAATAATTGGAATAGAAACAATAATAATGTCCAACAACTTGTCGTGATGTGCTTGATCAGAGCTGTGGAAGAATTGTGAGCGACAGATTTGTGGGAATGTAGGCCAGTTCTGGTGTAGTTACATTGATGTACTATATGCAGCACAGCGGAGGTCTTCAGTTGGGCACAGTAGGGAACCCTTGCTAACATGTTCCAGAGAATTACACTCGTTTTGATTAAAGATGCTGTTAACGATATTAGCCACTCTAGAACTCCTACCAGGGCACAAACATACCATTGTATCTTTACGATTTTAGAGCAGTGGTACATCATCTGAGTGTTGTCAAAGTAGTCAAAAGCAGTAGCAGAATATTCACTACATAACTGACAACTGCTTATGACGTTGAATATGGTGCTTGAATGATTAATTTACTTCAACTACTAGGTGATGTTTCAGAACATCTAAATACACAGTATTATAATATAAGAATTAAAAAATTGCATACAGCATTGCTAAAGAATTTCTTTACAATGATCGAATAGCATTAGGGATGCACAATATTATAAGTTTTGGTAATACATAATTGTACATGCTAATTTCTAATATTTGTAAATGTATTTTTTAATCTAAAATCTTTTCAAAACTCAAAATGAAAATATTTTTTTTTATTGTACATTATATTTTCACAGTGCAATTAACATTTATCAGTTATTGGCCATTATGTGAAAGTTAGAAAGTTATTATCAGGCTTCATTCATTGATTTATTGATTGATTGAGCTGCACTGGAACAAAGCCATTGTTCAAACATTGGCCAGTATTGTTTTTATTGTGCATCTTTACAACTGTTACAACTGTTAAATGTATTTTTAATACTCTGTCCTTTTTCCACTTACTGTGTAGGGTTGATCACTGGAACAATGAGAAAGAGCGATTGGTGCTCATCACAGAGAACACCCTCCTAATCTTCAAATATGACTTTGTCATGCTTAACTGTGAGCAGATTCAGAAGGTTCCACTCAACTATATTGACCGCATCTGCAGTGGTACCTTCTGCTTTCCACCACGTTCCCTCCTGACGTGAGTAGCGCCCATTCTTACATCAGCATCACATCATTCACTGTAGAAAAAGCCACATCTCACTAGTGCAACAAAAAAAGTCTCTTCATTTGCCTGCACCTCCTCATCTTTTACCCCACACGTCTGATATTCATAGTGTTAAGACAAGAACCAAAAAACAGAAGCACAAGAAAAACAGTCTACGCTACACTGATTGCTTTTGTGCCACCTGTTGCCATGTGTAATGAAGGCTTGTGCATTCAACAACTCTCAGAAAGGATTTTCCTAAGAAAAATCTTCCACACACTTCTGCAAATCTGCTACAAATTCCTCTCCTCTATTTGCATGTCATGCTTAATTGCATGATAAGAGGAAAGGCTGTGGAGAGATGTAGCATGTAGATGACAGCCTAGCAGGGCTTGTCGAGGATGAGAGATAGACTGCTTCAGTAAAAATTCTGAGAACAGTATGTAAACACAGGGAAAGCTGGTGTTACTTTAACTGCTTGTTGGTCTTAATAATAGTTGGACACCTGGCACCTGAAAGATATATTAATAGAAGATAAACTATTGTTCAAAGGTTTGGGGTCAGTAAGATTTGTTTTCAGCAAATTTTTATTAAGTAAGATCACATTGAAATTATATTTGCAAATAAAATGTTGTTGTTCTTTTTAACTTTGTATTAATCAAAGAACTTTAAAAAAGTAATACAAATTTAATAAGAATTTTAATTTAATTTAAATGTAATATAAAAAAAAATTAAGTATCATATTGATAATAAGAAATAATTTTTCAGCACCAAATCCACATATTTGAATGATTTCTAATAGATCATGTGACACTAAAGACTAGAGAAATACTATGACAGGAGTAAATTAAATTAGAAAATATTTAAATGAAATTATTGTAATTCTTAAAATATTTCGCAATACTACTGCTTCCAGTATTTTTTTTATCAAATAAATGCAGCACTTGCCATTAAACCGACCCTAAACCTTTGAACTATATTACATTTATTTTATTACAATATTACATTACATAGCTGTGGCGACATTTCTGCAAAATTATATTAGGCTGCTTTTTGTTTATTTCACTGTACATTTAAAGTGAATGGGAGTGGCAATAAAAAACATTTTTTTTATAAAAGCGTTTTTATCATAGGTTTTATTTGAGACCGTTAAAAAAGTATCTAGCAGCATATGTACACTTGTTGTTGTTTGTTTTGCAGCAAATTGATAATTGAATGTCCAATGTTTAATGATGTATTGTGTTTCAAAATATTGCACGACCTAAACTAAGCCCTACCCTGTACCAAACAAATAGAAACCATGCCAATTAGCCTTTTTGTGATTAATGTTTCATGGGAGTACTTTCACTCAGCATTTTGCATCATTTGTGCAGTGCTAAATGTACACCAGGTGAGCTATCAAGAAAAATGAACATATTGCATATGGTTGCACATCAAAATGAATTCCAGGGCTGACCACTTAATAGTCAACTAAACATTAACTGTTTCAACTAAAATTGTATTAGTTGGTTAGTCTCAGAAAAAAAAATCTGTTTTCATTACAGACCGATCATTCATCCACACTGGACCACAAAACCAGTCATTAGGGTCAGTTATTTTAAATGGAGATTTATACATCATCTGATAGCTGAATAAATAGTAGGACATTATTTCACCCAGATAAAATTTTTTGAAAATCATGGCCTGTATTCATGAAAAATCTTGCTAATCGTGCTAATAGTTGCTTAAAAATGTGTGTTTCCTTTAAAAACTGAACAAACAATCCAAGTAAAGAAAAAAGTAATTCAGTAAGCATCTTAAACCTTAAAAGTTGTGTAATTGTTTGTAGTATGAACAAGGATTTTAAAGACACTTGAGAGTTTCTTTAGCAGTGGAGAAAATGCACGAAACATGAAGTATTGCACACAATAATCCGTCCGTGGCGGACACCGAACTGTCAGCTATGCTCCTCCTAGCAGCGTTTGGCTCTCGTTTGGCACTGGCTCATCATAGCTCACTCGAGAGATCTGTTGTGCATGCACAGGGACCTGGAGCTTTAGCATCTCAGCCATCTGGGCCTTCAGGTCAACCGAGAAAAGAGCAAACTCTTTCCGGTGCAGGAGGAAGATCTCTTTTCTCGGCATGGAACTGAACTCAGTCGATATGACTGCCCGCCTCACCAACAAATGTGTGCACTCAGTGCTGAAGTGCCTGGACTTCTTCACCGAACATGTTGTGGTCAACATCCATGGGTTTGGGTGCTGTATGCAACGGGCAAGCAGCCTCAGGTCCCTGGACAGACGTCCGAGTGCTTTGGCACATCAACTGCCTCGAGTTGTTAGCTGTGTTTCTTGCCCTCCGTCGCTTTTGACCGATGCTGCGCCACCAGCATGTGCTGGTCCGGACGGAAAATACTGCAGCCGTAGCGTACATCAACCGACAAGGTGCAGCAGACCAGCTCTCATGGCACTCCACCCACCCTGGAGAACGGCGGCTCCACCCCCAGGTAGTCCAGCTGCTTTGGAGCCACTTCGGCGAGGCAAAGATAGACCTCTTTGCCTCCCCGTAGTCTGCCACTGCCAGTTGTATTACCACTGCACTGGCACACAGCTAGCCTTCGGGGCCCAAGTACACCTTTCCCCCAGTGAGCCTGCTTGCACAGACCCTGTGCAGGACCAGGGAGGGCGAGGAGCAGGTTCTGCTAGTAGCGCCACACTGGCCCTCGTGGACCTGGTTTGCCGACCTCATGCTCCTCGCGGCAACCCCTCCCTGGAAAATCCCTTTGAGGAAGGACCTCCTTTCTCAGGGGATGGACACGATCTGGCACCCGCATCTCGATCTTTGGAACCTGCACATCTGACACCTGGACGGGATGCGTCAGACCTCTCCAGCCTCTCTTCGGCCATGATAGACACGATCACTTAGGCGGGAGCTCCCTCTAAGAGGCAGGCTTACGCACTGAGATGTGGTGTTGGCTTGCTGCACTATTCCCACGGGATCCGTGCGCTTTTCTCAGTTGTTCCCCTAATATAATTCCTCAGTGAAGCCTGCAGATGCACTGCATTTGTGCCCTCTTATACTCACATAGTGATGAGGTGCACCTGAATGCAATCTGTGTTCAATGGCCTTTTGTTTAAAACTCAAAGGTGATTGGTCTCTCATGAAAGTTCCCATATGTAATGTCTCCATTCCCTCCTTCAGGGAACGAGGGTTACCTTCGTAACCTAGACGTTAATGAGATGCTAGACATTAGATCATGTTTGTGACCGATCTTATTAGAGACACACTAAAATGGTGTACAAGTGAAAAAATGCAACTATGATTTGGGTCTGTCAAAACCTTCAATAAGAAAAGTGATCAACCAAACAATTACAGACCTTTTTTGTGTCTCTGTTCATTTCATATAAAATACAATATATATATATACATACAAACATAATGTGTTTGTGTGTGTGTGAGAGAGAGAGAGAGAGAGAGAGAGAGAGGTAAAAGAGGACACAAATATGCCGGTAATTTTATTAAAAAAAAGGTGTAGACCCTACTTATAAAAGCACTTTATTTCCTTCTAGAACCAACCAACCAATCACAGTCTTCAAAAGACTGTGTCATAAATAGCAATGGGTCAGCCCAGCCTCCTCACTAAGATAAATGTTTTTTGTCTTTTCCTTGCTCAGAGTGGCTCTCTGATTCTGAATCACTTTTAAGCTAAGACTCCTAGTTAGAAATTTTTAAGCTAAATTGGTGCTCTCTGAGAGGTTTCTTATAATCTTTAAAAATACGTGCCATGGAATCTGAGGGTACGAAAAAAAATATATATATTGAGCAAATCGCCTCATTCATTTAGTAATGCATATTATTAATCAAATAATAGGATTTGATATATTTATTTTTTGCCATAAAATAAAAAAATAATAATTTTGACCCATACAATATATTTTGTATGTTGTCTGTCAGTGTTTTCCTTGTTTAGTGTTTTAAGTACTTTTATTTTGAATGTTTGTCTCCAACTGCACCTTGCTTCCCTTGTTTTGTGTCTTGTTAGTTTTCATAACAATTGACCAGCCCCTCGTTTATCCCATTGTCTCCTCTTTATAATGTGTTCATCTGTGAGTGTCTCTCTCCTCTACAGTGCATTTCCCCCTTTCTTTTGTTCGTTGTTTTCATTGTTTGAATTAACTGTGTACCGACCTCGCCTTGCCTGTGGATTATTTTTCCCCTTTGGACTCTATTTGCCGATCGACCGACCCTCGCTACTCGTCTTATGTTATTGCCTGCGTTATCCCTGTTTGCTGTTGTGTTGACCCAGCTCTTGTATTACCATGCAAACTAATAAAAGCTTGCATTGTGTCCTCATCAGTCCCGTTCGTTACAACATTGTTGGGTATTGCTACAAATATACCTGTCCAACTTATGACTGGTCACTTATGCTAATTTTACCAATCCACAGTCTTTACTTTTGCTGCTGCTTAGTGGCAAGCTTCAGCACGCACTTGTTATGTAGAGCAATCTTTAGTTGCAGACAGCCCTAATGAGTTCATTGCTAGCTTAATTACAGTATTGCATGTATGTCAGTAACAAACTGTAACCTTGAATGGCCAGGTGTTCCAAGTTGGATCAGTAACCTATAATATTCTCACAATTAAGTATTTTATATGTTCAGAGTTATTTTAGCCAATGGCTTTGGACTCTCATTCATTCCTGTACTTTTCTCCATTCTCAATGTGCTGCTTAAAGCCTTAACCAGACAAATGAGGAAAATCTGAGACCATGAGTCATTTTTCCTAACCGTATTAGGAGTTTTTACAGGGTGATAATACCCACAATGCAGCAGGATTTAACAAATGGTATCAGAGGGGAAGGAGGCCAGAGCCTCTTTTCTTCTCTTAATTTTTGTGTGGAGGGATTATGTGAATGGAAATGGGATGTAAAGAGGACTTAATAACACAGGGAGGAGAGAACTGTCAGTACAGCTCTTGTGTAACCGATTAGTGGTAGAAATTAATGTAGTCCTTTCATCCAAACCTTTTAAAGCTGGCTCAGGGGACACCAACCCAAGTAAAACTAATTTGATGAATAAAACGTAATGTGGCGTGAAGTGCTTAGGAGAGGCAGGCCGTATTGGGCTGACTTTATCTCCCCACATTACATTCAATTATAAATAAAACGCAACTGAAAACCACCCTAGAGTGCTGGAGGGAAAAGGCAAGCTTTAAAGACACTTTCTTTCTTTTTCCCTCTCCTTCCTTTTTTGCTTAATAATTTCTTTCCATCTCCCTCATCATTTTTTCTTGTTTCTCTTTCAATCTTATGCTCAAGCTGTCTGCACATCTTTCTTTTAAATGACTGCACACACAGTTCTCTGCTTATGTTCTCCTTTTAACTCTCAAATATTATTCTCAGTGATCTCCAGTCTGTCTTATCCATTTCATTTTTTTGTCTCATTAACTTTAATCACTTCATTAATGAACTCTTCATCTTGTTTTATGGATAGTCACCCCAGATGAGACCTCAGATGTTTTTGTTCATAACCTCCTGTACAGTATAGTAGTGGTACAGTAGAATACAGGACAGTGGGATACTACAGTAGAATTGCCTCAAAAGGGCAAGCCTTAGTTATTACTTAACACCACTGTTTAGCATCAGTCTGATGAATTATTGAGTGAGTGGAACATCTTTGGCTCTGTGCTAAATATGAAGTATTATCTTCATGTCAGCGTGTATAAATTGCGTTGGCCCAATGTTATAGTTGCACATATGTGCATTTAAAGGAAACTTATTTTGCAAATTTAAGTCTATGTTTTTGTTATTAAGAAGTTGACACTGGATCAATGCAATGCATCAGCTAAATATTATTAAAATATCCAAATCAAGATGAACAGAACCCCAGAAAAATCTAATTAAAATTAGATTTTTGTCTAATTAAAATTTAAAAATTTAATGTGTAATATGTTTTTCATTTATTTTTTTATTTAATTAATTAATTTATTTATTTTACTTTTGTTTTCTAAATATAACATGTAATGAGTATTATTTAAATACATTTTTGCATGTCAGCATAAGCCAGAATTTTAATATTGTGCATTCCTAAACTAGTATTTTGTCCAAAACATTTTGTAATGTAAAACCGATTTCCACAGCATTGTCCAATAGTCAGTGCAAAAAGCATGCTGATTATCTGTGGACTTGCACCATGAGCCGTTACTGTGATTAATGATAGGACTGTTGGCTTTACTAAGGACAAGAGACACCTGTAACTCTTTCTACAAATTCCTATTTTGATTCTGAAACTTTATTTGTATGCCTCTTAAGAAAGAGTATTCTAGCACCATGGCCAAGTTTTATCATGGGTTATAGTAAGGGTTTGCTCCAGATGTCTGTATGGCCACTGATAAATTCTGTTAACTGCAGAGAGAATGGTTTACAGTGGTTTTGAATGAGTTTTAGCCCCAATGTGGTGCAAAGAGAGTTCATTCACTGTGGCTGGATGAAGGAGTGTGCAGTGTTTTCAAAAAGTGCTTTTCGACCCAGACTGTCTAGACGAGGTAATTACCCATCTACCGTGCACATCACTCATGTGTTCTCCGTAGCTCGTGCTGACAAGAGCTTTTTTTTAAAAGTTTTTACAGAATTCTATAAAAATATATTCAGCAAGTCAAGTGTAAAAAGGATGTTTATGAAACATCAAAATGTGACATACCTGGAGGCAATGTGTTCTACTGTCTGTCAAATACAAACATTAAATTTGTAATTAAGCCCAGAAGATTGTGATTTCAAAACTTGGATAAGCATTAACATTGACACAGAGAAGACAGAATAACTCTTTTCTGATAACATATTTTAAAATGAGTGCTTTCCAATGATTAATTGCGATGACATCCAAAATGTTTCTGTTTACATGATATATGTGTGTGTACCGTGTATATTTATTATGTATAAATAAATACACACACATACAACGTATATCTTAAAAATATTTGTTTATACATTTATATATCCATATTATTATATTTTATATTATAGGCTATATAAATCTATTTAATAAATAAATATAAATATATGTGCATGTGTTTGTATTTATATATGCATATACATAAATAAACACAGTATACACACATTTATTATGTAAACAACAACTTTTCTTTTGGATGCAATTAATTGCGCTTAATCATTTTAATGCACTATTCAAAATTTAATTCATTACTATAATAAATTACATTTTCATTAGCGATTACTCAAGTCTTCAGCATGATCACATGATCCTTTACAAATCATTCGTTTTGTTGCTCAAGAAACATTTCTTCATATGATCATTTTTTAAACAAGATTCTTTGATGAACAGACAGTTTAAAAGAATAAGGCTTTTTTTAACTCCTATTTTTGATTCATTTATTCCATGGTAAAAATATATATAGAGATTTACATATTGTACATTACATATACAACTTAAGAATTATATACTTAATTGCAAAGTTCTTTTATTGTATGCATTGATAATAAATCATTCAGGTTTGCAGCTCGGTCAGCAGAGGGGGCAATTTCACACATTTCACACTCACAGTACAGTACATATCCTCCCAAAACGGCACTGTATCCAATACCACCTTACACATATTACTTTTTTTTTAAGAACCAGGCTCCCAGATTAACTTCTGAATCACTGGTTTTGCAGATTTCCTAGACCTTGCAAACTATCTGAGCTGTTTCCATTTAGTGCTCTGGGTGGGGTTTAAACTGCACAAATGAAAGAACTGTATTGCAGAATTCATTGTGATTGACTTCCTGGGGTGGATTAGCAAAAGTTTACATAGGGATTTGTTAACCATTTCTTAACCATGTGTCAACATGCTAGTGCTTGTCAGGTCATTCACTGTATTGACTGTGTCCACTGCTCTCATATAGATTAATGTGTCAGCATTGTTTGGACCTGAGAGACTCTGGGCTGATTTGTCATGGTCAGGAAGCATAATGCTAAATCTCTGAAATCTCGTGTGTTTTATATGGAATTCTGATTTATTCCTGATTGCAGGAAAATATTGCCTACAGTGCTATGAAAAAGTTTGTGAAATTGGTTGGTTTTGTGCATTAAAAGGGTATACAATGCCATCTTCATTAGTTTCACAAGTATAGAAAAACACAAGTGTGCTTGAGTTAACAACACAAATACAATAATCTTACATGCATTCATAAAACACATTCCATTGAAACTGCTGTTGAAAAAGTAAGTGAAGTGACTTTTGTGATGAATTTGAAGTTATTCGTGAGTCCCTTGCTCAGTGTGTTCTGAGAAGTTAAACTTCTCATTGTTCTTTAGAAAACTCCTTCAGTTCTCCCCTGCATTTTCTGCATATCTGACTGCTTTACAACAGATATCGCTTTGTTTTTGAGCTCCATATTTTGAAATTTTAACTTTTACTCAAGAAGGAAACACACAACGCATTAAGAAAACAGAATAATAGGGTATGTTGTACTTACGTTGTCTTATGATATGTAAATAACTTATAAAGGATAGTACTGAATGAAAAATATGGAATTAAAAAGAAAGAAAAAATTGCACCATTTCTTTTAAAAAGTTGAAACGATCAAAAAATATATAGTATATATTATATATATTTTTCTTGCCATTTGCTTTCCTGGATTTCATGAAGGAAATTAGTCACAGGATGGAATAAGGCCCCACCTTGTATGTCTTTCTCACCTTCCTCTCTCACTTGTTCTGAAATTTGTGCTTGAATTCTCTGTCTCTGTCTTTCGATCAAGCAATTCTCCTGTCAAAGTAAAAGAGTGGCGTATGGATGTATACACAAAGTGTTGTAAAATCGTAGGATATATTGAGCAATCTGAGGATTTGTTTGTTGGCTCTGGCACACCGCGAGCCACTTGCCCTGACAGCTGTAGCAGATCTCTGATATTCATCTACTGTGTTTACTTACCAATCCTCAGTCATACAAAGTGCAGTTGACCGCTACAGGAATTTCAAGACGCTGCACCAAAGCTTAACTAAGAATACACTGGAGTGTGTGTGCTTCTTGTTGTGTTTATTTTTGAGTCAATCTACAATCTTGCAGTGACACTTCAGTCTGGAAATTGTTAAAAAAATAAAACCTATCATTCCTACTCTAAACCTTCCATGCTACTATATATAAATCATTTTGTCTTCTTTCTTGTGTCATTTGGTGTTACCTGAAAGGATTGTAGAAATTGGCGGGGCAGTCATGACCTAATGTTTAGAGAGTCAAATTTGTGACCCTTTCCATTTCCTTTTTCTTCATTTTACTTAAAAATTGTTTTATAAAAACAATTTTCTACTTATTTGTTAGTGATTCTACTCCTTAGTAAAGCTAATGGCAACAATATGTAATGCATTCAGTCAGTGGCACTAACATGTCATTTAGTCTAAGGAATGTGAACTGTTTTTAAATGAAGGTTATTTTGGTGTTACCTAGTACACATAAATTACATTAAAAAATTTCTCCAAACGAGTACCTGGTAAGCCGTTCATATTGTGGCCCTGATGTCACTGAATTACATTCAGATATTTACGTGAGCCAGTCACCATGTGCAGATACCGCAGTCATATTGTGGTGTATGAGGAGTCACGGCTGTTGCGTAAGTGTTGAAGTTCTGTCGAAAAACAGCTATTAATTGATATCAGACTACAGAACAATTTTAAGCAAACATCTCATGCAAGCCTAATGAATGCAGACGTCTTGCATGAATGCAAATGTCTGACATTAAAATTAGACTGATAATAAATTCTCTTTTGTCTTCTTAAAAATCTTAATCTTAAAAATCTTAAATTGTCTAGTTTGTAAATGTTTCAAATAAAATAGAAATAGCATGAGAACTATAGTGAGAAGACTTTCTGTATGCTTTTGTGCATTCTATCACTCATGTGTAAATTTTTTGTCGCACACTGATCAATCTGTTAAGTCACTTCAATCCGAACACCCGCTTAAAAAGGGTGTATAGGTACCCTAATTAAAAAACACTCTTAACAACTAAATGTTTGTATTAAATGAGGAAATGGCCCTAGATAATGACCCTGGTGCTATTGAATCATTTACAGATATTTACGTCAACAGGTCAACTTTTGCAGATACCATAGAATTCAACGATTAGAGGTGTAAAATGAATCACAACTGTTTCACAAGTGTTTAAGATTGCTTAATAAACACCTGTTTCTTTGGCAATATAGACTTCGAAACACTTCAAAACAAACATGTCAAAGATGAAAATAATGTGCTTGTTTAGACTTCAAATATAAGGTTTGTTAATAAAGATAACATCTGTTTGAAAATTTGCTTAGACGTTATTAGAGATGTGAGCTCCAGGACGTCAGCCACCATTTTGTGCTCATGAAGCCACCCGAGAGCACCTTAGCCAAATTGTGTGAAATTTACCGCTTAAACGAGAAGCGCTATTTCATTTAGCTTTTGGTTCAGTTGGTGTTACAGTAAATATGTGTTTATCATGCACGCCGTTATTTAATTCCATGATCTTGGCATTGTAGGAATATGATTTAAAAACATGTTTATATAACATTATTAGTGGTTAAACATGAGATAAAATTAATTTTGTGTAAATCTTACAGATAATCTTTATTCTCGTTAATCTTTTATTTGTTCCAGAGCAAAAACTTTTGGCTGAGGGCAAAATCTCATCACATTATATTTAATATAACTTAATTCTGTATATCAGATCACTGCCTTTGTACTTTTGACTGATGGCCTAGCCACCATAGTTTATGATGGCTGTTGTTGTTTATTAAATATTATTAATCAATAAATAATATTTTATATAAATAATAGTAGTATTTAGTATTGGGACACTATAGCTTTTTAAATACAGTAAAACAATAAACTTTTATTAAAGCAATTTGGGAATTAGTAATGGGGAGGCTTGGGTTTAGCTGTTAAACTGTCAAACTTAGATTTGAATCTGTGCAGGAAGGAAGTAGTTCCGCACAAAAGAGGGTTTTTAAAGACACTCCATTGTTGTTCCTAAATTATTTACACACTTGTGCTGTTGAAATGTTGTATAAATGCAGTATTACTCTTGTAGACCAATCTCATGTCTATTCGTGTGATGTTGCTCATACAAAGTGTACATAAAAAATGCTGTATTTTACAACAGTGGTTCTTTATATAACTCTGGTTCTTAACAGTGGTTCTTATTTAACACCTGATTCAGATCATCATACATATATACATCATTTAATATTATATGTACACATATGTGTGTGTACACTATCCCACTATTGTTTTTGTACTGTAGTTGTAAAAACTGAATGACAGCTTGTGCCACCACATTTGAAAAAATGACACTTTTGCTTCTTTGTAGTTAAAAAATGTTCCTTAAAATACTGTACATAAGCATTATTCCAGCGTGTATGGCCAGCAGGAAACATTCAATTTAGTGTGACTTTATTTCAAGGAATGCACTTCTGTGTGTAATGCGTCTCAGAAAGCTTGTGCGTCATGCATGACAGATCTTAGCATTCATTTTTCACCTTCTCTTTTTCACCTTTAATTTTTATCCCTCCCTTTTCCCCTCCCCTTCTCAATCTTTCTTAATCATGTAGAGTGATGGAATGAAATACTCTGTATATGTGTGTGTGTGTGTGTGTGTGTGTGTGTGTGTGTGTAAGCGAGAGAGAAAGAGAGAGAGACTCGTGGCAATGATCAGTGAAAGCTCAAGCCTGTACCATAAACAGTGAATGTCCCAGCCCGCTGGCTGCTGTGGCCCAGCCCTCTGCCTGTCTCAACTGGCCCTTGCGTACTGATAGCTTACCTCTGGAATCATTTGGAATCAACTCTCTCTCAAACACACAGAGTAAAACACAATAGATTTCTCACAAACAATGTATGCATGTGTGTTCAGTACTTGTTCATGTTCACACAAAGCACATTTTACGCTTTTAAGCAAATATACAAAAACCTTACATACTCAACGAACAGTAAAATTTTTAGTCTTTTCTCTGAGTCAGGCTTTGTGCCGCCCCATAATCACCTTTCCTCTCTTTTTCTCTCAACACAACAGTTTATTCAGCAGGGTGTAGCCAGCGAGACCTCAGCAGCCATTGTCAAGGTCTGAGAGTGTTAGTGTAAACATAGGCAGCACCGGGAGAGCTAGAGACACAGCCTTGCCCTGTAGTTATGGTTTTTTTCTTCTTCTTTTTTTTTTCTATCTAAAGAGTCCCTCTTTCTCTGTAGCTTTAAGGTATGTGTGTTTGGCAGGAACTGGTCCTGCTTAAGGTGTGTTCTAGAGTCTGTTGGTTTTGCTTAAGTATGACACACCTGGAAATGCAACAGGCACATTTAAAGCAACTGTGCACATGGTCAAATCTATTAATCTATTGTCCTGTGTTGAAGATGGGAATATGTATTCATAAAAGGCTTTTATGCATTTATGTATGTGTTCATCTCTATGTACACTGAAAACAAAGGGTATATGTTCAATATGTAGTACATACTTAAAAAAAGTAATTTAAACCCTCCACACACCAAAAAGGAAAAAAAAAAAATATTAGGCCTGGGCGATATATATCGTATCGTATCTCATCAGTAAAGCCGGTTCTATGATAAGGGCTAAATCTCCGTCACCTGTATTTACAAGGAACGCTGGCTTAAAAACAGAGCCGTTGATCACTGAGAAGCTTCGCGTTGAATCACCCATGAAACTCAGCGCGCAGCTTGTCAGTGATCTACGGCTCTGTGTATAAGTTAGCATTCCTTCTAAATACAGGTGACGGAGATTTAGCCCTAATCAAAGAACCGGC
>JAUCMT010000114.1:10633335-10646159 GCA_032357475.1 Enteromius thamalakanensis
ACACCGGTGTGATCGTACGCTCCAGTGACCAGCCAAGCCTGATCACACCGGTGTGATCGTACGTGTGAAAGGGTTAAGGCACTACCCATTTAGTAAGACACTGGGAAGGTCCCACAGGGCACACCTTGTACTTGGTAGGCCAGGGTAATGGCATCCACTATCCAGTGAGCCATTCTCTGCTTGGAGATGGCATTCCCCTTCTGCTGACCTCCGTGACAGGCAAAGAGCTGGTCTGAGTTCCTGAAGCTTTGTGTCCAGTCAACGTAGCATCTTAGAGCTCGGACGGGACAGAGCAAAGTTAGGGCTGGGTCTGCCTCCTCTGAGGAAAGCATTTAGAGGTTCACCACCTGGTCTCTAAACAAAGTAGTGGGAACCTTTGTAACAAAGCCAGGATTTGGCCTCAATGTTACCTGGGACTCAGCTAGCCCAAACTCAAGGCACGATTTGTCAACTGAAAATGCCTGAAGGTCCCCTATCCACTTAATAGAGGCCAGTGCGATCAGGAGCAGAGTCTTCATTGATAGAAACTTCAGCTCAACTGTTAGCAAAGGCTCAAATGGGGCCTGCTGAAGTGCTCTCAGCTCTAGAGAGTCCAAGAGGGTACAGTCAACCTTCTGACTCCTCTGAGGAAGCTGATGATCAGGTCATGCTTACCAACGGACCTCCCCTCTGTGGGGTCATGGTTCGCAGTAATAGCAGCCACATAGACTTTAAGGGTGGAGGAAGACAACCTTTGCTCCAACCCTGTCTCTGAGTCAGGAGATCCTTTGGCCAAGGGGGCTGTCACAGGGAGCATGAGACCCAACGGCCAGCTGTGCGCTAGGGGGTCCATGCAGAGAGTTCCCTTGGTCAGGGAGTAAAACAACTGGCTATGAGAGGTCTCTGGAAAGGTGAACAGATCTAACTGAGTGGCTCAGAAACGCTCCCAAATCAGCTTAACCATCAGGGGATGGTGTCTCCATTCTCTTGGAAGTGCAGCTTGCGACAGCTCATTGATTGCCTGGTTGCACAAGCCTGGAATAGGAATGGCCCTAAAGCAGCCGGTGGTGGATGCATCTGTGTGTCAGGTCTCCGCCTGTAGACCTGATCTAGGGGCAGTCCTGCCAGGGGAAATGAGAGGTCTGACCACAGGGTGAAAGTTTGGTGGCAGACCAGTGTCACTTGGACCCACCTCGGGACTTGGCTGTGAAGCCAGTTCTGAAGTGGTCTCATATGAAGCAGCCCCAAAGCCCCTGCCGCTGCTGCTGCCATATGCCCAAGGAATCTCCCTGCCATTTAAACATATTCAAGCAGTTTAACACAGATTGAGCATGTTCCTGCGTGAGGCGTGTTGTTTGTTCGAAAGATTCAACTCCATACCGAGAAAAGAGATCCTCTGTGTTAGACAGAGTTTGCTCTACTCCCAGTTGACCCGAAGACCCCACAGGCTGAGGTGTTGGATCACCAAATCCCTGTGTTTGGACAACTGAACCTGAGACTAAGCTAGAGTGTCTAGGTAGTTGAGAATGTGAATACCCTATTCTCTTACTGGAGCTAGGGCAGCCTCTGCTACGTCTTCGTAAATATGCGGGGCGACAGGGAGAGCCCGAAGGGTAGGACTTTGTAGTCCTACCGAAGGCTAGGACTGTTAGCCCAACCTTCGAACGCAAAACTCAGTACAGTTCCATCGATGCAAACCAATCCTGGGCCTGGATGCTCTCGAAGATGCATTTCTGCATGAACATCTTGGACAGAAGCCTGTGAAGTGCTCAGTTCAAAAACAGATCCATGATTGGCAGGAACCCCCACTGCCTTTCCTGGGCAATATGAAGCAAGGGATGTAAAACTTTGTCATCCATCACGTCAATTGCTAGAAGGACCGCAACCTCCGCACGCAAGACAGGGGCTTCCACAATGTTAACTGATGTGAAATAGATTCCACTGAACTTAGGGGGATGCCGGGTGAACTCGATCGCATAGCCGAGTCAATCTTCCAGAGAAGCCAACTAGACGGACTGGGAAGCTTAGATGAAGCAAACCAAACTAGCAGTAAGAAGCGTGTCTCGACACAGCCACAGATGGCACTTCTGGACCACCATGGTGTACATCGCAAGATCCAGAGTGCCCACAGGCCCGGGAGGGGAGCACAGGATCTCCCTGCCCAGCGGTGGCGGCGCTAGCAACCGCTCCACTAGGGTTCCCCCATATACCCCCTAGCTGCACCGCTGTCAAGGGTGGTGAAGGAGGAAGAGCCACCAGAATGGTTTCTGGCAGTGAAAGGTGCCATTCACTTCCTTGTGAGCTCTTCATGCACGTCCGGGAAGAAAGGTACCGGGGTGGTGCCCTGAGAACCAGTGCGAGCCACGCTCGGCTCCAAGGCGAAAAGCTGAATACGCGTTGCACCATCTGCTCATTTATACTCATGCTGTTATCAGCTGCAGTTGGATGCAATCAGTGCATGCCAGTGTTCATTGGTGTGTTTTAAAACATTTGAAGTGGATTGGTCTCTAGATCCAAATTTCTTGTCATATCCGACGTATCATATCCGATTAACTCAAAAGTCACGTAATACATTAACTTATATAAAACTGAACAAAATGTATACTTAATTTTTTTAAGGTAAGTGGTTGCAAATAATTGCATTTGTTCACTTAAATGTAAAATAAATGGATTGCAACCACTTACCTTGGGAAAAAATTGTAAAAAATTAGTAAATTCAAATAATCATTTTTTTCAGTTTAACGTAATTTTTTGGATGTAACGAAATACTGTAATGCATTTCTTTTTAAAGTAACTTTTAAAAAACTTTTTTGTTTTGTTTGTATAAATTCCTGTATAGGTTGATTGTTATATAGGTTGATTTATTGGGTGGTTACAGTAGATGCTTGACCTTACCTGGAGCCCAGTCTGTCTTTTTGAGAGTAAAGGAGGACCGCTAGGTCACTGTTTACGTATGATTAACTGCTGTGGTGTTGTGCTGAAGGGCACATCAGTCTCAGCGAGACACACGAGAATTGTTTTTTCATGCCACATGTTAATTAAATATCAATAACTAAATATAACTATTCATATAACACTTCAATTTATAAAACTCTTCTCTCTTAAAAATAAAGGCTCTTTCCTGACATTGACTGAACTAAAATAAGAACTTTTTACTGAAAGGTTGTTTGGGGAATCAAAAATGGTTCTTTGATGGCATAGCTGCAAGAGCCCCGTTTTAAAATCTTAATTTTTAAGAGTGTATCAAAGATGAAAAGTTACCAAAGTTGAATTTACACCAAGCTCATTCCATTAAAGGTTCTCTATACATTTTTTCAGATATCCCAGCTCTCTCTGGTAAACAATCATTCTGAGAACAAATACAAATATTAAATGTTTTTAATACTTCCTCATTCTGTATACTATAAACAGGCATGAGGCAACAAGTTTCTGGTAAAAATGCAAAAACGCAGTGTGATGCAGCACAATAACAGCCAATCAGAACATGTTCAGTGTTTAAAATACGTTCATGAGTAGTGGGATTTTAAACCAACGACATTTCACTGTGGCAACAATGAAATAGAAACCAAATTGTCAATAAGCATGACTAAAACTCAAATTTACTTTGAAAATGTTTTATTGCTTTTCAATTTATTGGTTGCGCCAATACCTAATGCTATACTTACAAATTGGTATTAAATGAAGATTGTTAATAAGTCTCTTGGTACAACTGTATGGACAATTTAAAAAATCACAGCCTTTCATATTATGACTGATGGAGAAACGGTACATAGTCAATTGTGAAAGATGCTTGTAAAATATGTAATGGTGCCAACACATTTCAAAGAGTGAGGGTTTGGAGGTTTTAAAGCCCTGTGTTTGCTGCCAGACGCTCTCTTGTCTTCTGAGGTTTCATCAGCCTGGAAAATAAAGACATCCCCTCTAGGCCTTTCATTGAAATCTATTTACTTAAAATGGCAAAAAGAAAGGTAAGAGGAATGAAAGAAAATCTGATGAGCGGAGGGAATTGCCTCTAAGCTTAGCAAACATTACACTGGCTTGTGCATAAAGGAGGCGACCTGAAGAAAAATAGTGGCAGTTTTGGCAGGGAGTGGAGCTGGGGGGTCTGAAGTCAATTGAAAGCATGAAATTTAAAATAGCTGAGAAGATAATGCACTTGTTAGTAAGGCATTGCAGATGTAGAAACAAAATAGCTATGTGTGTTACTTCCTGTTTTTGTACAGTTGAGTGATTTTTGTGCATGCCTTAGCAGACTAATTTAGTTCTTTGAAATGCATTTTTTTTTTTAATTTTGTATTTTCTTTTCTTTTATTGTTTTAAGTTGTGTATGTTTACATTATTTATTTTACATTATTTTTTCCCTACTATTTTCCTCTTAACTGGATCCCTAAAACATGCCATAGTTGAGTTAAATAATAGCATTTCTTGAGCAATTCTTGAGACATTAATGTCATTTTTTTCCTGCATGTCATGTGTTTTTCAGGAGAGAAGGTGAGGGTGTGCGGGTGTTTTGGGATAAACTCAGAGAACCGTCTTTCTCGTCCCGTTGGAATCCTTTTTCTGTTGACTATCCTTTCAGTACATTCACCTATCACCCTGTCAAGAGTGCCAATGAGCAGCTGGGCCGTCTGTGTGATGTGAGTATTACAATGAAACACTCAAAACACTTTTATCAAAGGCAGGTCTCATGCTATACCTTCGACATATTTTAATCAGATATTTAAATCAAATGATCAGACATCATAACAGCAAAACCCATCCATTGTATGGCATTTTCAAATGCTGTTACTCACAACCGAAGTATTGCAGAGGTGCTGACAGAGGACTTGTAGAGGTGGAGTAAGGATCCACAGTTTCTTGGAAGTCGACTTTGGAAGAACTGACGTGTTGTGTTGTGTGCATGGTGTGATTATTTATTTTACTACATGATAAAGATTTCAAAGAATGACTACATGATGAGGCTGAGGCAAGGTTACTTAAGGCAGCGTTTCTAAAACTGGGTGGATTTTAAAGCCAGGGTCAGGAAAAAGTTACTAAAGTTTTTTTTTTACCAAAATCATTACTACTGAAAAAACTACTGAACTAAGTTTTAACTGATTTAAAAGCTTTTTAGTTTTAGAGAGGGCCTTAGTGATGCTTCTCCAGTGAAACGTTAAACAAGTTCAAATTCAAGTTTATAGTTTAAGTGTGTACTGTACATACATGGCATTAAGTTAGTTCCTGCCACTAAAACACTCATGATTCAGATTTAAGAGGCCAAACACTGAAAGGTTGTTAATTTTGATGTCCTTATGGGAGTGATTGAAAACTACCATTAAAAAAAAAATGACCAAGCACATCTTTCTTTTTATGTGTGAAATTACTTTTTGTGTGATTTTGTAATCTCATCTTTGTATGCAACTTTCATGAATCGTGATTAATCCCACCTAACATCAAAGTTTTAAAATATACTTTTATATTGAAATAATTTCACATTCAGTCTTTAAATTAGTGTACAAACAACATAAAGTATATTTGTTTAATGGGATCTATTTATGTCTGAAGGCGAGTATCACTAATACCAACACTGCTAGGTAATATTGTTTATAATATTAAATATGTTTTTCCTAATATTTGTTCATTTATTATATATAATGTAAACTATAATAATATTACAGTTTATTGAAAGCTATCAATTTTAACATTTATCAAACTTACAAAAATATCAACTTTAATTCAAGTGAACTTCTTAAAGCAATCTTCACATAAACATTTTATAGTAAATGTCATTTAATTTAAATGTCATTTAACTGTGCCCTTCAGCAAGTAGAAATATACAGAAATTGAATAAAGTTATTATACAATCTAAATTAGACGAATTCTTAGAGCTACAAAAGTAGCTTTCCTATTTTTTTGTTCTTTGAGGAACCTGAATATGATATAGTGCACGCCACAGTATGGCTCACACAATAGAAAAAAAAAAAATTACTGACATGAAACCTAACAAAGTCTCATCTGACCACAGTTCACTGATGTTCTACTGAAGCTCTCTTAACACCTGTATGCGTTGACCACTAGTATGAATAGCGCCTGGCACTGAGGCAAAAGTTGAGTTGAACATCTAAAAAGGCTCCTGTATGATGTGGTTGTAAAGATGTTCTGTCTAAACAACCGCAATTATTGCCAAGAAAAAAGATCCCAACCCTAGGTCCACACCTGCGTTAAATGTTAAATAATTGTAACTGTTAAAATAGAAAAATGAATTGCCTGCATTAACATGCTTATATTGACAGCGCTAGTATATACTAAAACAGTTTAAAATGTATTATGAAGTGCATGACGCAAGAGATATAAATGTTAAATCACTGCTTTAGAAAAAGCATAAACCCTGACTTAAGGCTGTATTATTTAATTTCAATAGAATTTAGACAGCAAAAAAGAATCTGTTTAAATGGACCCTCATTGATATTAGATTAGTTGTGGGCCCTGGCTTATTCAAAGTGGCCACAGGGTCCAGGACAATCTGCTGTCCTTTAAGTATGTGTGTAATTTAAGGTGTCAGCGAGGGGCCTTATGCAGGTGACCACACAGATCGCATAACCAGTCATTTGGACTTCGGAGGTGTCAAATCCCACAGCCACATTCCCATTCCTCACATTCCACCCCGCCTACTGAGGTGCACAGCAGGTTCAACAAAAATAAAGAATGGTAGATAAAAAAGAGAAAACATAAACAAGAATGTTTTGACAAGCAGAAACCGCCAACTTGACAAACACGAGTTGAGTCGAATATGTTTTCAAAAGATGCTTTTGCTGTGTTTTAGTACTGAATCCATATTTTCCTTCCTCTTTTAGATTCAAAACTTCAGGGAGCAGCTGACTTTGGCAGCACAGAAAGCCCACAGCAAGAATCCTATACCTGGGAAAGCCAACGGGGTTCTTGTGCTGAATCAACCCATCCTAATTGAAGCATTCGTGGGTCTGATGTCTGTTATAAGCAACCAAAACAAGCTGGGCTATTGCTTAGCACGAGGCAATATTGGTTTCTGAGGGTACTTTGATTCTTCCAGTAATGGTTTACACTAAAAATTATCTTATACCAGCTGAACATGTGTAATTTATACTTATATAAGATAATGAAGGATGTTTTAAATAAAAATGAATGTATCGTTTGTATTCTTAAAATACATTCAGTTTCCATCAAACCTTTCATCTAGTTATTCTGCGCCAAGATCTTAACAATGTCTATCTGTCATTTCCTTTGGGTTGTGTCATACAGTAACATACAAAGTATGTTGTCCCTCCTCCTACGACTTCCTGTGTAGAAATATCTTGTTTTTAGTTTTCTGTTTTAGTTATTTCTCTGCAGTAACTGATTCTTCACAATGTAATTTGAAAAGTGCCTTTCCTTTCTGTATGTATGCTGATATTCTATCTCATCACAAGGCTTCTTACAAGGGAGTTGATGCATGAAGGTACACAAGTCATATTTGTTTGATGGTTTAGGGTTTGTTATTACAGTACAACACAGTGCTGATTACTACATTCACTCAATCGGCTTGATTTGTTTCTACAGTAGAATGTCAAACATATTGTGTGTTTAAGTCTTTTTAAAAATAAATGGTAATACAGAAACTTGCTTCATTAGTGCTGAATACAATATATTTAATTTACTACAATTAATCCCCATGATTTTGATTTATATATGGGGCATTTCAAAGGTAAGGGTAGTGGCTGAAAATAAAAACAAACAAAAAAATGAATGTACTGTATTTGTGAAAATGCACATTTAAAGTAATTTAAATTATCCCTTTAAAAAACTGTCCCCATGCAGTTAACATGGTCACTGATTGTAGCAGCTTTCCATTTATTAAATTGAAAATAATCATAATAAATACTAGATTATAGTAGAAAGTTTTTTTATAAGTAGATCTATAAAAATCAATATGCAATTAGTGAAATTAAAAAATACTGTGAATACTGTGCATGAGAACATGCAAAACAGCTTTTGAATAAATGGAATAATTTGTAAATGCTGTAAATGAATATACATGATAATACATGCAAGTTATTTCATACCTTAGGTATGCATTTGTATATTTTTGGATTCTTGCTGTGTAGCCTACTACTTTTCTGCAGCGCGTTCTGTAAAAACGGATACCCGTGACCAGTGTGGAGAATGCAGACTTAAAAAAATGTACACCATGACTTTGGTCTGGCGAGCATTATGTGATAATCTCTTGTTTATCTGATTACTTTTCTGTAGGCTGCACAATGGCTCAGCGTCTGCTGCCTGCAACCAGATCTCAAACCAGAAGCTCTGCGAATATCTGCATTCTTTCCATTCATCAACCTCCCACAATATCAATTTACAGCAGAACAAGCTTATGGCTTGTTTATTCAACCTGTTAGCTACACCACCGTGTTAGTTTTGTACACGATACCAGTGAAGGTTTGTATTTTTGTCTTTAAGGACTCAAAGGGTTAACGCGTTTCCTATGAAAGTAGGGACGTGTCTTGCAATCCAGGATCAGGCACCGCTGTCCCCCCAGGCTATGGCTTCTCCACCTCTGCTCGTAAAAAATCTAGTGTAAACCTTGGATCAAATGCCAAATAAACTAAGAGCGTTTTAAAAGAGACAGAATAAAACAGAGTGATGACACTGTTCTGCGTAAGTGAGCTGGATTTCACAAGAGGATAAGTGAAGATAAATAAAATTGATCTGTTTTAATAATGGGAGTGTCTATATTAGCAATGAACTTTGTTATTATTGTTGTCATAGTGGCAAGACATATCACCTTAACTGTAACATGGCAAAATCTTGATTCCACTTGAGAATGGTGAGATGAAGCAGAAACATTGTATCATATCTATTTTCAAAAGTGTTTTTTTTTATTGACTTCAGGGAATTATAAGCTCTTTGTGGACTGCTTTCTGTTTCTTCCTGATGAATTTTGTACGTACATTGATGTCATCCATATAATTGCGGTGTTGTGTGTTGTATGTAGAGCAGTGTTTCCATGGAACCTCAACAATAATTGCTCTCTTTATTTATTTTTTGTAAAAATTCACCAAGTATGCTAGAGCAGCTCATCATGCCCCACCCACAATATACTGAATATTTAATAAATTATGTCAAAATATTTAAGTTATTGTATAATGTATTATTATTATTATTTGTATTTATAAGAAATAGGCTACTTTGTGTATTTTTGCGATGTTGGGGGGAGATTGGGAAAGAAACAGGACATTTGCTTTGTTAATGTATCATCTGAATGATTTTAAAATTAATATTTCAAGGTAAACAAAACAAAAGAAAAGAACTATGCATTTTTGAAATTGCGTGTCTCTTAAAGATATTTGAGAAATAAATCACTAGCCTACATATTTTAACCTGGAGCCATGTATCCCTTGACCTTAAATAACAGCTGCCTTATCATGGTGGGACATATGTATTTGAATAAATATAGAATTGATAGTTGGAAGCCGATATGCTGTAATGCATATATAAACATCCGTAGTAATCCCAGTGCTTATGTGTGGGGTACTTTAAGGGTAACATGTAGAACACAGAGTTCCTCAGTTAATCATCATGAGGTTTCATAATGAGAGAGGTTCAAGCTACATTCTTTTGTGAAAAGGTAAGACGTAGCCCATGGCTACAGAATATGACTTTTTTCTTTTTCTTTTTTTGTACAGAAGCACAGCCTCTGACAAACTGACATCTTTTTGTTTTTCCGTGTTTAATAAATGGGTAAAAGTTGACGTGGAAGGGTCGTATATTTTTATTTTACTTTATTTTAATTTTTTGCCTTGAGCCCCACTTACCTACCTCGTCACTGTTTGCCCATCTGCAAATCAGGATTTAATTTTTTTTAGGATTATATAAGCAAAGTTGAAATAGTGTGTGTTCAAGAGATCAAAAATCAGGACCAGGCCATCAAATAAGAGGCGTAATGTGCTTCCTTACACGCCAAAAGCTTATTGGTCGCTGCTGCATCTGCAACCAATAAGATTGCGGCATAACGTTTAAATCGTTAGCGTCGTTACGAGCTACTTTGTTTGCTGTACAGTGTTGCAACGCGGTGCGAGTGTTTCTCTTCAATTCAGCGTCTTAAGATAAGTGAACCGTATTCTAAGTCACAAACGGGCCTACATCACTAAATGAAGCAATCACACACGAGATTTAAGTGATATTAATATTAAAGCAACTTCCCGTAGTTTTCATGTGCTTTGTGAACGTTACCCCTTTTTTATATTTGAATGAGTTAAATTCAATGTCGTGATTTACGTTACGTGCAGAATATATTTGTTAGTATTTGTATTAGCTTCTGTAAGGTATGCTAAGGTAGTAAAGTTATAAAATCCAAGGGGTGAATGAAAGTCCTGTTAAAGGAAAGCATGCAGTGTTGTTTACTTGCATATGGTTTTTACAAACCGTTATATCCTTTGCATCCAAATAAGCATGCAAGACCTTGTAAAACGATAGGTGACAAGCAAGCAAATATAATACATGCAGGGCCTTTACCCCCATAGACGAATGATTTAAAATGCCCAAATTGCTACATACTTGCCTATGATTGTTAAATGCAGATGTTTGCTGTGAGGTTCATTCATGTAAGAACTGTCATGCAAGAGCAGTTATTAGTAACAATGTTTCATGCATTCAGAAATAAGCAATGGGGCACATATGCTTAATATAGGCAATCTCTAACCAAGCTTGCAACATTAAAGTGTATTTGTTAATTACAGTGCACGTTTCTTACTTGGTAAGCTAGAGCCTATTGCCTCAGGTTGTTTAGGTCATTAGTTATTGAAGGTACACTTTGCTAACACACTGGTTAAAGAAAATATGAAATCACTTCAGATACACAAGTCAAGGCACTATATATTGTATTGTCTGCTGTGTGTATATACATATACACACACACACACACATATATATGTATAATTCCGTTTTTTTCTTTTTTAAAGATGGCAGATTGTGTGTTTGAGTGGCATATGTATTGCCTTGCGGGGTTTTGTGTCTTCTCATAGGTCAAGCCTAAGCGGAAAGGTAAATCGTGTCCTCTAGACAGCCGCTTTAAGTTTTTGTTGTGATATGAAAAGAGACTCCCTATTGCCCTTGAGTGGAATTTGATTGGCAAAGTGGCTAAGGGTGGAGAAGAGTCGAGAAACTTTCAAGGCACCCATGACCCCACATGACCCGTCTAACACCAGCACAACATGGCATGCCTGCAGCGAGTAATACTATACAGTCTGTCGTGAGTCTGACGTGACACATAGCCTGTAGCTTCCAAAACTTCAACAAACACTTATTTGAGTCACCTCTAAGGTTCTAGAGAAGAGGCTATACATTTCTTCTAATCAGTAAAACACATGTAAATATGGTAAAAAAAAATGGTTTAAAAAAAACTATATATATATAAGCTAATAGCAGCACTGTAATTTTCCCAGTTGCTGCTTCACAGTAAATGAAGACAATTGTGTTAATTTTTATCAAATGTATGCAGTAGTTAAATATACAAATGGTGTATGATATGCTTATTTGCATAAAGCATCAGAAGAGAAATTTGAGCAGTTCTGTATTTTTCAGAAAACAGCAGAGCAGCCACTCATTTCTGTATCTTAGTTTCCATGTAAGATTTAAGTCACAGTGCTAAGTGCTCTGAGATGCGGTGTCTGTATTGGCCCTCAGGTCACACTAGTGCCACTTCGTCTCAGTGTCTCTGAGCATTGCTTGTTTGTTCAGTAAACACGGGGCACCTGTTTGCGGAATTCGGGTTGCCAACTAGACCAGTCCAGTGGCATTTATTATGCCTAATGACCCCAGCCACCTTTTCCTTTTCGCTTTCTACTCTTTCCATCTGTCAGCCATACAGCTGTGTGTTAGCTTGTACCAGGGCAGGCGACGTAGATAGGGATACTTTGTTTTTATTTATCTCGTCCTCACCCCCCCCCTCCCTGTTTTCGCCTCAGCTGTCAGTGTTGTGTCTGGAGTGTGGTGTCAAACGTAGCAGGGAATGGGACACTTGGAAAAGACTCAACTTTGCTAGCCCTCTCAGCTATGCAGAATGTAGAAGGGATAGAGGAGCACGCCCTGGATTCAGATCATGGAAAACAATAGCTATGACAAAAATGTCAGGACATCGTTGCCGCTTTGGCATCATCGCAGCAAAAGACCAGCTCCTGTCATTTTGTTTACAACTGTGAATTATTTTTATTAATCTCTAAATATTAAAAGCTGATTAGGTTTTTCTGTTGGTGCCTTACAAAACCTCTTGGCAAAGATCACGTGGCCCCAAGTTAGTTGATATTCTATAAAGATCTGCACATTAAAGAAAGAAAGAAAAAGATTTATGGAATTTTATTATGTATTAACCCTTACAGCTGTAAAATTAGGACTGTATGTTCTCTGCGGAATGCAAAAGTTGACTAAAATCTTATTTGATTTTAGGTTTTTTAAATGTATTTATTTTTGTACATTAAGTGTAATGAAGTTGAGAACTTTGGACTGTCTTTAAAGTGATCTACAATTAATTATGTGCACTCTTTATAACTATTTCAGGCCTTCTGAAGCCATTTCGTGGTTTTATGTGAGAGACCACTGATTTTCTGATTTGAACAAGGGGAAAAAATTGGTTTAATATTTCCAGTAAATCAAATCCGGTTTAAAAAAACAACAAATTTGAATTACTAACATTTAGGTTTGCTCATCTCACATCTGACTTCATCAGTAATATAGCACATGAGTTTAAAAGCACATGGCTTTGTGCTTTATTGTTGCATGTTATACTACGGGGCCGTTGAATGCTTGAATCTGATTGGCTGACGAACGTTCTGAGGTGTGCAATTATTTTCAAGGAA
>JAUCMT010000114.1:10646259-10661389 GCA_032357475.1 Enteromius thamalakanensis
AAAGAGTCGTTGGATGAGATGCGGAAGAAATAATCCTACTCACAATAGCGATATAAGTAGAAAAACCGGACGAATCCTTCGAAATATATCATCTGATCGATATCTTGAGGTGTGGCAATCGTAGTATAAGCGGAATAATTGACTCCGGACCGTTAAATTATTAGAAAAATAATGCACACCCATTATTTTTTTACACCCATTATTTTTCTAATAATTCAACGGCCCGTCAATTATTCCTTACATAAAGAATGCTGAGAACCAATCCTTCAACCTATCAAATAATGCAGATAACTGAGGCTTTGTCATGAATTACATTTGTAGCTTTAAGGGTAAGGAAATCTGCATCTGTAAATGTTAGGGATGAGGTAGCAACACTTTTGGTGATTTTTATTCACGTTTTTTGTTTATTCACAACAGCTTTAAAAAATTGTGTAGAATTTAATTTAAAGCAAATAATCACTGAGTAATGGTATGCAACACGATAAATTAAAACCTACATTTTGATATAAAGTGCTATAATATTCACACAGTTCAATCATTTACAACTTCAGGGAAATCATGTTGTAATCAATACCCATGAGGGGAAGACCCGTTCCATGAAAAATGCCCACTTGCGCAATTTGTTATCTTAGCAAGAAGAGGAAAAGAGGAAAGAAATACAACACACCATGATATGATAAAGATCTTTGATCCAGAAAGGAATTAGTCACTGCTTTTACAAGAAGGTGACAAATGAAGCTTTTCTTCTGTGATTTTTCTCATGAAGATGCCCACATAAAGTTGGCCACTTAAATTCCCTCAAGCCATTTTTCTTTGTTTTTTGAAGAGTTATTAGGGCAAGGAAAGCTTGTTATTAATAGATACCAGATATTTAACAAAACTTATACCCTTATCTCTTATTTATGCACTGTTTTTTGAATTCCGATAATTTTTCAACAGTCATTTAGTGGTAGAATAATACGGTCTGAGAAAGTGCAAACCCTATTTATATTTGTACTCTATCAAAACTGTTGCTAGGCCACGCAGCTACTGAGACTGCAGGGGGCCAGCGTGAGGCCTGCTGACAGGCGCTTTAAGGGAGCAGATCAGTAAGAGAAAGAGCAGACGCAATTCTGGGGCCCACCCTAAGCCCTGAAGGTACGTTAGTGCACACTCCATCCCTCTTGTGACTCCCAGCAATCTCAATCTTTATGCCCCCCAGTGTAACCGAAGCCCCAAAAATGCATCCGCAAAAAACCCCTACGTGCCTCGCTGGTTTGAGCGTTTAGGATACCACAGCTAACGAGCGGCTGCAATGTAAATGCATTGCACCACAATCTCGAACATTTTTGCTGAATTGCTTTGTAGTAAACATAAGGGAAGAAATGTAGAACTGAAAACATGAGATTTAATTGCCTCCCAGTTCTGTCATGCACCGCACCTGCATGTTTGTTTGACGTTGATGCAATTCGTCATCCGTTTTTATCTTACTTGCAGCATGCCACATATTTAAATTTCATGTATGTGATTGTTTGCCAACAGGGGGCAATGCATGCCTTAATGCAATCCAGTGCAATGGATTGTTGTGAGTTTGTAGCCACTAAAATCAAGAAAGCAGTTGGGTCACTGACACTTAAAAACGAAAATGAGAAGGACTAGGTAGAATAACGTTTGTGGTAAATTCAGTTAGGTATGCATGGGAGTTAAAAAGAAAAAGAAAAGGGGGAACTGCTATAATAGACACATTTAGAGAATTATATTCTTGTGGGTAAAATAGTTTTATGTGGTTTTATGTATTTAAGGTGTCAGTCAAATAAAGTTAATGTTGTGGTGCAACCATGATGAAGGTAAAAAAAAAACACACACGCACACACACATATTTTACATCAAAATCAAATGATCTGATATTTCCCCATACAGTGAAAAGTTTCTTCAGGTTTTCTTGCTAATGCTAATTTCTAATTATATTATAATGATTATTTACTTTTGATGTTGTGTGACTCCCTTCAAAAGTTGAATAATACATATGAACCAATAATTTGACACATTGAGTAAATAAAAAAAAATTAAAAAAACATTTTGTAGTTTTCAGGTTTTTCAGGTTTTATGCAGCTTTGACAACTGCTTACACATTTCAAGCTCCTTAAGATTTATATCATTCTGTCATGTTTTGTTTACTTTATAACTCTAAGCATTGACTTCAGTAGAAATGTTTTCCTCCACCAGCCTTACATACTTTATAGTCGGAGTATGCGCAATTAAATAAAATAGAAAAAAAAAACCTCATAAATATTGCACATAAAACATGAGCCAGCTAAAGCTCAAGTATTTACATTCAGGCTGCTTATTGGTGACCTGTGCTAAAGCAATGGCCGTCCTCTCACCCAGTCAGCCCCTGTGGCCCTTAAGCCTCAAACCCCTCTTGACAAGTGGGAAAGTTTATGAGCCGGGTTAAGATGTCAGCGGGTGCACGAGTTCAAGGAACGCTAACGCCCAAAGTGCACACCATCATGTCCCACACCCCAGCTCCATCTTCACTCCATCCCCCAGTACCCTGGAGCTTTTCTCCTCTTGACCTCATAAAGCAGAGCATTGTGATTTGGACTTCTGTGAATGAGAATCACAACACATTAAATTTGATCCAATGTTCTTTCAATTTTCTGCTGGCTGTGTTTTGTGCGCTTGTTACTGTTATTTTACTGCTGTGTCCCCAACAACCCCTTGCAACTCATGCAAAAATGTCCTCCTTGAAATGGTTGGCATGCCACTCGCAGATGTCCGTGCGGTGGGAGATAAATTCGAGTGAGTAGATGAGAGCGACAGCTGGGGGGTTACAGTTTCACCAGATGTCCACTGGGTGCTAACGCTCGGTCAGACATGAGCTACACCAGCCCCCCTCCTCTTTGCGCTCTGGATGTATTTGGAATACACGATAAATTTTTTTTTCTGCACAGAATGACAGGGGGAAGGAACCGATAGGAGGAGACATGAATTCTCTCGGGCAAGACCGGCATGGCTTGACGCATTGCAGACTGAAATGATGGACAGTAGTCTCATAATTGACATTAATAACCTGGGTGGAGCTGAGAGACTGGGGTGCCTCGTTTAAGTAGATTCACATCTGTAGCTTTGACATTGGACATCACTGCAAGTTTGTCATAGAGTTAGAATTTTGTAATCTGTGAATTTCCCCATTCATTACACAATGTTATCTCAATCAAAAAAAGTCCTACAAAACACAGTTGTCAAAATCAAAATTTAGATTTTTTTCAAATTATAAATAAAGTAAATGTGTTTTGAAATGCGTGTGTAAACACAGTGTTTTGAAACATTTGACAATTTCTTTTATTTTTTGTTTGTTTGTTTTTATTTTGGCTCCCAAATAGATTTTTATTTTCACAACCGCAGTTTTATTCGTCATAATTTTTATTATTAACTCCCAATATGACTTATGCATATTTGGCATTCACTACCAAGTGCTTTTACCCTTCATAATGACTTTATATCTTGCAGTTACAACTTTATTTTACGTATAAATTTATAGTTTTCTTTATTTATATGTGTATATATATAATTACAAATTAGTGATTTTATTTCTTTAATTCACTATTTTCATAAGAATTATGTATGTTTGTATGTTCCATAGAATTATTTATACTTTTTAGAAGGATTATTTATCCTTTTGAAAAGTTGCCACAGTTGACCGAAGGTTGTACTTTTTTAAAATTATGTATTTATGCTACATTACTAAAATAGAACATACCTTTTCATTACTAAAAGACTGTTAGAGACACACCTGTATGCGTTTGTTATAATCCAGATCAGAAAGAACAACACGGTACAGCACGTGTATACGTTGATTGCAGGTTCTTGTGAATGTCATGTGACCTTTTTTTTTTATTGATAACTTGTTTTTTTTTTTTTTTTTATGTATTCTAAAGGACAGTATGAGCAAAGTTAATACGCTTTATTACTAAAAGTGCAGCTGGGGTGCTAGTAATGATGACACATGCTCTGACTCTTAGTTGACACAGTTTTTAATAGAGGAATAAAGCTACGCTGAGCATAAAATGTAGAAAACGCCTATTTCCATTACAAATTTTTTGTAATTTTTTTTTTTTACGACGGCTATTGGCTATATGGTGAATTTACAGTACAGTTTTGTAGTTTGTTTGCTTTTTCGTTTATATATGTGATCATCTCACTTATAAGTCTTCCCGGCAGTGGTACCTACTATGTCACTAATTCTGTGGAAAGTAATGAGTAAATTGTTTGTGTCTGGAGTTTTTCTGTTTTAGCTTAGTCTCCAGTAATCTGAATTTGCCCTGTGGGTGCACAGCCCGTAAAGAGGAGCCGGGACAACCTGTTTTGCAGCTCATCTTTTTTAAATGAACATCCTCTGTTCTCTCCCACAAGGTACGCAATGACGCAAATACACTCATATATACATCAAACCCACAGGACATAGCCGCAGGTCGCTCCCACACATCTCACGGTGCTACCAGCAGTAATCATATATTTTTACATTAGTTAAAAGGGAGTAGATCCCCCTTTGTATTTCCTGTAGTCTAATGCTAATTATTCATTTGTGAATGGTATGTTTAACAGTGAGAAATCAAAAAATGGCTTAAAAACCGATGATTTAACCTATACTGGTTTATCCGTTAATGTAGATGATGAAATGTTTTTTACGGCATCTAGTTAGCATCTCAATCCAAAAAAGAGGCACATTAGCTCATAAAGTAAAAACTTGGTGACCTAGACTGGTGTAAATCCAGCTGCTGACGTGTTTATCACCCTGAATGCTGTATCTATCATGTCCTGTTAAGGAGTGCGCCTCAGAGCCAATCAATGCTAGCGTTAACACACAGCATTGCTTAACACGTCATAGTTTGTCATTAAGCAAAGGTCATTTGAAGGAGATTGTGATTAGGTAATTTATATTGGTAATATATGAAATGCATAAGCCTTAGAACAATAGATAGCTTTTACGACTGCTTCAATGTCCCTTGGAAACATCCGTACACATACATACATACACACACACACGCTCTAGCAGCTGGGTGTCCTGATTGGCAGGTGACGTTATCTCGTAGGAACCTGGCCCACCTTACTGTGTGTGTTCATGTACGCACACATGCACACTATTACCTCTCTCTCACCCAGATCGGCTTTCATTCTCTTCCACGGCAATGTAAATTCCTTGAGCCAATCCAATTAGAAAAACAGATTACATGGCCTTTGCATCTAACTGAGCCCATGACTCTCTATTACACGTACTGTATGAAAAGATTGTTACAGTTGAGAGCCAATGGAAACACAGTTATTGTTAAACACTGTCACATCAGCATGCTTTCTTAGAGATGACTCACAATGGAAATTTTACAGTAAAATGAATGACTTTAACAGTAAAGTAGCCATTGGGCAGCAATCCATCTAACGGCGTATGCATTCATGTGGATCCAGGCCAACACATCTGCCAAAGACAGCAGCTAGAACTAATGTTTAGCTCCTATTTAATAAAGCCTGTTGCCATAACTCAAAATATGTGGATCTGGCCCTAATGGTCATGCAGATAATTTTCACACAAGTGGCTCTTGATACCTGACTTGTTGCTATCAGCAAACGCTTGTGCCCAGTAAGATCTGTTTGCAAGCATTAAAGCAGCCCTTTACATCATTTCACCCGGTTTTATTTTTGAAGCCTATCCAGTGACAAAAGACACCTTAGAGCATCGCTCGAATTACGCATGGATATGTGGTAGCTCATAGACCCAGGATAAGATGTCATAGAGATGCCACGTTATGTACTACGCATACATTCATTTTAATGGTTTGACGGGGGAACCAATCACACTTGTCACTCGGTTGCTTGGATACCAATCTCCTGGTTGCTAAACACCAGGCCACAAGTTTTACATCATGAGCTATTTTTCTGAAAGTTAGAATATCAAAGATAAGGTTACCTCACAGAAGTGCTGAGCCGGAGACACCTGCTCAGATGTGTACAAGGGCTGTTAAAAGAGGTCTCTCTTTACATGACCCCTTACTGCACCAATGCATATACACGTTAACTTTATCAGTCATTTATTTTATTGTGCCAAATACAGCAACATTTTAAATTAAAAGACATTCAGACAATAAAGGCCAATAAGTTAAAGTTACCATGAAACCAATGAAAGATTACAGCACATATTTTACTCCCATGTTATTCCAAACTCGCAAAAGCTTTGTTTAACCTTGGAACACAATTTAAGATATTTTGGATATTCTTGTGACTGTCCCATTGACTTTCAAATACATAACAGAGTCTGTCAGAGCCCAGAAAAGAATGAAAGACATCATCAGAGTAGTCCATCTACCATCGGCGGGTCAACCGTAATGTTAAGAAGCCATAAGAATACTTTGGTGTTTGCAGTTTTTGTAGAAGTCAAAGTGTAAATACACATAGAAAATGTATCACTATTGTGGCTGACACAGAACCGCATCACTGTTTGCCTCAAGCGGATACTCTCCAAAATGGCACTACGGTGACACAGAGGAGACAAATTGTTGAATAAATGTTATTTTTATTTTCTTGGCATACAGAAAGCATTATCATCACTTCATAAAATACAGAATGAACCACTGATAGCAAATGGACTATTCTGATGCTGTCTTTAATACTTTTCTGGGACTTGACAGTGTCAAAAGTCTCCTGTTTTTTTTTTTTTTTTATTCCAAATATCTTAAATTGTGTAGCGAGGACAAACAAAGCTTTTACGGGTTTGGAATGACATTGTGGGTATTAATTAATGACACAATTTTTAGTTTGTGGAACAGTAACACTTTGAGTTGCGGTTCGTGCTAGTTGCTTCAAATTAGCTTAAATAAACAAAATAGTGGTGTTATTGGGAATCAAATTTAATTGTAAGCTAGCAATTCATTACTAAAAGACTAAAATTATCATTACTAAAAATCACCATTTTGTCACGCCACACTTTAAACTACAACTTTAAATGGGCTGAAACTCATTTCAGAACATCACACCACACATACAGTTGCCCATAAGTTTAAACTAGTAATTTAAACATAGTTTTCTTTGTTTTTTTGTAGTCCTGATATGCATATACACATAACATATGCTTACATGTACTCCACAGGACAAAATCATTTATTCTATAGTAATTTATTAAAATGACCCTCTTCAAAAGTGAATCCTAATACTGTGCTTCGTTTCCTGAATGATTCACAACTCTTTTTGTTTTTTTGTGACAGTTCATGCATCTTTTGTTGATCAAAAACCGTTAAAACTGCCTGCTGTTCTTCAGAAAAATTCTTCAGCTCCCGCGCATTCCTTGGTTTTACAGTGTCTTGTATTTGAACACTTCCCATCATTGACTGTATGATTTTTGAAATCTGTTTTTTAACACTGATGACAGCTGAGGGAGTAACTGTGCATAATTATTACAAAAGGTCAAAATGTACTGATTCTCAAGAAAGCCACACAATGAATTGAGATACACAGGATGTATATTTTTTAAGTTGTACTTTTTATCTTCTGGAAAACATGTTCTTACAGTGAGGTCAATAAGTATTTGATCACCCTGTGATTTTGCAAGTTATCTTACTTAGAAATCATGAAGGGGTCTACAATTTTCTCTGTAAGAGACAGAATCTAAAAAGAAAAATCAGGAAATTACATTGTATGGTTTTTCAACAATTTATTTGGGAATTACTGTGTCCAATAAGTATTTGGTTACTTGAGTCAAATTTTTATTTTTTTTTTGTTATAGAAGCCTTTGTTAACAATTACAGAGGTCAAATTGTTCCTGTAGTTCTTCACCAGGTTTGCACACACTAAAGGAAGGATTTTGGCCCACTCCCCCATGCAGATCTTCTCTAGATCTGTCAGGTTTTGGGGCTGTCGCTGAGCAAACATGGAGTTTCAGCTCCCTCCACAGATTTTCCATTGGATTTAAAGGAACTGGAACCTTGATATACTTCTTACCGAGCCACTACTTGGTTTTCCTGGCTGTGTGCTTTGGGTCATGATGCTTCCAGCCCCATGCTTCACTGTATGGTATTATTTAGATAATACTCTATGGCCCGGTTTCACAAACGGGGCTTAGCTTAAGCCAGGACTAGGCATTAGTTTAACTAAGATATTTAAGCAACTTTTACAAAAATGCCTTATAAGAAAATATTACAGGTGAACATCTTAACACAGAACAATGACACTGACATGTTTTAAGATACGTCAGAGCAAGATATGTTCATCTGAGACAGCTCAAAAATGCAATTTAGTCTGGGACTAGCTTTAGTCTTGTCTGTGAAACTGGGGGTATAAGTTCTACTTTGGTCTCATCTGACCACAGGACTTTCTCCCATAACTCCTCTGGATCATCCAGATGGTCCCTGACAAACTTCAGACGGGCCTGGACATTGGCTGACTTAAGCAAGGGGACCTTCAGTGCGATGCAAGATTTTAAACCATAATGTCTTTTTGTATTTCTGATAGTAGCCTTTGAAACAATGGTTCCAGCTCTCTTCACAGCATTGACCAGCTCCTCCTCCTCCTGGGCTGATTCTTCACCATTCTTAGCATTATTGATACCCCATAGGGAGAGATCTTCCTTGGGGCCTCAGTCCGAGGGACATTGACAGTCATCATTAACCGCTTTCATTTTCTGACAATTGCTCCAAAAGTTGTTCTTTTTTCACCAAGCTGCTTGGCAATTGCCCCGTAGCCCTTTCCAGATTTGTGAAGGTCTACAATTTTGTTTCTTGCATCTTTTGACAGCTCTTTGATTTTGCCCATGTTGCTACTTAGACTTTGGCTGATTGTGGGGTGCACAGGTGTCTTTATGACCGCTATCTACATCAAACAGATGCTTATTTGACACAGTAATTCCCAAATAAATTGTTAAAAAAATCAAGTGTATCACAACCATTTGTGTTGGGTCTGCACAAATCATTTAGTTTGAAACTGGGCAGTGGATTTCTAGTTCCCAGCATGCTTTGCAAATGGATAGATCAGGAGAATAAATGTTGAAATTAAATAAGGTTTCATACATTTTTAGTAAAAAGAAAGACCTTTTTAAAGTTTGTTGTTCAGGTATATTTGACATTAAAAAGTGTTCATTTTTGAGGTGACCATCATGGTGAAGTGTAGACCTTGTTAAGCAATGGCATGTGTTTAGTTAACGTTCTAATACCAGTGATGAGGCCGTTTTTACTTGATCACTTTGTGTGCTGGAGATGTACAGAATATGTTTAGCATGTGATCAAGAGTTATGATTTCTTTTACGTTCCCATAAGATAAACAAAAATAAATTGTAACCCAAAAAAAAACAAACCAGTCTGAACAGCAATCATCGTATGTTCAGGGAACATTTACAGAACATGTCAAATGAAATAAGTTTGATCTCATTAAATTTGCATTAATTTTAGTCATCCGTACAATTAACTTAAAGTTCAAATAAATCAGTTCAAATGAATGGAATGTTCAGTAATTTCAATGAAATGGCAATGAATGGGTAATAATTTTCATTATTAAATTGAAATAGCTGAGCATAAACATAGGAGCAAAAGAAAAAGGCTCATTTTACAAGAAAATTTGTAAACATGAACATGATGCTTGTTAATTCTTTCTTTTAATAGAATGCATTATGCAGTGGTACAGTTTATATACATCCTCTTTTCTTCAAGAATTGACATTTTAGTATCATAAAAACAGAAATCATGTGGTGATGTTTATTACCATTACTAGAGAAACCAGTGCAGTGACTAGAAACATTTCGCCATCCAGGCAGTGTGAACAAGGTTTGAGATCTGAGGCTTGAAATGACTGTTGTTTTGAACAATTTAGCTGTTATGAACTTTGTCATGTTTACTGAGTATTTTCTGTCTGTAAATGAAACGATTCTTTATTTGAAGTAAGGAAAAAACAAAGTCCAGAAAAACCAGTTTAAACAAGAACGGTGGCTTACCCGTGTCAATGTATGCTCCACTTTTTTTAATTTGATCAGTGGAAAGGTGTTTACCTTTTTAAACAAAAAGCTGTTTAGCAATTGATCATAAATGATAATTTTATGAAGTAAATGTTGCTTGGATAATCTGGGGGTATTGCAAATTATGTTTTAGTTCTTAATGTTTGCATTTTTTTATTAAAAAAACTGTCGCATGCACAAGAACAAAAGAAAAGCCAGAAAAGTGTGTTGTGTTAAAACAGCACTGTTAAACAATTTAGGAAGGGTTACGTGTTTTGCAGCTGGTGCAGCATGATTAACAAAACAAATTATTAGTTTTGATTGTGGACCAACAGCTTTTACTAGATGTGAATAATTCATAGCAATAATCCCAAACCTGTTTGACATTAATAATGCAACAGAGGATATATAAAAAAAAAAAAATCTGGTTCCCACCAAAAGCTGTCCTACTGGATGATTCAAATTTGGCATTTCGCCTTTTACTCTTTGCCACCAGCAACATGAATTTTCCCATGAGTGGTGACACAACTGATTTTAGGTGGGGGAGTCACTGTGACAAAAGTGAGCTAAGGGTAGTATAGTGTGATTCACAACGTGGGAAAGTATTTGTCTTTGTCTACAGTTTTATACTTACAACAATAACAAGGTGCAGGAACTAGTATTATATCTTTAATGACCTATGTGAGAAGTGCGCGTTTTTTTTTTTTTTTTTGAACTTCAAGATGATCCAACTGTCCTTATTCTAGTAACTAAAACAGCCTGAGAAAGATAAAAGAAAATACTTTTTTAATGACCAGGCAAATGCAGTTCTGGTTGCAAAATTAAAAAAATGTAAATATTCTTGGAAAAAATTGATGCACACTCATTATAGGCTGTTCACGGGACAATGTTTAGATTTGATACTTATACTATAGTACCACATGAAAAATTTGGAGTATTTGTATAAGTACACCATGAATCCACTTTCCAAGCCATGTTTTGTGGCTTGTCCTGAATCACTACAGTACACCTAAGTTACTATTATTTATTTTTTATTCTGACTATTTAGTTTGGGTAGGTACCACTGTGGAGTAGCCCGGTACCTGTGGGATTCATCATAGACATAAACAAAGAAAAGTAGCTCCGTCTAAAATGTTGTTCTGCGACTTGCAAACAGTTTAAGGCCAACAGAATAAGTTGACAAATCAAGTGGATTAAAGTTAATTAAATAGCTGAAGTAAATTTTTTTATAAATCATGCCCCATTGTGATGAACTTATAACAGCCGTGTCTATCTAGGCAGCAAGTGGATTATTTCACCCTTTATTTTGATCTTAAAAGGAATGATCCCTCTTCATGTTTAATGTGACGGGCTCGTGTAAACACTTGTGAGTTGCCGGGCAGTTTTGAAGTTGTTCAGAAGCCTCTGTACTCCATGAATTATCACCTCTCAAACACTGCACTGGACACCGGTCCCTCTGACTCATATGGATACCCCCACCATTAGTCACAGCGGGCAATACAGACACATACGCATACGCTTGACCCTTACACAGAGGAGCCTGCGTCCCACGCAGTGTACGTTTGACCTCGTGTTGAAGACCGTCCTCGCCAGCTGCCCGCTGACAACTGCTCAGTGGCGTATGCAAGGGCAGGACAGTAATAGGCGGCGTGAACTGCCGTACCATGATGCATAAAGGAAGATAAAGGCATGAAGATGAATTAAGGGGGATGATGTACTTAAAGTTGCATGTGCTTCAGTCATTGCCTTATAAACAACTACTTTTAACTCATCTATGCAAGTACAGATTAACATGGGCTTAACCCTGCAGACCAAGCCAGCGACACACTGTGAGCTACAACTGCAAAGAGATAATCAGCGCATTAGTGATGTGGGATTGGACACCGGCCACACAGCCCACTGTAGAGACTGACGTAATCACTAGGGCCCTAAATGAGGATGTGTATTTCATATGAAGTAATGGGGATGGAGTGACTAACATTCAGTGTCTGCATTTAAGAGCAATTAACACTGCAGTGATGTAAGGGTTTCATGTGTCATCTGCAGTATCATCTGCATTCACCCAGAGATCATGTTAGTAATGTTATGTTGTTGTATGTAATATTGCTTAGAGAACAGGGGTGGTAATCACTACAGAGATTAGTCCACCTTTTGGCCAGAAATAAATGATGAAATTTATGGTGAAGATGCTGTTTGCACTACACAAACTCCGCATGATGTTTTCATAGAGAGAAGCCCAATAAGTGTTCACAGAAATGTAAATACTTTCAGTACACTTAACAATAAAATAGCAAACCAAGTGGTAAACATTTGCTGCTGGAGTTTTTCCTCAGGACTTATATTATTTTTCTTAGCCGTGGTTATTTTCAGACACCCTTCAAATGTTTACGTAAAGAAGGAAGAGCTATTATTCTCGCTGTAGTGTTGCTGCAGCGCTATGTTCAGGAGACGCTGTGTTTCATTGTGTCAGAAAAACTACTGTCTTTGTGCTTCCAAAAGAGGACACAACTAGAATTCACAACATTGTTCCAGAACAGTTCAACCCAAATATTAGTGTGTGTGCTGGCTGTGCACAGAGGCAACAGAAAGTGAGGCAATTCCAACTTTGTGAGGATAGACTGGCGCTTCTGACTCACAACCTTTTAATTAAATTACATTTTCTTATTAAAAGAACTTGCTACTTACTATTCAAACAAGATTTTTGAGCTTTGTGAGTAGTGCTTGTTCTTTGTTGTTTCTCAGATCAAAAATGCAGACATGGTTTTAGGTTACAAGGCAAAAAGACAGTACTAAGTCATGATAATCAGTAATTATACACCCACTGTATGCAACAAATCCCTAGTTTATAATGGCTTTTTTTGTGTGTTATAGCACCAGGATGCGGCATCACGTTATGGTAAGAGGCGGAACATTTCTGTCACATGCTTGAGGTAACAGGCCAATCACAGTGCACTGCTTATCTGGAGCATATTTTTTGAAACTTAAACCTCGAAAACACATTGCATTACACCAAATACACAAAATGTTCTTTTTTAACAACATCAACATCATATGACTCCTTTAAGTCTTTTTATTAAGACCTTTTTTGGATTAACTTTAAGAAACTGTTACAGAAATAATGTAATACTTCTAAGTACGTCTAATAAAATTATTAAAACATTATTCTTAAAGGAATATATACAAGAAAACAAATATTTACCAGAATTGACCACAACCCAGTATTTCTGAAAAATGTAATAAGGATAATAATAGAGGTTTTTTATATAAAACAAAAGAACAATAAAATTTAATCGAAACCATTCAAATTTAATCCAGAACTTTAAATTAATGCATTATGTGCATTTCATGATTTCAATAAATTTGTCCTAGACATGCATTTTAATTAATGTTATAAAAATAAACACTAAGTCTAGAAAAATGTAAAACTGGAAGAGAGAGAGAAAAAACAATCCAACGTTAAAAGGAAAAAGTAAATACCCAGAAAAAATTAAGGCCACTATTTGTGTGAAGATAAAATAAATATAATAACCATATTAGAATAAAATAAACATTCTAAAAATGTTTTATCAATGCCCACTGGAATATTGTCATTAGGTCACACATGCTAATATCCTGCTCCGGAGTTTGTTCTATGTCTACATGAATGTTACCTCTGTTTATAAACTAAAAACAAAGTTTATCCTCACACTTACCATTAAACTACCCGATTGTGTCACAGAACCTGCTTTTTAGAATACCCCCTGCAGATTTCCATTTCAACCCTTCTCCAAAACACCTGCCTGTAATTATCAATAACTCTAAACACCTTGATTAGCTGGTTTAGGTTAGGTGTGTTTGATTGGGGTTGAAATCTGATTTGGGCTGAAATGTGCATGGTAGCTATTCAAAAGGTGCAAGGTAGGAGAACCCTGCCCTAATGCAGAGTTCAGACTGGACGATTTTAAAAGTAGTCGCGTCACAGATCTTTTCAAACTGTGGTGTTCCTCTCTCATTGGCTGTAGGCAATCCAATGTTATTTTTAGTCAGAACACATTTCACACAGCACGATTTTGAATCGCTGATAGGTTCAGGTTCATCTACATGGCAAATATCTCATGGGTGTTGGCGACACGTCGGCGATTCTCTTAGATGGTGTCTTTGACGTGTGCCTATCACTCGCATGAACGTGCACCGATTTGCCTCTGATTTTGGGCATTTGGCGGCGAGTCAAATTTGGGGGTAAAATCGTCTGAACTTGGCATTAGTTTTTAAGACTTCTCTTCTGGCATCTTGGCCTATTCCTCACTTGAAAAATAGATAACTAATGGTCTTTGGTTTTCACATTGCCACTGCTTTTCTTAAATTCCACCAAATATTTTTAAGGATATTTAAAACTATAAACCAAGCTTCAGTAGATTTAAATTGAGATGATTGCATTACAGGAAAGTCCAGTGATCATCAGCCTCAGTTCATGCACAAAAGGAATCATATCTTGGCCTTATATAGTAGAAAAATCCATTATGTCCTTCATGCAGTTAAGATTTCAACTTCCTAGCTTCCTAGTGCATAGTACCCTCATAATAAGTTCCAATTCGTTTACATAATTAAAAAAATGTAAAGTACTAGTCCAAAAACTATACACCATCTTAATTAAAATAAGACATTCTCAATCAACGCACAAGAAGAGAGAATGCTTTTGTTACATCAGAACTAAATTACACCGTAAGAATCCCACTAATTAGAGGGGCATTTACATTACACATTGAGCAGCATGTTAAAACTGTGTTGCAAAACATATTTCACAATACTGGTAAAATTGTTTTTGATACCCACAAGCAAATGTGCATTATGTAATAAAATGTGCGTTACTGTAGACAGACGTTGTAATAAATAGTGTCTTGAGAAACTATTATATAGATTTAAATAATTGTGTTTTCCTGTTGTTTTTGTGAACAATTTAGCTTGATTTAACTTGATTAAGGGTGTATCCAGATGATAAACGCTGTATTGAGTAGTCAATTCAAGTCAAGTCACTTTTATTTATATAGCGCTTTTAACAATACAGATTGTAGGAAAGCACTGAATATTATCAAATAGAACAACAGAGTGATGTTAATGTATAATGATGACGAGAATTAAACTTTATTTATCAAATGCAGAGACGGTCTCTGTAGTCAAGACGACGATAATCACTGGAAATCA
>JAUCMT010000114.1:10661489-10690314 GCA_032357475.1 Enteromius thamalakanensis
AAAGGCTTTGGGGACATATCCTAATGACAATGATGAGTTAATAATAGACAAAAGAGGATCTATGACTTCTGGAAGCAATTCTTTTAATAGTTTAGTTGGAATAGGGTCTAACATACCTGTTGTTGGTTTAGATGATTTAACAAGTTTATACAGTTCTTCCTCTCCAATGGTAGAGAATGAGTGGAATTTTTCCTTAGGGGATCTACATTGCACCTGACTGGATACTGTAGCTGACTTCTGCACAGTTTCTATTTTACATCTAATAGTATTAATCTTGGAAGTATAATAATGCATAAAGTTAAAATAAATTACTGCTGTGGTCTTGCGGAAAATAAGTACTTGTTGATGCTTTATTTTTTGTTAATTTAGTCACTATATAGAATAGATACCGAGGGTTATGTTTGTTTTCCTCTAATATAGACGAAAAGTAATCAGATCTATATAGTATAGAATACAGCTATGAAAGAGTGCTCTGGGGTTTTCATGGCTCTCTAACAATTGTTGTGTGTTTGTAAAAATGACATAATTCTGCAACTCCTTAAGACAACTGTTACCTGCTGACACTGGCAGAATATTTAAAAAAAAAAATCTTTGATCTTTACCCAAATCTAATTTGTTGACACATGATATCTTGGTAAACACCTGCAACAATATCTGACTTTGATTTGCACAGCTGGTCTTTCATGGGAGTCCCTGTCCACTTTTTAGTCAGTATATAGTCTATACATTAAACTGATTCAAGTTTCACAACCTTATGCACACAAAACATGCTTCATTCTGAAACAGACAAGTACTTGACATTCAGTCAATGAGTCAGATGTGGATTCAGTTACTGCTCTGACAGATTCAACAAGTCCATCCAGTAAAGGATTCATCATCTTGATTCAGACAAGTAGCTTTTCTAGCGATTCATTTTAAAGAACTAGCTTGCTTCTGAATGACAACACTTGTCATGTCACTCATGTCTGTATTTTGCAGTAATTTAATCCAATCAGATTGCAAGCTTGCATTCACAATCAGTGTGCACTAAAAAATTGCGCCTCCTAAAAGAGGTGCGGGAAACACTCCTCCAATGCATTGTCATTTAATATTCATCCAGTTCGCAGCAGAATAATAACTAGGATTGTATGCATTGATTAAGTTAAAAGTATTTTCACTTCGGCTGTGAATATGTGGGAATCTGTCACCACCCAATAAACTAAAAAGCCAAGTACAGCAGAGGAAAACATGTAGTTTAAGTTGGATTCTGTTCAGGAATGGCAAAATGAGGACCCACAATTTGCAGATGTTTGTGAAGTTATCCGCCTGGGTGTGTGCAGTGTGTGCTTAACTGTGTGTTGGGTGTGTGTGGGGGGGTTGGTCTAAAATAACTTTGGTATGCGTAAAGGACATGCTGGCTAGTTAATCTCAAAAGGGATATTACGGTTTAAAAAAAAATGTTAAAATACTCAGTCTCTCTAATGACAGTTTATATTGGCTATTAGATAATAATACAAACCTGCAATCAGCTCTGGTTAATTTTTGGTAAGGGACACACGATTTTCACAAGAGACAAAATCTTATCTTTAGGCAAAGCTTGTCTTTCATTTTACACTTTTGGTGAAATATGTGACATTAGTAAACTGGGTTGCGAATGAGAACTCCTGTACACGTGCATGTCTTAAACTCTGCAGTGTCCCTATTATAAAGTTTCCCTTTATGGTGCATTATGGGTGGTGGCATAGGATAGATGAGGGATGACACTTGACTGAGGCTCTCTTTAAAGGTACAAAAGTCCGGCACACCAGATCGTGTTCCCTGGATACCCAGCATCTATTTATTATCCTTCTCCCCTCTGTGACCTCCCCTTTATTTTAGACCTCTGATTCATTTGCAATTCAACCCCTAAAAACCGCAAAACACCTCTAAGTTTACAGCCTCCGAACGATACCGTCAGCAGGCGTAAATTTTTTTTCTATGATTTCTGTGCAATGTATTAATGCCTTTATTTTTGGAATCCTATCATATGTTTTGCTCAGAGAACACTAAAGGAAACTATAATTTAATTATTCTTCTAGAATTGTTAGCTATCAAGCAACAAGTTGCCATCCAGATGACAAATCTGTTTGCTGGTTTTATAGCAGCAGGAATACACCAATTAAGATTACTCTATCTTGTCACAGATGCTTGCTCTGCATGTTAGCGGATGAAGGGGGGGGGCACAAGGTGATAAACTTCTAACACAGAGTTTTCAGCCCTATTGACAGGTCAGGAAACCATCGTGGTCACTGAGGGCTACTTGATGTGACATCTTTTTCACCTGGTCGGGTTAAAATAGAATTTAGCGGCTGGTGTGATGCAATCACCATGCATAGCTTAAAGCTCCTGGGATTCTGGATACAACTGGCAGCCAGCGAATGGATGGCGGAATGTGCTTTTCAGGTTAGTGCTTAGACAGACATCACTGGGGACATGGACTAGAAATGGAATGGGTGGGGGTTGTTGCTTAATATCTATATCCTAGCAACTAAAGGGGTCTGATACCATGTCCAGTTGTCAGGGATTGGTCAGCATGTTGGCATTGACGCCGCCCCTTTGCTTGTGGGCTGTAGAAAGATTAAACCAAAATTAAAACATCCTCCACACTTGATTCACTCCTGTGCACTTGACCTTCTAGCACTTTAATCTGCCTCATCGTTTCTTTTTTTGTTTGTTTTTCATGTTTTTTATTTACTTGTAACTCCAGATCTGCTGTAATACATGTGCTTGGGCCACTTGCCGATAACCTTGACGACCTCAGTAAAGACCCCAGGCTGGCAGTATGACCTCTCCTTATGCAGCAGTACAGTTCTGCCCAGAGCGAGCCTTTCAACGGTAAGACAGGAGTTACAGTTTGTTGGCCAGTTCTGAAGAGCCATTTGTAGGGTCACTAGGTTTGTCTTGACCACTTAATTGGGCATTCACACATGGTGCATGTAGTTTTATTTAGTTGTTTGTTATGAGCACGTATTGCAAAGCAGTGCCTCTCTGTTTCTATGGTCCAGAACAGTGTGTTTGTTCTTATTCTGCTCATTAAAGAGTTACTGTCTGGCCTGATACGTTCCTGAGGTGCTAACAGTTGTGTCTGGTTTTCCAGCTGCTGCCTGGCTATTATATTTATAGGTGTGGTGTTCTTATGGCGACAAACAAAAGTGTTTTGTGCAGTTTAAGGTTAACTGGATATTTGATCCTGAGCCTGTTTGTTTGTTAGCTCTTTATGCACTTGCTACTGGACATTTGTTTTAGTGGATCTGAACAGAGTTCAAATCTAAATAAAGCTGTATTAATAGCTAGGGATTCAATTTTCATGCTTGTATCGTTAATGATGTTCTAATGTAGTGTTTAGTTTCAATAGAGTATTGGCACCTCTTTAAAAAGGCAATTGAAATAGCAGTTTCATACACTACATGCATTTTTAAATACCGACTTTCCTTAGCAGCTCTGAATATTTAGTCTATCAACTAAAACATTATGGTAAAAATAGTTTGTATAAAATAAGTTAAAGTAATTTTGTTGAAGTGTTGAAAGTAATCACAGGGTAAGGTGGGAAAGATTTATGCTTGTTCATCATTATTTTATAGTAAAATTGTCTAAATATATATTTTTAAATGTATTTAAATGTAAAAACATTGCTAATGCATGTACATTTCATGAAACCTGCTCTTACAGAGTATTTGTTGGATTTTCAACGAAATTACAGTAAACCCATTTAAGTTGCAAAGCACAAATATATTTAAGCAATTTTAGTAAACATCAAATTTAAAATGTGTGATAGCTTAAATATTAGCTTAATTTGCCCTATCAGTTGATTTTGGTTAATATGCACAAAATTACTATGCTGGAATTTTGCTGAAGAGTACAATTGACAAAAAACTATATATATAAACTATACTAATGTAAAAAAAACAAAGATTTTTGTAATTGATGTAAACCTTATCGTTTCCCTAATATATCCCTTTATGACACCCACCAGCCTCACTTACCTCTATGTTGTTAGGTCTTAGCCTCTGAGCTCATGTGGGTGTACCTGCAGAGACGGTTGTTTGTGTGACTGATCCAGCTGCTATCAGTAGGTCTACAACACAAAACAGAAGAAACAGAGTAAAACCGAGATTCTCAAACTAAAATGAACACATTTCCTTTGATGTAAAATGCTCAGTTTTTAACTTTTTATTGTTAATGAAATCTACAAAATAAGACCCCTCTGATTGTGTATTTTTTACAACTAACAGTGAACGTAATTTAAATTTAAATAAGATCTCACATTAAATGAAAAATAAAAAAAGATGACATGCGGATAAATATAAAGATGAATAAATAACGAGTGCAGGGTGAAATAAGTTTGGGACAGTTCAGTCCTTTGCCACGTTTAACAGAATTTGGGGCCGTTCACAGTGAAAGCATGCATCTAAATGAAGGTGAAATCATGGGGGCCACCATTCTTTTGTCTGAGCCACCATGTCCATCCTGCAGCCCCGGGTTTGAGGGATGAGGGAAGGGTCGGCAGATCTCTTTGAACGTTCCCTGGCCTCTGATTAATGAAGATAGCGGAGAAGCCCCTCTCACTTGTCTCCCCAGATTGCGGGGCTCTGTTTGTTTTGATTGCATTTTCATCGCTGGATGTGCCCAACCTGTCAGGAGACAATGGGCAGCCCTGTTAAGCTGCGACTTTTGACCCCGTCCTGTCTGCGAGGGGCCTGGTCTGTGTTTAAGTGGACGCAGTGCAGCCTCTCCCTCAGGCAGAATGCATAACTCCCCCAGTAACCAGACACCCACCCACAGCTTCCTAAGAAGCTACCACTAGAGCTGAAGCCCACCCTACACATTTCCGCAGTGAAAAACTACAGTTGGCTATTGTTTATGCCATTTTAAGAGGAATCAGAAAGGGGCCCTTTTTTATTATTATTACCCACTATGAGAACCAGAATTTTTTGACTAAATCGCAGAATGTGATGAATGATTTGAAATAATGACAGATGTGGCAGCAACAGTGTTAAACCAGAATTCAGAAGGAAATCTGAGCTTGTTTAGGCTTTAGTAATTTGACTGAGAATGACTCTAGTATTACTCATTTTCAGGTTGCATTATTTGTTTTATCAGGCTTCATGAGTGCTTTTATGGGTGAGTGAACATGAGTTATCTAGATGTTTAATTGAAAAGGTCATTCCCACTTCATCAGAAATCTGCCCATAAACTTCACCTGTCATATCTGTGGGTGAAAATCAAAGCTGGATATTTTTTTATGCATGGGTGCTGCACCCTTTGTGGCACCATGATGTCATTCTTGGCTGAAAATCTGTCAACTCTATTGTATTTCTATTTGCTCTTTACTATCCGCTCGTCCTTCATTTTCTGACCTTTTGACTGGTTTGCATCCTCACTCGATTTAAATTGGATAATTCCTCTGGCAAATGTTTGAAGAAGATGATGATGATGTCATGACTCCATGGCTGTCAACCTAGCTCTCGGTTCTCAGCCAGGGATCTGAATCATGTCCTGTAGCAATGTGTGACCTGAGACAGCAGCCACTCAGCACCTGCTGGAGACCTATATAGTCCTCATGCTCTCACCAACCTGTAATGTTGACAATATTAAATGCAATAACATATCAACGGGAGAGACAGAGAGACATGTAATCTTTATACAGAGAGCTGCTGAACCTTGTGTAAGTTATTAGCCACTACATTCTCTGACATAAGAGTAGTATCTTGTTTTGTGGTTTTGTTGAGTGTGATAGCAAAAGCTAAATCTAAGCATGCTGACAATTGTGGATCCATTTAGGACTCTCAGAGAACTATAAATGAAACAGTCTTCCATGATATGTGATATAGATGACATACCCCTGTGACAAACACTTTAAGTTGCTTCCGCTGCAACGGAGTTGTTTATAAGGAGTTTTTTTTTTAGAGAATTTAAGTGCAAGAAAAATTAAAATGTTGCTTTTAAGTACCTGTATGTACCTTTACCTGTTTTTGAGTAAAACGACAAGAAAAGAACATAGAAAAGCATATCAAGGAACACCAAATTAATACCTTTGCATTCGAAACATTTGAATAATTGTACAGCATTATTGAACCATATCTTTAATATTTGAAAATATTATAATTTGATAACACTGTTAAATGCAATCTTTACGTGTTGTAATGTTGTAATGCTTAAATCCATTTTATTTGATTTATTTTCAAATGCATATATTTGTTTTGAAATTGTCATTTGTTTTCAAAGTTTAACTTTTTGATTTTTTTTTTTATTGACTATCAGAATCAGTGCATTCTTGTTTAGAGGGATTGTATTTGTTGTATTTGTCAAGAATAAAAAAAAATTCAAATGTAAATCAACCATTACCTAAAATATAAACCGTAATGAAAAGGCAATATATATATAGTAATGGAGTGATGCTGCTTGTTTGTGATTTGCCCAATTGATTTCTGCATAAAATATTAAATCCCAAGATTACTTTTTCTTAACAGTAGAACATACTACTATTTTTTTTTTTTTTTTTTACAGTAGAACATACTACTTTTTTTTTTATTTCCAGATGCATCGCGTTATTTTGCTTATAACTTTGTAACATCTGTAAAAACCATGCAAAAATGGCAGCACGGTTGCAAAACCATTTCAGTGTTATACCTAGTTCTATTTATGTGCAAGATCCAACCCATTTTATAAAAATGACATTCAAAAAAATAAATACCCATTCTACATAGCACCACTTTCTTTGATTGTACATTTAATGAATTAAATTTATTAATACAACCAACTGTGTATGAATAGCTGTCAGTACATTAGACCACAGCTTTTATTTTGTATCTGATTACTCCCTTAACAGCCCCTGAGACTGTTCATGTTCACAATGTAAAATGCAGTGGGGTTTAGATTTGTATCTTACAATAAAAGGAATGCTAAGGTATGGACCTGTGGACACACCGTGACAACTGACGCATTGGGCTCGGCGTTTATGCGTCTTCCAGTGTGCCAAATGACAATATCTATGAGGCTTAAAGTAAACATTAGGGTTGAAAAAGCTTTTATCCCCAGTGACAGGCCTGGCAGCACACCGTTGTCCCAGTAATTCAACTCTAGCATTCACTTTGTGCCACACCTCTTCTGCTAAACAAAGACAAAAAGGGTATATACCCTTCTTTTCTTCTGAAGAGCTGTGTTTGGGGAACCCATGGAAAGAAAATGTAAAAGAGGAATTTTTCATGGTATTGCTTTTTTGCACCTCCCATTTTCTTCCTTTAGGAAATGTAGTTTTAATTAGTTTGATTATATTGTAAAAAGTGAATGTGCATTTTGTTACTTAAGGGGATAGTTTAGTTTAAAATTATTTGAATGTCGCACTTATAATTAACACTAAAATTAGGCCTGTATCATTACAAACCTGCAAGCATTTGTCTTCACAAAAGATGTTTAGTTTAAAAACCCATTACTCCTGATCTCCTAAATATATTGTGCGTAAAAACCACATTCATTCGGAGAAATGAAGAGCTCAACCAAAAATTTATTAATTTCTCACTCTAATGCCGATCCAAACCTGTTTGTCATCTGAACACAAGTTATTATGAAAAATATTAATTGTTGTTATTAATTTTTTCAAAATTAATTTAGTGCTGAATAGAGGAAAGGGACTTGAAATTGGAACGACAATTTAAAAAAAAATATCTTTAAGGGATAGTTCATCCAACAATGACAATTTTGACATTTACATGTCATTTACATGTTTTTTATGTTTAACAGAAGAATTAAAAACCTCACACAGGTTTAAAACAAATGGAGCATGAATGACAGCGTAAATTAAATTTGAGTGAACTTTCCCTTTTAAACACTATAAACTGAAGTTTATCTTCAAAGGCTGGCATGGAAGTGTCATTTTACAGTGATATCAAAGACTAGTGTTGCTTTGTGTTTCTGTCTAGGATACAGTAATCTGACATCCTTCGACCTTAAAGCATTCAGCATTTATTAGGCATGCCTGCATAGCTTAGTATATTAATATCTCCCCACCTCACAGAATGTAGGGGAATTCCGGCCCCACACCCGAGTGCCAACGTTAGATTATGGGTTGACACCCCAACTCCCAGACGCTCTCACACACACACACACACAAATACGTACGTTTACTACCTTCAACCCCCATCCACAGCCAAGCCCAGTTCAGCCACACACATTCCGAATGCTGCATAGCGGTGGTGTTGCTATCATATAGACAGCGAGGGGGAATTCCGCTCTGCTTGGTCGTCAGCATGTGCTGCTCCTCAGCAGAAACAATGAGACGCTGGGCTCTGGCTTGGTGTCATATTTCAGATGGAGAGGGTCATCGTGTTTTCACTGACAGTCTTATTCTCTCTAGTGCTCCTAAATGTCATGTTAACACTGGTTATTGGTGTTGCATTAGACAGGCGCAGAGCGTGGCCTTTGTGGGGGCAGAGGCAATTAAGAATGGGTTGTGTTTTTACATTCCAAATAGGTGCAGTGCCTTCTTTCCACCATTAACTCTGTAATGAATACTATCAGTTTACTAAATGAGATCTGAGTTCCAGCCGGTTGTTACTGTAATTAGCAGTATTGCAGCTCACATTTCTGTTTCTGTTAGTCGGGAAAAAGGGTTTGTTGTAACTTCCACACCACTGGTGTGAACGATATGAGTAATATTTCATATTGTGCTGCTTTTTTTTTGTTTTGTTTCTTTTGTGGGGGGATATTTGTCCTTAAATATCTAAGGACCTAAAAAATAGACTGGGTTCAACTAGACAAGCAGGGTAATTAGTTACCTAAAACTATTGAAAAACGTTTTTATTATTTAAAATAAATTACTAAATTTCTAAAGCTAAAATTGACTAAACCTGTTTTATTTCAGCTAGTTGCCAGACATTTCTCATTTTTATGAGAATGAGATATCCAAAAATAACTTCACCTAAAAGAAAAATGAATAAAGTGACTGTTTATAGAAAATAACAATAAAAAAAATATTAAAATGAAAAAAAAAAAACAGGTTGCTTAAATGAAAATTGATAGTGTAAAATTAATTTGAAATATAATAACTCTAATAATATCTCAGTTATATTAAAATAGCAAAGTAACTATATAAAGCAACAGTGTAAAATTATTGAAAACCTGGCAACACCCTTAGAAACCATTCAGAAAACCATAGCAACTATATTTTGCATGGCAAAACCAACACCCATATGTATTTTTTTTTTTGTTGTTGTAATTTTAACTGTTTCCAATACATTACCTGCAATTTTGGAAATTTATCAAAATACTGTTAATTTTTATTTTCTTCACATGAGAAACATTTTGCATAGAAACTGTTCCCTGATACACTTGGCAGAATTACTGACTTAGTTTTTTTTCCATCTCTTTAGATTGAGAGAACCAGCAGCAGCCTGTCTCTCATGGGCTGAAGGTTCTTTCCTGGCTTCCATGTCACAGGGTCAGGGTTCTCAGGGGACAGATATCCTCGGACAAGACGTCCTCAACCAGCTGCTGGAGATGCTGGACCAGTGAGTTATGAAGTACCTTACAATTTCACTCTTATTTAAATGAAAGACATAAAGTGTGTGTGTGTATATGTATATATGTTTATATTATTAATATATATTATTAATAGACATTAAAATTATTAATATGTATGCATGTATGTGTGTGTGTGTGTGTGTATATTTGTTAATTTTAATGTCTACACATTATATAAATTATACACATCATACAAATACACCTCAGTAAAAAAATAATTTAAAATATATTTATTTTATACTAAGTAAAGTTAAAATCTTTTAACATATTTACTGACAGATAACTTAAGACCCACTGATATAAAAATTAATTAAACTTTATTTGGAGTAATATTTGTGAAATGCATATTTCTTATTAATAAACCTATAATGCATGTTTGTCACTTTAATTGAAGATTGTGTGATATTGCCCTTTAAAGGCTAAATATTTAAAGTGTACGTAAAGTATACTTACAGTAGTTCCACTTTAGCACATCTCTTTAATTGGACTTTCAGCACTACTTAAGTGTATTAAGTACAATATTGTTCCAATTTAGCAGACTTCAGTGGCAGGTTTCCTGGATGGGAATTAGATTAAGCCAAGACAAAAACTATTTTACTTATTTTTTTCTTAATATGACTAAAAATATGCAAGTGTAAATAATTAATAAACTGTTTTCCATCAGTTTACTGGTTTCTGTTCTAGGTCTGCACTACATTCAATGCAGCCTATTGAGCTCAACTTTTCTGAGGGCTCAGCAGTTGGATCAGCATCCAATACCATACAGATTAGTATGGACTGCATCACGATGCGTGGCCCGGAGGAGACTCTTACAGTGAGTACTTTGTTGCACTAAACACATTCCAAACAGCTTTTCACACAATTTCACATTTAAAAACAGCACCAAAGTGCAATTACAATTTCAGATATTGCTGTGTCACAAAGATCTGAGGAATTACTCTGGTACTCTGTTCTTGACACATTTCAAGATGGCAGGTTATGCAGAGTGCAAGTTCTTGAATGAATATATACTCTTGAAATATTTCTTTTTTTTATATTCAAGGAACCAAAGCAGATTGTTAATAACTGGTTATTGAATCAAACTATTGCTTAAATATATACCTCTAATGTAATGTACAAGTGATGTTAGTGTACACGCATAAATAGCCCTCTATACTGTTTTATATAAAAGTATCATTACTGTAACGTGACATAGCATAAAACATTAACATTTTAAAATGAACTAAAGCAATTATTAAAGAGAAATTTTCGTACTACCTGCAGTGCTCAAGCATTTCATTGTTGAGTTCTGTCGAAATCCCCCGCAAATTTGAAATGCACATGGGGAATTTTTTTTTGTTTTTTTTTTTAAATCTCCCACTGAATGGTCTCAGATGGGTTGTTTTTTGATGGTAGCAGTAGATAATTCGATATTCAATACAATAATAACCGCTTGAATCTCTGTAATATTTTTGTCCAGTTGTTTCAGTGCTTTTTTTATTTCAGTTTGTCTAATTTGCTAATAACAGCAGTCAGACATTTTTAAACACAAAATTCGTAGAGAACACAAATATTTTATCTCTTATGAAACTTGGGTTTGTTTAGTGTGATCACTCAAGTGAATAATTTCAGTAGTGGGGAATTTAGTGGCAAGCCCCAGCCAAAACAGTTACTTTGCACTTGCATGTGGCAGTGTTACTGTTTATTGGGGGTGTTTATGGGTTTTCCCTGGTCATTCTGGATAGTTTTGGTGGCAAACAAAATGTATGTCAAGGTCCGGATGAACACGCTAAATATAAAGTCCTGATGACGATAGCCTTGCTTTGGCTACAATGGAACGTCCTTAGTGAAGTGCTCCGGATGTAGCATGGTGTCATGCAAGAAAAAGATTTTGGGTGAGCATAAAAGTCTGAGGGACTGAAGTGGATCAATGAATTGTGAGGATGGAGATTTACAACAATACTACGCATCAGACAGTTTCATCTTTGGTGTAAGTTAGCATTTTCCCTTTCTATAGGCTACTCAACACAAGATTTGTTTGTTCAATCTAATTCTAGAAGTTGTTCTTGTGATCTGTAATACTGTTTAACAACTTATTCATACATTTTTGTAAGGTTTCCCTTGGGCAAATTCTGTCAACGCATTTAGTTCCAACGTTGTGTTTATACACAACAAAAGAGCAATGGAAAGTTTGACATTAAATGTATGACCTGTAGCTGACGCTGAGGCCTTGTCGGTTTTCTCTGGGTGCGCAGAAGAATTAGGTGCTTGTGGCTCCCCTCCCAGCAGAGGAATGCAGTTGTCCGGTAGTAAAGATGGGGAAAAAAAGGGAGAGACTGAGCAACGCTTTGCTTCTCTGGCCCTGAGGGATTATCTTTTCTCTTGATCTGGTGATTAATACCCCCCATACAACACAACCCGCCCCCATTTTCCTCGCAGTAAAGATCGGGCGTGGTGCGCTAACCCTGGCACGCTAACTCTCCATCCTTTGCCAGCTAGCATTCGCATTAATTGAAAACCTAGGAAAACTGTGGCAACCTGCCAATTGTTTGCCGTAATGATGGTCATGATGACAAACAAACTCTGACAACGATGGGCATAGTTGCCGTCCCATTCAAGGAATAGCTCACCTAAAAGTAAAAAACTGTCCATTTACTCACCCTCATGTTCTTCTAAACCTGTATGAGCTACTTTCTTCTGTAGGAATTTTGAAGATTGTTTGGGTCCAAGCATTTAACTTATTAAATGTACAGACAGAATTTTCCTTTTTGCTAAACCATCTCCTAATAACCAACTTCTGAGTGTTCGGTGGAATAAAAAGAAAGAAAGGTTTGCCGCCTCCTTCATTAATTATTGGATGATGTGCGCTGTTTGGCGCCCTCAGGGTCCTCTGTGTTTGTTTTGTGCAGGGGTGTTGTGTTTTAATCTGAAATTGCTCTTTCTTGGGTAGGTGTGCTTTCTCTGTAGCTGCAGGGCAACAATTTAGAGCAGCACCTGCCGCTGTGACTGACTGAGGCTTGCGTCCTATTCTGTCTGTGTGAGATCGGGGATGGGGGAGGAGAAAGAGAGGTGTGGAGTCAGGTAGAATAGAGGAATGTGACAGAGGAAAGCTTGTGTCCTGACATCAAACAGCTCAGCTGATATACTGAGAAGGAGCTGCTTAATGTCATGAGACTTTAGCTTGGTGTGGCTTGATCTAAAGTAGTGATGCTCAACCATCAAAACTGCAGTTCAAAGGTGTGCGGGGTTTTATTTTTTGTATGTATGTATATGCAGCACTTAACACTTTTGTGTGGGTGAGACTAACTCATATACTGTAAACACTCTAGACAGAGTTGGATTCAGGCCTGACGGCTCTTACTTTTCCACAACTGTACAAAGCACATTGCTGCTTATTTTTCTCCCATCGAAATCAGTATCAAACTGAGAGAAAAACGACTGTGCATTGAGTACACTTTTGGATCTGGGTGTTGCTGAGCAGCAAGAATTCAGCATAATATGTCCCTTGAATACATGAGGTGGTGAGGCAATGGTTTGTTTAGGCTGTGTTGTGCCCTAGCCCTTGATTAGTCATTTGTAGTGTTCTTTTCAAGTAGAGCCTGACTCAGCATTAGGCAGGAACACATAATTAAGGCGTGCTTCCTTACCGCCATCCATCCTTTCTGCAGCTACTGTTAATCTTCTATTTTATCCTAAAAATTTCTTGTGAATTATATACAATTTTCTGATTAGTACTTTTTGTAATTTAATAACATTTATTTTTATTTCACCCAGTTTTTTTTTTTTTTCATGTTTTTGTGTGTACATGAAAATGTTCATAGTGCTAATAGATGTTCAGTCCAGATCACCAGGGCCCTACACAAAACAAAAAAAAAAGAAAAAAATAAATATTATTCTTATTCACTTTTGATTTGAGATTTAACTCCACAGTTTAAATCATGACTGCTAAATCACTGCTGACTCTTCACCCCACCAGTTTGCCTCAAGCGAAATGAAACAGTACTGGCAAGGTAGAGTAATCCATCTAAACATTCAGCTCTTTTTTTTCCCTCTCTCTCTCTCTCTTCCCTCTGTGTCTTTCATTTCCTCCACTCTCTTCTTTTTACATGGTTTTCACTAACTAATAGACATCAAAACATTAGGACGTGTTAAGTACTTGTAAAAACTATACAACTTCATATAAATAGAACACAAAGAAAGAAATCATAGCCCATATCCCTTACCTCTGTCTCTTACTGAAAATGCAGCAGTTACCTCTGACCTGGTTTGTTTGAAACCAGGCTCTACCTTCTGATACAATTGTATACGAGTTGTTTTTCTTTTTTTTTGGTTTTGTTTTAGTGTTTGTCAGCAGCTAAGAGCTAATGAATTGAAATTAATAACTTTCAACTAATGTAACCATCCTTCGAAGACTAGACATGGATCAAAACAGGATGGTGAGGACTAGTGCCAATTATGCTGTAAAACAATTCTGAAGTTCAGAGTACAGGTGTTAACATTTGCTCTCTGATGTCCACAGGTGTTTAGTCTTTGACATGACAAACAGCTTATTATCCTGGACTATACCAACATATGCACTATTACCCATCAGCTAGTGAACTCGGTAAAGGTGGATTCCCACAAATACATTTTCAAAACTAGATCCATTTGAAGCAAAAATACAAAACATAATTTCTAATTATTATTATTTAGTACCACAATACTAGTGGGAATGATTTGTCGTCATACAACCAGCAAGATTTCTTCTTTATCACTCGTGCTGAGTTTCTTGAGCAGGTGTCACTTAAAATACTAGCCAAAAAATAAAAAAGTCATAAAAAAAATCTAATATAAAGTAAGATAATATACTTCTTACCCCTCTTAATTTCTTACTCCTCTATTAAAGGATTTATGCAGAGTTTATTGAACAGGTGTCTCCCAAAACACTAGCCAGCTGACATATGACACCTCTCTAATCCGAGAGTTGTAAGCCCAAACATCCCTTTAAGTGTTCATATAGATCTAAGTGCAGCATCCTTTGTCTGAGCCACTGAGAAGCTTCAGTCAGGTTCACCACCTTTTTGCAAAGCCTGTTTATTGTCTGAGAGCAGTAGCCTAATTTAGCCTAATTGTTTTACATGTGTATATGAATATATTTTCAACACAAATACTTTACCTGATGAGTAAAATCTTTATTTAGGTTAATTCGGATTGGATGTTTGCTTTTTAATAAAAGTGGATGGGACAAAAATTTACATTATAATTAATTATAATAATAATAATAAAGACTCATTATCTACATTTAAATTTAAAGCCTCTATTCTTTGAAATGCATGAAATTTCATATACAATTAAAGCAGCAAAGCAGTGATGAAATCTGACACCTATTCCCATGGCGAGACATCAAACTTTGTTACGCTACCATAGACAAGCCCTTAAATGAAAACTCTTCGATCTTCGTAATATACCATCCCAAAGGCATTTCAATTAGACTGACCGAATAAAATGTTGATGTCATCAAATCTCGAGGAGTAGTTACAAAGTAAAAAACAAAAACTTCCTGTTGTCAGCAGGTGGTGTTATGACTATAACTGAATATGGGCATATAGATCTCTTTATGTCAGGAGTCTTATCAAACATGTGAAGTTTGGGTCAGATCGGATATTGTGTGGCTGAGTTATAATATCTTCCTGTTTCATGGCGAAACATTGAATTTCACCAGGCCGCCATGGACACACCATTCAACAGAAACTCTAGATCTTCACTATTTAACGTCACAAAAGCTTTTAGTTTACACTCACCAAATTTGGTGTTGATCGGTATAAATCTCTCGGAGTTGTTTGTTACAGTATAACGCTGAAAATGGCAAAAATTGCACAAAAGTTGTTGGGAATATTGAAAATAACCAACTTCCTGTTGGGTTATGGATTTGGCTCCAAGAGACTTTTTTGTAGGTATTGATGTGTTAAGTGTGTGTACCAATTTTCATACACATACATGAAAAACTGCTTGGGGGCACACTTTTGAAATTGTTGAAATTTTTGCCATTTCCGATGTGTGTGCAAAGTTTCATGACTTTTCGAGCATGCTTAGGCCCTCAAAACTATGATAAATAAATAATAATAAATGGAGCAATTTCCAAGAGGGTCCTTGTCCTGCGTTCCTCTGGCCCTAATTAATAGCAGGAAAAGTCAGTCATTTTATCTAATGGTCTTAGTAAATGTAATCATATTCTGTTTTATGAATGGCCAAGCCTCCCTAAAGCACTTTTTTTTTTTAGGAGCTTACTACTTCTGACTCTGTGTATAATTTGTGATTGTTAGGTGGGTCAGGTTTAGGGGTCCAGCCCTTTGTGCACCCATGACTATTGTCACCTGAGGCTGTCCCTTAATTCTGTCACCTCTGACCCCCACGGGACACATAAATAACTTTTTGACCAGGAGTTGCCATACAAGGCAGTGCAATAAACGCTTTAAAAACTTGTTTATATAGTAACATCTTTCAATAGAAAAAAACAACAACATAAAAAACAAGCAGTACAAACAAAATTATATGACTAATTAAAGTGCAGACAAATGTGCTAGAATTTCAAAAATGTTTTTGGAAGTGTCACCAAGTCTGCACATATTTGATTAAAAATAGTATAAACAGTAACACTATCAGTGTTACTTCATCATAGTTCAAATACATTTACATTTATTGACGCATTGCTTGAGACTTTAGTGATATAAAAAGGATTATTAAACCTCATTAGGATAGCTGTACCTATACTCTGCAAAAGTTCTACTTAAGCACAATCAAATATACTTTAGTTTATTAAATATATTAGTATCTTTCAGTTGAATTTCAGCACTAATTCTGCACAATTACAGCCAAATAAATACCAAAATATGTTCCAATTTAGCAGACTTTACGTATACCAGGTTAGTGATTATTAAGAAATCATTGTTACATTGTTTGTGTGTGCTCAATACACATTCATAAGCGTTGTTGAGAAAAAAATGCTTTTGTTTTGCTTGTATTTTTTAGCATGTTTTGGGTAAAGTTCAATAAATCAAATTTATTTGAAATATATATTTTATAATAATTTAAAATGTTTACTGTCACTTTTTGTTAAATGTAATGCACTCGCTGATTAAAAGTGTTTAAAAAAAAAAAAAATCATACTGACCTAAAACTTTTAAACCATGTATATTTATGTAACATGGAATATTACAGATTGATGGAGCTCTATAACTTTGCTTTCAGGATATTTAATTAGCAGGTTTTCTTTTTTGTCATGAGAACTTTTTATTAATAGCAAATATAATATACACTGCATAATTAATGTGTTTTGTCAGTAATCACTAAATATTTTGCTTTGGTTAAATTATTGCAGACTTCTTCGAGGGTTCTACTGCTATTTAGCTGTTAGTTAAATAAACACAACACCTTGGTTGAGTTGACTGCAGAAGCCCACAGTGATTTCAGTGCCACAGCCGTGAGGGCCTTAACCCCTTTTGTTGTTTGCAACCAGTGTTTTTCTAAAGTAATTAGAAGTTTGTTTAGTTAACTCTAATTGCCCCCCAATCAAAAGTGATCTGAATAACAGCTACCCCCAGAAGGGTGCGAGCTACTGTTTTGAAGTATTGTAAGGCATTTTCTATGTGTTATAGGTGGTAATAGTTTAAATGGGTTTCTATGCTGTTTTTTTGCCACTTTTAAAAGGTTTTGTTTTTTCACTTTTATAAAATTGACTCATAGTGCACTAATGTTGCAGTCTGCCAATTCCAGATATGACTAAGTGGCATGAGACATGCTGTACACAAGGATGCGACTGCCAGCCTTAGGAATATATAAGTGAATATAAGTCAGTGTGGTAAATGGGCCAAATTTGGCACATTTGGTTGGTAGAAGTTTACAAGTTTGTAGGATTGTAAAGATGAAAAGGTATTTATTGGCATTTCTTCTCTCTCACCTGATGAACTCATTAAAATAACATAACATAAACTCATTTAAATTTTCACAAAGAAGTGGGTTGGTTCACCTCGATTTAAAACAACATTAGTGTATTCAAAACAAATCTACACCAGTCATCTCTGATAGATACAAGATGTCAACTGTAGTCCTATTGTTTCTCGTGAGACTGTCATAGGGCCATGCTAGAGGCTCTTTGGCTGCTGGGGAGAGCTCATTCTTATGCAAACAGGGGCTATGGATGCTACTACTAGAGAAATTTTAGTGCTCTAAGGTCATTGTAGAACTATAAAGAGGATTCCCTCCAAAAGCAAGAGAGAATTTTGTGTCTGAAGGCTCCATGTTTCAGTGCAGTCATTTACTATGTCTCACAATTCTATCCATCATATTTTATCATGTCAATAACTACTAAAATGCAAAAAAATAAAGAATTTTTCTTTTTTGTTGTTAAATCTAGTTCATAGGTCATTTTGTTTTTTAAGTGTGCTTCATTATTAAATGAAATCAATTTAATGTCTGACCTGATAGAATTCCTTTTGACTAATATTTTTAGGTCTTAGTGCTTATATCACAATTGCACAGATTTTAATTAGACACATTTAAAACACTTTTTAAATTGAAAACAATTAGGCTTATTTGTGTAGATAATATGATATATTGATATATATTGTAATAAAAATAAAAAGCAATAGTAAAAAACAGTAGCAATGAACGTTGCTTTGCAAAACATCTAGGTCTAGTGCTTCGCAACTCCTTAGGGTTAAATCTTAAAGGAAGAGCCAGAAGACAGGCAACACCTTCCCAAAAGTAGGGTGTGGTATTGGACTCAGGTATTGGCCAGGTAATTTCTCAGGACCTCCCTCTTTGTCCCTGGTATATATGACAATCCCATTGAATTCCTATAGAGACTTTAAGCCTGTCCCGTTCACCTCTGTAGCCCACATAACACTTTTAGGGGATAAAAGAAGAAAAACAAGGGGTAAGAATCCTGGAGCCTGTGGAGCAAACAGCGGCTGCACTGCTCAACCTCAGCGCCAATATGTTGTACCTGGAGACCAATCCTCCCACATCATACAGTGAGGTAAGGCCCTTCCACTGCCCATCTGGAGATTGATTTGTCCCTGGCACTAAATTCTGGGTTCTCAGGGAACCCTCTGGAGTAACTGGCAAGAGTGGCATTAAAAGTAGGCCTTGTAAAGGCTTTGGGATTTATTTAGTGTACCATATTTTTTCACCTCTCACGGTGTTAACCAAAAACGGTTGATGGAATGCTGTTATGGCAATGTTCTGATTTGTTGTTCTAATCTGACACTTTGCATTTAAATTAATTTAGTTTTTTAGTTAGTTTTGTTTCTTTGTCTAGTACTTTGAGCACACATTTACTGATGTTTTGTATGCCACTTTAGAAAGTGAAATGTTTGCATTTTTAATAAGTCATTGGTTTGAACCATGATAATGAATTTTACAATGATGCTGGGGTGTGAAAAATCAGGCGTTCGTCTATACAGATAAAAATATATGTATATTGCTTTAATGGTTTGCCTAGCTGCTGTTTTGTCTACAGTGTGCGGTGCTCTTGGGTTGAGTCAAGGTATTTGGCGAATAATGGATCTGTCTGAGACGCTGAGACTGATAATCTTGTTTGTATAGAACAATAGGCTGCGATTGGGCAGTTTGCTTTGAGAAAGTACTAATGGAGTCTACTTTTACTTAAGCTTAATATCACTCATTGATTGTTGAGCTTTGTTTACAAACTGTTGCAGCAGGTTTTTTTTTTTTTTCCTTTCCCGCGTTTATATAAATACATTTTTTATGTGCAATTGCACTAAAGACTTTCTATAGTTTAATTAGTGCAATTGGGATTAAACCCTATAAAGTCATTGCACTGCTATATCAGAAAAGGAAAAAAAAAACATTAATAATACTTTAAGCCCATATAATTGAGCGAGGTATCAAAAGGATCATGATTTCACAACTAAGCTTGAATTTCGTGTCAGGTTGCTAATGTGTTTTCGAATTGTCATGGATGGTAGTTATCAAATTTCGGAGTGTATTTTGTTGAACTGCAGCAATACACCAATGCACATTTATTTATTTCCCCGAAATTATACTTTTTTCTTTTTTATCATTATTTGTTTTTATAGTTAAGTTTTCAAAACTATAATGAAACAGAACTTTCAGTATAATATATAATTCAACTTAAGTTTATAGCTTGAGTGTTCTAAGATAGCGGCCGGATCTGTGTTTGTTGTCTAAAAGCACCCCCATTCTTTCCTGACAGGTGGTGGTTTAGACTGTGATTTCAGTACTGCCATTCTCTTCCACAAAGCTGTTGTCAACACAACACCGTTAGCTCAGAGACAAACCTGTTGGTAGAAACACAGTCCGGTCCCCCCTTCTCTTGTGTTTTTAAAGCTTGCTTTAGGTAACCAATTCACTGCCCACACAGCTTTGATTAATGCTTTTAAACGCTCTGTTTCTCACTCTCTTTAATCATGGTAGGGGTTACGGGTCCGTAGAGACGCATGTTTTGTGTTGTAAGAGGAGACATGGAGGTTGCAAGGAATTTGAGAAATAAGATGGTATGGTTATGTTGGTTTTAAAATCGATCAAATGTGGTAATTCCTTGAATTTGTTGCATCTTGAGCTTTTTTTGGTGAGGTAAGGTACGATTACTTTATAGTTATACGTTAAGCTTTGGTTTTGCTCTTTGACAGCAGGTTGTCCCTAAATATGCGTCCATTTTTCAGGGCTTCAGGTTAAACTCCCGCTCATCTGACTGATAGATTCTGGAACCACTTTGAAGAATATGTGTGCATCAAAGTGAACCGGAGAAGTCTAGGAATTGTAATTGTTTTAACTGTGGAGGATACAGATACAATCATCTGCTCTGCCCAGCCCACTGGGTATGAAGTGTGAAGAAAACAAGAGCACTCCCACTTAACCCCCCACCCCACCCCAATTTAGTGCTTAATGCTTTCTACCCCTGTGGTCACTCATCAAGGCCTCACAGATGTTCTCAACACCCGTCCCGGGTTACAAACTGCCCAGGTCACTGGAACACACCCAGGAATGGCAGCCATTTCACCCCCCGGGCCAGGGCAGCCTCAGCTCCTGTCACTACTCTTGAGTTAGGAGCCCTCATTTTGCTCTCAAACTCTAGACTTAAGTAGTTGTTAGAATGAAGTAGTAATTTAGTGGTTTTGACCATTAGGGCTCATCTTGTGGAAACAGGAACAAAGACAGGTAGCATTCGAGGTTGAAAATCAACTGTAATGCTGACACTGCTGACATCTGTCAACAGCACATTGTTAGAATGCATTAAGACGCAACTGCAGTTCTTTGCTTTACCATAGAATTTATTTGAGACTGTCAATCCAGAACCGAAACTAAAATCTGAATCATTCATTATTTTACTGAAACATAAGAAAATATTGAACTTTAAAATGCTTTTATGTAACCATGTGCAAACAAAACAGTGTGGCATTATTTTATTGTTGTATTATATTTATGCATTTGGCAGACCTTATCTGAAGCAACTTCACATTAAATTTCAGTTCTCGCAACCCCATGAAATCAAACTTATAATATTGGTGTTCTACACATTATATTGTTTCATTTTTTTAATTTAAACTGTGGACCCCCACTTTATAGAGATATATACTTGAACTTAACTAAACTGAATAATGAGGTCATTGAAATCAACATATATTGCGACATTTCAAAAGCATCATCTTGTAATTAGAGATTGCACCATCATTATTATTGCTAAACTTTTCCCCACTGGTATTGGAAAAGAGATAAGCATTATGGTCATTAGATTTATGGTTTTGCTTAAGGATCTTGACATCCCAGAGGCTCACTCTCCAAGGAGGCTATAAACGGGCTGGTATTTTTAAGAGCAGCTAAAGCAGTTGTTATATGGCTGTTGCATTGTGGAAAATTAGTATTTGATAAACAGGTGCTTGAGAAAAAAACACAAAATGCTCAAAAAGTTGGACAAAATTATAAATGTTGCGCTGGATAATTTTTGTCTACACGCATTTAGTTCTTTCTTTAGCACACTTTGCCCTAAAGTTGCCAAAACATTTACCTTATTTTAGAAAAAAGGGAAAGTGGGAATTTCGGCACTAAGTATTGCTAACGAGTCTTGGAAATCATAAAGTAATTGCACATAATTTAATCTTGAATAATTTTTGTAAACATTTTACTATACACTCTCTTAAGGGGTTAAACTATACGTGATAATGGAAAGATGTTAATTCGCCAATGCATTCCTTTACAATCTCTAAATTTTAACCTATATTTTTTTTTGGTATGTATAGCTATATTCCTTTTACCCTCTGCACTTTTACAGTTTGCGGGCTTTTTCATCTGATTAGCATTTGTTTGAAATTTATTTAAACTAATGTACTACTAATGGATTTAAGTAGACTGTGCACTGCCCTACACCTCCCTAGTGGGATCAGACACTGAGCATGACTTACATGGCCTTACTGTCTCTAAAAGATTCCATTATGTCCTAATTGCTTCATTGTAAAGGACGTGAGTGTTTGAGCAGTTGAAGCTGCAGGGTACAGCTCTAGTGTTTGGGTCCTCTTTGTGTCTGTATGTGCGTCTGCTCTACAATACACTTCTTTCTTACTCCAATAGACCTGGTCTATTGTTTCTTCAGACAGGCTCTTAAAAGCCTGAGACTCATTGTTTCCAGAAGGCTGAGCAGACTCGTGGCACACACACACACACTGACCCCTGTCTGTACATCGCAAATGGCACCTTTTTTTTAAATGCCCTATGGCACTATTAGAGAGGTCTGTTGAGGTCACTGATCTAACTCACTCTGAGGTGTGTAGGTGTGCAAAATACATAATTATAATCTTTTAAAACTTAAAAGTTTTCCATCAGGGATATATTAAAAAATTTAATGTATGAATTTGACCATGCATTAGTCATGTTTATTGGATATTTTGCCCCACTGGAGTTTCACCACAGCCTCCAGTAGCACCTGTAGCATTTTGTTGGTTGAAAGAAAAAAAAGAGACAGGAAAAAAGAGAGAAAGGGGAATAAGCGTGCAAGCTGGACAGCTGTCTCCATCCATGCCTGAAATAAACAAGGGACTCGGTTGAGATTAATGACAGTCTAAAGAGCCATACAACCATGGCACCTCATCCAGGAATGTGGCGTGTATAAATGGAAAGGAATGGACTAGAGGAGTGGGTTTGGAGTAGGCTGGCTTACCTCCAGAACATTCTTTCTTTTCTCAAATGACAGTCATTTTAATTCCTCTCTGCGCCTTCACTGGAACAAGGCAACAGGAGCCGTGTGAACTGTGTATTGCCTATTTACTGCGACCCCCACCCCATTGCTTCAGCCACCTTCCTTTGTTTTTACTGCATCTTCTAGTTTATCTAGTGTCTTTATACATTCCTGCGGACCTTACCAAGAACCTTAGAGTAATTACGGCAGGCTACAGACTTAATTGGTCCTAAATTATTTACATTGTAAACAACTGCAGTTTCACACCAATAGAATACAATTGACTGGGATCAAGAATTTATTTGACTCTTCAGCATTAGCTACTTTAGCTACATTTTAAGACCCTGCTAGTCCCTGTTAGACTACTTTTACTCTACTCTAGATAGTGTTAGATTTTAGACCAATCATCTGAGTGACAGCATAACCTGTAAATTATTCCTTTTTAAATAATGCAATATTCTTTTGATAAGCCTTTTCATCTGTCATGGTTGACATATCTGTGGTTGTAATAGAAGGACATTTACTGCCTTTCAAGCCACAAGTACACAGATGGGGCAATTTGATGAACAGTTTGATAAAGAGCATAACCTCTTGGGTCATAATTCTCTTTGACTTGCATATACTATACAAAGGCTTATTTAAGTTTGCCAAGCACTGGCTGTTATGCACATCATCTGTTTCTCTAAGCCCACCATTACATCATGGCCTGATGTATTAACATCAAAAGAAGCTTTATTGTGGCAACAACTCATTAATATTTTGATGAATATTGCATTTTTGTTCGTGTGACACCTCTAATACCATAAACACTTGAAAAGATTTTATACTGATAAAAATACTCTGTTTTTCCTCTAGCCACAGTATACAAGCCTGGGGCTTCTCAACAGCATGGATCAAAATGGGGGCTCCACCTCCACCAGCCCCTACAACAACGACCATGCTCAGAACAATGTAACGGCACCATCACCCTACGCCCAACCCAGTTCCACCTTCGAGGCCCTGTCTCCATCACCTGCCATCCCATCCAATACAGACTATGCTGGCCCACACACCTTTGATGTGTCCTTCCAGCAGTCCAGCACAGCCAAATCAGCCACCTGGACGGTAAGAGATGGATGTTTGTGTTTGGATGTGTATTTGTGACAAACGTGACTTTTATATACTTTTTGCGTTATTATATAATCAGTATTGATGGTAAAGTGTTAACAAAAACCATTTATTCCATTAGTGGGGTAAGGTATTGAGCCCAAACCAATTTGAAAGCATAGGAAAGAGAGCATGTTGTCCCTTCTGTCTTTTATTGGGGTTAAGTGTCTTGCTTTAGGGCAACAACCAAATATTTCCTGGTGCAGAAACTGAACCTCCTGCCCTCTAGTTATAAATCAGTCATAACCATTCATCCCATTTACACAGGGTATTTGTCTATGAATTGAGTGTTGTTGTTTTTTTTTGTATTATGATAACACATTATTATTCTACATTACACAAAGACGAAGACTATGTGATGTGCACCAAAAAGAAGTTAATTTCTGCTGTCAAGAGTTCTTTCTCCTCCAGGAGGAGAGTAAAGTGTTTACCAATCCTATCTTAACTTTAGGCATTTATATTATATATATGAAAGTTTTCAGTTACAAAAATATAATAGTTGCAGCCATACACAATTAAGAAAAATATTTAAATTATGTAAACAATAAAATGTTTAAAAAGCCTTTTGCTTATTACAGTAGTTTTGAAAATGTAAATAAGTTATTGAAAATGTTAATCTGCGAAAAGAAAATTCTATCAAAAAAGTGCCATGACTGACCCCTACTGGTGAGCGGTTTGATGGCGCATTATCCCTTTTTCATAAACCGCTATGTCCATATAGCGGAAACAATGTGCATCAGTGAGCATTACAAAATCTGTGTCACTGTCACTTTGTTTTGCATAGATAGGTGTCAGCTAAACCGACTAAACCCGCTAGGCTAGTTATAGTAGCACGAGAACGGGGAGCCTGATGTCTATCGACCAAAAACTGGTCGGTTGGACAGCGCACCCTAGCGGTTGCTAGCTAGGTATAGCCAATTAGGGTCTTTAATCTTATCTTCACACCGTTACCCAAATTTACTGTATGTTGGCAATAAGAACTACAAGTTATGTCATTTTACGCTAAATCTGTCTAGGCTAAATTGAGAGCTTTGGTGGAAGTTACTTAATCACAAACATTGAATGAGATGAATATCTATGATTATTTTAGGCTAATTGATCCCAGCCATTATAAACCAATTCCTCGTTTAATCTTGAATTTGTCAGATTGTGGTCTTGAAAAACCAGAGAGTCAGTTATGGTAATGCGGTCTCACATCTATGAGTAAACAAGTTGAGCGTTGAGTTGAATTTGGTTTGCGAGTTGCTCAGTGCTCATTGGCTACACTGCAGTGTGGGATTGTGACATTTACCTTATTCCCACAACAGCCCTTGTCATCCCTACTCCTTAACTGAACCAATACAGCAGAAGTTGTCAGACACCTCACCATACTTAGAGCAGACTTCTGGGTGTGAGAAAGACACCACACCCTTGGTTGTCTCATTTAAGACGTCCCTACTCATTCATATTTTCACTTCTCACAGTGTATAGAACATTGTAAAGAATATCTATTTCTTTTAATTGAATAAAAACGTAGCCAAAATGAAACACGTGTGGGTTACATTAATGCAACCGACACTTGTTCTTCGTACGCAGCTCAATCTGTCCTGCATATAGCTTCCTTGACACACACCCACACAGACACACGTATTTCCTGGCATTGCATCCTACCGCTCCTCATTTACTGGAAAGCTTTTGCAATCCGGCTTTTTTTGTTGATGTCAATGATAAGACAAGCAATACATAACCCTTTTTTGTTCGTTTTCAGTTTTCAGAGGAAACCCATCCCCTTTATCATTTTCAGTTCACTTTTTTTGGCTCTGTGTGTTTGTTTGTTCTTTTTAAGCAGAGCCTCCATTTGCATTTTGCACCTATCAACAGCACATCCAACGGTATGGCATGGTTTTGTTTGCCCATTGGTTCACCTGTATAGAGCGCTGTGACCGAAGGAATGCGACCACTGGAGTTGTTGTCTCAAGAAGTGAGCTGGGGATTAGAAGAATGGGTCAGTAATACTCGTGTAAATACTCCATGCCTTCCTCCTGAACCCTGCAGTGCCGAAGGGGCTGTTCCTTGCTCAGTGAGTAAAGCTTGTCGACTGCGTCTCTCATAATGCCGCAGGACAAGGAGATGAGAACGAGGATAGAAGTTGGGGGAGGACAGAAGCGCTCAAAGAGATGAGTGTTCCAGCGAAAGGTGGCAAGATAAGACTTGTCCCTGGAACATCTGCAGGCCCGTCCCACGCCTCGTGAGATGGAGCTGAGACTTGTTTGTGTCAACGAGCCTGTCGAGACTCGTCAGACATTGCCACGTAAAGCCCTAAAACCTAGAGCAAGCAGAGGAAGAAAGAAAAGGAGGGAGAGGTTAATTTACCCAAAAAAAAAAAAAAAATCTGGGGTTGAAAAGATTTTTATGATAGGGAAATGATTTCTAAGAAAGGCGTATCTGGAAAAAAGCCCACTTCTCTGACAGGTTCTGTTTGGAGATCTGTTGTTCTTGCTGTTTTGTGTCTTTGAACAATGAAAGATTACCTGTGCGTTTAAAGAACATGCAAGAGGTAGAGCTGGACTGAGTCAAAGAGAAGATCAGTCTGTCAGCACCAGTATAGCCACCACGTCTGCTTTAGCTCACTTGCACGATTATCTCCATCTTCTCATGCAGTTGAGATGCCTGTAGTGATACCTGAAAAGGTCCAGCATCTACTTATTAGTCGTGACCTTCAATCCCACCTTTTGTGAAACGCCTTCAGAGTGTAATTGAACGAGAAAAGAAATGCAAACACCTTCATTTGCAGCAAAAGAAGAAATAAAGGTAGCTGTAAGGAAAGTATTTGGCAGCACTCAGGGCGACCATTGAGCAAAACGAGGGGAAATCCAGCATAATTACACCAAAGCTTGTCACACGTTTTCTGGGAAAGATCACATTTCCAAAGCATATAATTTAATCACAGGGCATTAACTAGTGCCAGGAAGCATGGGGGCATTTGTTGACATCACTAGAGAAAGTATGAATCTGATGAGGGTTGGCTACATGATGATCTTCTTTCAAATGCGTTACAATCATGGCAAGTTATTGATGGCTGATAAACAAATGCATTTAAATCTTGATATTTATGTTTTGCATCATTGTTTTGTGCATATTTTTCACTTTGGAATCAAGTGAAGTATATATGCATAAACACCATGCGAAGTGTTCATGCATGTCGAGCAACATCACAGCTGCTGATGGCTGCGTATATTTTGCTTGAACTAAGTGGTGCAAACATGCACTAGAGCAAACATTTGTTGCCCCTTTTTTCAATGCAATGCAGAGTTGTTAGCTGCAAGAAATATTATTTTAGCAAGAAATATTAAGCACAGATAATAAGCAATGCCCTATGTAACTTGCTTTTGAACAGCATTGCATTTTTTAAATTGATAATTATATTTTTGCACCCTATGCTTAAAGTTTTATTTGAAATGTTTGGAAAGCAAGGCTCTGTAAACAGGTATTTTTAATCACTGCGCCAAAGAGAGGGGGGAAAAAAACACATTTTATTTCTTTCTAAATGAAACAGGTTTTGGGAGAAGCAACAGGCGTGACGGTACATGTCAGGTATGAGGTGGGACAAGACCAGAGGCGCCAGAGCGTTGGGCCAACCCGCCCTACCATGCTGAGACACGAATACAGCCTTAGCCTGCAGCCCTGCTCTGTTCAAACACACACAAACTACAGCTGCAAACTTGTCACAACACGTACAACACTGTATGTGTGTGTGCGTTTGTTGTTGGTGTGACTGCGGTTTTACTGTGTGCGCATAAATCTCTGTGTAGAAATCCTGTGAAGAAACCAGATTACACTGCCGTTTAAATTTGTTTTAAAAGCCGTTTCTAATGCTCATTAAGGCAGCATTTATCTGATTTAATCTTTAATCTTATATTGATTTCTGTTTTAATATACTTTAAGATATTTATTTCTGTGATGCAGAGCTCAATTTTATCAGCCATTACTTTCCAGTGTCACATGGTCCTTCCATATAATGGTAATCTCCATATAATGCTTTATTCAGCAAGGATGGGATTAATTTAAAAGAAAAAGGTGATAGTAAATAGTTTAATTTAAAATGTTTCATTTTGAATAAAACGGTACTCAAAGAATCCTGAAAAAGTACTTCCAATAATAAAAAATTAAGAAGCACCGCTGTTTCTGCACATTCTGTACAGGTGAGATGAGTCAATACATGTTGACATTTATTCTCCAACATCATGTTCACATGCTGCACACACCTCTGCCCTTATTCACGATTTCTCTTAACATGGAAACATGAGAGCTGTCACTCAAGACATGAGAGACAGAAACTGGCATTACTTATTTAAAAAAAGTAACACAGATATTTCCTTCTTAATTGAAAAGTAATATTACTTTACTAGATACTTGATAAGTTAACCGACTATGTAACTGAAATTAAATAGAAATTATTTATTTTTTTTTTTTTTTGCAAATAAGGTTATTCGATGACTGAATAAAAAACGTATTTGACAAGAAAAAATAATCTCAGCTAATTAAAACTACAAATCCACAACGAAATTACTCAAACTACATTAAAAAGCTAAAAACTGGACATGTTGTAAACATGTTTTAATGGTATATATTAATATAATGCATGTTTGTAACGTTAAAATGTATTTTAGTGTTTTTAGCATGAGCAGTAAACGATGAATGATCGTATATTTGTGATTGAATATTAAATATATATTAAAAATGCATCATTTATTATTAATTATTGATACTTAATTCTTTAACTGAGTTGTTCACAACCTGGAATGTCACTCTCTCAAATCCACCCTTTTCTGTTTGAACAGTTACTCTAACCTGTGTGTGTGGACGGGTTTATGTGGTTTTTGAGGACACAAATTTGTATAATGACATGGGTATCACACAGGTATTACAGTATGTAGGTGTTTTATGAGGACATTTTCAGTGTCCCCGTAATTCAAAACGCTTAAAAAACAT
>JAUCMT010000114.1:10690414-10711141 GCA_032357475.1 Enteromius thamalakanensis
AAAACCATTACGCCTATGGAGAGTCCTCATAAATCACAAAAACCAACGTGTGTGTGTGTGTGTGTGTGTGTGTGTGTGTGTGTGTGTGTGTGTGTAAATCACAGTGTAGCTCATGACTGAAACATGTTAAAAAAGAAAAAAGAAAAAAGCCAATGCCTCCAGTTCATCAGATCACTTTGTGGCCCCACCCTTGATGTTTGCGTGTGTGTGTTTTTCCCTGTCAGAAGCAGCTTATTTAGCCCCAAGCAATCACAGCAGTCTCCACATATTTGCATTTTCAAAATGTGTTGCTTTAGGGCTAGTATTGGTACATCAACTGCTTTGTTTGTTTGGTAGGGTTTGTAGGATGGTGTTTACGATGTTACAAAATCTGTAAGAACAGTGTTGGTTGTCAGTGTGGCAAGCTTCTGTCATTTATATCGGTCTCTGGCTTTTTTGTCGGGCCTCTGTGTGACTGACCCTTTGGCATTCATGTCTACAACTCTCTCTTTGGTCCCAGAGATCTTTCTTCTCTTCTCTCTCACTCACCTCATTTAACTGAATGACAGGAGCGTACAGCGGCATATCAGGTTGGGAGCAGAGGGGCAATTACAGTTATTTATCTTTCTTTTTTTATAGAGCACCTTTCAAAAAAGCATTCAGTTCACGCACAAAACGCCTTCATCATCCACCGGTGAAAGCACCCTGGCGCTAAATTAGTCACAGCCGAAATGGGCCAAGTCAGTTCTGACAGTGCAGGTGATGAGTGTAGATGCTTCAAGCAGTTGATATTCTGATGAAGACATCAACAAGTGATATGATAGGACAGGCGCAAAAAATATTGACTCTTCAAATCTATTTTCGGTGCTGCTGACATAAAATGTGTCCGAAAAAATGCTCAATTCGTTTACAAATCTAATGCATTAGTCTTAAAATAATGAGTTGTTGTTTTATATTAGTTGATAATGAGTTAAGCAATTTATTAAACTTTACATTTTTGTTGTTTTAAAATCTAATATTTTAATGTAAATTTGTGCATTGTGAATGTGCAACATGTAAAAGAAGTTTAGAAATTAAGTTATGGAAGATTTTCAGTTTGTTTCTACCAGGTGTGTGTGTTCTTGTCAAGATTGTGTAATATTCTGAAAGCTTAAAAGCAGCTGTTGGGATGGGCTCAGCTCACTGGAACACTTCATATCAAAAGTTAATAGAGATGGAATTTAATGTGGCATTGTTCTTCAAAACAGCCTCTGGCAACATTCAGACCTTTTTTCTTTTTCTTTCTTTCTCTTTCTTCTTTTGCACCTTTTCAAATGAACTTGACAAAGATTTCTTCCCAGTTATTTTCCATGTACTTGATACGCTGCTCTTAGCACAAGAAATTTGTTTAAAGAAAAGTATGGTCTGTTATTTTTCTTGAAAAGAAGTAATGTGCAACCAGCCATTATCTACAATACAAAACGGGTGGCATACCATTAGTTTTTGCAACGTTGGTGACTGAGTGATCTACAGTAGTCACAAAGTTGGCGGTCACGCTTTGTGGTACTGTTTAATCATGTAGATCTTTCTTTTTTACCCTTTTGTGTATGATTAGACAGTATCTTAAACACCTGATGATGCTTTAAGTGTGAGTAACACACCTGAGTGTTAGCTTGTGGTGATGAGAATGATTCAAGCATGTGTGATGCAATTGTGATTTTGTGGTCAGTGACACCCTGAAACATCAAGCTGTCATCAGTGATAAAGAGGATGTTGGGAAATGCAGTTGATATTACCTCATACAATTTATATTTAAGAATTACATGTGCAGGTAAATTTGCATGTTATACATTGAGAAACTATAAACCTCATGAACCTCCAAGGAGAAGTTTCTAAGAAAAGTGATTAACTAATCAAGTTAATTGATTTAATTGTTAATATATGTTAGAATGGTATTATAAATGATTTATACCATTGGTTCTTAACCAGGGGGCCAAATAGGTGTCAAATTGACTTAAAATGTTTTGAAACGAAAAAGCAAGCAATCTTCAGAACTGGAGTTTTATTTATTTTTTTACGGGGGGGTGTGTCTTTAATCACAGGTATATCTTAACCTTTGACAGCAGATCCAGAAGTCCTGCCGCCTAAAGCCAGCTGTTCTTCCTTTTAAAGACTGTTATATGGTGCTTATTCCTCTAAAGGGCTGCCAAACTGCAGCGGTTTTATCTCTACGTTGCCTTTGTTTGTGAGAAAGGCTTTTTTTTTTTTCTTTTTTCAAGTGACTTTAACACATTAGTAATACAGGTTCAAATTAGTCAAAATATTTGTTGAATAGGGATGCAAATTTGAATTGTTTTCAGGCAGTTACTAACAAAACTCTTGTGTCTTTTCTTTAGTACTCCACAGATCTGAAGAAGCTGTACTGTCAGATTGCCAAAACATGTCCTATTCAAATCAAGGTCCTTACCAACCCACCCCAGGGTGCAGTCATACGGGCCATGCCTGTCTATAAGAAAGCGGAACATGTTACCGAGGTGGTCAAACGATGCCCGAACCATGAACTGAGCAGAGAGTTCAATGACGGTATGCTTCTTCACTAAATTTGTTGTCTGGAAATGTGATTTCGATGTTTTTAATCTTCAGCTATGTCATATAATTGACTGACTTTTCTGTTTAATAGGCCAAATAGCCCCACCCAGTCATCTGATTAGGGTTGAGGGAAACAGTCACGCTCAATACATGGAGGATTCCATTACTGGGCGTCAAAGTGTGCTGGTGCCTTACGAGCCCCCTCAGGTGAACACACTTACTCTCTCACACACACTTCAGAGACACTTAGCTGTCCGTACATACCATGCACACCTGAAATCATTCTCAGCAGATGTTAATTTAACATAACCGCTCTAGAGAAATAAACTACTGTGAGTAGTGTATGACACAACTGTTCCCTATTAACAGGTGGGCACAGAGTTCACAACCATCCTGTACAATTTCATGTGTAACTCCAGCTGCGTTGGTGGAATGAACAGACGTCCTATCCTCATTATTGTCACTTTGGAAACCAGAGAGTAAGAGCGCTTTAAAGACTGGATCTCATTCCCTTAGAGGAAATATAGAAATATGCATTAATTGCTTGATCGGTCTCTCCAGTGGTCAGGTTTTGGGTCGACGGTGTTTTGAGGCTCGTATCTGTGCGTGCCCTGGGCGTGACCGCAAAGCTGACGAAGACAGCATCCGTAAACAGCACGTCAGCGATGGCACAAAGAGCAGTGAGGGTACGAAACGCCGTAAGTAGTGCTGGGGGCTGGTGACTGGGCTTTATCTAACACAAACATTGCATGTTTTTTATTTACAGATAGTTCTTACCCTACGCATACTGCATGCCCTCTTTTACAAACACACGCTCTGCAACTTTTCCACCTGTTCTGTGCTTGAGCTCTGCATTTTGTGCTTAAGATCTGTATTACAGCTGTTTCACTTTCTCTTTTTCGGTCTTCCGCAGCTTTCCGTCAGGCCTCTCACCTCTCTCAGCTAAACTCCATCAAGAAACGAAGATCCACCGATGAGGAAGTGTTTTGTCTGCCTGTGAGTCTCAAATTTGACTTTTTTCAGAAAATCCACTTTTAAAGATGTGAAACCTGCATTGAGTTCCTATTTAACAAGTTTTATACATAAAAACCATGTCTATGGGATTTATAAAGAAAGTACTGGTAAAACTTGACTATGAAACCTGCTTATATTATTCATTGTTGGCATTATTCATGTTATATAATCCATTAAGGAAGAAACGGGTTAAAATACAATTATAATAATCATTTATAACTGTTAATCATAATTATAATAATCAAAGAATCGATTGACTCATACTTTTTAACATTAATAAATTAGTTGTACTTAAAATAAATTAACAGGAAAATAATTTCCATAATTTATTAATCTGAGTTCATGTGTATTTTGTACATAAATGATTTTTACATATACTATTTTACATATTTCAAATTGTACATGAACAATGTATTACAAATTCACATTAACTTTAATGAACAATACCTTACAACAAATTAAGAATACTTTTACATTTAAATGTTTGTTTGACACCGAAAAGATTCTTAAAGTAGATATTTAAAGTAAAGAATTGAGCACAATACAGGAGTTTGACATCCAGGCTTACACCTTCTCTCTCCTTCTGTGCTTCAGATTAAAGGGCGTGAAATCTATGAGATTTTGGTGAAAATCAAAGAGTCTTTGGAACTTATGCAGTTCCTCCCTCAGCAGACTATTGAGTCATACAGACAGCAGCAGCAGAACCTACTGCAGAAACAGTGAGTACCTTACACATGCAGGGAGATCCCATAATTAAAATGGGGTGATTCTACCTCTTTCTTTTTGTTTTTTTAAATTTAGAATTGTTTCATATCTCTTTATCTTATAATGTGACTAGGCACATACAACACTGTGTTAGCAAGGTCCACCCATAGATTGATATGTGTCAGTTTTTTAATCAACTTTATTGCTTGGTTTTAAACACTTACGGATTTGATTGTGATTGCTCAATGACTTACTGTGAAGTGACTATTATTAAGTGTTTGGTTTGTTTGATCAGCGATTAATTTCCACCTCATCTGAGAGTTTCTATAGTGTGAACACTAGAACTTAACGTGGCAGTTTAATTCGCTCACACTGATGGTATCTTGATGATCTTGGCTTCTGCATGAAAGTATGGTGTTGGATTGCATCTTGCATGAGATTTGTGTCTGATATCATTGATGTTAAGCAAACCCTGCTCAATAAAAATTCACGTAGTGTTAGTAACGGTTTTAAATTCTGCATGGCTTCTCATTAAAAGGGTGTACCTTGCTGAGATGGTGCTTTGATTTATTCAGCCCCTGGATTATCTCAGAACTGAATCTGAGTCAAACTCCGCCTACAAAATGCTATTGGTCTTCATGGTAAATGCAAATGTAGTCACTTCATGGAAAATGCAAATTTAGTCTGTACTCAACCTTTAGCGTAGTTTTCTCAGAAATGCGTTCTGTGTCTGCTGTAACAGAGGGGGAGGGAGAGACTTGTAAATTGTGCTTTAAATAAGCCTTGCCGCCTTTACACTGGGATTTGGATGTCAATGCTTTTCTTCCTGTAAATTTTTCTTAAGACAGCTTAAACCATCCACACCCAACTGAGCTGTTCAGTCATGACGTCAGTTTGTAGGTCACCACCATGGGTTCCCTGGGGAAGTTCTAATAGCCGTTTTCAATTGAGTGAATTATAGAGTTAAGTTATGAAATAAAACAAATTTTGGCAATTATGTTAGCAATTGTTGTAGAACAGAATGTAAAAATGGTTTGATAATGTTATCCACTGAACATGCTATGTTTAAATCAAAAATCACTATTCTGTAACCCCTTGGATGTTCCCAAAGGAACCCATGGCTGAAAATGACTTATTCTCTACATAAGCTGTTAAAACACCCTAAAGTGCTGTGTTTAGTGTGAGAAAATCTAGAAAGCCTGTTGATTTTAGGGTTCATTTGATGTCCTCAAGCTTTGGTCTGAGCTAAATGACTAGGTAAGAATGACCAGGTAGCCATTATCTTTAAAAACTGTCCCATTGTAGGTCAAAGCTCAAACACACATGCTGTGAAATGTGCTTCTTTTGACTCTCCTACACTGTTATTTATAGCATGTCAATGCAGTAAATATTAAAGGCAGCCCCATCCTTGTTCAGATTTTTGGTGAACATTACCTTATCAGCATTGTCTGCATGCTGTTACTTTTCTTTCATTCATAAACCTGTTTTTCTAACTATACTTTTTTCTCCTTTCTTTTCAATAAAGCTTGTACTGCATTAGATTCCAGTGGGTTGGGTGTTTTATTTTGTTGATTTTCCTTTTCAACTTTCTCACTACAGTTCAAACACTTTTTCTACAGTTCAAACACTGAAAGAATTAGTTCCTTAGTTGCAACGTTCTGCCACCTTGTGGAGAGATTTTTTTTCCCTCCACAATCCTGTTTAGTTTCTATCGGATATTTCATCATTGGTTGAGACTTTAATAGCTTTTCAGCACATTTAAATCAGCTTGAAAGATTTGTGTATAAGCATCACTTTACAACATACTGCGTTTCTTTCAGGATGATACACAAGTTTGATTTACTCATTAGCTTCTATTCACTGGAATCTCTCTCTTTCTATTATTTAATCTAATATTTTTTTATATTGTTACGTTCAGTGCTTTTTGCCATTACTCCGCTTTTTCTTTCTTCTCTCTTACCTGCATTTTTCTGTCTTTCTATTTCTCACTGTCTATCTTTGACTCTTTCCTACAGCCTGTTAAGGGCCCGTTTGCGCTCTGAGCTTCTGGACCCAATAGGTGAGCAGAAGAGGTGCTTCAGTGCTTCCTGAAAGTAGGAATCACATTCCTCCTCCCTCAGAGCATCCCTCGCTCATCTCTCTCCATCTCTTCATCTCATCCTCTACCCCTCAAAGGGGCTCCCTGTGCTTCTCCATCCAAACTGTCACCTGTGGTAACTCCTAGACTTTTTCTATGCCACAAATGGGTTGAAGACAGAATTTTGTTTTTACCACCTGAGCACCTCGTTATAAATATGTGAGCTCTCAAGTGAAGTCATTTTAGATATTTTTTGGAAAGTTCATTGCATGATTTTGTCCCTCCAAAGTGTATTATCTAGACTATGGTGCTCGTTTATCCGTTGAAATGATCCATTTGTGTGTTAAATTTGCTTACAGTCAGATTTAGTTGCATTATTGTTTAATCATCTGAAGAGTAAAAAGTTTCTTAAAACATTTCATTGTCCATTTTTTTTTTTTTTTTTATGTTTCTTAAAGGGCCCTTATGGCTGAGGGTGCTTGTTTCCTCAGCATGTATTGTGTTTGTTGGACTGATCTGCTGGTATTGCACAGAAACCCATTGCACATAAACAGTATAGCAACTCTCACCTGACCACCTTGTTTCTCTCTTTCTCTGTTCTTTCCATCTGTTTTTCTTCTTTCTATCTAAATGATCCTGAATGTCGAAACTGACCAGGAACCAAGCACACATCTTTTTTATGGGACTCATAGTTTTTCTTTAAGATCTTGATGATGGTTCATCTTAAATAGCTTTTTGTTTTTTGCCTCTGTCTTCATTTTATTATTGGAGCTGGACTCGTTGAGCTGTCTATAAATGTGGGGGGATAGACTTTATCGATGACTGAATTTTGATAATGCTGGTCATGTTTTGTAAAGCGCACTGCTGGGCAGTAATTTGTGTGTTTTGTCTTGATTTATTTGTTCATTTTCTTAAAGATGTGTTTTCTGCTGTGTATATGGCAGTTAAGAGAAAAGGAAATGAATGCTGTAGTGTTGACGGATTCTTTTGTTGTTTCATATGAAGTTAATGGTTGTTGTATTCTCAATGGCTCTTGCACTTTTGTCAGTTACTACTATTCAATAAATGACTTCTCTGCTTTTGTGTTCCTATCCCTGCTCTTCCTCTTTATTCTCTTTTCTTCTCTTTTATTTCTTATCTGTTCTATGCACGTGAACTTTCAGGGGCTTGTACTCAGGGTATTTAAATATCAACAAAGAAAGTAACGTTCAGAATCTTTTAAAGGGGAAGTTCACTTAATGATGAAAATTCATGTCATTCCAATCCTGAATTTTATTTTTTCCTTTGTCACATAATATATATTGTTATATATGCTCTACTTATTTGAAAATGTAAGTAGCATAATTTAAATCATTCAGTTTTCTTTAAATGACCCTTAACATGTAGTTCATTTAAATTATCAATAAATGATCACTTTTTTTTATTTATTTACACTAAAAGTACTACACAAGTATAAGGATTTAGTTTCCTCTCAATGTGACTTATAACCCATATTATAATTACAAAACAACACAGACGTGTTCAGTTTCTCCACACTTTAGACCTTCCTTGGTTTCCAAAACATTAATAGAAACTATTTAATCATGACAAGGTTGCACATTTTGTCTACTATCTATGTAGCTTATGCACAAAGCTTGGCTTCAGTAATACAGACCCTGTATCATCTTCTCTCCCTCAGGAGCTCTCTGCCGCCCCAGCCTTCCTTTGGTTCCAGCTCACCTACCCTTGGCAAGAACAAACTGCCATCAGTCAGTCAGCTCATCAACCCCCAACAACGCAACACACTCACCCCATCCAGCATGGCTGGAGGACTAACTGACAGTAAGGCATCTATAAAATGATTAATAATTTAATGCATATTCATAGTTTGTCTACTAATGTGTCAGCGATTGGTTAGGGCTAACAAAAACGATCTTGTAGAGTTAGTGATTTTGGATATAAATTGTACATGAAAAAGTGAACCCTGTCTCCCTAATGAAGAATATCCTGTCTGGGCTTGAGAAACACTCAGTTCTCAATGTCAATCTGACAGTTTCCTTTCAAAATTGAACTAGATCTTTGTGGGACAGTCTGCCTTCCCTTCGGCGCACTTTGGCACTGTCAAAATGTACTTACACATGACAAATATGTGTTCTCCTTTAGCCTGCTGTGTGAAATGTGCCTCAGGTTTCACTTGTTCCGAGATTACCTAATTCATATTTAGTGCCCTCAGGTGTCATTTCAGTCAGAGACTTGACAGTTTATGTGGTGTGTGTGATATATAAGCTATAATTAATGTGTGTAGGCTATAATAAATAATGGTGATTTTTATATTATTGGTAACACATTACCATAGGGACAAACATATTAGTTAATGCATTTTGTATAATGAATAAACGACGAATAACAGATTTATTTCCATATCGGTCAAAATTTGTGTTTTTTTTTTAAACTACCATTTATTTCTTATTAAATAAATGCTGATGTTGCAAAAATTAAAAAATTTAAAAAAAATTACATGAATACATTTTTAAATAGTTCAGTTTTTGTAAATCTTGCTCACCTCAAACTTTCGAACAATGCATAACACTTTTAATATTTAATAGATAAATATTTAGCAGCCAGTGTTTTCAACATTGATAGAAAGCCAAATCAGCATATGAGGTAGTTAATTATGAGTTAGTTGTTTTCAATAACTTTTATATCACAATCCAGTCATTTGGGGCTTCAAAAACTAGAGCTGAATATTTATCAGCTTTTTTTTCTGAAGAGTAACGATTTATCAAGAATATTGTAACCCGAAAATTTAGCTTTGCTGTCTCAGAAATAATTGCATTTTATAAATATTAAAACAAAAAGCAGCTTATGCATTGTATTTTTGATTAAATAAATCCAGTATTGGTGAGCATTAGAGACATTTAAAAAAATTAATAAAAGTCCAAACTTTTGACCTTTCATTGTTTCTCCATGATTTTTGTCGTTATAATTTGTACAAATGACTATGAGTGTTATGCTGTTAAGGTTTATTTTATGATTAGCTCCTGATACCTAATGCATTAACTGATGTCATCACGTTGAACCTTATTGTAAAGTGTTACCATTTTATTTCCCTTCTTTTGAGGTTTATTACAGTCTCAACCCTTTCCCCTCCCTTCAGTGACCCCTCCCATGATGGGCGGCCCCGTTCCCATGAACACAGACATGAGTGCCCTGAGCCCCACCAACCCCCTACAGTCTCAGTTACAAATGGTGCCCTCTCACTGCACACCTCCGCCACCCTACCCCATGGACAACAGCATTTCCAGGTACACAAATACACTTACAGTAAGTCTCTCTGAAATGGTTTAAAGACAGTGTAATAGCGTTACTGTAATCATGTTTTAAAGTTAAGATCTGTCAATTGCAGCTTCCTGTTGAGGCTGGGCTGCTCGGCCTGTTTGGACTATTTCACAGCCCAAGGACTGAGCAATATCTACCAGATTGAGAACTACAACTTAGAGGTGAGGAATTTGCCTTTCTCCTTAATGTTTTTCTCATTCGTTCACAATTTTCACAAAGACTGTTCTATGAATATTTTGGTGGAGAGGGATAGACGTTTTCATGGAGATGCCACGTTTCACGTTTTCTGTGGACTATTTTTGTTGGCTTAAAATCCAGACCTATTGATTTCTTACAAATAAGCGGCTTTTCTCGTCATAATACTTCAGTTTGTTATTTATTTACCTTAATTCAACCAGGCAAGTTAATTAAGAATGGGTTATAATTTCAATTACAGCCTGGCAGGAGAATTAATATACAAACATATATTGCAATACATAAAACACATCGAAATAATAAATAAACTCAGTTAAAATAGTTCAGAGTTATCTCTATTTTCAATAACTTTTATCCAGTCATTTGGGGCTGCAAATTCAAAAGTGGAACAGTTCAACTAGAGTTGAATAGTTATTAGCCTTGCACCCATTCACTGCAGAGGATCCATATGAAAATATACGATCTGGTTTGTCTGGCTTGACGGAGAGATCAGAGCAATGGCTACTGTATTCATGAGCTCTGTGGTATATCTATCCACAGGACTTGTCCAGGCTGAAGATTCCCACAGATTTCCAGCACATCATCTGGAAAGGAATCATGGAGTACCGGCAGACCATGGAGTTTTCTCCACCTCCCCACATCTTGCGCACCTCTAGCGGGACGTCCACCGTCAGCGTGGGCTCCACCGAAGCCAGAGGCGAGCGTGTGATCGATGCAGTGCGTTTCACTCTTCGTCAGACCATTTCATTTCCTCCACGAGACGACTGGACCGATTTCTCTTTTGACCTGGCTCCTGATTCTCGCCGCAACAAGCAACAGCGTATCAAGGAGGAAGGAGAATGAACGTAGTGCATTGTAGTTCAAAATAATACACATAATAATAATAATAATGTCAACAGTGCACAATTACTGTATACACACACACACTCTTGCGCTGTTTTATATTAACACACCTGGTGTTGGTCCAGATCGTTTCACAGTTTTCCTCTGCAAGTGATTTAAAAAAAAAACTGTGAGCCTCATAGTCTAGTTCACTCAAACTTAAATGGGCAGATAAAATGCACTTAAAGTCCTTTATGGTTTCATTTTTCTTCTGGTGGATTTAGCTCTGGTTGTCATTTCAAGCCCCTTTATTAAACGCAAACAGCTGTAGCTGAGGGGAAATGGTGCTTTGCTAAATTGACATTTTTACGGTTTCTTGAGACAAAGCACTTAAGAAATGCTAACATATTGTTACTACTTGCAAAATACACACTGAACTTTTAGGGTTTCTTTTTTGTTACATGGCCAAAGGTATATACGTTTAGGTTTTTTTTTTTTTTGGTATTAAAACTTCCCAGCTGGGGCTTTAGTGTTAATTGTATTCTTTGAGACGATCATTCCTTGCGGTTCAACAATGTCTTTTTTTTGTTGTTGACGTTTGTCAGCCTTGATTGTATGTACTTTAAAATCGCACATGGTTTTTTTTCTTTATTCACAGAAAGTGTTATTCATCCGTGGTGTAAGACTGATGTAGCCTAATACTGTAAGCCCTTCTTTGCATCTTTTATTTGTGAGTTGCAAACACTGATTGCATTGCAGTGCAAGTATTGAATTGCTGACAGTTGTGATAATGCATATAAATGCTGTTGACTGGCCTATAAAAGTGACTTACATTGATACATTGCTAATGTAACGTGGCTTCAGTATTTTTTAAAACAAATTTCCACTTCGCAATATTGTACAGATTTTTATTACGCTTTTATCTGTGTAGACTATTCTTTATCAAACCATTAAGGAATTATTGTAAATATTTACAATGTACTTTTGATATAAACAAAATAAAACATATCATGTAACTGTTTTTGTACAACAATGCAATCATTTTATTTAAACTGACTAGTTGGATATGTGGACCTCATTTTGATTTCCTTAGATCAATCGCAGGTTTATTTTAACAAAAGGTTAAAGCCGAACATTGGGAACATGATCCTTTCATATTGGGGACATAAATGAGAATAAGATTTCCTTAAGACTTTCATTTTCATTTTTTGGGATTTGCATAGTGTGACAAACTGATGGGACTAGGTACAAAAACTTACGTATCACCCTTTTTCTTAACGTTACCATTAGTTTCCTTACATTCAGTTGACTTGCATGTCTATATGTATAGTTTTGATAGCTACAAGATTTACAAGCCATTTTTCTTTAGCCTTAATGTACAATACTTGTATTACACAAGAGCTAAACTTTAGATTCTCAATACAATATCTGGTAAACTTGGCCATTAACCGCTCAAATCAGTTCTCTTTAATGCTACAATCACAAACCAGCACAGAGTATGTCTGTGTCACTGGTATAATCACTTGTAAAACCAGCATTCTGTAGGGCGAGTACCCAGATATGAAAATGAAGTATATTTATTCACCTCAATGCCTGGGATGAGGCTCCTGGTGACTGTTTGCTGTAAAAACACTGCTCTGATAAATACGTCAAACTCTTTACAGTTACATAAGTATGCAGCAATATATGATGTTTACATATTTAATGGCTAAAGAATTAGTGACTTCAAACACTGAAGCAGATAAAGAGCAAGGAAGTTCCTCAATTGAGATGCCAAAACCGTATTCTCATCCAGAGGAACTGTTTGAGACTCATATAAAAAGCTATAACTTATTAAGGCTTGAGAGGGATAAAGGAGTGATAATAAATCTAACTTGCTTAATTAGTTTCTCCAAACACAAATCAAAGCAAAATGAACAAAATAACCATTTCTCAAATTGACATCTCCAAGCCCAAAGTTTTAGGACTCCTGTCAATCAGGATGGCAACATGCCAGAGTCATGCCAGAACTTCACGTCAGCGTTGCCCAGGGAGGAGGTGGGGGTGTTAATGATGAAAAACAGTGTGGGAATGCTCTATGCCCTCCTTCCCTTTCAGTCGGTTTTGGTTGGAGCTGTGGTTGTCTCTTGGATGACCAGAGTGCAGCATCTGTGTTGTCTCTGTCATTAAGAGCTCTCCATAGCATCCAAAACTTTCATTATTTGCTGTTTGATGACTTTAGTGGCATCACCAGCATTTGGAATTAAATACCTTTAGAAAAGATGACAAGAAATAACGGAACTAAATTTGACAAACAATAAGATCACTATGGCTGAACAACAGTGGAGAAGTTAATATTTTACTGCTAATATTTACTAGATCGAATTGCCTGGCTAATACTGTTATGAAACATTTCATTCACATTGGTCTGGCATTACTGAAATTAACAAATCAAAAGCTACATTTAATGTAATATAAATATATAAATATAAATATAATTATATAATATATAAATGTACTTAATAGAGAAATTACCTCAAAGTTGAAAAACACAATGATGAACATACCTCTCTACAGCCACTATCTCCACTCCTGCGGCATTGTTGTTGCCAAACTTAAAAGTGATAAGTTCTGGATGCTTCTTCTTGGAGGTGATCTTCACCACAGAGTTTAGGGCCTGTCTGGATTGGATGTATGCAAAACCTTTTCGGGCAGCAATCTCTCTTAAACAGTACATGTGAGTTGCAGTGATCAGCAGATGGCTGTGAAATAAAACAAAAACAATTATCCACCACTATCCATATTTTTCTCAACATAAAAATAGGCTATTTTTAGCTGTACAAACCAGTTTGTTTTGCTGCTTGATAATATAAAAATATAGGGCATAGTTTCAGTTTTTGAATGTGCTCCATCTTAATTATGAACAAAAGTGCAAAAACTTTCACTCTTTTCTGCAAGTTGTTTTTTCTATTATTCATAGCCTTATAGCTAATGATCTGGAAGTCTTGCGTGAAATTACTTCCACATTACAAGGAAAAGGTGGATATGGGGATGACCCAGTATCTGATGGGCTGTAATATTATCAATATTGTTATTGTAATCAAGTGGTATATGTTGCTTATGTATATTGATTTATTTATTGTTTTTTTTTTGTTGTTGTTTTTTTTAAATAACGACTTCAGTGTTCAAAGAGGTAACCTCACCTTGGGAACATGTGTCCAGTTTCTTTAACTTCGTTGCATGGAATATGATGCTTAACATCTGGTTTGTTGATCCAAGTCTGAATATTGACAATCTCTTTTCTGTCATCATCTGATATTGATGAGCTATCAATCTCATCTGAAAAGCAGGAAGAAAAGAAGAAAAGCATATTTAAAATAAAAACACAGTGAGTGTTTTGGGAGTGTACCATTGTTGGATTTCTAAATAGATATTTAGTTATATGGAATTTCTCTTTTTTTTTCTTCTTTCTTTTTAAGTCTGTTAGCTGCCACAGCAACATTTCTATTATAATTTCATACATGTATTTTCCATCTAATATTTATATTAGTTTTATTACAGTTAACAAAAAAATAAATAAAAGGTAACTGTTAAAGATAACGATAGCAACATTTGAACGAGCAAACTAACTCTTCCGGAAACGGCTAAATAAGTTCTCCAGGTCCCTGATTTAAATCTGTATTTACCTGTATCATACTCTTCTTCATCACCAATGCTGAAGACAGGCTTCACACCCCTGTATGGCTTCCCCACCCGATCACTGCTGCTTATGTGCCTGAAGAATAGAAGAAAAAGGCATTATATGTATTACAAGACCCACCAGAAGAATAAATGTCTTTCAAGGAAACATTGACATGTTTTCCTAGTCTTAATACAGGCAGTCTAAGAGCATGGCAGTGAGAGGAAGCATCCTCTAGGATGTACTGTTAGTTGGGAAAAAAGGCAAGTTAACATGTTTCCCTTTCACCAGAGATGAGAATCAAAGTGTGGAAGGCCAGGCAGATCACAAAAGTGAATGTTTTGAGTCTATTTCACTTTAACATTTAAATCACAACTGCCCCAGTCTTTCACAGCTGACATCAAATCTGTATAAAAAGAATGAAGGACTGTGGTCTCTCTCCACACAAGTTGTAGAAGAGGACTCAGACAGCGGAGATTAGACTTAAGACTGCGGAGACAGAAACTGCTGGTGAAGAAAGGCACAAAGTGGCAGATGTTTAGAAGTCAAAACAGCCAACACTGTCAGAAAGTGACAAGATCGGTGGTTCACAGCTTCCACCATTGCGAGTGCGGTTTGTGAATTCTACTACACATGCATGTGAATGTGTGGTAGTGGATGACAAAGTAGCAAATTCTAGAATGTTACTCTACTCTGATGGTATTCTCAGAAGAATTTTAGCAGGAAATGACACGAAATTCAGAAGGATGAAAGGGTTGTACTGAAGATTTCTATAGATGCAGGTGATGCAGATGCATATGGTGTTAGAGCATACATGAGTGTGCCGTTTCATCAGGGTTTTAAATACCCCCTACAATGAGCTAAAGCTGACAGCGCCACCTTGAGAGGGGATGTTGCAGAAACTGGATGCGCACGCTGGTGGGGGCACAGACAAACATTAATAAAGTCTTACCGATCCAGTATTCCCTTGTCTGGCCAGGATAGACTGAAAGACATTCTAGTGTGAAATAACAGGGCATAGGTAGGGAGGATGATTAAAACAGAAAGTAGTCAGGAAAAAAAAAAAAGTCTAGAGCCCAAGTTTTTACAATTGGTCATTACAGCCCTCTTTTTTTACTAATAGAATACATATCTGGAAAGAAAAAACAAATGTGAAAGAATTCTTGTCCGGGGCAAAGAAAACTAAAGATGCTCACCTCTCCACCGGTGTGGAAGTGTTTTCAATGAAGCTGATCACCTTCTCTTTTACGTTAACTGACTTTGACTTCAGAGCAAAGGTCATTTTGTTGACAAGTGATTTGACTCCTTTTCCATCTGTGCTGTTCAGATCCCCCTGTATCAATATAAGGGATTTCCAAATTAACCTTAAAAGTTAATTAATCCAAAAATACCATGCAAAGCTTATGACAATGGAAATTAAAGTATTTAAAGTCTTGTCCACAAGATGGCACTACACGCCATCCAGAAAGGAAGGTGAATAAAGATTCAGAGAGGAGCCAACAAATAAACTCAAAACAGTGTTTTAAACTTAAAAAAACATTTTAAGGTAAAGAAAAATTAAACTAGCAACAACTTTTTTTTACAAAAAAAATTTAAAAAGTAAAAAGCAAAAAAATAAAAATGCTTTAAATCAAACGGAAATGGTTTTGTATTTTGTTTTAATTTTACATTTGAATTTCAATTAAATTCTGGTTAAACATCTTGTTTTAAGACATCAAAAAACATCATGTAAAGAAACACAAACACACTGAACTTACATCAGCTGAACTGAGGCTGCTGTGGGATCCCGAGGTGCTCACAATCCAGTGAACATAAACATTATCTGGCCCTTCAACATTAATATCTGCCAGATGCTGCTGCAATGCTGAGCATTAAACCAAACAAAAAAAACAAATTCAGTTTCATCAGCATAATTTAACAACGTTACATTATTTTTTTGTATGTGAATTTATTATTTATCATTTATTATTTAATTTTAAATTACATTTGGTCTCAAATTTGGAAAGCTCAATGCACAGATAATCATGTTATTAATTTTGTAACTGAAAACATAACTTACCCATGAATCCACCTTTTGCTATGCTCACAAACTCTTTATTTTTCTAAACCAAAAAATTTAAAATATTTACCAATGAACAAATAAGAACATTTGTGCACATTTGTCAAATGCTTTTAGTAATATACAGTTGCAGCAGATGCAGATCTGACCTGTAGAAAGTGGGCCAACACCATGTTCATGTACATGTCCTCTTCTTCACGTCCACTGCCCATGAAGCAAAGATGCTCTCCGCTTGCCACAGAGCCTGATTCCAGAGACTGCTTCTGTGCCTCCAGAAGAGACTTTACCGACAGGGCAAACTCAGAGGGATTATGAAGCATCTGTGAATCAATACCATATTATTACAGTATTGCGGGTCAAGGACACTGAGGTGCACAGAGCATGTCACACTCTGCGAGGCAGCTGCGCATATTATAAAATTTTATTTTTGAGGAAACAGGGTGGATCCAAAAGGAAATCAATCTCAATTAGTTTCTATTCTGGACAAATTATTATTATTACGGATTGCAAAAATTCTTACCAGGTCAGAGTCCAGATGAAAAGCAGTGGAGAGGTGACCAGCATTGTACTGCTCAGCAGGACGGCAGTCGACTACAAAAAACCTCACGCCCTCCTAAACAACAGGCAAATTACAAGAAAATTATTTAAATAGGAATAACAACTAGAAATAGGGCATCATAAAGTGAAACTCATCTGTTGGTGATTCTTGTGCACAGGTGTAATTGATCAAAAAAAAAAAAAGTTTTTCAGGGTCAGATATATGCTTAAAATAGCATAACAAAAGTGTGTGTTAAAACCCAGTAAATGTGCTTAAAATCAATGGTAGCACTTTATTTTACAGTAAGTGTACTTTCCATGGCAAATATATTTCTTATTTGTTACCATGTAAATACATTTACCTTGTGTTAAATTAACACAATAGTAACAAATAAGAAACACTGCTTTAATTAACAGTAATAACGCAATGGTAATTAGTTTGTACATAAAGTGTGAGTAAGAAAGTGGGTAATCACTTACAGATTTTGCCTGTACATGCTAACTGATTAGAGACTTTAATGTATTTATTAAAGCCTAACCCTAACCCTACATGGTAAATATGTAGCACTTAAGAACAAGTGGGTAAAAATAGGCACATCTTTACACTATCCTTATATGGTAACTAATAAGACACCTTGCTGTACATCCTACTGGTATATACACATGGTAAATATGTAGCACCTACAGAGAAATGTAGTATTATTTGGTAACAAACAAGACACATACTGTACTTGGTGGTAAAAGTTATAGCATTCAGAATTAAGTAAAGTGTGGTTTATGTCCATGTAAATATGTAGTACTGACAAACAAGTGTGTAAGGGTTAGAGTTAGAGGATCGCTCTCCATAACAGTGCTTACAAAAATTAAATAACTGGTAATTCCTGTGTAATGTTTATGTAAAATGGTGCACATTATTTTAAAGTCCTATTACTACATACTTACTCATTACTCATTGTGTTTATATCCCCAACCAAAGTAGTATAGGTACATATAGGTACATACACCAGTACATAATATGTATACGGAAATAGGGCTATTTAAATAAAGTAAATCGTTATTCATAAAAGTAAATCGTTATTCATAAAAGTAAATCGTTATTCATAAACAGTTCTTCAACTGTGTAAGTTGCTCTCCACAAAAGTGCTCATCACTAACAGTCCTACAAAAATGTATTCGGTAAGGTAGGACCTCCCAAGCGTACCGTATTTACCAAGTACAGTATGTGTCTTGTTTGTTCCCAAATACAAAGTTTCTGTAGGTTCTACACATTTACCATGTATATATATATCACTAGTATGTACAATAATTAGATAGCACATGGTTATTTACACTGCCTGTTTGTTATTTACACTACCTGCCACTTGTTTCTAAGTACTACATGTATATACATTAGTAAATACAATAAGGTATCCAATTAGTAATACCATTCAAAGTTTAGCTTTTTTTTTTTATTTAAAAAATAAAGAATAAAATTGACATTTAAGGCTTAATACTTAAAGCAATACAGGTTTTTCAGGTTGTCATGTAAAAATATTGCAAGCAGTTGCTTCAAACAATGGTATAAACATCATTCAGTGTAAAATGTGATAATCGTAAATAATAAAATCACAATTTTAAGGGAATATTTGAGAATTATGATTTTAATAACCATGCAGCTCAAGTAGATATGTCTTCAAAAGTTATCTCGGGGAGTGGGAACTCACAGGTTGTAGCTGGTTGGCTTGCAGGATCTCAGGGACTGATACAGGCAAACAGAGAGCCTGACTCAGGTCCATGTCTTCTTCCTTCAGAGCCACCAGACTGCTGCCAAACAGATTATGGTTCTCCTGCAAACACAAACCAAATAACTGAGCATGTGATACCTGTTAAACTGTTATTTTGATACCCCACGATCTTGCTGCATCTATTGTGATCGAAAGGAAGTTGGTAATACACAGCCCAAAGAGCACAGATTTAATGCTTACCTTTCTAAGAGATAGAGGCGTCTTGCTGTTGTAATACTGTGCTAAAGAAAACAAGTCTTCAAGGTCCTCTACATCTAGGAATTCTGGTGAATTCATCAGCTTACCTGGGAGAAGGGGAGAAAAGAGAATTAGAGCTGTACACTTAGATCAAACAGAACAGTAATGTACTTTTTAATAAATAAAGCATGAAAATTTACTGATGATTTCCTCTTTGCTTTCTGCTTCATGGATGCCATCTCTTGACAAAAAAAAAAAGAAAAGAAAAGAAAAAAAGAAAAAGAAAGAAAGATTTTATTTTAATTTAATGAATTTGTTGAGTTGAGTTCACAGAACAGTTTGAACTTTCACATACTTAGCATTGACCAGGATGATGAGCATGAGGAAGAAGATGAGAAAAGGGTCAGCCTGTTGTAAATAAACGTCCCATAAAGCCTGTGACACCTCAGGGAGACAGCTGCTAGAAAATAGACTGCCCAGCTGCAGAAGACAATAATTTTTTTTAATAATTAGCATACAGCTTCAAATAATTATTTCTATTAAGAAAAATGACCAAAACACTTTGATTTGAATTGATCCATAGTGCGGTATAATTTATTTACTAAGCAAGAGGTTTCCAATCTTCCTCCTGTATGGCCAATCCTGCAGAATAAATGCTTCAACCTTACTTAAACATACCAGATCTTAATAAACCAGAAACTTAAGAAACTTAAACTCTAAGAAGGTGTGTTGTGGCAAGTTGGAGCAGGATTGGACACCCCTGTACTCAGCCAAATACTTAGATTCAAACTGAGATCAACTGACCCAGTGGATGGCGTAGGAATCAGGAGTGATCTTTTTTGTGTCCAGGAATGAGCAGAATTCAGGCTCATGGTACTGCAGCAGAAGTCTGAAGAGGTGAAATGGTCTTCCCTTTGCAACGCAGTCTCTGCAAAAGGCAAATAATGTCAAGAAATAATCAAGAAAACTGATATATATAATGATACCTGGATGTTCCTCCTCTGCCCAACCTAACATTGTCTCAAATGACCTTTTTGGCCACAAAATATTTCTGTGGCATTTAACCACCATTAACCAAAAACTAAAACGTTTAGTTTAAATCATTTCCAGGATTTAGATTAGTCATTTTAATGAAGTGCAGCGGATTTATTTAATTGAATTGAATTTATTCAATTAATTTCATTTTATGTATTTTACTTTTGATCAAATTAACTTAAAATAAATTTTTGGAGGAAAAAAAGAAAAGAAAAATAAAACATACAGAGGGTACGGAAAGTATTCAGACCCCCTTAAATTTTTCACAAATTTTTCGTGTTCACATTTTTTTATATTGCAGTTAATTTTTCCTCAATGTAAACAAACACAGCACCCCACACAGAATTGTTTAAAAATGAAAAACTGAAGTATCACATGGTCCTAAGTGCGCAGTATGAAGCGCCCTTTTGATCTAATACAGCCATGAGTCTTTTTGGGAAAGACACAGTTATCTTTGGGTTCTTCTTCACCTCTCTCACTAAGGCTCTTCTCCCCCGATAATCTCAGTTTGGCCGGATGGCAAGCTGGTTTTTCATTTTTGATAAATCTACAACAAACATCAACAATTCTGTGTTTTTCTGTCAGTGCTCTAGGAAGGGTTCTGGTCGTCCTAAACGTCTTCCATTTAAGGATTATGGAGGTCACTGTGCTCTTAGGAACCTTAAGTGTAGTAGAATTTTTCTGTGGCATTTAACCACCATTAACCAAAAACTAAAACGTTCAGTTTAAATCATTTCCAGGATTTAGATTAGTCATTTTAATGAAGTGCAGCGGATTTATTTAATTGAATTGAATTTAT